>OX439475.1:42234845-43434845 GCA_949320105.2 Crepidodera aurea
TTTAATTAATTTTTGTTACTGACTCCTGTCGATCGCATAGAGTGGTTTGTTATTTTTGTTTCTTTTGTATTTAATCCTGCCTTCTCTGCTGCTTCTTTAGTCCATTTCGAAAGTTCGTTTTTCCCCCTTTATTAAAGAGATATTCTACTCTTCCTAAAAAGTAGGATTTTTGAAAATCAGTTTTTTTAAAATAATGAACTCTGCAATTGACTCCTTCTCCACCTCTCCAGGCAAGTTCTACTGAAGCGATATGGTAAAATTTTGGCTGGAGTCCCGCCGGAGTGTCTTCGTCCCATAATAAACCCATTGCGTAGTATTCTTTCAATTTTAATGAAGCAGAGCTCGATTTTATAATTTTTACCATTTTCTCTCTTCATATTCCATGTCCAATCTTTCAGGATTAGGTTTAGTTGCTCTAAACTTGACTTGTAGTTGCCAAAAGCTCGTATTTCTTTGCCTTGCAGAATTCCGTAAACTGTTTCCATATTGACGTATGGGTTTTAACGGTATTGTACGGTACACTTTTCTCAATCGCCAGATCAATATTAGTCATAGAATCACTTCCAAACCGATTCATTTTCACTACATAAGCTGACTAGCACTGTTTAAAAACAATATAACAAAATTTATTGACAATAAAATCAGAAAAATTGTTTAGCGTCGTTTTCTGGTGCAGCTGTCAAGTTTTGTCGCGGGTAAACTCGAAAAAACTGCTGACAGGAGCTGTCATACAGTTTTTTCATCTAGAAACCATTTGTAATTTAAAATTGCGCGTTTGTGATTGGTGGAAATTAAGACGAGGGAAATAGTCAAAATAATATTTGTTAGGTATACAGCTTATATGTATGTATAGAGATCTTTTTAGTGATTCAGCAAGCCTCATTTGAAGGTTAGTGCTTCCTATAAATCCTATAAATGGATTTACCAATAGTGGCACCATCTATATGTCTATTATATTTATACATCAGATTTAAATACACTTTTAACACTATCGTTAAAAAAATTTCATATTTTTACAAATTACAAAATTAAAATACAAAGAAAATATTTATTTTTTTTAACATTTATAATATAAAAAGACCTCAGAAAACTGTCAGAATTCTCAGTGAAAATTACGTTCATAAACCCTTCAGCTTGTCACCTTCCAATAAAATTCAACAAGTTAAGCATATAGACCGGATTTTAATTAATGCTCCGGTAATACCAGAAACTCGACAGAGTTTGGAGTTGGCAAGAAGAGAAGATGGAGCTCTATTTCAGAAGATGGACAGTTAACTTCGGAGAGCGGAGGCGGGCGTATTGTTATTAGCAAAGTTTCAGTCGGCTCAAAATTTTGTTCGCTGACAGGCTACCTTGAAACCGCGCTGTTCCATTCAGCGTAGATAATAAGAGAACGAAAGGATGTGTTATTTTCGAAGTTGTTTTACTTTTAATGTCAGTTTTCGAATGTAATTATGTGACTGTTTCGTAGATAACTTTTCTTTTGATTTTCTTATTTATACTCATACATAATCACTTCCCATCTACCGTTAGGTGTAGTGTTTATTATGCTTCGTAATTATTTATTTATTAATAAACGTCTTCCATGAATGACTGTCCATTGCCGCGTTTTTTGCTTCTTGTACAGTGCTACCTTTATTTGTTATTATCTTCGCTAGCGTGTTATTGTCCCATGTTTCTTGTGGTCTGCCTCTTCCTCTTCTGTATCTTATTTTTGTATCCCAAATTTTTCTTGCTTGTCTTGTTTCGCTCATTCTGTTTAGATGTCCTCACTATCGTAATTGTTTTTCTTCTGTATTCTATGGTTGAAATCGTTGTCTTATACATTCATTTCCGATGCTGTCTATCTTCGTAACCCATTCAATAGCTCTTAGCTTCTTCATTTCGACTGCTTGTATTGCTTGTATTGCTTATATTGTCTTAAATATCGTTGTCTTCGTTTCTTTTAAGATCTCTTTTTCTCTTATAAATGGCCTGTTCATTGCATGGTATAGAGTAACTGTTTTGTTTACTCTCTCGTTTACGTCTTTTTCTTGTTGTCCCTTATTTTGTAATACTACACCTAGGTACTTAAGAGGGGCCTTGCCACTGACGACCTCGTTTAAATAAAAAAGATATCAGCCATTTAGTGGAGGTGTTGTTTTTGACAGTTTTGACACAAATTTTAACGTGAAAAGGAGATGTCCTAAATGAAGTATACAGAATTCATTTTTTATTTATAATTTTTGAGATTAACACTTCAGAAAAAAAAATTATGCAAGTTGCCTATATCCCAGTAAGATTTTCTCTTTCCATAGTTTAGGCATTTTCCGCCTGACAGTGGCGCTTTTTGGTTTTATTTTGAACGATGTATGCAACCACTATTACGAAGAAAGAAAGTTTACAATTGACATTTTAGGTTATGTTAGCTAATTTATTCGTGTGTTTTGCAATTTTTTTTAATAAGTAAATTAGTATTAACTAAAACCAGTTCTTCAGTTTAAAGTATTTCAATTAATGCCGTATACCTCATTTAGGACATGTTTCACTTTAAAATTGGGTAATAATTAAAAGATTAATTATAATCTAAAGTCAATATTAATTGGATCACATCACAAATTGTCAAAAGCACACCTTCCACTAAATGATTAATATATTTTTTATTATTCCTTAAAATTTGTTGAAAAATGGAGATGTCCTATTTCCACAAACAAAAATTCCGTTCTCGAGAGAGGCTGTTCAAAAAATCTTCAATTTTTATGCATATTCGAAGGAGGTCGTCAATGTGACAAAATTAGTGATTAGTAATATGGAGAATGTGCAATTCAACTATAACAGCTTTTTGTGATGATTTTTTGTGTTTTTACATAGTGTATTGTTTTGTTTTTGTTTTAGTGAATAACTGTAATTAGGTACTTTTAAATAAAGAAATAATTATTATTTATTCAATTTATTTTCTTACAAAAATAATTTTATAATATTTAATGCTTTACAATAAAGTTAACATTAAAACAAATATTATACAATAAAATAGTTAAGAATATTTCTACATATGAACAATACTTTTTTTAAGAAATGAGTTTACGATTAATAAATGCAAATATTAGAACTAAGAATCTGAAATAAATTTATGATTAATAAATACATCTACTAGAACTAAAAATCTGAAATAAATTTATGATTAATAAATGCAAGTACTAGAACTAAGAATCTGAAATAAATTTATGATTAATAAATGCAAGTACTAGAACTAAGAATCTGAAATAAATTTATGATTATTAAATGCATGTACTAGAGGGTAAGGGTCACAATTACTATTAATCTTTAATGGGCTTCTAACTTCAATTTTATAGACTGCATTCTAAAAGATAAGAATTAAAAAAAAATGAAACTATTTTCTATTCTAATGTACTTACTTAGGTATGCACGGGTCACAATTACTATTAATATTTAATGGGCTTGATATTATTTATACTGAAAGATAAAAAAAATAAATATACTGCAATTTTCATTCGGATAGAGACTTACTTAGATTTGTAAGGGTCACAATTGCTATTATTTATATTTCAATGAGCTTTTCAAACATTAATTTTGGATACTGCACTCTGAAAGATAAAAAAAATAAATATACTGCAATTTTTCATTCGGGTAGAGACTTACTTGTCACAATTAGCATTATTTTGTTTTCTTCACTGTTATGTACTTTTGTATTGTACTTTGATTATATGAAAATAATAGAAACAATGGTAGAAATATTATTTTCCGAGCTCCCTATATGATATATTTAATGAGATTAGTCGCGTGGCAGGGCTATTCATATTAAAAAAAATGGATTTATACGAAAATAATTGAAAATTAATTAAATTAATAAAATATAAACTCTATTTTGATGCTAGAAAAAAAAAATAGTAAACAAAAAAATGAAATTTCCTAAAAATAAAAAATAAAATTTCTGTCGTGGCTGAAGCAGGTATCGAACTCATGGCAAATGGATTATTAGCGCTCTCTGCGACCCAACTAATCGTGAAAATAAAGAAAATTTATTCTCTCAGATTCCTCAGATATCCCAAATAATATATTATATTTTAATACAAGCAGTGCCACCTAGCACACAGGAGATTCATTGAAGTCTTAAGATATCTATCTCTTTTAATTATTGCAGAAAGACAGTGATATACTGACAAAGTGACTGTCGATTGATGAACGCGAAGGATGGTGATTTCGCAGGAATTTTTGGTGTTTGTAGTTTGGCATACCTCTTAATGTCATTAACTTGTTCGATATCTTCTCCATGTATTTGGAGTCATATGTCCTGTTTTTCCATCGCTATTTTCATTATATATTTGTGCAGCTTCTACCTAAAAAAACAACGTGACAGACTGGCAATAAATAATGGATTTTTTGTATACGCTGAACCTCGATGCAATTTTCGTACGTACCTATAGTTCATTCCGTAAATCGAAGAGTTTTCCATTTAAGAGGCGAAAAGTAAGATAACGTTTCAGGGTTGAAGCCGGAGTGTGAAGGAATTTTCTCTGATTCGATTTATTTCACACGCCGATGTTTCCTGGACGATTTTTCTTGCTCGCTTTCATTTTCACTTCGTTGCATTCCTTCTCGAATCGGATACCAGGAGCGCGCAGGAGAAACAAACGTGACTTGAAGGTTTGCAAGCAGATGAAAGGAATTTTTCAACCCCTATATGACTGAGGTGTAATTAAAAAATTATTTGTTCTGAGAGACTTGCGGATTTTAATTTATTTTTACCCTCATTTTTAGTATAAAAATGTTACATAAAGTGACCTTATAATGGCATAGAAAAATATAGATGTTTCATTACCAATCAACACCGCGCTAAAAAATAACTCAAATGACGCCCTAGAAACAACATCATCGAAATTCAAAATATTAGAAGACAAAATATTAAAAAAAGAATATAAAAGAACACCGAAAGTTCCATATTGAGACGAACACAACTTTGAAGCGACACCACCGGTATTAATTTGAACTGCACGAAAAGCTTAACTTTGTTTGTTTACCTGCAGTCGAACGTGTGTTTTGATTTTGTGCTTCGCGTATTTTGCTGTTATTTGTTAGTTGAAAGTTATAAATGCCCAATAAAAATAATACAAACTATTGCGTTTATGGGTATACCTCTAGGAAATCTAAAAATCCGGAATTACACTTCCATTATGATCCACCCAAGAAGCAACAAAAAAAGTCTCATCGAATCGAAGAAGTTGATCGTCGTAAATTCCGGGAAAAGTGTAATCAATTTTAAATCTGAAGATTATATTACAAAATCAGGTAAGATAAGGATTAGCATTTCTGAGATTATTTCTTGATTACTACTGAAATGTTTGCAGGAATTCTTTCAAACAAAATAGCACCCAAGTACTGCAAAAAGGGTGTGCCATCACATCATTTGCCCAGTAAGCCACTTGATGTTAAAACCATTAAATGTGCAAGGAATGATGGTTAGTTAGAAGACAGCAAAGTGTTGCCTATAAACTAAGTAAACTTGTCCTTACAAACTGTCGAAACTATACAGTTGTACTTTTATATATGAAAACTTAAAATCTAATTAGATGTGCACATCATTGCTGATATTTCAACTTATCATTTTTCTAAAGGTAATATTCAGTAAAATAAAACCTTTGTACAACACCTGTTTTCAATAATTATCCAGTTACAATTAGTAATTAATTATTATAATAAAATGTTAAATACTACTAAAACTGAATAATTCAAAGTTATCTTTGAACTTATGTTAAAATAAAGGATTAAAAAATATGCATTTTGTGTTTATTTTGAAAAAACAAAGTAGATAAACAAAACAAAAAGTTTTGCAACAGATACATTTGATGGCCTATGAAGTGTTTTAAGCCAAGAAAAAATTTTCTTAATTTTTTATATTTTAATTTGATATTGATTTAAAAAAATAATTTTGAAACAAGGAATAGGATATATTTTACTATAAATCAATCAAAAGTAGGTTCTTCTTTTCTTTAAATCACTTTTACAATTACAATTATTATCCTGAAAAAATTTAAATAAAATTTATCAGCAGAAAACTGTTGTATGTTTCTTTGGCATATGATTTAGCTCCCTTCCAATATTATTCTATATTAGTAGTATATTAGTAGGCTATATTCATCCTGAAACACAAAAATAAGCACACAGAAACAGAAGTAAACAATAAATTTCTGAAAAACGTAAGATATGCTAAATAAATAACCTCAATTTTAGAATAACAACACAAAAAACAGGTTCAATTGAGTCTAAATACTTACATGTACAGGTATATTATGGTAATTTTCAAATCAAAAACCTCAAACAATCTCAAAAAGTCTTAAAATACTACAAATAAACCATTCACTCAGTATAACTTAATGCATTATTTATCAAAAGTTACGCGTTTCGTTGAACAGCTGATCGACGAATGTGGCGCCACCATCGGTAATTATTTGTCTCAATAGCAGTTCTACAGGAAGGTCATCAGTTAAGTCTAATGAAAAGAGTTAATCGACACCAACACAAGAAAGCTCTGGTTGATCTGATCAGGTCCGGAATCTGAAGAATACCCAAAGGAAAGCATTTAACCAAACTTACAATATTTTTAAAAAACCTCCCTTATGTTGACGGTTGCTTAAAAAAAATATCCATACGTACTAACTAAAAACAATAATTCACATTTACACAAAGACAAGCAAACAACATACCGCAACAAAAACAATTACAATAAAAAATCGGGCTCAACGTGCAATGCAGGAAGAGAGTTCAGGATCCCTTGTCATTCGATCTATTAATATCGAGCGGTCTTAAGGGGTTTCATTAACGCGTCATAACTTCATACGATATTTCCCCTTGACCAGCCCAGCAAAAACTTTGGCAACACAGCAAAATACATTTACCAAAAGATATTGTCACCGAATAAATAAATCATTTATGCATTCTTAGTAGCCAGTGGGTAGTGGCGTGCAAAACATAAAAATTAAGTGACCAAAACCATCCAATGTTTTAAATAGGTAATATCAAACACTCTGTACGTATGACAATAATGTTAATTTTTTTAATTCTCACCTTCTTTAGCAATTTATTATTATGTTCAGCTATATTTACCAAATTTCCTTTAAGAGGTTTGTTTCATTTACGCGTCATACCTTCATACGATATTTCCCCTTGACCCTTGAAACTTTGGCAACACTGCAAAATACATTTACCAAAAGATATTGCCACCGAGTAAATAAATCATTTATGCATTCTTAGTAGCCAGTGGCCAGTGGCCATAAACATTAGGTGACCAAAACCATCCAATGTTTTAAATAGGTAATGAATTGAGATATGTTTCCTTGATTCAACCTAAAAAATGCAAGATTTTGAATCTGTTACTCACAGAAAAACCTAGGTCCAACAATTAAAGACATTATTTTTTCTTCAATGCATTTTATAAAATCTTGTTTTCGTCAATATATTTTTAATTTTTTTATTTTTATTGCACTTGTATAAAAGCTTGTTTTTAATTTTTTTAAGCAATTTTATTCATTGATAGGTACCCTCGATTTAAAATAGTAATCAATAAATTGTAACTCAAAAGTAATGGAATAGAAAATGGGACATGTAACCAATTAGGTGTTTAACGCCAAATCTAACCTCATTTGTTTTGTATTTCTAATTACTCATACTTAATTACTTTCTACATAATTGCATGTTTTTTTAAGTTTTTTTGCTTAAAATAGATAAAAAATAATAAGAAAAGATTTGAGATTGTATGCAACTTTTAATACAGATACGTCACTGGGACGGTACTGATTTGCTTTACGGTAAACGATTAAAAAAGAAGAAACATGACAGACCAAGACCATCAATAGTTTCGAAAAACGAAGACCAAGAAGAAGAAGAATATAGAATAACGATTTTAAAGTCGTGAAAACACAAATTCACTAACTTAGAGACAAAGAAAATACTACATACTAACTAAAAAATATTAATAAATCAAAAATAAATGCAAAATCAAAAACCCACGCTTCAACAAAAATCAAAGAAATGACAATATTGACAGTGACATTTAACAACTTTAACTTTGATGTCGAGTGAATTCGTTTCGGCTTATACCTAACTTCAGTTACGCGACCAGTAACGTAATTTCAGCAATTGCGCAATATTCAATAGGCACATTATAATAATTAACAAATTGCCGGTAAAAATTATGTATGCAATTAAAATAAAAAAAACATATTGTGTTATTTATTCATATAGTACTTGTTATTTATAAGGTTTTAAGTATAATCTGAAAATTAGTTAAACACCCAATTGCTGAAAAGAATTGTCTTTAATAATTCCATTTCATCCTTATATTAAGTATATCGAATAATTTTTGGATTAAAAAAAAATGTAATTCAAATTAATTATTATGAAAAAAATAAAAATATAGTTATTGTATAAAAATTTTAAAGATATAGCCGAGGAAATTTGATCGGAACATCTATTTATTTTTAAATAGACAATAGCAGCAGTTTAGTTAGAAATCTATTATAATGAATCCAGGAAACTATTTTTTTTCTATCAAAACTGTATTATAAAAATTGTGGCAAAGGATACTGTAAAAACTAGAAAATAAGCAATTGCTATATTTTAAAAATAATCAAATTCTTACCGTAACATTACTCAACCTCGGCGTCGGGACAATCTTTTGGTACTCAAGCATTTTTCTCGTTTACTGTTCTCTCCCTTTCTGTTTTTCGGACCATAATTTTGTTCAACTGTATGATTCACAACACCAATCAACAATTGCCCTAAAATCCCCTTCACCACACTAACTCACTTTACACCTAGATACGTATTTTTATCCCCATACAAACTTAAATTTAATTTATCAGATTCGACATCCTAAGACCGGTTTCTGCCTTTCGGCTTCGTCAGTTAGGCTTTTTGAATCCAATAAATAAAATTCCAAACTCGTACAAGTCAATAGCTATATCGGCATTAAGATAAAATTTTTAGATGTGCTGATAGTATTGTATATTAATCTGAGACACACCGAGACATACGGCGACGATCATGTAATTCCGGTAAAGTAGGCCTAAGACAATATGCGGCGTTTCGTTTCTATCCAAGAACGTTTGAATTCTACAATCTTAGGAAAGGTGGCAGCATAAATCGGATGAAGATTTTCAAAACTTGGCTGCATTTTTATTCAAAAACAGAAAAGATTTCATGAAAATTGTTATTTTTTATCAAATCAGGTGGTATACATATAAGAATACAGGAAAGTCAATATTTTACAATTGTGTAGATGGAAATCATTGACTTTCCGGAATTACAAAAAATGAGACTTTTTTTTGTGATAAACGATTTTCACTGAAAAAATTTCTGGGACATGAGAAAGCACAGCCAGTTTCACCAAGGGCGTGAATGTCCTTAAGGAGGTCATAGCCACATCTGAAGTACTAATTTCCACTCTGGTGACTAAAAGAGGAACTGAAAGTTCTTAAGTGGCTTTTAGAATAATTGTAAATAAATAGGTTCTTTCTAGAGTTACGAGACAGTGTAAATAACAATATTACATTAATTAGCTCAACAACATTTATTTATAAAATCAAAATTCTTAACGGTAGATATATCAATCTTTCTGCATTCTATGTGGATTTTCGCTAGGAAAAAATTGAATATAATACAAAATGCAAAAGATAATTAAAAAAATATTTAATAATATTGTTTTTTAATACAAAGTATTTGTAATATTTAAAAAGTAACTTGTCTAAAAATAGCTAATTTCATGTCAATAACTCTGAACAGCAGATCATCTGATATAAGATCCTTCCCAGGTACCATGATCAATTTGAACCCTTCAAGTTGAAAATTAACATCAACAATGCATTCCGGTGGTTTGATTTTAGATACTTCGTAAATGAAAAAAATGCTTACAGTTGCTTGAGGTATCGGATAGCAAGTGGTAGGTATTGAGAATTTGCTTTCATATTCATAGAATTCGCTCACAGGATCGGAAGTGAATTGCAAAAATCGTGTATTTTCAACCCAATTTTCTATGGAGATCATTGTTGAATCAATATACTCCTTAATTTTTATGTTACCCAACTCTTCGGTAAACTCACCAATCGTAGGCCAGACGATATTGGGGACTTGATCCTGTTTAGTTGTATCATAAGTAGGAGAAACGCTGTTGGCAGCTGTTGAAAGTATACCATCTACAAGAAAAGATATTAAGCTTTAGCGGATTGATTAACAAATATATTTAGAGAACTGATAAATTGTCGTTTAAGATTTAAGGGTTCCTTAGTAAACAGTCCTTTATAATAGCCTTACTTATTCGGTTTTTTGACTTTGGAAACCCTTTAATTCAGCTGGAGTGACAAATTAGTTGATAGCGGTTAATGAGAAATACTCAGGATGCATTTTTCGGTGCAGTTTTTGCAACAGAAATTTATGATCTTATACTCACCTACATATAAATTGGAAAAATCACTTTTTTCGAGATAGTATTTGCATTTATCTATTTGTATTGCTTTAAGATCTTCAGCTTTCGTAGTTACATCTAAACCTTCTTTATCTTTTTCAGTCTGCTCTTCTTGTATCTGTATTTTCTGTAATAGTTTATCTTGTCCTTCTTCCTGTGATTCTTTGTTTTCTTCCTGTGGCAGCTGTTGCTCTTGGTTTTCTTCCTGTGGCACCTGCTCTTCTTGTTCTGATTCCTCGTATAGCGACTGCTCGTGTTCTAGTTCATCCTGTGATTGTTCAACTTCTAGTAATTTTTCTACACTTTTTTCAGCATCTGAATTCAATTGATTCTTAGTTACAACCATCACCACTACTATTTTTGTTTCTAAAATATGGGTGCGAATGAAAGACATATCGCAATAATAAATGCTATTAAGTAGTGTTAAACTGTGACACATCTGAAAATTCCAAAAAAGTCACGTTAAGGTCTACTTAAGAGGCCACCTATGTAGAACAAATTTTATCTCTTTTCATATTGAGTAAAATGAAGAAGACAAAAATTTTTAATGGAACTTCATATTTTAATTTTAATGTCTGTCAAAGTTTTGCAGCCGTCAGTTGTGTGACAATTAGTAACATTTTTGTATATATTAATTAATTGATAATTAAAACTTCTATTATTATTTTTCACTCAGTTTAAATTCGACTCTTGGAAAGAAATTTAGTTAAACATTTTGGAAATTGTTCAAACTTTATACCGTTTTACGCTTTTTTTTTCTTTTACTTACTTAAACTGGTTAAAATTCAAATAATTACTTTTAGAAACAAGAACTTAAAAACAATTACAATGGCATCAGCAAACTTCCTTCCCATTCATTTCCTTCGACTTCCATCATTCCAGTAAACTTCCATCAAACCAAAGCGGGCTTTTTCTATTACGAACTTTCACCAACTTTCAATTTGTCTTCTTCGTTGAAAATTCAAAGAATTATGGCCTTCCTTTATTATTGAATCCACTTTGTGACGTCGTGCATCACTTCAAATACCCTATGCGTAAAAAGAAAAAACTTCCCTTTGAAAGAGTTGTCACATAGGTATTGTCTAATACATTTTATTTTCAAGCGTTTGCAAACATTTTTTCCCAGTATAATCATTCACATAATTGTTAGTAATAGTTTAAGGTCATGTTATTGTATATATTTATATTAGGTTGATGTCTTACCACGTTCGTTTATTATTTATACATTACTTGTATATAATAGCGGTTAACATTGACATTCTTATAGAGTTCAATACGAAGTCATTCATAGAGTATGTTATTAGATCGACTCATTATTATTGGTTGTCATAATGGTCGATCCCTGTAAATAAGTAGGTACTACCATAAAATAGAAGTTCGTTTTGTTAGGGCTGAATTTTATTCCTTTGCTCCCAATAAGCAGCGTCCTAAACCAGGACACCACATGGCGATCCTGCCAGTCCTTTAGGACATCACATTTACTACTGCACGATTAAAAGCATTGCCTTTCCTTTATAGTCTTTTGAGTTTCGATTTTTGAATATATTTTGCGTATTTTTTCATTTAAATTTCCTTTAGCATATGTTGATTAAACTAGAACACGTCAAATTTCGCTGCAGTTGGCAATACCTGCGCAGACTCAATCATAAGTGCGTTGCCACATATAAGCGATCGCGAGGGGATAATTGGAGCCATCGGGGGGCAAACGAGGTGCGAGTAAGGGTTTTCCTGAATTCAGGCATTGGCATTGCACCGATTCCACATGGGAAATCAACCGGTTACCGTGCTGACGAGATTCGGGACGTCGGCCCGAGGGAAAAGAGGCGGCGGAGACACATCAAAAAGTGCCTGGATCTGCATCGGACATTCTCGGGGAAGGGGAAAAGGGAAAGGTTTACTTTTTTTTGATGAAATTATTGAGAAAGAAATTCCACATAAACCCCAAGAAGAAAAAATACTACTCTATATGATTATTTGGCTAAATAAGATAAGATAAGATATATTACAGCAATTACATTGTTATTATTAATAGGTACATGTTTCAAATTCCTTCTTTGCTTTATAAGAGGGATCGTACCTAGGCATATATGTTTGTCTTATGTAATCACTTCCATAAGAAAAAAGAAAAAAATCAATTAGATGTATAATAGTTTGTTTAAAAATTACAATAAGTTTAGAAAATTAATGATGACTCACGATTAGGATGCATAGTAAGACAGGTCCAAAATTTGAGACAATCTTTAGAAATTTTCTCTTTTATAATTTAATAATAGTGATAATAATGATATACTATTATGAGTGTATTATTTACAGTTTATCTGAAGTCAGCTAATGATATTAAAACATTAAAAACATATTAAAACATATTAAAAAGGCAGCATAGATAATATATTATTTACAATTTTATTAAAATATTTCAAACATACACGAATTACTTTGGATCAATTTTTTTATTTCATTTTTAAAGGACCAGGCACATTTCTTATGAAAAAATGGCTTTCCGTCAAATTTTCTGAAAAGTTAGTATGATGTAGAACTCGATACTCTGACAAAAAGTGTCCATTGGCCCAAACCGATCCTATGGCTAGTTTTCCAGGTACAGGGTGTTAAACATCGGAAATGCCACTTTTTTTGTAACCAGACTTCTTACAACAGACCTGTTTTATAGGCGTTTGTTGTAGAAAACGTGAATTATAGATTATTTGGCAACAATATTTTATAAACAACTACTGTACAATTTGGTTATTTACAGGGTGGTTCGAAAATAAGTAATATAGTTTTTTGAAGAAATCATTTTTTTTACAGCTTTAAAAATACAAGCAAATGTCATTGCATCATGAATATATAGTTTAAATAATAACTTCTTGGCGATGAATCATATTTTAACAAGGGTGACTCATAAATGTAGTTACAGATGGCATATAATGTATTTTAATTTTAACGAATCGCCCCGTATAAACGATGTATTATAAAAATTTTGTATTATCTTAAACAAATGTACGACCTGTCACTCTACCACCACTCTATGTCATACAGCGTGTTAAACTGATTGCAAACACTTGTTTTGTGCACCACCCTGTATTTTAAAAGTTTCTCCGTCAACTTTATAAATTAAAACATTTTCACTTTAACAAAATAGACAAACGATCGTTGTGTTACCGTTTTCTAAAAAAGTCTACGTTCAAGTGTGAATTTGTAGTTGCCCTTGTTATTGATGAAACCTTGTGTAGATTATCCTGATCTCTGTATACCCTTAAAAGACACTGTTTTAAAGTAAAAATTTTTAATCCTTGATATAGTAGTTGAGTTGAATATAATCTATCCTTTTTAAGCAATATTTTAATTAGTGTATTTAATGTAGTTTCCAGATTTTGTAACGTGTCATGGTTAATATCTTTTCCTAATCTATTTAATTAGGTTTAATTTTTGCAATTATTGGGTACATATTCTACCCACTTTACTTTACTATTTCCAAAAAGAGAAAAATGAAATTTTCTTTTAGTTACTATGTAAATTTTTAATTATATTATTTTGATCCTGGTTTATTAGCTCTCGTTTTGCAATCTTCCCTAGAAACAAAATAAAATTTCCGTTTTAATACTTGCATTAAACAACTTCGGCTGCAAATCTAGTCGGTTTACAAAAACATCCTATTCCTATCGGAAAATCCTTTTACCTTAGTAGCGCATTACGACTTCAAACAGAATTACGGAATTAGGGGGAACATAAAACGGATCGGTACGCCTTGAGAATTAGCGGCATAATGGAAAAATTCACTAAACTCTAATAAAATATTGACTCGCTTCAATTATTTCCCTTTGTTTTGAATCCAGTATATAATTTTCGGATTAGGCAAAGTATATTTTTGCTCCCTTAACAGAAGATATTAATTCTATACACCCTCGCAGCGTCTTCCCCAAGCTATCGGATAAAAATTGTATTTTCCAATATTTGTTTTTTAAGGAAAATCTCTACGAGGGAAGTACAGATAGTTAAATAGTTTATTAATGGCAACTTTTCCTATAACAGATAATTTTTCCTTAGCTCAGCCACCCTAATCAGCAAGAGCAGGACAGTCGCACAAAATGTTTAACTGCCTCGTCATTTATTTCATTCTGCATCTTTCATTTCTAGGTGTAGATACAGATAAGATTTAGATTTACTTTTACATATCGTTACTTGTTGACATCACTTTGCTATGGTCCACGTTATCACAGACTTTTGAGAGGTTATATTTTCTATTTCAGAAGATATTTCGGAGCAGATTAGTACTAATGCAGATTCTGGTTATATGTTAGCTGTTTATTCGTGCCCTTGGATAACCCCCCTAGCATTTGATACTACACATGGATAACTCGAATTCATCTTGTGATTGAGAAGGATAACTAGTGCTGCCTTGTTATTGGTTGGTTTCGCTGAGATAGTACTGTACACTATTCTGCCTGAAAGACTGTTGCCAGGGCGCCCAAAAGGGATACTTTCTTAAAGTAGCTGGTTGCTCAGAGAAGTGTCCTGTCCCTAAACCCTCGTTTATTTTTGACCTTAGTTCATATTATGAGGCACTTACTGGATCCTTTTGTAATACAAATATTTAAAAAGAAACACCATTCGAGAATTTGATAAACAAACAAACAATGAAATTCTTAAGTTTCTAACCAAATTAAAGGATTATATTTTTTTTATTGGAATATAGAAAATGACAGTTGAAAAGTATTTAAAAGGGTGCAAAATGATATTAGAAAGAAGTTTTATTTTTATCAGAAACAAGTGAAATGGTAAAAAGTCACCTTGAATCGTCTGGGTGCCAAATTTTTCTAGGCTAGTGACATTTATGGCGTTTTGGAAGGTAAACATACGCCATCAAAAGCCAGTTCGTTATTAATTATCGTTGTGCGAGAAACATAGTTCTTCATGGCTTTGAATATGTCGAATTTCGTACCTTCTTTCATTTGAAGAAAATGGCATCTGAAAGTTACTGATTTTTGGTTAAAGCTGATGATGAAGATTCTCCAACACAAACAATTTGTGAAAGATGGTTTAAACACTAAGATTAGTGATAATGATATAAAAGGAGCGTTCTGGACAATGTTGCAAAAAAGACTTTTTAATACAGCATATAAATAAAAGTGACTCCATTGTCTCTGGTATTGTACGAACTCACAGGAAGTACATTAATCTTTTTATTAAAACACTTAACAAAACAAGCAAGCAGAAAATTCTTCTCGATCGTCTGCCGCCGTAATAAATTCAAAAGTGCGATAAAAATCAATCGAAACCCAATAAAAGGCATCAAATCCGAATTCTGTTCGCTCCGAATCCGAAGCAGATAAAACTTTTCTGATTTCACTTATTTCTTACATAGCGTTAATTTTGAATCGGTATTACGAGTTCAATGGATCAGAGAATTCGATTTTGCATGGATGTAAAAAAACACGAACGTTTATTTTAAGCGAAAAAGCACCAAAAGGGCGAATTCAATTACAGATAAGAATTATAATCCGGTCAACAAATGCCGAAATGTTGTAGTGGATACTACTAATCAGTTATTTCCTTCACATCTCATTTTTTAATTCAATTCAATTGTACTTGGATATTAAGAAAGACATTGAAACGTAAAATTCAGGTTGTCGAAATTAAATTCCTGAAGAAGGAACATATTTGAAGAGCGAAAGTTCAGTAAGTGGGGATATTCACAATCCACGTTAATAATTATATGTTAAATTTATCTTATTCAATGTTTTTTCATTTCAGTCTTATCACGTTCCATATTTCTATTGATATTACTGTTGATTTCGTATGGTAATTTTGTTCTTTGTTATCCACTCTTTTTATCGTTTTCTAGAGCTGGTATTTTTTAATTTTTTGCCACAAAACGATGAGTAAATTAGACGATTCTACGATTTAGACATTAATTGGTTATCGGTGTGTTCTACTGATTGCGCCAAATTGCCTGAATGTCACCATAATCAATCTTTAAACTAGATTTCCTGTTGACTGGACTAAAAAAAGCGAATTCAATTACAGAAAAGAATTAGAAAGGGTAGGAAAAAGATTTGAGGTTAGGATCGCATCGTGAGTTATGGCGAAGCAGCCGTGAGAGAATTGTACGGATACAGGACTTTTAATGAGTCCCTGAAGGAGGGACGTTTGGGGATGTGTGGAATTTTATGGCTACTCTGACTAAAAGTTGGTAGAAAGTTTCCTTAAAAATCGAATTTAGAATCTTCCTGGTCTTCGAGTAAGTAGATTAAAATTAAATTTATGATGTACCTTTTCTTTTCTATTTGAAGAACAGTTGTGTCATTCTTGATCCAAATACATATTTGTATAATATATTGTTACTTACCGTCTATTTCTCAAATCGTTCTCGTGTGAAGCAAAATGTGAAATACTTAACTTTTATTCAATATATTAATTTAACTTTAATTTATCTGAAATTTTAATTTTATCCTTGTAAGTAACTTATTAAAAATTATTAATTTTATTATTGGATTTAATAAATAAATTCTAGACTCTAATTTATTTTTTTCAAATTTAATTTTTTGTTTCTTATCTTCTGACATAATCTTAGTCAGAACGTAATTAACTTCTGTTGGGCGCCATCTACTCGGTCAGCAGAGATATGAGAGTCTCTTAAATCTCAGTCGTGCTTCTGAAATTGGCCGCAAAATTATAAAAATCGATAATAACGACTCAATAAAATATGGAAGTATTTATTAACAACAAAAATAACGGTAGAACTTGTAGTTGTAGTGAGACGATTATTGAGAAGAAGAAAGTAAGCGTAATGTTCTTATTTATTTGTGAATTTAACAATTACCACTGATTTAACAAATCACCCTCTTACCTTATTCTATATTATTTGTAAAAGTTTGAAATATCGATATTCAAAAATGCATAGGTACCTTTAATACTATTTAAATCTTTTAGTTATCTCTGGTTACTTTCTTTCCAAATTAACGATGTGACGAAAATAAATCTTCTAGGATTCTAATCAGGAATATGGGATAAAAATGCTACGGGATGTAGTTGGATCTGGATAATAGATGAAGAAACAACAGGAGCTGGATTTTCTTTCAGGAACAAATGAACAAATGATGGAATGTTAATTGGAATTCTTTTATTGATTTAATTCCAAGATTTTCTTGTAAACATCGATTCTAACTTCACTTAAAATTTGACAGGTAAAATTTCCTTACAATTTCTTTCTTCGATCAGAGTGGCTTTGATTTTGGTTTTCTTTTGATTTCACGATAAGAATTGATGTGTATTGTTCGAAAGATTTTTAGCAAAAGCCTCGCTTGACAGCAAGTTTTGGTTTTTATAAACCATCATGTCAAAGCCATCTAGATCGGGATTTGACATAACTTTCAATTAAATTATTATAAAATTTTTATATGCTTTTTGACTGTTACCAAATCATTCCTGAGATAAAAAGAATGATTTTGGTATAAAATATTTCCTATTCTAACTTATATTAAATGTGCATGAAGACTTTTTTACTTTCGTCATTATCGATTTTATAAATTGTATTAAACTTTATTATTACTGCCTTTTTTACAATAATACTTTAATTTTGGAAATCCCCACACTTTATTTTCTTGATTTATTACATTTCCCCTTAATTTACATTGATCATATTGTTAAATTAAGATACTGTACTTTGAGGTTTAAAATGTATTTCTCTTCTAATATTTAAAATAACAATGTTTTCATTGCTGTAATGATTGCAGACTTATCTAAGACTATTTTGTCTTAACTTCTACTATTTAGTTTTTTGCTAAATTGTTTGTAACTATTCTAAAATCGTCGATGAAAATTCCTTATGGAATTACCATGTTAAAATTTGTTATCAGAAATTTAATATTTTGTCATATGATTACTGCTCTAAAATTAGTTTCAAACTTTATTTTAATTACGTTCTGCCTAGTGATTATTTAAATTAAAATAAATAGTTATAATGATTTTAGTTAATTTATTTTGTTTGATAATTTCTCTATTATCGAATACAAGTTTTGTATTCTCTTTATTTGGTTTTTCACATTATTTAACCGTTACAATATTTTAAAATATAAACACTAACTTTTTGTATTAAAATTACGAATATATTTTTATTACTTCTAATTATGTGACTCCACTGTCATTACAAGTTCTAATAACAAAGTAACATTATCATGATTCTTAGCGGATACCTTTAAGCCAGTTAAAAACAATGTAGATATAAACACAAAGCGACAACCGACCCAATTTCTGTATGGCCATAAAAGGAAATGAAAATTACCCTCATTCCACGTTCACCCGACAAGACGTTTCTTATCACGTCCCTCTGGCTCGGCGAATAATTTGCAAACCTCGCAAGTGGCATCGAAGGATTCTTGGAAAACGTACGACACAGCCAAACAAACGAGAAACGCCAAACAAGAGAATGGCGCCATTCTCCGGGGTGCCATCCCGAAGTCGTCTTGATGGTCGACACGCAACAAAGCACCAGGATATTCGCAGAGCGGCGTCTTCTCGGGAAACTATTGCAATCTAGAAATCTGCGGTCAGGAAGGACCTTTTCCTTAGTCATTACTGCGATTTGAGCCCACTTTTCTCGATTTTCGTTTTGATAGCGGCAGAATTCCAGGGGTGGACTGCCTCACCGTTCCCTAATAATATTAGTACCTGATAAAACTGCAAAAAGTACTAAAATACTAACTAAAACCAGCAGAAGTGCCAACAAGATTATCATCTGCAACTGGATCGCGTGAATGCACAGAGAATCGATCAAATTTAGACGTGCCAGGGGATACCCACAAGGCAAAGTTCTCGTCCTCTAACTATGGTCTTTTCTGCTTGATAACCGATTGCACGATCTCTCCAAGCGCGGCGTGGAATTCCATATGCTGATTATCTAGTCGTAATAGAGAAAATTTGAAGAGAAATATCCTTGAGAGTGCCCTAAATACTGTGAACAGATGGTGCGAAGAGTAACAGCTATCTGTGGATCCCCGCAAAATTGTAATAATTCCTTTTACTCTACGGACCTTCTCTCTTTATTTTCAGAAGGGTTTGTGACAAAGAGGAATAGAAGGATGAGTTAACAGGAGACCGAATGTTTATAAAACCTGAAATATTCTTTGACAGTGCTAAAAGTACCACCAAAAAGAGTATCTTGGAATGGATAGAGAGTAAGATACTTTATAGAAATCCCAAAAGCAAAATTAGGCAGATTCGCAACTTCTTACAGATCACTGTTGTCTAAAATACTATATGCTGTAGACATATTAGGCTATATTAAAGAAAAAACACCTTTTGGTGGAACAATAACCCTTCTTTGGACGTTACCCCCAGCTTCCGATAACCATTACTTTAATTAAGCGTTCCTTATGATTAAAACAGAAATAATCAACAGTCGAGTATCGTGACAACGCGCAAATAACAATCAACGACAGAAGTTTTACATACCTTTAAGTAAATCCATTTTTCATTCCGTGGAATATCAAACTGACGCTGCAGCTTTGTTTTAGATTGATGAAACTGCAATGCATGTTTTATAGAAGAGAGATTTTATTATCATTAAATATGAATATACCTTCCTCGGAACCTCGTTTCTTATTCCTGCCAAATTATATTTCACACTCTGAGGTAGAGAATGAATATAGAATGGGGAACATTTTCCGTACGTTCAGGGGATAAATTAAATTGATGAAGGGTGCTTAAGACAAGAGGAAAAGTGTCAACGTTTCGAAGTCTGTGAAAGGGGAATCTGTAATGAAATTAAAAGTATTGGTTGTAGCAAATGTGACATTTTGCCGCGCCGAAAAAATAATACGGAATGTGTTACACAGTCGGCTAGATCACCAGACCTTAATCACGTTGATTTTTATTTTCCGGGATACAAGCAAGACAAAATGTATGCACATGCTTCGAATATCAGATGAAACACGACGTTATTAATAAATAAAATATGAATTTTCCTTGTCCTTCACGTACAATTTAAATAGACACTGAACGAAAAAAGTACGTGTAATTAATAAAAAAGTACATCAAATCAATGGACGTCAACATTAATTTTCAACCGATGACAGCTATAATCAATACAATAAACGTTCGTACGTAAATTTTCTTAATACTTAAGTTAAGATTTTTGTACGTAAAATCAATAAAATATGAGCATAGATTTATGATCGCAATGATAGGCCTATGATAACAGGTTATCAATGTTACAAACGATGGATATTAATATATGGTTAATGTTTTTAAAAACAACGAAAAGTAAGTATACATCTATGATCTCTGTACATTTAAACCATAACTAAAAAGCATGGGTCTACGATCGTCGGTTATTAACGTTAGGGATGATTGACATTAGAGAGTTGAAGTTGTACCAAGTACGTAAACGTTAGGAGCCGAATTGACATCTACGCATGCGCATTTGTCTGGAAATAGCGTTTACGTGAAAATAGGATTGCGTACGTACGTAAGCTTGCGTTCTCTCACGGATACCTTAAAAATCTACGTACGTTAACCGAAGATTATACGAGTGACACCGATAAATGGCGAATATCCCAATTTTGAATTTTTACTTAAAGTAAATTATTC
Source organism: Crepidodera aurea (assembly GCA_949320105.2). NCBI lineage: Eukaryota > Metazoa > Arthropoda > Insecta > Coleoptera > Chrysomelidae > Crepidodera > Crepidodera aurea. The sequence continues at coordinate 42,255,889 of OX439475.1, forward strand.
ATAGCTTCAAAAAGACTTTCTTTATTTTTTTTTTGTTAGATTACATTCAGTTGAGAAATTCCTATAGAAGTAATAATAATAATAATCCTTTAATTTAGCTCTTGGCTAGTATTATTTTTACAATTAGGTTTACAAAAGTTTTACAAAAAAAAATAAATAGTTATACACTTATATTCACAACCTACATGTTCTTTTAAAGCTCATTAAATTATTGCAGTTTTTAATAAAATCGGGTATTCATTGTATTGCTTTAATCCCTTATAAAACAGACTATATTCTGACTATATAACTATAGTGCTTACTCTGTCTAAATAAAAATTGTTTCTTGATCTTGTGGAATATTTATATATGTAAAAGTAAAACTTCAAAATCAATGTCGGTACCACATATAATCAGATTAAAAATGGGAAAATTATAAACAAAGGCGACTAGTTTCGGTTATTAGTTATCATCAGGCCTACAAATAATTACAAGAAAATAGTAACACGATTACAATGATAATATTTTTAACTACTTACCCTAGGGTAAATATTTTTAACTACTACAAATATTGGTAATAAAACAAACATTAAAGTTGTTTTTGCTTGATAAAAGGTATGCTACTTTAATATTGCGATACTAACTTTACAAAAATCAATCTAGGTACATTTACTAAAATTTAATCAGCACGATGGATTTTGAAAATCTGTGTGTGCTGAACAGAACATTAAATTTCCCAAATATTGTTCCAGTTGTGTGGAGGCTCAATCGCCCATAAAGCTCTGCTCGATTCCCAACAGGATCATTGCTGAATATATGTAGCAAGATTACCTCATCCATTTCATCTTCTTCGAAATCTGAATCCCCAAGTTGTGCTGCATCAAGAATACCTTCCATCTTATATGAAATAAATAGAGCCTAATTGAACATGTATAAAGACGTGCTTACCATAAAAATGTATCTTCTATTTTAGTAGAATTTCAACGAATCCAATTCCAATAATTATTTTGTTTTTCATTTCTATAACTCATAGTGGCTTTGCACTTTAAATACTCTTCTTAATGGAGAGTAAAACCACTTATTTTATTAAAAAGTTTTTTAATTTTAACGTTTCGACTGTCTGCTCACAGAAAAACAACATAAAAGCAAAATAATAAAAAATAAATAATTAACGGTTGACAGTTGACATCTACTTTACGTACGTACATGAACACTTCAACTCAAATTTCATACAACTTTATTACGTTATATTTCGTACGCTATTTTCTACGTAAAGGTTTACGTACTGTGTTTACTTCAACTCTCTATTAATCTATAACACCAGTACATTAAAACAATAAATAGTGAGCATAGATTCATAATCACCAGTTATTAATATTATTAAGTTTTATTTATCAGACCTCGCTAAATTAGGTACACTGGTAATTACTTTATCAAAAATGTTAAAACAAAACGATATTTCTAAAAAAATTTAAAACACTTACCTACTAATCATTGGCTTATCTATGTCTACTGATTTGATGTGTCGCGTTTTCCTAAAACCTATATTTTCGAATTTCCCATATGAACAATCAAGATTCAACCAACTGGAAGAGGGTTATACAAAAAAATGTATTAGGTAGTTATTTTTTATTGTTCTAATATTATTGAGTCACAAATCATGTGTACCCTACGGCTTTCAAAGGGAACAGCATGTTTATAAAACACTTTCCCGAAAAGTCCCAAAACATTTTGCTCTCTTGTGGAAAATCTAAATTGAATAAGTAAATAATTTTAAAACATATATTAACTGCCTTAAGTGTATGAAAAAATTTAAAACGAATTTCGTCAAAGTAGACGCAAATATTTGAAATTTTAGAGATGTCGTCTCCAAGGCATAAAATAAAGGTTTGAATTGCTGATTTTCTCAATTTCCAGCTCTTGTTGGGTTTTACCACAAAACAAAAATGATTCCTGGGAGTCCTTTATTGTAAATTTTATATGGGTCGAAATGAATTTCGAAATGAATTTTTGGAACAAAATTTGGTCGATGGCACCAAATATAAAAGTGAAGCATATTTTCCATCTAAAAAAAACAAAATTAATATGCTACTTTTTGGCATATTATAAATTGAACTTACTTTCGCCGCACGTTTCCTTGAAGGCGTTATCTAAAAGGGCTCTAGCAGCTTTATCCTTTCTGCAAAAATGCCAGTATTTGCGGAAAAAATTTTTCCCAATTTTTTAAAAAGAATTCCCCACTTTCGAACGCGACATTATAATCCATATCAACCTAAAATAAATATTTAAGTTAAAAAAAGCAATTTTTTATTTTAACATCTTAGACATATAATTTTAGTATAGGTATAATGTGTGCCAAAATAATATTTACCAAGCGGTATCCCCTATCAGAATGTACCGTCCATTATTTTACTGTCCACAAAACACAAACTGTATCGGAACACGTAACCTCTGCATGTGGTTGTACTTATAAGGGCTATGGGCGCGGCGCGAAGAGTTAAACATCTACGCTAGTTGTTCGTAATATTAATGTTCGTAGAGATTAATTTACTATTAGGTAGCACTATTTTGGCGCGTTTTTAAGCAGTAAATGGTGGTCATCGATTTAACGTTTAGTGTTCATCAAAACAATGAAAACCGTTAATTAATTTTCAAAGTTAGTAGTTCTTGGATTCATACAAAGTTTTTATGGTTTTAATGGTAAAGTACATAGGTTTATAATCGCAAAACATTGATTTGATTAATATTTGTATTATATTAATACTTTATTAATTTTAGAAGAGCGGGCTCAAAACTGAAACTATATTTTCTATTACCGACGACTGTGACTGAATAAGTGAAAAAAGAAATTCTGAAATCGGTCTATTAATCAAACTAGTTTTTTTTTTCTATTCACATAAACCACAGATTTTTCAAAAGAACATTGTATTTGTAAAATAATTGTTTTATATCTCACTACTAGGTATATTCTATCCATTTTTGTATTAATTTGATGTTTGTCTGTATCGCGCTTCTTCGGTATACATCTATCAACAAGACATACCAATCATAACGAAACCGTCTATTAGGATCTATGGAACCGGAACGATATGTCAATAGTCATAAGTCTGTAATCGCAACCAAAGCAAACAACAGTTTATTATTGATGTCGAACGCTTCCCGGGCATAAGTACAATACAGGAAGATTTATCGAGTTGGTTGGTAAAATTCGTCATTCTACAGAAAATTTCTAGATATAGTGACATTTCCTGCCACAACTAATTCAGTTTTAAGAGTATATTGTCAGTCGTTTTCCGAAATAAGTATTTAATTAACAGAAAATCTGTTACCTAAAGCTAATAACCTTTTGATTCTTTATAAGTAACAAATATTAAAAGATTTATTTGTCAAAATCAAAACTACGCTAAAACAAATTTTATCTGAACTAGCGATACTTTCTTCCATTGAAGTCCACAATTTATTAGTCTAAAACAGTCTGGAACTGCAGGATAATTAGTCGCCAAGCCTTAAATACCTGGAACAGGTCTTCCTAGAGCCTGATCAGGTTACAGACCTTGCTACAAAACGGATAATAGGCTTTCTTAGAAGCCTAGATCTTTTGAACTAAAACATTGATGACAAAAGATCTCATATGTCGCAGTATGGTAAGGCCAACTGGTCCAATTGACCCCCTTGTAATATACTTTCTTCCATTTCTTTTGATGAAGTGTCTGGTGTTTTAACAAGAATTAGCACGTTGTTTTTTTCAGTCTTTACTGTAAAAGGTTACCTAAATGTTATAATTGGTAAATTGAAACAGCTAACAACACATCACTCACAGTATTTTGTCTGGAGGACTTACGACAGTGATGCTCACGGTATGCCTTGATACGTTTGTTTCTAGCCTTCTGTGATTCTTCAGACGTTGTCCTATTGGCAGGAGTGCGGCAGAAATAATGGCAAGTTCGTGCATATAATACCATTGATAGCCAACTTAACAATGTCAACCTCAGATGCACAAGATATTGTTTTGAGAGTAACTACACATTTAATAATAAATCTTTCAAAAGTAGCATCATGGGAAAATATCAGTCTTTTTGGATTTAAACAAGTTTAAAATTTATTAGAATGCGAGTGTGTATATCACTGTATTAGCGACTAGTTTCTGGAATTTCAGAATTGCATAGTAAATACAATACAGAATGCCGAAATTAGAGATGCACCGAAATTGATCGGGCGGAGGCATCATCCTTTGTCAACATATCGCTGGCACCATTCCGTCTAAACTAATCTGGACCAATTAACTGGCATATTGAGGAACGTCCTGGATACTGAATATAACAACGTTGCTAACTGAAATGTATCCTTTTGTATGCTTAATGATTAGTTTACGATATAGAATTAATCTGAACTAGAGTGTCTTGATAATGTTCGCCAGTTTTTTTGTGACAATGCGTTATCATCAAAACAGCAACAGAGTGGCATTTGATACGATATACAGAAAAGTCTTGCAGTGGTCAAAACATACTTGAGAACATTGTAATGGGAAGTCATACCCCACCAAACGTACCTTATTCTCCAGACGTTGAACAATACTCTGAATCAGGGCCTGGGGCAACAAAAGAGTGGAGGCCCCTAATTAATTTTCGAACAAGTTAAACAATTTTTTTTTCAAGTGAAATCGGTAAATTGGTGAAATCCAGCTCCCGGAGTAAATGACTTTCAATGCTAAGATGCGATAACTTTGTTAGGTGGCTTTGTCTCATCGAAGTTCGCAGCCTATTTTTTACAATTTTCAGTTTGGAAAATGAACGCTCTCCAGTGCAATTGACACCATCAAAACCAAGTACATTCTCAGTGTAATTTCAATGTTTGGGAATGTAACTCTGAAATTTTGATTTTCAAGAATTTGATAATAGAAAAGCTCCTTAGATTGGTCTTTTTGATAATCATTTTTGTAGAAATACTTATATCAACGATACAAATTGGACCAACTCATTACCAAGACTAGGTTCTAAATCGCCTTTGTAAACTTTAACTAATTCTTCTGCTGCAGCATTCAAACTTGCAGCAAGTGACTGAGAAATCCATATCTCGAACGCACAGGTTAGCGCATTTCTTGTTCTGGTGCTTGATTGTAAATACTGGTCAGTATTTGATTTTCCTTTAGCTGATTCTTCGTATTCATCAAACTTGTCTCTTTTGGATTCAACAAATAGTTTTAATGATTGCAGATTCAAGAATCATTTTTGGGTCCTGTAATATTTTGTTTGTAGCAGTAAGTCACGCCAAAATAGAGCTGTTTCGAGACCACTCATCTTTTCCAGAAGACGCGTTGCTCCTTAATAGAATAACCGACCACTCAACCAAAACACAATTTTAAGAATGTCTATCATCAGGAGTTGATGATAGAATGTCTATCATCAACTGCTGATGATGCCAACATAGTTGGCGAAACGCGCGTAGAGTGTGTTAAAATTGTGTTTTGGTTGAGTAGTCGACGATAGTTTTCAACTTAGTTGATAAACCAAAGGTTCCAATTTCCCAATTTAATCCTTAATAGAAGATATGTTGGTTAGAGCTTCTTTGATTTCGGAATTTTAAATAGGTATATATTATTGTTCCTTTAATTACTTTATTAAACTAGTTATTATTTCTTTATATTTCTATTTGTTCTCGAAACAAGTGTTAATTCACTTATCGATTTTAGTTTATTCATTTATTTATTTTATTTTCATCTATTTTTTATATATATATATGTGTATATTTGATATTGTATGTATATTAAAATGAATAAACATTAAGAAAAAAAAAATAAGCGTCGACAATCGCTTTAGTAGCTTCAGCTCAGCAAGACCAGCGAGTATTGATAAGGTTTTTCAAAACGTAAAACTTTCTGTTTTTTTTCTCTGATAATTTTTCAATTAGAATTCGGTGTCTTTCTGTGAAAAATGTATACCTATAAATTCTGAACAAAATCAAAGAATTGAACAGCGGCACCGATTTGGACAAAAAATGAGTGGAAAAAGTGGGAGAACCGCTCTTCCGTTGTTAATTTTGCATATCATTCAATATTCATTAGGAAATCTTACCTAAAAATTTCTATTGTGGAAGCCCCTCTCTTCTGGAGGCCCTCCCTTAAATCTGGCACTGCTCTGAATCATTAATGTATAACCAGGGTAAAGCCTGGAAAAAGCGTTGTAAGAAAAGTTGTAAACCTTCTATAAAAATTCCAAATTCTTTCAGTTAATAGATAGTTATTGCAACCTCTTTTTGGCCGATCTTTTACTAAAAGATCCCTTATTTTGACATGTACGCATGCGCAGTGAACAGTTCCTTAAGTTTTGCTTTTATTAAAATACAGGCGTCCTGTATTTAATTTAAATTTAAATCCTGTATTTAATTTAAATACAGGACAGGTTACCTTTAATAAAAGAAACTATATTTTGACTTATGAAGGGCGGTTCTGCCAACTTAATGAAATTCAAACTGTTAAAAATCAACAGGCACCAAATAAAATAAAAAAAAAACTTGTAAGTATAGAGCAGGGCCATCAATAATTTGTAAAATAAAAAAAATTCTTAGCACTATGTGGATGGTCGGAAAATTTAGGGTAAATTAAAAAAAATCAAGTGACACAGTAAAAGTTCCAGAAGGGGTGTGGGGGTACGTACATATATGCTTTTAGGGTTTGATATAGAATTTATACGATTTGTGGTAGAAATATACATTCATTTCGGAAGCTCATAGTGGTTTGTATTTTAATTTCTCTCTCTCTTTCCACTGGATTAAAACCACTTAGTTGTTAAGAAAGCCGAAACGTCAATAAAAAAACTTTTTTACAACTAAGTGGTTTTAATCCAGTGGAAAGAGAGAGAGAAATTAAAATACAAACCACTATGAGCTTCCGAAATGAATGTATATTTCTCCCACAAATCGTATAAATCCTATATCAAATCCTAAAAGTTTTTTAACAACTAAGTGGTTTTAATCCAGTGGAAAGAGAGAGAGAAATTATAAATATACATATCCTATCGCAAAAAGTAGTAGATAATTAACCAAGCAAAAATACAAATTATCTACGAAGAAGCGGCTTGGACTATCTCAAAGAAAAAATGAGAAAGAGATGGCATTGGAACAGAAAAGGTTAAACATTGAAGGAAGAAAAGTAGGTGTGGCAGAACAGAATGTTGCCCTAGCAGAGAAAAAGTTTCGTTTGGAGTTCGAACAGCAACAAAAAGTGTTCGATAATCAGACAGTCATTAATAAATTACTAGAAATAGTTCAAAAGCATATTTGATGTAGTACATATTGTATATATTTTTCATTCACAATAAATATATGTACATATATAAGTAATGCATACTTTTTGTTAAGATATTTAGATATTTACGGACCCATTTAAGATATAAATTACAATTTTAAATTATAATTAAAATACAAAGACAATATATATGTGTAAGTATAAATCAAAAAATTGATATAACAAAAGATATAATAATAAATTATTAGTAGTAGTCTTCCTGGTCATTAGATGGTCTGCATATATTAGGTCGAACTGTACCATCAATAAATTCCAGTTTGGGACAGCTGCTCCCATGTTGGTTATCGACAATGTCCATGATTTTCCCCAATAAAATTTGCAGTTGTAATAATGTTGCATAAGGATAGCTTCGTCTTTTTAATATACATAGTGCCGTCATCACTGTAAAGTCACATTTGAAATATTTAAAAAAAAAATCATTTTGCAAGTTACCTACCATTCACATTGTTCCTGGTGTTAGTGATAATGTGCTGTGGAATCAGCAAAGCATTTCTCAATCGCGGTATATCGTCACTATGAAAACGAAAATTCCGCGGGTTCTATTACATTATTTTCCTCACTAGCTTCAACGGCAACACCAATTATGTTGTGTAGAAGTAAGTTTTCTTCAATTTCTTCGTTATTAACATCCGCTAGAATAGCTATTTCCAATTGTTCCTCCAGGTTGTTTATTATTAAGTTACAAAATATTGTAGGTTAGAAATACGATTCATGTCATTGTCAGAATAAAGGACTGTCAAAATAAAGTATGTCGATGAGGACTGTTGCAATAACTCTCATAAACCAATCCTGACATTTCGTAATACAGGATACTTTATTACAGGATCCTTTAATAAAGTTTGGCTTTGCAATAACTCTCTAATCTCGAACGTTTATATATTTATAAAATAAATGCCAGATAAAAATATACTTGGTGTTAAATGGTAAATAGACTATCAATATAGACATCATAATAGGGGAGGCTGAGATGCTAAATTTGCAGTTACTAAAGCGTCATGGGGACCTATTGGATTGTGAAGATTAGGTTCTAAAACGAAAAAAATGTAGTGGGGCGAAGAGCATGTAAAAATTTTTCAAAAATGTAAAAAAAAAACAGTATTATGGTCCATTGTGGCTAAACGGTTTCATGGATATGTGGGTTGATAAAGGCTACATTTTAAAATTATTTTTAAATATACAGGTTGTCCCAAATCTATTAATTTTGGAGTTATTTTTACTTTTGGAGTTATTTTAATTTTTGTTATATTTTACATTATTTTTCTACCGTAACGCCTAAATATAACACCCTGTATTTGATCAGCTTTGACTATGATCCGAAAAAATTATCTTTGAAACTATTTGTTTGGTTTTGACATTATCAAAAATGTTTCGAGATGCATCAAAATCTGTATGGAAAAGACGGATAGATTTTTGTTTAAATTGTTTATGGGCATTGGAGAAGGTTAGTGAAGATGATTTTTTTATAATATGCTGTTTACAGATGAATCCACTTTTCATAATAATGGATTAGTCTGATCAAAGTTATCGCATCTGATACAGATTTTGATGCATCTCGAAATATTTTTAATAATGTCAAAACCAAACACATAGTTTCAAAGATAATTTTTTCGGATCATAGTCTAAGCTGATCAAATACAGGGTGTTATATTAGGCATTACGGTGGAAAAATAACGTCAAATTTAACAAAAATCAAAATAACTCCAAAATTAATAGATTTAGGCATAGTAGACCTTTATAATTTTTAAAAGGCAATGGAATTTGCTACATAATTGGATTATAAAATACAGGGTGTCCTATTTAAAATAAGAACGATATTGTCGTTTGAATATGTCATTAGAGAATCACCCCGTTTTGGACGCATTGTATAATTTTAAACAACTCTAAATAAATTATTGCTTTCAATTGTTAGTCTAATTTTTTTGAGTTAAAATAGGATTTGGCTGATCCATAGGTTTCCAAGTTATTGGTTTTCTTGTACGTGCTTCCATTTTTAGAAATATCAAAATATCTCGAAAACTAAAAAGCTTAGGTATAGGGAATACTTAAGAAAGTTTATCTTATTTTTAACGTATAATCTATAATATAGGGTATTCCTTAAGAAATAATATAACTTTGATACGCCACACTTTTTTGGAACAACCTGTATATTTCAAAATAATTTTAAAATGTAGCCTTTATCAACCCACATATCCATGAATAAACAAAATTTTCAAAATATTAACCGTTTAGCCACAATGGACCGTTCTTTTTTACAACTTTGTGACTCGCCCATTTCCTTATGCCACGCTCAAATTGACAGATTATTGAAATGTACACTTTTCTGGATGTACTTAACTTACCTTTTCTTAATCTGTCGCGCTCGAGTTTTTCTAAGGATCGATTTTTTTTTACTAATCTGACGGGCTGCCCTCAATGCACCCCCTATATTAAGGGTTCATATATGGTAGGGGTATATTACAGGGTGCAAGGTTTCTCCCCATATGTATTTCTGACGCGCTCGAGTAACGCGGAAAATCCCCGCTTGGCCTCCCCTACTATCAAGGGCAGTCACATCTAAATGTGTTCCTCACTTCAACCAGGACAATTCCCACTTCTATCAGTGACGTACGCTGAAGAGCATTACATCACTAATGAACATCGATACCCAAATTCTATTATTATTATCCTGTACAAAATCCGCAATATAGCAATTAATTTGAATACTCCCAAAACCAATCTAATGAATCAGAAGAATAGAAAGTTATTCAAAATAAAAAAGAAATAGAAACAGCTTTGATAAACGAGTTATTGAATAAACTAAAATCGTTTATTACTGGCTTTATTCTCCATTTATCTCTAATTTATTTGGATGATTTTTAATGCAGTTTTTAGAATCCAGTCTATTTCGTGCCGGTCCGCCCATGTCTGTTTAGTACGTATGATCCCCAGGTTAGGTATAACTACCCTTCAAATCGGATTGGGAATATAGCAATACATATTGAGTTAGGAGGGTGAAGACACTACTAGCATACTTTTCGGTGTATCGGAAAACGGTAGCAGTGGGCGTGGAACAATAGGCGTATAAGAACAATATGGTTGTCAAGTTAGGTTCAGATTTTTAAAGAAAAAAAAAACAGTTTATTTTGATCTAGGATTCCCACTGCAGTTACAAATTCCCACAGGAACAGCGCTTAATTAAAAAAAGCAGATCGGAGTTCACGCTCCAATTACCAAAACAATATCAAACTGCAGCAATTATTCCAAATGGAGCAAAGTTGGTAAAAGCGGAATCGTTCTCAAAATCAAAGTGCCATTAACCAAAAAAACAATCTAAACCAATCATAAAGACGTTAATGGTCTGTTTTTTTGCAGTGATTTACGTTTCTCCTAATGGCTGTAGCTGTCGCGCTAATTGAATGCCGTTTTTGTTTGGCGCGGAATTAGCATTTTAAACACAGGGCTGGTCTCAATGCGACGGTCAAATTAAAACTAACGTAATGGACGATGCAGCTAGTGCGTTAGTGAATGTACAAGTGAAAATATGGGTCAAAATTCTCAATTAGAGGTAAAACGGATAGAGAAGAACGTATTATGTTATCGTTTTGCGTTATTTAGCTCACCAGTTACGGTCGATGTGTATATTTAAAACATCATATTATTGCTGTAGTGTCGCTTGCAAAAATTAAATTTTTATGTTAGACTTCGCGCTTTATTTAAAATTGCCGCTCTTTGGAATTGAATGTTGTTACTGATTTGCACTAGTTCGGGCTTATCTACTGGTCCTAGGAAAAAACCATCAGTGATCCTTTTAGTAGGTAAGAAGGAAGGAGAGAGCATCCTGACTCGGAGATGTTATAGAGTTGATATTCTTACTTACATTTTACAAGGGCTAGGATTAACAGTGTTTGAAGAACGGGTTTTATTTCTTAAGTCATTTATAATAGACCAGGTTTCTTTGGAAGAGTTTTTAGCTCTTGAGATGCTATTTTTATAATAGATTTGACAATTAATTTTCTGATACAATGTTCTATAGTTGATATAGTTTGGGGCATTTAAAATTGGTTTGGCACTGGCCTATACGTGTCCTTACCGCAATCAAACTATTGCCATCATGAGCAGCTTAATCAGATATTTCAACAAATATGCAAATGATACACATTTTTTTAATCTTATCAGAATAAATCAATTCAATACAACATAATCGTGAATGTTACGAACGTGTTTCGATAACGAACATCAAAACGAAAACATTTTATTTAACCTTTGGTATATTATCTTCTCCGAATGTCAAATCGGTCAGTACTACACCGAACGACTCCATTTTAATTTCACACAGTTCAAGAACTGCGTTTACGATAGCCCAATTTTATCTTGCTGATTATCCTTGGCCTGTTCAAATTAACGCTTTAGTTCGTCAACTGGAATTAAATCAACATGAACTGGTTTTACGGCAAACCAGATTAAAGTTTTGATCCGTTCTCTTTCAGTCTGTTGTTGTAAATTGGTGGTACTGGTTGTTTCTAGAGTGAATAAAATAGAAGATTTATCATGAAGGCTATGGTTAGAACTGGACCGGTGAGTTTAATTTATTGTTTTCAAGTACCAACGGAGAATTAAAGAAATAATTAGGATAAAAAAAGTTTTGGCAACTTGATTTGAGCTACTTTTTTCAGTCATTTGATTTAAAATACCAGTTTAATCGTCATTATAGAGGATTAAAGTATTACCTTTCGAACAAGCAGGTGCTTTCTATACCTCGGTTATCTTAATGAGGCTCTCGAGTTGTATCACGTATACCTATGCATTACCGGGGTACCCTTTTTGGACTCTCTAGTTGTACCACGGCGATAATTTTATTTCCGTGTCAATTATAGGTATTATTAATAATAGGTTAGGTACCGTTAGGTCAGGCTAGTTTAGGATATGTTAGGTTAGGTCAGCTATAATAATAAATAGAAAACCAATTCTTACCGCTCTAGTTTAATTATATATTTTTTTATTTAGTGTAGGTCGAGGGGTAAACCGCGAGGTCCATTTTGGTGTACAGACCTCGTCCATTAGTAGCCATTACTAGCCATTACTCAGCCATTAGTAGCCATTAGTAGCCATTACTAGCAATTACTCGGCCATTAGTAGCCATTACTTGCCATTAGTGAGCCATTGCCGGCCATTACTAGCCAATAGTGAGGAGCCACTACTAGCCATTACAAGCCATTAGTGTACAAAAATTTAACTCGCGGTTTACCCCTCGGTGTAGATACATATTTTTCAGTAATTATATAAGAAGTTGTTTAGAAATGCATAAATGTTATTCTTATCTACCTATAACTCCTAAGTGGATCTTAAGATAGTAATAATCCGCTCCAGAATATTTCTGGTACAACTAGAGGGTGGGATTTTCTATACCTGCCATTTTGTGGTACAACTCGAGAGTCTCCATCTTAATGTGGTACTTAGATTTTTTTTAAAAGATAAATAAAAATAAAGACACTCGGTAATTTAAAGAACGGTTCCTTCTTATGCCTTTCTCGAAAATAACGATCGAAAGAGCATTTCATTGTTACCTTGGTAACTTTATAAATAACATCTTATGTGGTGTGTCGCTGGGTGAAACAGTATGTGCGTGTTCTAAGATTTAACAAAAATTTTAAAAAATACATTATGTATTGAAATATTTAAATAAACGGAGATAAAGTGTTTCTGACGCTACCAAAATGTTAAATAGTGGAAAGCTGAAACAAAAAACAGAATCAAGTTCGACCTTAATTAATTTAAGGCTGGCGTTTGATGATTTAGAATCGGTAAAGCATGGTCAACTTTTATTGCACCACACACACTCGTTTAAATGCACCATTTATTAGTTTCTGGCAATTATGTAATTTAGTTAGGAGTTCGAGATTCGACAACCTATGACCGGCTTCTGGGTTTTGGCTTCGTCAGTTAGGCTTTCAAATCAATTAAAAAATATTTTTTTATTATCCAAATAGAAAAACATTTTTTTTTAAAGAGCAATGTCTAAAGTGTAAAAATATTTAAAATTAGAAAAGATACTTTCGATCACTTTTTTTAGATGCTCTTCTCATCCCTATTTAAAATGTAAAAATAAGAAATCAAAGTTAGCTACTTTTAAAATGTTTCAAAATGTTAAACCCCTGGCGCTACCTAGGACAAAATCTCAATATTAGGTTAGCAAAGGACTAGCAGATGACTAGATTTTGGAAATACTAGCGTCATCTACCTGAGAGTGTGATAAACGTGCTTAAATCTATTATGACGGTACGGTAAAAATCTGTCTCTATTTATTTCCTGATTTACTACACTTACTTACAATCAAACGTAGTTCTATAAAAACGATTTTTTATATTTCTGTATAAATTTTAATGCGAAATTAAATATGGGTAAATCTTATCAGATCGTTTTCATCTAGGTAGACCAATACAATGGAACGTACTTATATGTCAATAGTCAATCATCGCATTCAAGGTTTTTGCGTTGACCTTGAATAACCTTTACCATCGTGAAAAATCTGATTAACACGGTCTAGCAAAATTTTTGCCGGTTATATTTTATATTGATAAATTTGTTAGTAATTTACATTCCTAATTCGTAGTTTTTGTAGTCGAGAAGGTTACTTCAGTACTCTAAGGTAAAATAATTAATATTTTTAAAAAAATTGACATGATGACATTTTCTCATTAAGTCAATTTTTATTAATTCCAATTTTGGTTTTAAATAAAGTTACTCATATTCTATTTATTTGTTTTTTCCTATTCTTCTGGTTATATATTTGTTAGTTTTTATTTAACTAAATATATAAAACACCCATATTAAAAGTTAGGTTAAGATATAAATGAAATATATTTTTAAATAGGCACAAGAAAGACTTTAAAATATTCAAAAGATCTATGTATCCCATATTTAATATAAAAATGGAAGATTTAACAATTTTAAGTATTATGTAATATATTCTAATTCATTTTTAATCATGGCCTTGACAGCACGAGTTATTTGACACTTTAAAATATTTAGTTAAATAATAAACGAGATAACTTTGTTCTGACTGAAGCCTCAACTTTCGAGTACATTTTAAATGATTCTTAATTAATGTAATAATTAAGTCAATAGGTATTTTAAATCAGTACTTGAAATTGCATCAATTTGTATTGTATGTCAAGTTAATTTTAAATTGACCAAAAGAACAGTTTACAAGGATTATTAAATTATTAAGTAATTATGAACAATTGTTGTTTAAATATAATAATATTTACACAGGAGTAGGGTTATATATATTAACCAGTTATAATTTTGATATGCAAATAGCACTTCTTATACCATTTTGTAGGGAATAGACTTTGCTAGGAATTTAAATATTTAATGTATTGTTAATTTGAGCTATTGAGCAAAAGTGAATTTAACCTACCATTAAGAACCCTAAGAAAAAATAATTCTTTTAATAGTAAATTTTATATGAACAAAACTCTCCATATGATAAGGACTAAAATTATGTTGTCACATTTGTATTTTACTAAGAATATGACGACGACTTGGTTTTGTTTAAAAAACCTTCAGGTCTGCAATAGAAACATATACTAAATTAGTAAATTATTGTATTTTACTTACCAAGTATATTTAGTATTTATGATTCTTTAAATGTGCTCATAATGAATTGATTTTTCTCATAGGAAAAATATTGTTAAAAGTTAGATGGATTTTTCTAACCATTTTTCTTATCATTTCTCTTACACTCGGCAATTTGTTTTATAACATTTTAATGATTTTGTAACTTTTTGCTTAATAAATATTAAGTGAATAAAACTTAATGTCTTTAATTTCCAATAAAATTTTGTAAATATGAAAATAAATAAACGAACCGAGAATATTAAATTGAAAAATAGATTAGATAGATCATAAATTACATAACAAGAAGTTTGCACTTGGAATAAATATTCAAATTCCTATCTAAAATTGCTAATTACCAAATATAACAAAACGTGTTTGTCTAATTGTACTAATGTTTGTCTACCTTTTTGGAAATTTCTTAGAATCGTTTGAATATTATCTGTTTGATTTAATTACATAAAATAAAATAGGAATTAATAACTAATATTGAACACAACATAAACACCTTTAAGAACACCAAATTTCAGCAGCTTTATTATGTTTAATGTGTTACATAAACTTGGCACAGACACTATTAGCTGGTTTATTTTTAGCTGGAGCAAATGGATTCTATATCTAATTTATCAGAAATTAGTAAGGTTTCCTAGAAATCAATGTATAAAAATTCTATTGCAGAAAGTTTTACCTTTAAAATATAAATTTTAACCCTTGAGTGATGTTCTAAATATCTTAGTATTTAATATATGTTTGTGGTGGGGAAAAAATTGTTAGTATGTGGAAGGGGAATCATCGCCAAGGGTAATTCAAGTTCATTCATAACATTCAGAAATATTTTTACCGTTCCTATCAGAAGGTTCTCAATAGGGATTAAAAAAATGGTTTTTCCCACTATTTACGACAAAGATGTCGAAAACAATGTTGACAAAAGGGTGAATATTTGACTGTTGTCTATACGGGTGATTTTTTACATATTATTTTTTTTTAGATGGGCGACGAAATTCTACCCTTCCAACTTCAGGCTGCTCAAGCTGATAATCATCTTGATCATTTGTGCTCTTTAGACATCAACTCTAAGGCTTCGTTTATTCGTCTTTCGGGCATCATCTGTACAATAGGTATGTCAGTACTCTTAATACACTTTAATTTATAGTAGTACATGCGAGGGTTAAGAGGTTATATTAAGAAAGATTACTAATTTAAAAATGTTAAAGTGAATATTTTCTATTTTTGACCAAAATAAAAGATGCATAAATTATTTGGTCTTCTGAAAATATATAGAAAGACATAAATTAAACTTTTTGAGTGGAGAAAAGAATTCTTAATATATTAATTTTTTCACAGCTCAGTAGATGTGCACAAAAAGTTATTCAGAAATAAAGAAGTTAAAAATATTAAATTCTTTTTCTTTTAAAATTTTTTAACAAAATGAAACTCAGCAAGCTCTTGAGGTTTATGCTATGAGATGTACACAAGGGTCTGTTTTGGTTCCTTGTATATTTCTGATTTAATTCATTTTTTCACTAACTTTTACAAAAGTTTTATAAAAAAAAATTACATTTGAAATTAGAAAATATTTACAGTTCTATTTAATTTTATACCATTACAAAAAAATATTTATCTTAGGTCCTGCCTCCAGAGAAGTAGACGTGTTGGTAAAAATGATTGAATCTGGTATGAATATAGCCCGTATGAACTTCTCCCATGGTTCTCATGAATACCATGCTGAAACTATTGCCAATTGTCGTAAGGCCGCAGAAATTTACAGCAAAAAAATGGGCGTGCACTATCCTCTGGCTATCGCTCTGGATACCAAGGGACCCGAAATTCGTACTGGTCTGCTTGAGGGAGTAAGTTTATTAATCATTATCATATCAAAAATTAATTATATTTTATTTCAATTTATTTCTTAAAATATTTTTCGATAATAACCCATAGAAAATAATACTAATACAATAACCCATTTGTATTTAGGGTGGCTCAGCTGAAGTTGAACTGAAAAAAGGAGAAAAAATTAAACTAACTACCGATAAGGCCTATGAATCTAAAGGAAGCAAGGACATGGTATATATAGACTACGAAAACATCGCAAATGTGGTACAACCTGGAAATAGAATCTTCCTTGATGATGGTTTGATGTCTCTTGTTGTTGATGAGATATCAGGTTCTGTGCTTACCTGCACCATCGAGAATGGTGGTATGCTTGGAAGCCGTAAAGGTAAGACCTTGGCATTATATAAATGTATTCTTTATTTTTTTTGTAAAAAATACTAAAATCATTTTTTAGGTTGCAATCTTCCTGGAGTCGCTGTAGATTTACCTGCTGTATCAGAAAAAGATAGATCTGATTTTAAATTTGGTGTGGAACAGAAGGTCGACATGATATTCGCTTCTTTCATCAGAAATGGAGAAGCCTTACAAGAAATTCGTAACTGTTTAGGGGATGAAGGAAAGAAAATTTTGATTATCTCTAAAATTGAGAACCAACAAGGTAAATACAAAAAAAAACATAAATTGTTACTAATCTATTACAGAGCCGAGTCGCAATTGATTATCGTTCACAGAATAATTAAACGTTTTTAAAAAGAATTTTGCCGTTTTTAATACATTTTTCCTTTTAGGTACAACCAATCTAGACGAAATTATTTCAGCCTCGGACGGTATAATGGCAGCACGTGGTGATCTTGGTATCGAAATTCCAACGGAAAAAGTGTTCCTCGCCCAAAAGTCGATGATCGCTCGTTGCAACAAAGTAGGCAAACCAGTCATTTGCGCCACTCAAATGTTGGAATCCATGGTTAAGAACCCAAGACCAACCCGTGCCGAAAGCTCAGACGTTGCCAACGCAGTTCTAGATGGCGCCGATTGCGTCATGTTGTCCGGAGAGACAGCTAAGGGAAAATATCCGCTAGACTGCGTCAGAACTATGGCTAACATTTGCAAAGAGGCAGAAGCCGCCATGTGGACCAAAGAATTATATCATGACCTGTCATCCTCAGTAAGTTTTATTACCTAATTTATGAGTGAGTGGATGGATGGATAGTTTTATTGACAACTGTCACAATGGTCAATCATGATGTAATAATTCTTACATAGAGGTACAAAAATCACTACTTAATAACAAAAGGCGGAATTATGATGTAGTCAGTTGAACAATCGAAGACACACTGTATTTTTGCCGCTCTTAGGAGCACTTGAGAATTTGAATTTAAAAACTATTGTTTGCTGCATCAGAGCGCATTTGTCAGAGAATTTGTAAAATTACGTTGCATTTGGACAACGGAGCAGACCCGCTTGGTTTCGTAGCTAAGGACATACTGTTTTAATTTGAATTTGTCAGAGATATATTGGGCATTTAATATCCTGGAAGCAAGCCCTTATAAAAAAGAAACTTGCGGTACGTCGCACTTGACGGAGATGTGAGTCGTTAGTGATTTTTGTATCGTTTATACTGCCGAATTTGTCATCATTTACAAACGTAAAATAATATACTTTTTCTTTAGATGAAAACACCTCTAGATATGATGAACAGCATCGCTCTTTCCGCTGTAGAAGCATCCAACAAGGTCATGGCTTGCGCCATTGTAGTGATAACCACATCCGGTAAATCAGCTCATCTTATTTCCAAATACAAACCAAGATGTCCCATCATCGCAGTTACACGTAATCCGCAAACTGCGAGACAGGCCATGCTTTACAGGGCCGTTCTACCTTTGGTCTATGATTGTAAGTTATTAAATATTCTATAAAAATTTTGGCCAATTATACAATTTTTATGATACATATACTGAATAACTTTTTTAAATTGTGCCAAAAAGGATAAAAATATTCAAAATTTTAGTGTAGTTGGTATCATATTGGGTATTATAGCTGGGGGTGCACTCCCCGGCCGACACCATTGATCTCAACTGGCGCTGTTTAATAGGATTGATCAGACTTTTAATTATTTTTTGTTTTTTGGTTTAGAAATGTTTTATTTGCAGTATGATTCGACATTCTAATACCTAGGGGTTGCAAACCCAATTTGCATTGGTGGTTTTTTGACCGATTCTGGTCAAGTTGTCACTCTCTTCTTCTTTTCCCTTAAACGGATACGAAGAAGAGACTGACATCTTGACCAGAATCGGTCAAAAATCTCCGCAACCTAATTTGTTGCTTTGTAAAGTTGTCAAAACTCGTTTCTATGCTTCATTTATCAGTTGTACTGCACATTTGCGAAGTACATTTGCTAGTACCAGTTTTCTTGCTTCCTTGTTTGTGAATTTCATTTTTCAGATATTTGAATGTATCCACCTGTTTCAGCTGTAACCTGTCAGTTTCTATTTTTATTTTTCTTAGTCCTACCCAACGCCATTATTCTGGTTTTTTCTTTGTTCATCGTCAATGGTTTTAATGTTGCATTTGCAAAAATTACGCATTCCTCTAATACTAATTATTTTAATATATAAACAAAGATTTTATTTCTTTTCTGACTTCTTCAATGGCATCAACCATTAAGTGAGGCTCAATAATTCACTATGTCTCACACGCGAATTTATATTTCCCATTCACCATAATTCCTGGTGTAGTCGTACATATTTTGCATTGACCTTATAATCTGTTGGTCCACTTTTCGTTTTCTTAATCTTAAGTCAGTATCATCTCTTAGCAGATTTTGAAGAAAATTATAACTTTTAGGTGTCCGCATGGAAGATTGGCTTCGTGACGTAGATGCTAGACTACTCTATGGCATCAAATACGGAAAAGCTCAAGGATTCATTAGATCCGGAGATCCTGTTATCGTAGTAACTGGCTGGAAACAAGGATCTGGTTTCACCAACACGATGAGAATCGTTTATGTTTCTGATCAAATCCAGTCTATCTGCACTGGAGCATGTTCTAGATAAATAAACAAACAGTCGCCAAAATGTATTTTCAGTAATATAACTATCACTCCCTAACATTAGTTTTTTGATGTTTTGAAATTTAAATATGGCAGTTTTAATATCTGAATGTTTCTGTTTTACATTTAATGAAAATAGTTTGAAAAATATAACTGTATCGCACAATTATTAAATTTCATTTGTTTGTTACTTGTACATTTCAAAATACATAATTTCAGGGATTTGATAATAAACTCGAGTCATTTGTTATTCATAAAAAAATAAAACTCATCTAGTCTGATGAATATTAAATTTATATTAATATTTTAAAATTCACGATATATGAATGTGATCGATGTACTGCTTAGCAGTTGTTTTTGTGGTATTATTTTAATGGGAAAAATTAAATAATAAATACATTTTAAATACCCATATATTCAGGGCTGTATAACTTTTCGTTAGCACAAATTTATTTAATTTTCGTTAAAACAAATATGTTCATTTTCATTTATACAATGCATTTTGTTTGGCAATAATATTTAATTTAATAAATTAAAATTATACCAGTAAAAAATGTATTAAAAAAAATAAAAATTGTTGATAAAGTTGGTTTGTTTAATAAAATTCCAAAATCCTATAATCCGGTGATCGAAAATATCCTTAAAACAACGTGTCACTCGACTCTAAACCCTCTTAAGATGTTTGATTTTAGATAGCTGACATTTGGTCAAGATATAAACGGGCGCTCGTTTAAATCTCAATTTCCTTTGACATTTTCCAGTGCTGTTGAATTCTACAGTTGTCAAATTGACATAAATCGTGGAAATTGGGGATTTTTTGCTTTGTTAAGTTATCAAAACTCACTTTTAAGCTTCATTTATCAGTTTTGCTGATAGATGGAAGCCCATTTGCGAATTCTATCTTTTGAATTTGATTTATTAGATTCGAAATAGACCAGGGTCGATAATTTTTGAAACCAAAAAAATAATAGTAGGATGAAAGCCATTGGAAAAGGAAGAGAATATAACAAAAATTAAAGGAAAAATAATTTAAGGGCGATCTGAGGTCGGGAAGTGAAAGCGGGTTTTTAATGTTAGAAAACTGTTTATCTCCGGCAAAACTACAAGTCCTATGGAAAAAAGTTTACTCGAAAAACGTAATATTCCGTGTTACATTGATAAAAAAAAGATTAATTAAAGTATAAATTTTAATAAATAGCTCAAAATTGTAATGATTTAAAAAAAATCGGATTCGAGTTTTTTTCGTTTATTTGCATTTTTTGAGAACATTTACCATAGTAATATATATTTTTTTACACCATCAAAAAGTAGAGATTTCAACAAACAAAAAGCCCACCGATTTTTTAAAAAAAGCAGATATTTTGACGCGAAAATTTTCGAATGAAAATTAGGATATTAAGTCAAAATAAAGTGAAAAAATAAATATATTAAATCAAAATTACAGTGTGTTTGGGACATAAAAAGGTAAGTTTTCATCAAATTTAGTGAAATTTTTTTTTTTGTAAGATAAAAACCAAAAACTTGGTTATTTGAATTTTTCACATAAACTTTGAGGTTGTGTGAAAAAAGTAAAAACAAAAGTTGTAGATCTTTTTATTACCTACAACTTTGCCATTTAACTTTTTTCCATAGGGCTTGTAGTTTTGCCGGAAATCGAGATAAACAGTTTTCTACCCTTAAAAACTCACCCACTTCCCGACCTCAGATCGCTCTCAAATTATTTTCCTTTCATTTTTGTTACATTCTCTTCCTTTTCGAATGGGTTTCATTCTAATATTTTTTCCCACTTTTTACCATTTTCAAAGGCTTCAGCCCTGGTCTAAAAGCCCAACTGACGAAGCCGAAAGTCAAAAAAAAAAAGAGAAAATCCAACTATTTTAACCCATAGTCAAATTAGGTCGATGCGGAAACTTTTATTTGCCGTTTGAAAAGAGAAGTGGTGCGATGAAGTGTCGGTGGCCGCACCAATCAATATTGATTTGTTCCTTTCTGCAAAATGCGGTCCAGTTTAGTGCTAGTTCTTTTAAAAATCTGTATATATATAAATGTAAAAAAAACACCAAATTGTATATTGTATTTTTAATAAGTTAGTCACAAAAAAAAGAGTAAAAAAATGAGCGTAAGTTGAGCTTCAATTCGAGAATAGAAAATACAAACGACCGTTTATCACCTACAAGTTTTAAAGTTCTTCTTTTTTTCCTGATGAATTTTTCAGATATTTCAAAACGAAATCTTTTATATCCTCAGTAGTTCTTTTTCCAGTGTAATCCATAACGAAATTTCCGTTCCTGAATAATTTAATAGTTGGAAAACCTGAAATGTTGTATTGATCCGAGACTTTTGGATTTTCGGTGCAATCCACCATAGCCATGCATTGGGGATAACCTTGCGAACTCAATTCCTTGGCAGCTTTGAAATAATCCGGTTTCATTTTGTTACAGTATCCGCACCACGGGGCGTAAAACATAACTAGAACTACGTGGTTCGCCTTTATTTGTTGATAGAAATTGTTATCGGTTAATTTTAGTATCGCAGGATCTATTTTCCAATCTAAAGGTGGTCCTGGCTTACTGACAGGTACCGGAGCTAAATCCGGCTCTCTCATAAATGACACAAATTCGATAGCCTACAAATAATAATGTTTTTATTATTTATTGATACATTGCTTAAAACAATTAATGGATACTTCATAAAAAAAGAACTTGATGAAATACTGTAATCTGACCAACCTAACTGTTATAAAAATATATCTAACCTAACCTGACACATGTCAATATGTGACACCTGTCAAATTGTAACAAACTGTCAAAATGTGACACCTGTCACACCTAACCTAATCTCTTTAGAAGTGGACCGGTAAAACCAATTTGAGCCAACCTTAAACAATATTGCAATAATATATTTGATAGCAAAAAAATAGGGATCGCGAAATCTAACATAGTAAGGTTATTTTTTTGAAATATTACTGAAACATTTTTTGGGGATTCTTTAGTATAGGACCTAAAGTAATGATTGAACCAACTTACTGTTCGCCCTCCCTTGTAATCCTTTGTATTTTTATTAAAGTAGCTGAAGTATTTTATTGTTGGATATCCCGAAACGTCATAGGAGGAACAAACCGAAGGGTAGACTGTACAATCTACAGCTGCAAATTCAACTTTCGGATCATCTTTGAACTCCGCCGCAGCCGATGTAAATTCTGGCTTAGCCCTTTTGCAATGACCACACCCTAAAATGAAAATTATTTTATACTGGCTAGTGTTAATAATCTCCTCCACTTACATGGGGCATAAAACATGACCAAAACGTGTTTCTTCTTTTTCAAAAACTGCTTGAACGAATCCTCATTTAAATGTACAATATCACTTTCTTCCTCTGACCACGGCTTTTCTGGCGGAGGAGGCGGTGGGGGTTCCTTTGGTTCTCTCATGAATTCGATAATCTTGGGTGTATCACGAACGTTGGTGTCAAACTTTTGTTCACCAAAAGAGAAATATATTAAAGTTGGGTAACCCTTCACCGAGAATCTCGAGGCGATTGACGGTTCTTTGGTAGCATCAATGGCAGCCAACATACCTGGTATCTTAAATGAAAAATAAAACAAATTTAGATCATTTAAATTGTCGAATGGGGTCAAAATCAGTTATATATTTATAGTTAATTTTTACTTACTCCTTCATTCTTCATTTGAGCTGCTGCAGCTTCATATTCGGGCTTCATTTTTTTGCAGTGGCCGCACCAAGGTGCATAAAACATAACTAATACTGAAGCTTCTTCTTTAATGACTGGGTCAAAACTTGTAGTGGTTAAATGGACAACATCGTTGTCGACATCGGACCATTCTGGTTCTTTGATTCTCACTGGGGGTGCTGTCGGGTTTCTCATGAAAGATATCAAGGCATTCTTTTTGTTTTCTCCTTCATAGGTGAATTTCATGTAACCGTTTCTAAGAGAAAGGAATAAACACAGAATTGGGAAACAATATCTTCAAAAATATAGTTAAAAGATCCTGCCACCTCAGGAACTATGGGTAAAGTCTAAAAATTTAACTTCTGGAGGTTAACCTAAACACTTTATCTAAATTTTGATCATCCCTGCGTATACTCTATGATTATTTTAGAAATGAAAATACTTACTCGAAAAAGAGCAATGTAGGGAAACCTGTGATATTATATTGCGTTCTAACGGCCGTATTCTCTGGTCGATTTACATCGATTGCAGCCAACACCGCATCATCTTTCAATTCTTTTGCAGCTTCGGAGTACTCTGGTTTCAAAGTTTTACAAAAACTACACCATGGTGCGTAGAACATAATCAGAAGAGGCCTAGGTTCCTTTTTTATGAGTTTTACAAGTGTCTGAAACATGTTCTAGATGGTGAATTGTGACTAACATTTTTTTTTATTCATATCATTACGATGACAGATGATATGTCAGTTCTTTTTAAATCAATTACACAGATACGGGGTGTAAGAATTTCTCTTTTCTATTAAACATTTTTATATTATTAATTAATTATGTGAATCAAATTTAAAGCTGTACAACATATTAATTGCTCTGGAAAAATTATTTATTTAATGCAAAAAGATATTTTGGGGAATGTTGTTAATTCCTTAATGTTCATATGGTGTTTATTAATTACTAATTTAATACTCATTGATTGATTAATTAACCGTATTTTCGATTTAACAAGAGAAATGTATCATTAAAAACTACTTTATGACAAAATGTCTTACATTGGAATCGGCTATATGAACAACATCTGTTGCTGAAGAATCTTCTTCCCAAGGGATGTCTCCAGTAGGATCCCGCATAAAATTAGTCATTGAACTAACTGATAATTTTCTATCATAGGCTTTGTTAAAGTCTCCGTCTTTGTAATGTCTGATAGTGATGGGTTCTTGTTCAGGTATTTTTAGTTTTTTACACATTTTCTTTGCATTCCTTAAAAATATATAATATTCGATTGTGTTCCCAATTTCTCATAGTTGTAATATACCACATGCTTTTAATACAAAAAATAGTTCAAAAATATACGATAGTGCTGAAAAATTACATAAGAGGGGGAGTGGGTGACTTTATGAGTTAGTATTGGCTATGATTTAATTATACATTTTTATTTTGCATACCCCGAACAATCTATAAGCACCATAGTGCCTTCTCCTTTAATATTATCAGTAACTTCTCTAAAAATTTTAATGACATGTTGAGATTCTTTATAGGAATTATAGAAACACACTAAAACATTGGTTTTAGTCCTTAACAACTTTTTGAAGTCTTTAATATCAGCTATGTCTTCTGTAGCCGATTTCTTGTTTAGTTTTGAAGTACATGGCGCTAGTTGGAATGTGATGAACTGAAAGTAAAGAGAATGCTCTATTTTAAAAATTAAAAGTTCAAAGTGAGTTTATAGTATATATATAGGGATATTAGATGTATAATATGGGCTAACTTGAAATCCCATAAATAAATAAAACTTTTATTATTTCTATACTAATTAATATTATTTATATTAAGGTGTTAGCAGAAATGATAAAGATATTGCCAAATTGTTATTCAAATATTACAAAAAGAAATTAAAAAAATGTGTTTATTTGCCTGCAGTTTTGTCTCATCAAATATTAGTTACATGGTGATAAGAAACTAAGCTTTAGTAAATTTATGGTACTTGGAATAGGTACAGTACATCTTTGCATGATATTTGTTTTATATTTAAACTAGCAAAAAAATCAGTTATTTATCATTTCTGTAATATTAACTCTTTAACTTATAGTTTATCCTGGAAAATATGCACCATTGGAATAGATCAAGAATTATATTGGACTTTAAGGCCTCTATTATCAAGATAAAGCTTTAAACATTAAAATTATTGACAGAATCCAGTTTACTATTTTAAAATTGAATAAAAAAAGTTTTAGGGTAAAAACAATTTATTGCAGATCTGGATTTTTTTATTATTTTTTATAGATTGGTGATTACCCATTTATTAAAATATAAAAGATTTCGTTTTAAAATATAAATATATTGTGTGGGCAATTTTAAAAGCTTCACAAGTTCAGCCTAAAATAAACTTTATAGTAATATAAGTATTTCCTTACAAGAACACAAATTGAACAAAATATATTTTTCATGACACTGATTTTAGTAACATTTGTATAGACTAATAGTATAAATTTACTTAAAAACTAAAATTCACTACACACAGACTTGTAATAAATACATTAAAAGTGAGGTTAGAGATTATAAACCTCTTATGCTGACGTTTATTAACAACTGACAGTGACAACGATGCCTAGGCACTTTCTTGCGAGAATTTGGATAATTTTGTTCGCGAGAATGGTATATTCAATATTACAACACGCAGTAGAATGTCGGCCACAGGAAACGGAGGATACCGGAACAATAAAGAGGCAGATGAAAATTGCCTTTCGGCTTCGTCAATTGGGTATTCAAATCCTATAAAAAAATTGACCTTACTGTTGTTTTAAATATTGGATTCGATGGCCCAATTGACGAAGCCGGAAGACAGAAACCGGTCTTGGAATGTCGAATCGAATAGTACGAATTCCTAACTCTTTTATTTACTTTGTTTTTTCCCCTGAAGGAATACGAAGAAGCATAAGTGACATTTTAACCAGAATCGGTCAAAAACTGTGCATACAACCCCCAAAGCAGATTGGGAATTGTTTGGTTAAGTTGCCAAAATTCTCTTAGATCTGCTAAATTTTGAAATTCTTACAACATTAATTTTTAAATCACAAGACTAACTTCCACTCTAAACTGCAGTGTTTTTAAATTAACGTGTATATGTATAGATAAAGAAAAATACTTTGCTTTTAAAAATTTAGTTTTCTTTTGGAATTTAAGCCCAAGATAGATAAGAGATCTATTAATGTGTACCAAGAAAAGAAAAACATTATTTGTAGATTAAATTGGGAAATTGGAACCTTTGGTTTTCAACTTATTAGTTGTAGAAAAAAATCACTGGAGAATATTTTCGCGTCTCTAAAATGAAAACTAGAGGGCTAAATAAAAAATTGCGGTTTTGTCTGTGTTTTTGCTGAATTGAGGAATTAAAAGTAAATGTTGAACAATTTTGTTGCCTCTTAGAAAATAAAGTGGTTAGAAGAAATTTAAACATACAGTTTATTTATTTAATTTGTTGGTGTGCGATGATATATTTTTCTAGGATATTTCATTTTCCTAATTCCCTACTATAGGAGTCTTCCTCATTTTCAGGGTAGGACTATGCCAGACTGGGCCACATCTCATATCCCACTTCTGTGATCTGGATCATCTAGCCCAGAATTGATTTGTGCTGCCATCTGTTGGTCGTTTTGTAAACTAATGTCAGCCCACTCTGGCACTAAATCTAGGACTTCATTGGGTCATGTCGTACGCCTTTTTACACACATGTTGGATAGTAAACTCTGGCACCTACCGCCTCATATACGTCTACATATAAATTTTGGAGTTAGCATTATTCAATGAAACTTTTTGAATTTTATTTCCATTTAAAATCGAAATGAATGCAAGAAGAATGCCCAAATAAATGCTCAAAATTTGCTAAAATTTGGGTATGTTGAAACTTTGATAAACTCTTTTGTATAAATTTCAATCGTTGTTATACCCACTGGAATCATTCGACGCCCTTTACTGCTACCCTGTATAAAAACCCTCGAGCGTTGAGTATCAGCGCCAAAGCGAATACAGACTTAATTCGCCGATGCCTCTTTGGGAAACCTCCCTTTCCTGATATTCCCGATCCGGGCTTCCGCAGCGCCATCCAGGATCGAAGTCAGGCCGCCGGCGCCGTCAACGACGCAGCATCGTGGACCATTAATCTAAAAATTCGCACAAACTCAAATCAAACGCACACATCAACTGACTGACTGTCGAGTATACGTGATAAGTGATTTTCGTGCTCAATCCCATACCTAGTGTTTAGAAAAAACCTAGTTTGTTAATGGAACTAATTTCGAAGGGTTGTGATCCTTTACTAGATAATGTGGTGTGGTCAAATCGGATGGACATGAAGTTGTAAAAGAGAATTTTTATATTCTAGTGAGTATGTTTGTTTTTGTTTTTTTTTCGATCATTATTAAGGGTTCGGTTAAGGGGTCGACTAGTTAAAGATGCCTAAACGCTACAAGATATATCCCAATATTATTTTTGTTAATATGTTTAAAAAAAAGGACTGATTTATCTAACGTAAAAAATGAAAATTCAAAAGAAATTTGAGTAGTTCTTAAGGGTGCGTTTTAAGCGAAAGATAACTTTATTCTTTTTGGGATGGTAAATGGTTTTACAAGTTGTGGTTTTTGGCACTATGTTCTTCCAACAATAATATTAATTTGTTGATGATCGACCCCTAAGAGAGTGATTGCTCATAACTCTTAGATACCAATAAAAACAAGATCATTAATTAAATATAAAGCTTGAATTAAGTTTCAATATACTGGATACGTCATATACTGGATATGTCATATAGTGAATATGTCATATATTGGATATTTCCTATACTGGGTACGTCATATACTGAATATTTCATTCAGGATATGTCATATACTGGATATGCCATGTAGTGGATATGTCATATATTGGATGTTTCCTATACTGGGCACGTCATATACTGAATATGTCATACAGGATATGTCATAAACTGGATATGTTATATACTGGATATGTTATGTACTGGATATGTTATATACTGGATATGTCATATAGTGAATACGTCATATATTGGATATTTCCTATACTGGGTACGTCATATACTGAATATATCATACTGGATATGACATATACTGAATATGTCATATACTTCTCATAAATATTGTGCCAAATTTTAACTGCAGGTTCAGAATTGAAAAATATTAATATTAATTAATATTAATAGATCGCACGTTAATGATCTCTGATATTTAGAGATTAATGATAATTTATAAATAAGTTCTAAATCTGGTGAATAGGGCGGTAATCTACCAATTCAAACCGAACCTCATCAAAAGCCTGCTGTGCAATCAGGGATCATGAGGAGAATTGTCTTGCAAGAAAGCACACCTTTGAATATTTTTCCGTGGCATTTTCCCGTTAACTTTTCTTTGAAGCTTAATTAATTATGTAGAATAATACTTTCCTGTCACAGCGTTACCCTTTTCTACGTATTCGTTCATTATTATTTCTTCTTTGTCCCATAAAACTCATTCAAGGACCTTTTCTGTGGATTACAGTACATGAATTTTCTTGGGCAAAAGGGATCTACTCCTTTGATTTATTGTGCCAAAAAATAAAATATTTAACGAGAGTTTTTCATTAAATGTTTCAAAGGATGTCCAGTAGGTACCTTTTCCAAAAATAGAATAATTAAAATATTTTGTAAACTGTGAATGTCGAAATTAAAATTATAATAATTACAGTTTTTAAGACTTTCTCGCCTGCAGGATGGAATAATGGCTCTTAAGAGAGTATAGAAAATAAAAGAACTCATATTTCAGAATAATTACAAAATATTCAAGGCTTTGTATTCTGAATTTGCAAGTATTGCAGAGAATATGCTTGACAACATTTTGCTAAACCATTTTTAAAGCATGTTTAAAGGAGGGATAAAGAGAAAAATAATATACAATCTAATTTTAAAGAAAAAACAACATTTTATAGTACCTACATTAATTAAACAAAAAATTTTCGCAAATAGTGTAAGGTTAATAGAGAGTTTTAAATTTATATTTGCCAAAGATCTTGGAATCAAGTAAATTAATTTCCAAATTAAATATTTTTTATCCTTAATTTGATTAATAAAATTCTGTAAATGACTATATTGTGCCTTGTACACTTTATTCGTTGAGAGAATGGCCAGGTATATCTCTATACTTCTAATAGATGGCGACACAGTTAAGTGCCTTTCCTTTTATCGGATATTACTTACAATCCCACGTGAGTCTGGAATTTATTTATATAAGTTAAAAATAAAAATAGTTTTCGCAGAAACAAAGTGTTTTTATTGAGCTTTAATTTTTGTACCATGTATTTTTACAATGTGTGGTTTCGTTTTATACTTCGTAATTTCAGAAAATATCTTTTTGTTTTTAAACACATCATCAGATATTTTTTCCACATAATTTTATTTATGAAAAAGTCAACTCACTTAATCCAGATTTCCTTCAGTGGTATGTCTGCCCTGTCAAAATCAAAATTGATATGTTTGTTTTAATAATACGAACTTGCAAGTCAGCAATTTCAATGGTAACATTTTTCTGAAATTTCTTATCGAAAATTTAAATACGTTTCGTTCATTCCCTATCGAACATTTCTGTTAATAATTTATTATTTCATATTTACAAAGCTGATTAATTTTATGCTCTACTAAATTTCTTGTTGAATTGAGATACGGGGTGACGCATAAGTGCGGCACAGTTTGATATATCCGTAATTATGGGATTAAAAATGTACCTTATACATGTCAGAATATCCGAATTTCGTGTTTTGATAAAACATTGAGACAAATGGATTTCCTCTGTGGCTCACAAATTGGTTACAAAGTTATCTAGCAGAACTCAAAAACCATAAATCGTTTCCATAATTGGTTACCTCTGGAGTCCCGCAGGGGTCCCACCTTGGTCCTCTTCTTTTTAATCTATTTATCAACGATATTGGTCTCGTTTTTCATCACTGCAAATAGCTGTGAGAAGATTCAAGCTGATTTGTTGCTTTTAAAATGGGTCTGCAGTATGGAACCTATAATTTGTGCTCTCTAGAACTAAACAGGAAAAAATCTGATCTTATAGTAATGTTCATAAATGGCTATATCCTCTGCCCACAGTTATTACAACTGGTTAATTTCAAATCGGTAAACGTTCATACTCGTGGTAATGTATTGTTTGCTATACCATTTCATCATTCCAATCACGGCTATCTAGATTCTAGATTAATGCCATTAGGTAATTAATTGAGTACTTAGTAATGATTTTGTCTGACAGGATTAAATCTCAAATCTTTCAAAAAATCATTGCAAGCAATTGACGATTTAAATTCAATCTGAAGCCTATTTTGAAGCTAAAATATTTTAATTAAATCAATAAGTTTTAGCTATTTTATGTCAACCCCGTATAAATAGGTGGTAATTAAATTTATATTTATTTTAAAACAGCAAGTTTGTTTTTGCAATGAAACGTGTGGAAATATAAAATAAATTGTTATGTCATTTGAAAGGTATTTGTTAGAACGAATGAAATAAATTTAATTTTCAAATAAACAGTAAAAACCATATTTTAGTGGTTGAATCGAATATTTTAAATTCTTTTTTCTTTACTGTTTTATTTAGTTTAAACTTTTGGCTTCGCTGCAACGGGCTATAATTAAATATCAAATAACAATTTTAGTTTTGTCATTGTTAGTTTTTCAGGGCCCAGAATAATTTTTAAACGTCAATATTTCTTTAAATTTTGATCAAGGAATTATACTTTCATGTTTCTTATATAAAATATCCTGCTGGCTCAAAATTCCTAATGGCTCAAATATCCTGCTGGTTGAAAATTCCTGAGGGCTCGAATATCCCGTTAGTTCAAAATTCCTACGAATATCCTGCTGGTGTCTGTACCAAAACAAAAATCGATAAAATATTTAAAACAGATTTCTGTACTTTTGTTATACTGTCACTGAATGTATCCGTAACGCCTTTGAGTCTGTATCAATATTTTGAAAACTTCCTGAACATACACAGTAGTCGTTTTTTATTTAACTAAGAATCCAGAAAATATTTGTGGGATTTCTAAAGAAAACAATTTTGATTAAAAAAATATACAAGTCTCATGGTAAATGAACGAATCAATTTGGTAGAAACGATTAGTTAATTATTTTTAAGTGTTTTTCTTTAATTTAGTCTGTATATTTATTTTAAAACTACCTAAATTACTGTCGTTTAATTGCCACTAGTACAGAGATAATTTTTATGGGTTATCGTCGTACGTTTATGCAAATTAGTTTTTAATAAACAATATAATATTAATAAATCAGTGTTTCTACTTCTTCGAAATATATTCAAAATATATCGAAAAGGTTCCCACCGCATCTAAACTATAAAAATCAACTACTCCTTGGACTACAGGAATTGAATGACATCGGGTCAGATACGTGTTGGCAGTGGCGGCGATTGGACATTAGAAGTAGGGGAGCGAAAAGTTTGTACAAATAATTTTCAACAT
This sequence comes from Crepidodera aurea, assembly GCA_949320105.2. Classification (NCBI taxonomy): domain Eukaryota; kingdom Metazoa; phylum Arthropoda; class Insecta; order Coleoptera; family Chrysomelidae; genus Crepidodera; species Crepidodera aurea. The sequence continues at coordinate 42,287,848 of OX439475.1, forward strand.
TTCATTTATTTATCGATATATCCCTCTAAACAAGGGCGGATTTACGGGGGGTACAGTGGATAATTACCGCCCCCCCCATGATTATAATTTACAAAAAAAATTATAAAACATAATACACACAAAACTGTTTTACATAATGAAGAAAGTGGTGCTTCTTATAACGCGATAAAAAAAATGTATGCAGCTTCCTTATTTTACTAGACTTTTAATAGAAGCAGTCTAAAAGCGTTTTTTTTGTTTTAACCATTTCTAAGTAGGTACTTTCCTAGTCTCTTTGTGATTATAATTTAGTATTAATAAAGTTTTTTTTTTAAATATGTTGTCTTTAGTCAAAGAAATGAAGTAAAATCATTGAGCAGAAACAGATCGACTTGAAATTTTTTGCAAATTGTTAGGAAAGGTGTTTAGATCAGAAGTAGAAAACTTTCGATAGTGGCGTTTTTTTCATCAAAAAGTGAGGTAAAAAAGAAAATAAACTTGCGCAATCGATAAATTATCCTTTGCTAACGAATAAAACCCCTCCCGAGTTATAGGGCGTAGAAAATTACGATTTTTACCATAAAAATCGTACATTTCTAAAAGTTTTTTAAATATAACCGAAAATCTGATATTATTACGTAAAAATTGATATGAACTAATTTTATGGCCTTGAGCTAACAATTAAAATTATTTTTTTTTATTTTTCTACGATTAATACGAAGGAAGATCTGGCAATTGAAAAATGGGTGTTTAAAGAAACTGTATCGTTCTAGCGCAGGGGTTCTCAAACTGTGGTACATGTACCACTGGTGGTACATTACAATGTTTTAGTGGTACAATTTAATATTTAATATTTTGTTTTCAGAAACACATATATTTTTCTTCAAGTTTTTGAATTTAACGGCTCTAGCTTTAATATTGAAATGACGACTTTTCCAAAAACTTCGAACAATTTCGCGACACATTGATTTTTAACGGCGAAATGCTTTTATGGTGGTACATATATTTTTGTTTCATATTTCTGTGGTACAAAATTTGAAAAGTTTGAGAACCGCTGTTCTAGCGTAAATATCTGAAAAAAATGTAACTTCCGCAAAAAAACGTATATAACATCTTAATGAGAGAACAACATTGGGAACATTTTAAGAGTATCCAGAATCATTTAACTTAAGCAGAAAAAAAGTTATGGACAAAATAAGTTTTTTTAATTTTTTTTAGCAACATCTAGACTGTGGTATTTGAAAAAAAATCCTTTTGCAGAAAAACGTAACATATGATTCTACAATTGTCCAGTAATTTTTAGTCCTGTGGGATAATTATTTTTTAAGTTTTGGTCTGTTAAAGTTGAGAAAAATTTTTGTTTTTTATAAGACATTTTCAATTTTTGGTCACTAGCGTGAAAAGTATTGTTTTTTGAAAAAAGTTTAAACAGACAAGACTTTGAGCAAATTTTCTTCCGAATAATTTCCATTTTTTCCCTTTGATTTGACCTGGCTCAGAAAATTGCGTAGTCAAACCGAGTTTTTCCTGACCATCCAGAACCGTTTAACATAAGCAGAAAAAAGTTATGGACTGTGGTATTTGACAAAAAAATCCTTTTGCAGAAAGTCGTAACATATCTTTTTACAATTGTCTAGTAATTTTTAGCCCTATGGATAATTATTGTTTAAGTTTTGGTCTGTTAAAGTTGAGCTAAATTTTTGTTTTTTATTCAATTTTTGGTCAATACCGTGAAAAGTATTGATTTTTGAAAAAAATTAAAGAGACAAGACTTTGAGCAAATGTTCTTCCGAATAATTACCATTTTTTTTATCTTTGCATTTATAACCGTCAATGTCATTTTTTCGGGTCAAATATTGAAAAAACGGTGGTTCCAATGAAAAAGTTTGTCAAAACATAATATTTGGGCGATATCCTAAGCTTTAAAATGAATTATTGTACATTATTTAATATTATCAGCCAAAAAAAATTATGGACAAAAAATACATTTTTTTTAGAAATGTACGATTGTTGTGGTGAAAATCGCAATTTTCTGCGCACTATAACTCGGGAGGGAACATTAATTCATTAAAAAAGGTAATTTATCAATTGCGAAATTTTTTCTTTTTTTAATTCGATTCAAAAAGTTGTAACTTTTATTTTTCTCATAATACGTACACTCCTTTCCACACCAGGTAGTGTAGGTGGAGTACAAGATGGGTTTTTCCAGTGTTGTCCCCAATCGACATAATCCACGTTCATTTGTGATGTGCTAACATTCTCTTCGATGGATCCATGACTGTTTCAACGAGTCAAGAAAAATTCCTTGCAAGTGCAACTAACAAGCATAGATTTATTTCTAAGCTACGTGAAAAATTTGAAGCTGCTTACATTACTGTAAAACAAGCTCAAAACTATGCTGATGTTCTCATCATTGAAACAGCAATTGAAGAAGCCGATAGAAGAACAAGCATTGTTGTAGGTGAAGACATAGATTTGTTAATAATATGAATTGCAAGAACAACCATCGATAAAATAATATATTTTTTAAAACCGGAAAAAGCAAAAATACCTACAACAATTTATTCCTTGCAAAGCGTAAGCTTGTATCTAACATGTAAAAATCATATTTTGTTTTTACATGCAATGACCGGTTATCAGCTACTTTTCACCGAGGTAAAATTAATGCCTTTAAATTAGTAGAAAAGAATAAGCAATTAATTAAATACGCCGCTGTTTTTACTAAAGAAGAATGCTCTCCCGAGGTGATTTTTAATGATGGTATCCGGTTTCTGCTGGCTATATATAAATCACCAGCAAAAGAAGTGTCCATTGATAATAATCATCGATATTTAACTTTCGCAAAATTAATACCTACAACTTAGAAAACCAGTAGAACTATCTTCTCTACCGCCAAGATCTAGTGCTGCTCGACAACATCTGTATCGGAGTTTACTACCAAGTACAAGTGTGGCTTGGTAACGAGCTTGAATTATGAAAGCCAGTTAAAACTCTTCTTCCACCCGCTGCTGATAGTGGTGTGGTTGCAGAAAAGTTGGGTTACACTGTTCACCAGTTTGTGGTAATTGTCACGGTCAGAACTGCTTAAATGTATCAACGGATGCGTTTAATGACAATGACAATGACAATGACAATGACAATGACAATGACGAGTTTACTGAAGAAGTAGACAAAGCTGGTGTGGAAAGGAGTGTACATATTATGAGAAAAATAAAAGTTACAACTTTTTGAATCGAATTTTCTCAAAAACCGTTAGTCTTACAAACAAAGTTATACATGTTTTTTGTAGGAAATTTCCTAAGCTACAAAATAGTATTTGAATTTTTTCGATAAAACTTACCGTTAGCGAGATATTTTCGAAAAACCGTTTTTCTTTACCTTTGACCCCGTATAACTTTTTTAGTGGCACATGTATTGGCGGGGATTTTTGAGATGTTGTTTAGAATCACAAAAGGAAGCCTCATGCAAAAATTCCCCTACTTTTTCCGAAGTGCCATGTCTTTATTCCCTGGATGCTAGTATTTATACAGGGTGTTTCATAGTTAAACCGACATACGTTAACTGTAAATAGAGGGAACTTAGGTGATTCCAAATAACCTTGGTTAATGGGTCTAACGCCTTTAATAGCCGAGATACGGGGTGACGGGATAACTTTAGAACCACCCTGTAGATTTCTCTCATACTTGGTACAGGTATAATGTGTTAATAGCCCAATCCTGTAGTGTAATAACTACAATTAAAATCCAGATCCGGATTAAGAAGAATTTGCAAAATTTGAAAATCCGCAAAACAACACCCTGTATATCAGATTTTTTAAAATTGGGATGGATATTTGAAAAGAACGGAAAAAAATGAGTTAAAGTGAAAAAATTTTTTAAGTGCACATCCCAATCTACTACTGGAGTTTTAACGTCCAATTACATCAAATGCATTTTTTCATTTTCACAAGCAGTAACTTTCGAAATACCTGGTAGATTTCTTTCATATTTGGTACATGTATCATTTTTTAGTAGCCCAATCGTATAATGTAAGGACTATACTACAGTTAAAATCCAGATACGGATTAAGAAAAATTTGTAAAATTTGAAAATCCCCAACGCAACACGCTGTACATCAGATTTTTTTTTAAATTGGATCAGACATTCGAAACGAATGGAAAAAACTGAGATATTCTGACATATTTTTATAAATGCACATCTCGTTCTACATATTACTAAACTTTTAAAGTAAATTCAATTAATGCAATACATATTGTCATTGATATTCTCTAAATAGCACCCTGTATATCAGATTCTTTAAAATGTAATCGGATACCTATTTGAAAAAAGAAAAAAATGAAAAAAGATGTGATATTGCCGTAGCTTACTTGATAGTTTAATGAGTTTTGTATCCGGAATTAATCCGAAAAATTAAATCTGTATTTTTTTTTGTAGAACGCCCTTGTGCACTTATAAAAATATTTTAGTATAACACATCTTTTGCCTTTTCTTCTTTTTTTAAATAGGTATCCGATTACATTTAACAAAATCTGATATACCAACTTTTACAAATTTTTCTTAAACCGGATCTGAATTTTAGTTCTTCTATTGTACGATTGGGCTATTTAAACAATCTACCTGTACCAAATATGAAAGAAATCTACAGGGTGTTTCCAAAGTTATGGCTTATGAAAATGATAACACCTACTGCATTAATTGAATTTACTTTAAAAGTTTAGTAATATGTAGAACGAGATGTGCATTTATAAAAATAAGTCAGAATATCTCAGTTTTTTCCATTCGTTTCGAATGTCTGATCCAATTTAAAAAATATCTGATGTACAGCGTGTTGCGTTGGGGATTTTCAACTTCTACAAATTTTTCTTAATCCGTATCTGGCTTTTAACTGTAGTATAATCCTTACATTATACGATTGGGCTACTAAAAAATGATACCTGTACCAAATATGAAAGAAATCTACAAGGTATTTGGAAAGTTACTGCTTGTGAAAATGAAAAAAATACATTTGATGTAATTGGACGTTAAAACTCCAGTAGTAGAATGGGATGTGCATTTTAAAAAATCTGATATACAGGGTGTTGTTTTGGGGATTTTCAAATTTTGCAAATTCTTCTTAATCCGGATCTGGATTTTAATTGTAGTTCTTACACTATAGGGTTGGGCTATTAACACATTATACCTTTACCAAGTATGAGAGAAATCTACAGGGTGGTTCTAAAGTTACAGCTTATCAAAATATTGGCCTAATGAAACACCCCGTATCTCGGTTATTAAAGGCGTTACACCCATTAACCAAGGTTATTTGGAATCACCTAAGTACCCTCTATTTACAGTTAACCTATGTCGGTTTAACTATGAAACACCCTGTATAATTTATAATAATAGATATAATACAAAGTTCTACAACTTTTTTATTACTTTCTTCACAAAACAACCAAACGTCAATCTGTCAATTCTGCCAATATTTTTGAAGATCTCCCTACTGTGTTCTGTTTTTTATATGGAGATTTTTTAACTTAAATTCTTCACTTTTCCGATTCAAACCTTGTCCTTACTAAATCTACCAAAACATTGCTGTATTTAAATAAGCTTGATTAAATCCACGAAATATTTTTTTGGTCTAGACATATCTAATGTCGATGTTTTTCTAAAAAGTGATAAACAAAAAAGGTAAAAATCCTCCAATCATAGAAATATTCCATAAAATTGTTTTCATAAAATCTATAATGTTTATAAAAATCAGGTCAATATACGTAAACTTGGCACACCGTCAATTATCAACAACCAAACATTTGGAATTCAATAAAATTAAAATTAAATATCAACAATGTTTGGTTAGTCATTAAATATCAATTTATATTCATCCAGAATTTATAGACCGCTTTGGGCTACGCGAATTAAACGTTATCGCTTTATGGATCGTTCATATCAGGATGCTGAAGTAAAACGAAACAGTTTATCATCGTCAGATTTTCTCATTTTAAGTCTAAAATGGAAATAAAATTTATCATTACTTGGAGGCTATTCAGAAATAACTTAGGGTGCATTGTACAGGGTAAACGGTTATATTTTAAGCCCCCGCTATTTATTTTATTATTATTTGTACAAAAAAAATCCTAATAGTATTTATAACAAAGTAGAAATCTTTGATATCCGCAGAAAGTGATGTGTTAGTACAATGTTGTTAATGAATCAAATCTTGGTTCACTTAAAGAGCGGATTTTGGATTGCGTGGCCTTTTCCCATTTCTCAGATTTGAACTCAAATTAATACTTTTTTTTATTCTTTTAGATGTAAAATTTGCACCAACTCCATCAAAATTATGGAGGACAAAGCAGTTTCAACCGAAGATCTATGCGTGGTTGATCACAAAAGAAATGTAGCGTTAAGTTTGGCACGTCTGGAGGCTATTCTCCAAACATTAGTAGAAAATAAGGTGGAAGCCTTAAAATCTGACAATCGTAAACAATCAAGTGTTCATTTGAAACCGAAATCTATTCTGAAACGTTTAAGACTAACCTCAACTTCTAGCCAGAGCACTACTAAAAATGAAGAAGATATCCAGAAGAAGAAAGAAGGAAAAGTGGAGATAGAAATTGTAAATGATAATAAAGAAGAACATGTAGTGGACGTTGAGATTATTACAAGAAAATCGGGTAATTATATAAGACTTTATGTTTGGGATAATAATACTACAGTTAAAATATTGAAACGCTATGACAGATTGTGTTAAATGCACTTGTAGCATCATACAATTTGTACACCAAAATTTTAATGAATACTTTTAGCTTTTTTGTGTTCGAGACTAAATCATTTTTAATTTTTTACAGCTCTCAAAAAAGAATCATCTTTATCTTCAGTAGGAAGTCAGCAGTACCAGTATAGAATGCCAAGTTTTGAAGCATCTTCAATCAATAGTGACGAAGAACGAAACAGATCAATGCATTACGACAATATTGATAATTGCCCTTCTTTCAGCGAACGACCTCCAAGCTGTTGCTGTAGTCATGATTTGGAAGGACAAATGTAAGAAAATCTTTTTATTTTTGCTCACCTTTTTTATCAATTAGACCAGTGCAGATAATTTTTGAAACCAAATAAAATAATAGAATGAAACTCGTTGAAAAAGGAAGATAATATGACAAAAATGATAGGAAAAATAATTTAAAGGCGCTCTGGGGTCGGGAAGTGGAAGAGGGGGAGTTTTTAAGGGTAGAAAACTGTTCATCTCGATTTCCGGCAAAACTACAAGTCCTATGGAAAAAAGTTAAACGGCAAAGTTGTAGGTAATAAAAAGATCTACAACTTTTGTATTTACTCTTTTTTTACATAACCTCAAAATTTATGTGAAAAATTCAAATAACCAAGTTTTTGGTTTTTTATTTTTATCTTTTAAAAAAAACTTTTTTTTCACGAAATTTGGTGTAAACTTACCTTTTTATGTCCCAAACACTCTGTAATTTTTTGTTTTAAAATATTTATTTTTTTAACCTTATTTTGACTTAATATCGAAAAAGCAGTCTAATTTTCAATCGAAAATTCTCGGTGGGGTTTTTGTTCGTTGAAATCTCTACTTTTTGATGGTGTAAAAAAAGAAACGAAGAAAACTCCGAATTTCTATTTTTTTAAATCATCATGTACAATTTTGAGCTATTTATTTAAATTTATACTTTAATTACTCGAAAAACGTAAGATTCCGTGTTACATTGATAAACAAAAGAGTAATTAAAGTATACATTTAAATAAATAGCTCAAAATTGTACATAACGATTTAAAAACAAAAGAAATTCGGAGTTTTCTTCGTTTCTTATTTGCATTTTTTGAGAACATTTACCATAGTAATGTATATTTTTTTTACACCATCAAAAAGTAGAGATTTCAATGAACAAAAAGCCCACCGAGCTCTTTAAAAAAGCAGAATTTTCGATTGAAAATTAGACTGCTTTTTCGATATAAGTCAAAATAAGGTTAAACAAATAAATATTTTAAAACAAAAAAATTACAGAGTGTTTGGGACATAAAAAAGTAAGTTTACACCAAATTTCGTGAAAAAAAAAATTTTTTTTGTAAAAGAAAAATAAAAAACCAAAAACTTGGTTATTTGAATTTTTCACATAAATTTTGAGGTTATGTGAAAAAAGTGTAAATACAAAAGTTGTAGATCTTTTTATTACCTACAACTTTGCCATTTAACTTTTTCCGTAGGACTTGTCGTTTTGCCGGAAATCGAGATAAACAGTTTTCTACCCTTAAAAACTCCCCCTCTTCCACTTCCCGACCCCAGAGCGCCTGTAAATTATTTTTCCTATCATTTTTGTCATATTATCTTCCTTTTCCAATGAGTTTCATCCTACTATTATTTTATTTCACTTTTTACCATTTTCAAAGCTATCTGCACTGGTCTAAATGTACAATATTACAAACATTATCAGAGAAATACAAGTTTTATTAACAGCGTCTTCAAGTTTTGGATCCTATAAAATGAGGAATATCTTCAGGTGGCAATGATTTCCAAAAACAATGATAAAGTATATCCATGAAATGGTAGTATGGTTTATTAATTCCAGTTAGAAAACTTTAAAGGCAATAAAGCGAGCCTTTAGGAAGCTGAGCAGTCAGATTAGACTCTAGTGTGGGTACCCCTGGCTCAGTAATGCAGAAACTAACGTATTGATCTCTCGCTCTTAACCAAATTAGTTCTTATGGCCAAAAAAGAATCTTTAATAAACTCATGGGAGATGGAGTTAAAAAACCATATCTACGGCTTACTTGCAATTCCCTGGACTCAAATGGATAGCAAAATATCCATTACAAATCTATCTATCTATCTATCTGTGATGGAGGTGTCGATACACTGCGACCTATAAGATCTATTGTGCCCCCTACTGCTGCCCAGTCGTTAAGGATGTCTCAACGATTAGAGCAGTTCCTCCAGTCCTATTGCTTTCAAAAAGTTTAGGATGCCTGTAGGATTCAGGTTAGGTAGATCTTCCTCTTCTATTTGATATTCTCCGAGTTATCGTACCCTTGGATTTTGCAGGGTAATGCATTCTGAGAGAATGTGGATAGAGGTTTCCTCCTCTTCCTCGCAGAATCTGCATTCTTCTTTGTCTACTAATCCGAGTTTCTTTAGGTGGCCTCTCAAACGGCAGTGCCCTGTTAGGATACCCGTTAGTATTCTGAGCTTATTTTTACTTTTACTGATGCAGTCGTCAGATCTTTTCTGGTTATAGTTCCCCAGTAGTGTCTTGGTCTGCCTCATTCCTTGTAGTCCTATCCAGTATTGGGATCTTTTCTTATTTACTTCTTTTCCAAGTTCATCAAGTATTGTACTGGTGCTTATTCCGCAGAAGGGTTCAGGTCCCAGAAATGGTGTTACAGCCCCTTTTTTTGCGAGTAAGTCTATTTCATTACTCTCCACTCCAGTATGTCCTGGAACCCATAGTAGGGTAACAGTGTTATTCTTGCCTAGTTCGTTTAGATTCTCTAGGCACTCCTAAACTATCTTGGAGTTGATTACGTGGGAGTATCCATTACAAATAGTCTGTTACTCTAATTTGTTCACTAATTTTTTATCATTTAACTTTCAGAATGCACTTCGACGACGATTACATCTCTCTAAAACTAAACGGCTACGGCGACAACGCAGAAACAGATACGATAATTTCCGAGGAAGCAGTACGAAGGGCTAGAAGAAAACGAAGAAAACGTCGAAAAAGAAGAATGAAGAAACGAATGGCTCTAGCCCGACGCGGTTATCTAGTTGAAGCTGGAGTTATCGACGAAAGTTTCAAAACCATAACGGTAGAGGATTCTACAAAGAAAGCCAAGTGGACCATAGTTGCTACGGCGTGTTTGTTACTATTTATGTGTCTCTTGCTCGTTGGGATAACTCTAAGGATGGCACCTATTATTGATGAAATGGGTACGTAAATTAAGTTAAATAAAAGAATTTAGATTTATAAATCACGATTTATCGTTTGCATTCATTAGTGTATGACTCTACCCATCCAAACAAATTTATAATCATTATCAAGCTGTGTAGATAATTATACAGTTAATGAGGAGAATAATCGGGGCAAGAAGTCATTCAATTTGGTTGATTTTTCTAATAATCACAACCACACTTTCTCCACACATCCCGTACCTTCAAGAGGAAACCTTTGCGAACCTACGTTCATATGACAGTTTTATCTTTAAAATGTCCCAAAAATCACCCAGTGAAATACCGCCATTCAGTTAAGAAACACCCTGTATTTAATAATAATTCTACAAATGTGGCCCAAATATCTTTGGAATTTTATCTGGTTCCTTGTCGTCTATCGTATATCAGAATAGACCTATTGATATCGGCTGATCTTATAACTTCCTACTACTAATTGAAGCATATCATAATTTGGTAATTATTTCTTATTCTCTATCCAATTTCTCTCCCCCTAATTTCTCTCCCCCACTCTCGATTCTTCAGTTGCTATAAAAGAGTCTGTGATTTGTTTTCCATTTCTTAATATTTGCTAACAATTTCGCAATTTAAATGCGGAATAAATGCATAATAATTGTAAACAAACAGTAATATATATAAATAAACATAATTAAATTAAAAAATACTCAAGGGGGGTTAAGACAGGAGATCTGGGAGGCCAACTCAAATGGATGTAATTGCATATCTGAATGTAACTTTTCTAAATAACATTTTTCGATATTGTCAAAAATAAAGGTACTTAACTCTTGAGTAAAATTTATATTTTTGGACGAACCTCGTATACGACTGAAACATTATAATATCTGATAATTGTATTTTAAGTTCTAAATCTTGCGGAACTGTTTATGAAGAATAACTTTTTGTCCTAAAATTAATAATAAAGAAGTTTTTCATATGATTCCAACTTCTTACTTCGACACCCTGTATAAAACATTCGTAAGCTTCCATTTATTCAAAAAGTGACAAAACTATTATTCACCAATTAACAAATAACAATAATTTTGGCTTCCCCTCGTACATCCCCATAATAAACAATTAAATTAATCAACACTCCCTGTATAAAATAAACACCATTTGTAGGTCTGTTTATATATTATGTAAACACGTTCTTATTCTCTATTTATATCTCTTTGGGAGGTTTCATCGCACAATTTACGACGGACGGTTAATTTTAACACAAATTTTCCAATCAAAATTTTCATTTAGTTTAATTAGAAATCTCTAGATATGATGTACTCGAATCCGAACGAAAAAAGTGATATCGCAATTTTTCTGCAAATCCCCGAAAATGATAGATTTTCTTCAAGATCTAGTTCGTTTTCCGATTACAAACGTGGTGATGACGAGGGTTCGGGAAAACTAAGAAAAACAGTTTCCATGGAAGATATTCTACTACGACGCAAGAAAGAAAAACTCTTCACGAGAAGCAAGACGACTAGAAGGAGCACGCAGCTAACACCAAGAAAGAAAAAAGGTTCCAAAAAGAGCTGCAAGCATTTAGAATACGACGGATCAAGAAGACAGTCTAAAGACATGTTAAGAAAAAATTCTTATAAGGATGCTCCTAGAAGAGGTTCTTGCAAAGACGACTTCAAGCAAAATTCTTACAAATGCAACTCCAGAGAAGAATCTTACAAGGGTAACTCAAGAAGGAATTCCAGCATCAGACGAAATTCTTATAAATGCAACTCTAGAGAAGGATCTTACAAGGGTAACTCGAGAAGGAATTCCAGCATCAGGCAAAATTCTTCTAGAAGAGGTTCCAGATCAAAAACCTATTCAGAATCTTGTCGTTTGCAAGAGGAACTATCTGAAGAACAACAAAACAAATACAGAAAGAGAAGAATGATAGTGATTACTATTATAATTATATTTTTTATTTTGTCTTTTGTCAGTATCCTGGCTGTAATTGTTACGCTGACGCATCGATCTACTGTTGCGTTGCAAACTCAAAATGCTACTTTGAATGTGACTTATTATACCTTTTCATCGGATCCACATGTAATGTGTCAACATGAAATTGGAAAGTTGTGGTAAGAATTTCTTATTTTATAATAACTCGTAAAAGGTTAAATGAAGGTTTAGATGAGCTGAAAATTCGTCACTTACGTTTATTAATAACTATACTAGAACCAAAAATGATTGTAGTTTTATTGGCCCTTGGCATATTGAAGGCAATGACGTGCTTATTAATTTTTGAAGGGTTAAGAATTAACCCAAATAAATAGTTAATTATTTTTAGAATAAACTAAAAACTCTTTTTTTTTTATATTTTTTTTTGTATCTTTAGGTATACATACCTTTCATCTAATCTTGCACCTCAGATTTGTCAGATGCACTGTCGCTACCGCTATCGTCAGCAAAGTTGATAGTGACTAGTTCAATATTTTGGTCAATCCGTTGGTATAAGTCCCACATTTTTTGTTCTTCTTTCAGAACGTGCTTGATGCATTTCTTCCAGTTTTCTGCAGTGATGCTTTGAATGGCTTCTTTTGTACATCCGCCATTTTAAATGTTCTGTTTTCCCGTGCTACTTGTCCTTTTACTTGCGCCCAGATCAATTCTATAGGATTAAATTCGCAGTGGTAAGGAGGTAATCTTAAGACTGTCATTCCACGACATAACGCCATTTCAACTGAGAATTTTTTACATTTATAAACATGTAGTTGTGTAATCTGCAGTAATTCCGCCTTTAGACTAGCTTTGTTATAATGGATGTTTTTATCTATTAACCATTGTTGAATTTCAGCTTTTTCCCATGATTGTTTCGGTAATAGGTCTAAATGCTGACTATGATAGGGGGCATTATTCATGACGATGACACACCCAGGTTCCAAAAGTTGAATGATACCTTCAAACCCATTTTCAAACACTTCTGCATTCATCACCAATTGTTTTAGATGAAAATATTAGTTCACCGTTTGGTATAAATCCGCTGTCGTTCCCTATATGTGTAACTATCAGGCGGCTACCTTTTCCAGATGACTGTTTTAACCACGTCCCCAACAAGTCTTTCATAAGTTTCAAATATTCCGTGCCCAATGATGAAGTGAGATAGATATATAAAAGTCCGGAACATGGCGACGAATTTATGCTGCGATGCATGGACATATATATTTATTTTAATTTTACCACGTCGGTTACATAGGAAATTTAAAATACTAATGTAAATATATTTATTTAATCAAATGAGTAATCGTAAAAAAATTGACGATCAGTTATTTCGCTAGCCCGCTCAGAACACCTATTGTTGGTCAATGCAGGATCAAGGGAAAATTGATCATTTCCTTGCAAATGTGTCTATGTTGTTTTTATCAGGCTGTTCTGTGACAAGTACATTCGGGATTGAGGTAGGAATAGGGAACTAACTACAAATTAAACACTGATGAATTATTAGTTGTATCATCCTGAAATAAAAAAAATAATGGTGGTGTAGTAGGAATCTTCTACTTTTAGATAAATCCTGAAAAATATATAAACCGTTTTAATCTTATCGAACCTTCAACAGAAAAAATTGTTAGTAAATATCAACTAACGAAAACGTTGGCAGAAGTAACAAATTTCTACATCTACTATTTTTTTGTGAGGCAAGCCTCGTTTTATTTTATTTTTTCTCCACTAAGCTACATTAATAGTATATTCTTCAACGAGTGTAGAATAATAGCCATTCTACACAAGTAAAAGACTATACTTTCTCCACGACTATGTATAAAAAAAAATCTTTCATTGGGAATCGAACCTCGATCGCCCGCGAAAGAGTCAAGTATCTCTACCAGCTTTCGACCACATTTATTTATGAAAATTTAAAGAACATAGATATAGGTAACTCAAACGTTTTCGATTTCTTTGCTTGAAATCCTTCTCCTTTTCGTTTAAGGAACGCCCGCAATTTTGAATAATTTTCAATGTGTATTTCATTATTAACATTTAACGTACTTCTTAGTATAGAGTATATTTTCCATAAAGTTGAAGGTTTATATTTTTGGGAAAGTTTTGTGAAATATGCTAGGAGAACGTTTTCCGAAAATGAACTTACTTTATTGGAATTTCTCCATACCATAAATGTTTCATAAATCTTATTATAGTCTTGCTTTGATCTCTCCGATAGCAAATTCATTGTGGATGATTGAGCAATTTGTTTAATTTCGGGAGGCGTACATATTAACTCTTCACTATCGCTACTGTTGTCCATTTTGTTCTCTAAATGTACGTAAAATTATGATTATATGATTATTTTGACGTTTCAAACGACGCGCTGTCAGAAGCGATTTCCGTAGTTAGGTATTTGTCGTTTTAAAAGAGACGATTTGATTTATTCATTTTAGCGTGATTTCTGATAATCATAGAATGTGATTGGTTAACGAGAGTGAATTCTTTTTCATTCTTCACTGGTGTGAAGAATTTATGTCATTATTCAGCTAAATATGTAAAAATAATTTGTGCATTATTATATAGTCGTGGAGAAAATTATATACATTCATAATCCACGAAGCAGGCGAGAAGGCATTGACAGTGAAACGACATACAAATCGAATCAAATAAGTAATTACTTAAAACTACAATTACAGAACACAAAAATACAAAATTAAAATTTCAATAAAAGTTAAGATTAATGGGAAATGACTAGAGTTTAAGCAGTCGGTTTTATGGAAATGTTTTTGATTTCTTAAAATATTCAACATATTCTCAAAAGATTGGTTTGACCTTTTACATTACATAAATTTAAACCATAATGTTTAAACAATATTACTGGAAGTACCTTATATTTTAAGTAAAAAATGTTTGTATTCTAGTAAAGCTTCGCCAAAGTATTTTTAAATCTTATAGCCTAAATTTATTAAAAAAACAAATAAATATAGGTATATTACCTCGATATTGGTTTTGCATCTGTTTTCAAATATTTCCTTCCACTTGGTTTATATTCAAAGTCATTATCACGGAAATGAAGAACAAAGCATTTGCAGGTATGAACTTCACTGCCTCAAATCCTAACAAAGAGTAGGTACCAAATATTTCTCGTTTCAACATTTGCAAAAATCCTAAAAGTCATGTATTCGTATAACTGTTTAATGAAAAATATTACCTAAATACTTAGACAAAAAAACAAAATGCGATTTAATTTTTAACAAAATATATGAAACCTACATAATTATAAGTCGTTGCAATAAGTTAATACAATCCTTTAGGCATTATCAAAGAATTTATACAGTCGATAAAATACTAATTCTACGCCCCTGAGCTTTGTTCATAATAGTAGATGTAACTTACCGATGAAATGTTTTAAATAAACTATTTTGCTGCATTCAACACACTGATAATCTAATAAATCAACTTAAACCAATAAATTCAATGTGAAAAAGAAAATTATAATAATATAACCTAAAAAAGCACAATATAAACAATCAAATTTGGTGGAAAATGGCACCCACTATGTTTTACTACGATCTACGAAACATTCTATCCCCTGATTTCATTCATAACGATATAATGTTTGATAGCGCTTAGTTGCCGCTTCTAACCGTTTTTCGTAGAAATGGTTTAAACTTGAATCGTGGTAAAGTATCTTTGTCAATATTTATCTATCAATATGATTTGTTGTATTAATAGTTACGAAAATTAGTGTTCGTAGATGTACAATTATTTTAGCGAATCAAGATAATTTTTACATAGATTTAGGATTTTGGTAATGATGGAAAAAATTATGATAACTTTGACAACATTGAAACTTATAATATAAATTCAATAACACAGCGCTTAGACTGTTACGTGTTCTTGGCCACAGCCGAAATGTAAACAAACTCGATCTTATTCTTCTATATCTATGGTTTTAACCCAGTTGACAACACTTGAATAAAAGCTTGTCGTGCACTGGTTATTTTTCCATCCCGCCATACCAGTTTGACCGTATGTCCCTGGTTAACCCACGTCTCATCCATGTAGTAATTTTTTTTGTTAATCTTCCGAAGTTCGTCAATTTTTCAATGAGAATGCTTTTCCTATCGACTTTTCCATACTTAAATTTTATTTCATGTATTATTTTCCTCAAACTTTCTTTACTCATTTGTGGGATGAGTTCATGATCCCTAACAACCTCCATAACTTTTTGCAAAAAACTGTGAATACTTCTGCGTATGGCGGTTTTGGCATTTTCATCAACGGTTATTTTTGTTCGTCCGCTGCTGATTTTTGGCTCTTGTACTTCCCCATGTATTCTGTTTTCACTTAGTATTTTGTAAATAGATGATTTGGGTACACCCGTATAGTCACAGCATATGTCAACTAACTTATCTTTTCGACGAGGATGGTCCCTTTCAAGACAGTGAAATACTCGAAATACAATTTGAACGTGGAGGGCCCTGCGATGTTTAGAAATAAACGTTAAAACGTTAAAAATACACACAAATCACAATAAATAATAATCTTTGAAAGCGACTATATTGTATCAGTACACAATCAAGACTGACTCTTGACCAGACACTTTCTATTTGTTACTTATTATCTGTCTAAGCTAATTCCGTGAATGCATTTATGAGCCATTAAATAATCGTTATTCTAAATCAACTCTATAAGATACGCCCCTGGTAGAAGCAGGTAAGAAAGGAATTCCTACTTACTCGCTCGTTAAAATGTACTATCAGTGAAACGGACAAAGACAGAAACATAGATCTGTACAACGTTGCCATGAGTTGTATAAAAGAATAAGCAATAAATAAAATAAGTTATTTGAAATGAGGACGAAATGATTTATAAGTATTAATCATTAATATTTTTTTTCCTAAATAATATTGTTTAATCATACTTTTATTGTGTATTATCCATAATTAGCCACAACCTTCAACATTACCGTTTATGTTTTGATTATGTTAAAAATTGGTACAATAAGAATCAGATATGACAACGCTATTTTGCTTGTTTTATGGTCTTGTAAATTCTAAATTACCCTCGAACATTATTTGTTATAGCAATTTAATAACTTTTTATGATTTATCATTTTGGATTAAACGAATGACTTTTAAACAGAGCTGTTTCTTCATGAATTCTCCAGTTCTCCCATCAATAGAATTGTTATTAATGTGTTTTGTTTTTTTTTTCAGTTCGTAAAGAAAACGAAGAATTCGTAAATTCATTAAGCATACATAGGAACAATTCAATAGGAATGTCCGTCCGTTCGAATAATACGTAACGTATAAAATAAATGAATGATTTCTTTCAATATCTCTCAGTAATTCAATTTGTAAATTTTTCAAATACATTCGATTTATTAAAATTTATATGGTATTTATATGGTACTAACAATAGTACAGAAAATGGCTTTAGCAGCCCGCTAAAATGTATAAGAAAAATGACACAATTATACAATTTCCAGATTTTAACAATATCGTTTTGTTTTGAGAATTCGGAAAGTCATTCAAATTTTTTCCTGAAGCTGCACTGTCAACGGTATATTTAATATGTCGTATTAATGTTTTAGAATAGAAGGGCTGACAAGGTTTTTACTTACTTTCAGTGATTTCTTAATGGAAAAATCACGTCAGAATTTTGAAAAATTTGAGGTTATTTACTCAATAGCTATTTTGAGGGGTAAGAGTAGTATGATGGAACTAGAAGAAAACACGAAAAACATAAATGTGCATTCTATAAATAACCTCAAATATGTCATAATCCTGACGGGGTGGCCAAATTCTGAGTCTGGATTCGGATTCTTCGTAACAAATTACTTCGGAAATGCCCCCCCCCCCCCCCCCAGCTGTAGAACAAGAGAACTTTGTGACCTAATTATAATGTTACGTAAAACGTAATATCCTTTAGTTGAAATTATATTTATTATTATTTATGGAATTAAAAAAAGAAAGACTTAAAGACTAAGACGGTACTTAAATATGAACTGCCTTAAAATATTGAATTGAAAATACATACGTAACTTAAAAAAATAAAAATTAATGAATAATATTTAAAAAAACAAAAAGGTATTTTAATTTAAAGTAATAACATTTTCTGTTATGTGCAAAATAAATTTAGGTTAATCTTAGGGCACATCTTTTCAAACAAGCATTTCTATGAAACCATAAAAGTTTTTAAAATCTGAAGGGCCTGGAACTGAATAAAGTGGCTCAAATATTCGAAATAATATAAATAGTAAATGTTTTAAAAATTATAAAATGTGTTAAATGTATTTAAAATGTTTAATGTTGATTAATTGTTAGGATATATCAAGGTGTCTGAAAACCCGTTAAAAAGGAAGTTTGAGTGTTTGTTTATATTTAAAAACCGTGTTTGTATGTATTTAGTTAAAAAATTAAAATTTCTAAAATATTTTGTTAACTTCCGCCGTGTGTCAATCCTCCGTTATCTCAAATAAACAAGTTACTAACATTTATTACAAGGAACCCTAAACTATACATTTTCAAATTATTGCTATATATACAGCGTGTCTCTTTAAGTAGTGGTTACAGTTATATATTTTTTTAAAAGTACCAGAATCACCAAATTTTAAAACTATTATTTACAAATTTACAGTTCAGTATTTTTAAGACAAAATACATACAAATCAACGTTTTTTTATTGTGAACTATCACTTCAAAATTCCAAAACAAGGTTACCAAAAGTGTAGACACTATTTGATGTTATTATAAATTAAGTGTATTATTATAAATATTTATATTCAACATAATTCACAAAATGGTAGAGTTCTTACTTTATTTTAATAAACAGGGTACTAGAGTTGTTACTTTTCAAATTTTACAAATCATTCTAGCATATCAAAAAACACAATTTCATGTTATTTAATATAAAAATAAAATTCGACAAAGAAAAAATCAGTAATATTGGACTGGATTCAAAGTCTGGTCTTCTTTAGTAATATTTTGTCGTAAAATAGGTACTTTTTTACCTCTTTACTATTTAATATTTACTTTTATATTAAACTTATACTTTTTAACAATGGCAATCAATCAACACCTGACTCTATCTCTATCTATCCCTCCATTTTACGAATTTCCTTTTTATTTGTAGTGTTAAATCCTTCATTGTAAAATCTTTGTGATCGAATTTAACAACGCGCTTAAGCGTTTGATGTTTAGTATAGAAATGGTGCTTGTTTTATGTTTTTAAAATGTAAATTTAAACAATCAAAATGTAATATCAAGTTTTTAATATTTACGTATGGCAATAGCAATTAAAGGACAGTATAAAGGACTATGTTTCCATCTTATGGAAAATAAAAGACCACTCAAATGCGGATATTTTGATACCAACAGATTCATCTTGAAAAATAGAACATAACATTGCGCCAATGTTGTGAGTTGTATAATTAAGTCACAATTAATGATTATCATTTTAAAATCGCTTACGGAAATTGTATGAGTCAGAGAGAGACGAAATACATAAATGAAGATTTATTAGGTCAGATCAGGTCATAAATGAAGATTTATTATTAGAGATAAATAACTAACACCAGACATGGTCGAACTGACCTAATGCTATGCTAACAGTTGATCTGCAGTTGTACGAAATTAAGACTTTTAACAGATTATCAGGTAAATCATACTTTCGTTTTATTACAAATGTAATAAGATCTCTTTTACTAATGACTTTAGTTTTTCCATATACAACAATGTCACTGCCATATGTAAACATGTCCTCAAAGTTATTTTTACTCAAGTTTGTCATAAGTTTAAAGTCCTCATCATCAAAATTGTCTTCAGAGTCAAAATGATCTTTTACAGCATCAACAGAAGCATTTCTTAATGCTCGATACCATTGTGATATCTCTCTAGGAGATATTACTACGTTGCGAGCATTAGCACGCAGAGCTCCGATTAAATCTGACAACAAATACCCTTCAGTATTAAAATGGTTAATACAGCACAAAGAAACTTTTGGAACATATATTTCTTTTTTAAAATATATGTCTATCCTGGCTTCAAAAGAAATTGTCTGGAGATTTCTATAACCATCGCAAACAAAACACATATTGCGTCTTTGCGGTACACAATTAAACTGGCAATAAGTGTCATCATTATCCCCTTCAATGTCGGCCATAATTTGCCTATAACAATTAGTATGAATAAACTCACCATTTTCCATATTTCGTTCCTGCAAATTATTATTCTGTCTGCGATGTTGGGCCGCATTTTGAAATCCCTCTGGAAGATCGATTAATTCCTCACAACGCCGAAATCCTCTAGGACGAACTCTAAGTTCACAAACGTAACACTGCATTTTCTTAGTTTACTTTAAAAAAACTAAATTAAATACACTTCACGGCACAAATGCACACTTGTAACGCACAGAAGCGACTATTTCTTTAAATCGTCGGCTTAGTGCAAGAAGTCATTATCTGACAAAATCTATTTAAATACTATTTATTGTTATCATATCATCATCATGTCATGTTATCATCAGATAATGATGATTTATTGCACTAAGCCGACGAAATTGGTAATTTGTATGAATATAGTTAAAACTTATTAGTTCTATTATCAGCTGTCAGGTTTGTTGTTTATACAGAATGCTAATTAATATGTCTCAAGTCTGACTCTGTTTTAGCACTTGGTGGCTAGATTTTGTAAATCGAATGAAAAATTTCTGATAAATGAACTGATTTTTTGGGTTTATTAATTAAATTATCACTTTGGCGCAATGATTTGAAATGTTCTATTTTTCAAGACGAATCTGTTGGTATCAAAATATCCGCATTTGAATGGTCTTTTATTTTCCATAAGGTGGAAACATAGTCCGTTGCAACAAAAGACAATTTTTAACAAACAATTTTCTTGTTTGCTATTGCCGTACTGTTGCACTAATATTGAAGAAAATGTTTACAGCATTTTCATTAAAATGTAAATGTGATAAAATTTATTTACCCTCCAAGTTTAAATAAAGGAAAAACGAAAAATATACTAAATGTTAATCAATGTTGTCAATAATTGTTAAATGTGACTGTATATTTAAGATTAACAGGATTTTTCAATATTGATTTACTATACTAAGTGTATTCAACTGAGGAATTTTTACAGGTTTTATAAAATATCAGGTGAATAGCATTTTTACGACAATTGGGAAGTAAAATTCATAAAAACTAACACAGAATGGAATCTCTGGTACAATCAAAATTAAAAACGCTATTTTTAACTTGACACCTGTTTCGTTAATCTTCGGGAACACCTTGTATATAAATGACTCTAGTTTTACAAAATATAAATGTTATTATCGTTGAATCAAAGTTTATAATAAATGTATTTGTTTTTTTATGATTGTACCTATAAATGAATTAAATTATTAAATATATGTATTATGTTTATTTAATCCCATATCTCTTTCTCGAATTTACAAGTAAATTTTAAATAATATATATAAATAATAATAATATTTACAATCTTTATGCAGAAAAATTGTTTATTTTTTTAATGGCTTTGGCAAACCACCTACTATGCAGACTTCTTTTTAGAAAAAAAAATTGTTATATTTAGTATCCTTTAGGTGTGGATATAGTTGCAGGTATTCATGGGTACATTCACCCCCGAAAATATCAGCTGTCTGAAATTTGTGGAAGGGCGGGAAAATGGCCGATTGGTCTCAAAAATGTGTTTTTTTTCGCCTATTTTCGCCGATATTTCCGAAAATATGACATTTAGAGAATTTTTAGTTGGACGAAAATGAAGATTAGTTCATTACCTACAAAAATGATTCATTCTTTTTTGTCATTTTTGTCAAAAATATGATACTTTTCGACATAAACGGCTCCAAAACGCACCATCGTTTTTAGCTCCTGCCCTGCATTTAGAGGGCACGCTCTAAAGGAATGACACTCCCAAGCGGATTACAAATTTCAGATCAAAGAAGGAACCTGCAGCTATAATATCATGTTACTTTGACTTTCCAACTTTCTCAAATTGGATTTTTTTACAATAAATTTATTGCCTAAGGATGTGAAATAAAATCACACATGTTCCCAAGAACAAGGACATTAAAAATGCCCTGCACTGCACCAGCGTCTGGACTTCAACAACTACTCCTTGGGCTATATGCCCCACCAAGTATTGAATTACGAAAGTCCAGACGTGGTTTGGTGCCCGACCAAGTCGGGGCTTTACCAAAAACTTCGATTTTGTTATTATGATTATGAAAGTGAAGATGGCGTTGGGCTCTCCTCGTTCGTGATACACTTGCTCCAACGCAAACACTTTTATCAAGAACGAGGCGAGTCGAATATATTTTCAGACATCCTTTAGAGACAGGATGTCGAGCTAGCCTGCTTCTTATTGACGAGGCACAATAATGCCGAAACCGGTCTAAGAATGGCAAGCTCATTTAATAACAAAATCGAAGTTCTTGGTTTAAAGCCCCGACTTGGTCGGACACCAAACCACATCTGGACTTTCGTGGTGGGGCATATAGCCCAAGGAGTAGTTGTTGAAGTCCAGACGCTGGTGCAGTGTAGGACATTTTTAATGTCCTTGTTCTTGGGAACAAGTGTGATTTTATTTCACATCCTTAGGCATATTTAGTACCCTTTAGGTGTGGATACAAATATTATCTAACCAATTGTTGAGTTAGAAATCATAGCGTACTTATGTGATACATCAACAGGAAACTTAACAATGGAATCAATAGGAACAGTTCACTTTTAAACTTAACAATCAAACGCATTTGCTCAGGTTACATAAATATTAGGCACTTAGTATTTGTGCACTGTGAGTTGAAATTTGTAGTAGTTCAAGTTTAGTACACCTGAACGAAATAAAATAAAATGCATTGAAGGCATGTTTGTGTGTTCAAATATAACATTTTAAACTGAGCGATGTGTTGTTGTGTATGAGCCCTAATATGTGACTGACTGGAGAATAAGAAATTTTTACTCTCCAAGCTAATAATCTAACATTGTCTTAAAAAGTCACCTTTAGAGAAATACTACAAATTGGACCAATTAGGAATGAACTAGCCGAAGGATATATATCTTAGGTGGTTTGGTCTTGAATAAAAAGAGTAAACAAAGCAAAAACTAACTAAACACAAGAGGCAGACCGAGAAAACTTAGTAAGAAACTTAATGAAAAATATGGTAAAGAACAAAGAATGCAACAAGATATAAAAGAATGGAGAAAAATATATGAAAAAGTAAATGAATTTCGACTAACTTCAAATAAAGATCTTTTTGAGTGTGGCCCTAGTTTGGTAATAAAAAAGCATTAAATCGATGTTTGATAAAATATTGAGAGCAACGTCAAAAACAAACAAACAAACAATGGAAATATACTGATTTGTTATGTAAACGTAAAGTTTTCCTAGTATGCGCAACATGTGAAAACATACCAAGAAAAGCGTGCGCAACTAATCAATATTTTCAGTTTCCTACGGGGAAACTCAGTAAACCAGGAAATCAACACATTTTGTGACAGTGGAAACTGTAACGTCAATATATTGTTAAAATTAATCTACATTAGATTGTGATCTATACAAGCGGTAAGTGTACAAGAAACTAATGTAATCAATAAATAAATATAAACTATTTTTTATTTTTTGGAAGGTTTGATTTGTTATTACCAAATTAGGTTAACTATTAGTAGAAATGTAATTAATTAGTATTGACGTAGGTAATGATTGTTAACATTGAAAACGGATTGTGGCCAACACGGTACTTTTTCTCCAGTTACGTAAAATTGAAGCACCGAATTGAGTCACTACTCAAATAACTGTGCGTTTGGAAGTTGGAGTTTGTTGAAGGTTGAACTGTCAGGCAAAATTTTAAGTGTCCATAATTAACTTACTTTTTATTAATCAGTTTGACAGAAAATGTCAATTACAAAAGATCAACTTTATAGTAATTTTATTTTAGTAGAATAGTTAAATTCAGCTGAAAATTTCACTGCCACAAGGGCACTTGCTCTAATTGAATTGCTGCTACACTGAGAAAAATTATTCATAATTTGAGCAAATACAACAGTTCGCAACTAAAAATATACCATGGCATTAAATTTAACGCCATTTTTACAAAATTCTGTATAGCAAGTTAGCAAGTGTATCAAAATCGAGATTTTAAAATTTTTATTAAATTTGGAATCGGATTATACTGATTAATGAGTCTCGCATTCTGTATAACTAAGATACAGGGTGTTTTAACGCTTTGCAAAATCTTATTGCCCTATGTACTTTGGAAGACACGATCAGATATACATTTATCAGTTTACTGATAGATTGAAATAAGTTGAGAATCTTTAAATTTTGAGCAGAATATTTTAATTAATATGACCTTATAGGTAATCTGCTTTTACATTTTCTTTCTTTTGTTCTTTAGAAAATGTCAACAAGAAGCGAAAATCCGACTTTTGGATACAATTATCATTCACCAACAGGAGGATGGACAGCCAAAATCCGAAACGTTTTATCACAATGTTCGGATATTTTCAGTGAATTCGACAAATACATTGCTCCTGCTTATCACCATGATCGATGTGAGAGGTAAAAAATTGAAATTGAGAGGACTCCATACCTTTTTATCTAAAAGCTTTTTCCATTAAATTGGCTGGATTTTTTTTTTGAGACATTTTATCGGGCGCCGAGATCAAATATTCAGCCAATTTACCAGAAGTCACTTTTTAATAAAAAAAGGGAGGATCAATCTTGGTTTGCAACAATTAGTAGTTGGAGGGTAATTAATTCTATTAGCTAGCCCGGCTGATGAACTATGATTTACTACCGTGTTGCATTGCATTACTCGGCTGTTCTAAGGAAAAACCAAGTATGTGCATCCACACAAATTTTACAGGAGAGCCAAAAAACGTCCTGCGCCTGCCACTAAGTCGGCGCTTTCTTGGTATTTCTCAGCTTTAAAAACTCAACTTCCAGTAAGGTTTCATGTACTTGCTTTGTTTAGCTGGATAAAGGGGGTACTAATTACACTATATATGTAACAAACCCAACAAAAAATGGCGCTTGCTTGGTTTTTCCTTAGAACTACATAATTTTTTTCTATCGAAACTGGATCTAAGCTTTGATATATGTGTTCGACATAAGCACTATTGTTTTTTGTGAAAATGTTTTACAATTTTTTTTAGGTCTGTTCAAATGAGACTGTATACAATGCATAAAAGAGAATTTGTTATGGTATTTATCACCTTCTTTACTTGCTTTGGTTTAGGCATATTTGTAGGTATTGCAGGTACGTGAAATCTGTTTTTTTTTCTCAAATATACAAATGTAAAGGCAACTGGGAAACAGTCTGACTAAATGCTTTTTTACCAAACCACTATAACAAATAATAATTTGTATTTATTCATATACAGAGATAAGTTTTGAATTATAGAATTTTTTAAGTTGATTACTAAAATTAAATAAGTCAGATGTTACTCATACAATACAGATATTTATATTATAAGTTTTATTTATAATAAATGTTGTATCTATAGGGCCACCTATTACTCTGACAACCGAAGTAGATGGAGTATCTTTACTGCCAAAAAACAATAGCACAAACTCCATGGTTAATAAAAATATAGCAACCGGTCCTTTCATAATGAAAACACCAAAGTTATCGACATATTCACAGCAGCTATGGGTCATAGCAAAATTATCAACAGAGAATACGGATGGTAAGTAATCGTAACATCGCAAGTATATGATAGTCTAGTAACAGGACTCGTAAATAACATATTACGAACAAGCTGTATAGCAATATAGTAGCTTGTGTATAATTCTGACCTTCTGACTGATCAGTCAAACTGAAAACTGAGATCTGCCTACTATTTGATAATAGAAACCAAATTATTGATATTTTTAATTTCTTTTCTAATATACTTACATTTTTTACTTTACCATAGGTAAAGTATTGTAATCGCAAAAAAAAAGTTCAGCTTTCAGTGGATTTACATGTTTTGAGACCCCCTAAGTCATTTAAGACCATTTCCAGAAAATGTAAGTATGGAGTATGGAGTATGTAGTATATAGTCCGGATAAATGTGTGTGCGCTCTAACTCCAACTCCAAATTTTATATTTAGCATTTTAACAACATGCTAATGAGCTGATTAGATTTTGGGCAAAATCGGACTACCGGAAGTGGGGGTTTACTCTTGAGAATTTTCAGATTTTCGCAATTATTATCGTTTCTATTAAGTTTATGTAAAAATATTAAGAGAAAAAATGTATTTTAAATTAAATTTACTATAAATTTTGTTTAAAAACTTTTTTCAAATTGTGTATTATAAGCGAGTTAAAAATAAAATATGGAATAACATAGTTGCATAATAGCGCAAGCGCAGTAGAAGTGTTGTTTCATAGAGACAATTGTGCGCTCTTGCCATGCATGGCCTGCCTTAAATATGTACGAGTAATTGTATTATGAACCCGTAGGGCCGTTAAAGTATGGTAAAGTCATGTGCATGGCCACATCCGATTTTTTAACTTTTCAATCAGGTTTGATTTTAACATATCGGCGCGAAAACTGTTAATTTTTGCATGATTTTGATTTCTTTCTATTTTTCAGGTGAAATTATAGACAAAATTTTTGAAATATCTGTGGGCATATCAGGATTGACTGAAGAACATAAACCTGTTACAATTTTGAACATTAATAGTAATAATAGGTAAGAATTACATATTTCGAAAGTTTTATCATATGCCGGATTATTTTAAATGGATTTTTAAGAAAATATATAGATCTTAGTTTTTTTCACTAATATACTGTATCGGACTGAGCCATTATGTATTGTCGGAAAGGAAAAGCCCAAATAATTGAAGGTTTCGGCTAAAATCCCCTTTTATTTTCACCCAAATAATCCTAAATATTGAAATAATAACATAACAATCTTTTTTTTTAGGACAAGACATCTAAAATGTGAAAAGCAACATTGTGATGAATTTATAGTCTTACACTTGGGTTATTTAGATTACACCCACTATATTCTCACTGTCAATTTCTATGGACTTGAGGCTTTTCACTCTCGATATAATATCAACGAACTCTTTTTTTACGTAAGTTTCGTTTTATTTTTGTAAAAGAAAACGTAATATTAATAACGTAAAATTGCCATTCAAAATAAATATTTTAGTTAATTTTAATTCATATTTTGACTAATTTACCTCTATGTAAGTAATTAAAAATCTCTTCTTTGTGGGTCATAAAAGGAACAAAATTGTCGTACAATATTTCAGATTATGCAATAACAGGTAAGCGTGTTTGAGACTTGTCAACTTAATTGTTATTAAACGAGCCCTTTTGGTAGTACAAAATTCGTTCTACTACACAGATTAAATAAAATCTCCGTTGAAGAGTAGGGCACATAATTTCTTATTTCACACAAATTCTTGTCTTTGATTGTAAAATGTTAACACCCTGTATCTCAGAGATTGACCCTTAAAGGCGTTGTCGGTTAAATATCGCAATACTCAATAGAAATTATTTATTAATCTTCTATACGCCTGTTTTTTTTTGTAGTTCAAAACTTACAACCCTGGATTTACCCAAATAGAAATTTGGTTCAGATTTATTTTCTTGGTATTCACTTTCATAGTAACGGTAAGTTTTTTTTTATTATTTATAAACATCAGTTTAGTGTTAATTATTTCAGTGCTGGTATCAACATACACTACGAAAGTACCCCATGTACGATTGGTCGATTGAACAAAAATGGATGTCTATTTTATTGCCCATGTTGATGGCATATGATAGTAAGATCGTACATAATAACGTAGTTTGTCAAATGTTATTTTTATTTTAACTTTTAGATCCGGTATTTCCGATGTCATTTCTGCTGAATTCATGGCTTCCTGGAATGATCGATGCCATCGCTCAAGCTAGTTTTCTGTGTGCTTTACTATTATTTTGGTTATGTATTTACCATGGTCTTCGACAGGTAAGTCTTTTGTGACTTCGCTGATGGATAATTGTATTTTTATTTTTTATTTAATAATCTAGATCACTAGAGACAATGAAAACGTCTATCGCAAAGCGATGATGTTTCTTTTATCAACAGATTTTCTAATTAGCATTTTAATAGTTATTTTTGTATTAAGTGCCTAAAATGAGTGTTTTTTTAATGGCACATGAGAGTGTTAATTTTCTCTCGAAGCATCCAGTGGTCTTTCTGTGTCGTTACTATTAGAAACGGTTTGTTAGCACGCCGCGTTTTTGACTGTTTGACTGTGCTTGCTTCTAGTTGCTTCAATTTCAAGTTATTTTCAAGAAAATGGATGTTGATTATAATAGTGGTAGTGAGATATATCTGAGAAAGTAAATGCAATAGTATCTAATATGTTACCGGCCAAATCCAAGTTAGTATATGAGAAAACATATGACCAATTTCGTGAATGGTGCGATAAGAAACTCTTCAAGAAATATCTAACGTTTCTGATCATGGATCATGGAACATCTTCGTGAATTTATGTTGGAAGTAATTGTTCAAACTTTACTATCAATTATTATTCCAATAATTGAAATTGTTTTATGATGAATATTCAATTAATAATTGACTCTGTTAAAAATAAATCCTTCATAAAGTAATATTTCATCTTTATTTTGTATTTTATTTTGGCAGTGAAAAAAAGTCTTTTTTTCATGATGAAAAAAAGTAAATATTTACGCATCAACAGAGATGCAGAAATGTCAAGTTTTTTTGACAGTTGTACAAAAAAGTTTTTTTTTTCATTTTTTAGAATGAGAGACACTTCTTGACGTTTTACTTACCAAAAGTGTTTATTGTTGCTATGTTATGGTTTCCTGCCATAATACTATCGACATGGGAACGAATAAATGAACTACAGGATCCCACATACAACCACACTGTGGACACATCCAATTTTTATGTAAGTCATATGTTATTTATAACTTAATATTAAGATGATTCGTTGACTATTGACTATATGACTGCACTCTTAGTTGGTTTTAAGAGGGTTCTATACCCTCCGCCATGTTGGAAATGCTAACGTTCAAATTGCGGGCTTAATACTTAACAAAAAAATATATTTTTTGTATCCGAGCTTCTTATACATCGTAGGTTGACGGATTTTCTATAAACATAAAAAAATAAAATGAAAAAATATAAAAAAGTCATATACGTATATAAGTTATCATCCGCCATTCTTCATTTGCCACTGAACAACTTGTGCATTTACAATTCTTGAAAAAAGTAAGCAGTTTTTTCTAAAATTGATCATTGCTTAAAAATCTCAGAGTGCACGGAGAAGTGCTGCTCCAAACGGTCCTCTTTTAAAGCAAGTAAAAATTAAAAGTTGCTTACCAGATTTATATTTCGAATTTGTTTCGAAAGGTTCGTATGTCCCCTTTACTTTGTGACCTCAGTCTCTGGATGTCTGTGTGGTGAGCAAGATTTCTAAACTTAATAATCCACTGAGTAGAGGTCGGTTACCTTACAAACGGTCCGGTAGTTCTAAATTTTTGATATGTTTTCTAGGATGGTTAGTGAGTGTTTAAAATGCAAAAATGCACAATTCCTCCCACTCCGCACCCGCCGTTATATTGAGAAAACCGAAAAAATCGGAAATTTATTCAGATTTTCGCGTATATCTTCGTTTAGGTGCATTTTATCTAGAAAGAGTTGTACACAATGTTGTAGAGAATTAAATTTCCTATAATTTATTTTTTAAATTTTTTCTCGAATCAAATATTATCCTTCACTTTCTATTTATATATCTTAAAAATAAAATAAAGAATAATTTTAGCATCAAATAGAGTTGGAAAAACCACCAGCTTCTTGGCGAACGTCAAGATGTTTAATATTTTATTTTACGTTAATTTGAAAATATTATTCACATCTATATATTACATTATTGTTGTTTATTTCTGTTGCAGATCGTTAAAGCGTTTTTCTACATTTTTGGAGTTATATATTTGATATATCTAGCTATTTTGATATTAAGAGCTTATACTGAACTTAGATCTATGCCATATTTTGGTAAGTAATAAATAATAATAAATAAATTATGAATTAAAAACGAATTGACTGTGTTTATATTTTTTCAATTTTTAGGACTACGATTGAAGTTTTTAACGCTACTAATGTTAGTAGTTTTAATTATCAGCTGTATTGTAACAGTTTTAAGATTTGGAGTTGGAGTATTGGAAGATAATTTTGTTGCCCAATTGTCAACTCATTACAGTAATTCTTCGCAGTTCATGTCTTTCTATGGATTATTGAACTTCTATCTTTACGCTATGACTTATGTGTATTCACCAGGAAACAAGAATTTAAACGGTAAGTCCAACATTTGCTTTGGATTGATTTATGTTACAGTTGGACATTTTTAAAGATCATGGCTCTATTGATGTTGTTTTTAACATTTTCTAAATATATCTGTCATTTGTAAATAAACACAACAGATTTCTAAAGGTCAATGTGGAAGATCCCGCAGTAATTAATTAAATCTTACATCAAATCCTTGTAATGGTTCTTCATTTTGTTAATTTTCATTATTTCATTTCACAATAAAATATATATTTCTTAGATCTTTCTTATATCTAATAAAGAAAACTTTGATTTTGCAGATCTTGGAATAACAAAAGATAATCCAGCTTTCTCGATGATCAACGATTCCGATGAAGACGTAATCTACGGTTCAGATGAAGAAAGTCGTCGACCACTGAATCGAACAAGAAACGATGACGACAGCGACTGAATAGAAATGAAAATTATTAAAGTGTTTAGTTAATCCCATTGTTGTGGTACTATTTCACAGACCGGTGCTGTGCAGAATGTTGAATGAAAAGTTGTAAGAGTCTTTTTGGCTCATAAAAGATCATGTACTAGTTAATATCGTACAGAATTTGAATGTTGATCCTTAAAAAAATATATTTGCCAGTGAAAAGTCTTAGTAGATAATATACAGCAAGGTTTTTTGCTTCCGGTTAAGAGAAATTGCTTCTGTGACACTTTGTGAACCATTTTTTATTAGTAAAATTTTAACGATTGTTATTAATTTTTTTTTCAGGTCAAATAAAGTTTATTTAAGACGCAAAAAATTACATATAATAGATTATTGTCTAACAGGCTGAGAAATCTGAATGAATATGATTTCTCGGCCGTGTTGTAGATACTATTTTTTTTTTAAGCGTAAACAATTTCATTAGAAAGAGCATTTTAGGTAAACTTGAACTGTCAACAAAATAAAAAAACATTTTTTATGTTATTTTCTTCATTTTCTTTATTAACTGAATTAATGAAGTTAGGTTAAACTGTGAAACAATGAAGGAATAAGGCGGCCCGAAGGGTAAGTCGCGTTTACATTGGAATACGATAGATGAAGACACCTTGACAATGTAAATTAAATATACTTTCATTATTGTACATGGAGTATTTGAATAAAAATAAACAAAAATACGATTCGCTTTATGTCATCGGAGCAATTTCTCTTTTTGTGTAGTTAAATAGGATACAAAAGTTTTCCATTATCAAAAAAATACGTACATTTGGCTTATACAGGCATATAAAATTTACAAAAATATAGATTAAATCGACCGATCTCAAAAAAATTATTTTGAGATTAAACTGTTATTAAATGCTTGTACCAAGTACATATTAGAAATAATATGTTGTTACCTATTACTTAAAGGAGATTAAAAAATAGGTACCGTATTTTAAAAATTAACGTCTTTCTGGACTGGTTTTTTTAATTTTCATTACTATTGTATTTTTTTGGGATATAGTTTATAGACCGGTGGAGGTTTCCTTCTTCAGTTAACCCTAAGATAATATAGATAAAAGGGTTCTTACCAGCCGCACGCTTTCCGGCCATGATGGAAATCGCTTTTCTATTTATGAACAATTTTATACTGCCTGCCTTTGTAACATAAGGTAGTTAACCCAAATTGAAGCTGTAATGCTATCCACAGTAGCCGAAAGGGCTCAAAGGGTCACGTGAAAATGTAAAAAATTAAATAGGATTTCGGTATGTTTAAATCACATGCCGATGAAAAAAGTAAATGTTTTAATCAAAAAAACCCTCCGGAAAAATTGGCATGCGCCTCTCGTTGGAGCAAGAGTGAAAAAATTTGAAATTAAAAAAAATAGAATTTGTTTCCTAGAAAGACATTAATTTTTTTAGTGACTCTATCCGTAGAATCCATGGGAATAAATTATTTCCATTATAATTTTCTAGCATCATTGTTGTATATAACTAATTTTTTGTGACCAAAAAAAATTTATATTCTGTTATTTTGTACTGATATTACTAAAATTAAAACATTTCATGGAAAACCGAGTTATTTAATTCATTTATCTCCTAATTACAGTTATTAACATGTACCAATCAAACAATCCGATTTTCTTGCTGATATCCAAAAATTCATCATCCTTAAATAATAATTTCATTCAGAAGTAATAGTTCACCTAAAATCCGTAAAGAAAACATCCCGTTACCCCCTTATCCTTTACGAAAATGTTATTTTAGTTTCTGTTACTTTTCTTCTCCAAATTACACAATTTTTCATAAGGAAAGTTAAAAAATAAATAAATAAATTGGATAAATCTAATGTGACATTTAGTTCCTAGTACGGTTCTGTAAATCTGTTTTCGGCCTATAAAAATTTTTGGTATAACCTACTTTTAAACCAAATAGTTAATTAGGCTAAATAATATTGATTACAACTTAAGCACGTTGGTGCTCCAAAAATGTAATAAGTTAACAAATCATTTATGCAAAAATAAAAAGTATATCGTATAAAGCGTGTTGTTTATGAGCGGAAACAATTTGTCAATTTTTGTGAATCCAGTACTGGATTTTCAATATTAATAATACCTCAATTAATTTAAGATACAGAGAGTATGTGTACCAAATATTATAAAATTATACAAAGCGGAAGCAATGAGAAAAAAATGAACAAAACACTGGGGGACTGTAGACCCATAAAATATGGGTTATTTGGAATCACCTCAGTGACTCTTATCCACTGTTAAAATATTTCCATTTCCCAATGAAACACCCTGTATAATCACTTATAATTATTGAATAAATCTTTTGCATAGCCTGTCGTCTGTCTATTTTAGAAATAAAAATGTCTCAGTCTGCACATTTATTATATAAAATATCATAATTTTTAAAAACATGGCGTGTCACTTTCAATCTTACTAAAATTTACGAATTTAAATATAGAATAGAAGTTTATCGAAAACGTTTTTTCGGATATCCAACAAATCCCCATTAGAAGTTCTCATGATATCATGTTAAGAGATTTTAACAATCAAGGGTCAATTAAGAAGGTTCAATGAATAAGCACGGTCTATAAAACTGACTAAGTATTTTATTTTATCTTTTTCATTACCACAATTTGCAAATATTTCATCCCATAACTATTGATTAATTAATCGGACATGATACCTGCAATTATAAGAACGTAGCCTTAAGAGAACTGTCGAATCGATCAGTTCTAGCCGTTTGAAGCTGAATTGAGTAGAGAAATCATCATATCGTTGTTATTTATTCTAGAGGACAAAAAACTATGAAAAACTAGTTAAAGAAAAAGACGATAGACCTCAATATGAATATAGAACTTAATAACCTAACGAGGGAGGAGACGATATGGAAATTCTAATTATGAAACGGAATATACGTATCGCGCTATATAAAATACAAAATGAACCAGCAAATATTCCGGTAGGGGAGTGGGTGGCTCAGTGGTAGAGCACTGGACTCATAATCCAAGGGTTGTGGGTTCGAATCCCACCGACGCCGACGGCAGAAATCATTTTCTAATTTTTAATTAATTAAAAATTTTGAAATTGATTTTCATATACCAGATGTGATTCCCCACTCGACCATTCACTGTTGGGTTCTAATTAACAGTGCTGTTCCTAAAGTGGCGCTGGGAAACAGTAACAAAGCCTACACAGAACACGAGGCTAATGACCAGAGTAGTTAATGCCGTTGACACTAAAGTAAAAAAAAAAAGTAAAAATATTCCGGTAGAATTATTATATTATGAGCTGGTGGATCTAATTTTATATAAAAAGTAACTGAAGCAGTACATATTTATCGTTTGTAATTAAAATACCTTCCGAATGGAAAACCAGCATCAATTTTTAAGAAAGGGAATTTGAGATGATATAGGACGAGAGATAGAAGAGGATCAAAGTGGCTTTATGTTAGAGAGATTATGCACATACAACTTTTTATATTGCAATAACTAATAGGGAAGAAAATTCTTATGAGGAAGTGATTCATATGGCATTGGCCTGGGAAAAGCCTATATTACCGTTGACCTGAAGTATCTATTAATGTTTATTAAGAAAAATAACAGCGTTCAAGTAAAAATGGCCAATCGTTTAACGAAACTTTTAGAAATTACTGGAGGATTATGACAGGGATCAAGTATGTCAGGACTTCTAGTTAATTTGTAGCTCTAAGAAAGCGCAATAGGCATATCAGTGAATGGGTATTCCGAATGAAGAGAAAACTTTGTTTTTTCCCATTTTCGCCGATGACCAAGTAATTTTTGTAGAAGATTTATACGTCTTGACAAAAATATTATGTTAGGTAATCAAAAACCGAATACCTAGACCAGTTACTGCCTTTCAGCTTCGTCAGTTAGGCTTTGGAATTTGAAATATAATTAAATAATAATAATAACCCGCTGTAAAAAAAATGATTGTTGGTTTTCATTTAAAACTTTTGTTTGGAAATTAAAAATTACGTTTTTAAAAATGCTTACATGATTTTATAAAACATTTGAACATGCAGTATTGTTGTTATTCCAGAGGTATATTTAAAGAAAAACAAAAAATTAAAAACCCAACAAAAACAAATTTCATTACGTTAGATATTCAGTCAAATTTGACGTAAACAACCAATATATTTGTAAAAGCATGGTGAAATTTTAGGCGTTTAACAGTAAACACATAAACCGACTCAGTTTCTATGGGGATTTGTTGCGTGATTATTAGTCGTCATGGGAGGTCATGACTTCTCTTGTGAAATAGGATCACATCACATCGAATGATATGCTTTACTTTAAAAATAAATTTAGCTAATCACATGGAAAATTATCTGGTGATTATCACTAAAATTAAAATTAAATTTTCTCTGTTAGTTGTTTTTTGATTGGTCAAGTAAAAACCAATAATCTATTTTTTATTTAGTAGAAACTCTGAAGGTTACTTTTTCAAGGTTGTTAACAAGCATCTACGACATCTATGATAAGCGTCTATGACATACAAGAGTTTACATTGTTTTTACTTGACGAATGATGAGTAAAACATGGGACAAAGAAATAGATTTTGAAATTAAGGAAGTCGAAAGCTTTTCGCAACATATTTTCTGGGAACGTTTGTGAAAAGAAAGTTCCATTGCATCAAATGAAAACTTCGTCATAACTGAAGTTTTCATAATTAGGTATATCAGAAAAAATTCTAAAACAAACTTATGTTAATATCCCGATTATTATCCTAAAATTCCCCGTTGTTTAGATTTTTAATTTTGTGCAAATTTTATTATTTGATTTTTGTTTTTTTTTTTCAAAAACAAATCAAAATCGTCGAAAAATCAGAGATTTAGGGCTCTGACAATCTATCTCAAATTTACAAAGTACAAAACATTTTTTTTTCTATTTCTCACACTTCTTATTTCCAAGAATTCAAAATTTCTATACGGATGCGATTTGATTTTTCATCATTTGAGTTTTTAGTTACATAATACTTTTTGTAAAAAAATTAATATTAAAAATCACAATATCCGATGTAATTTCAACCAAGAAAAGAACGAATTTAGAATTATTTTCTGTTCCTGTTTCGATGTCTGTTTTTGATGTTAACTTATAGATTTTGGTCCGTAGATTCAGTTTTTTGGTCTAGCTCTAACGGAAGTGCCTCAAAAAGGCTTTCAAAGTTGGAAAATTTTTATGATCGGAAGTGCCTTAAAAACGCATTTAAAATTTTAAAAAACACTCCGAAAACGCAAAATCTTAAGAATTCGCCATTTTCGTATAGTCCATCTTATAGTGCTCGACGAGTAGATAAAAAATCATATGTCATAGTTGACAATCGGTCCACGGGAAGCTGAGAGATATTACATTTTAAAGTTTATGCAAATACGCATATCGCGGTTTGAAATTGACGAATTCTTCCAAAACTGACACACTAAAAATAGCTTTTTCGTTAATAATTATTTCACCGGAATTTCCCTCTGCCAAAATGTAGTAAATAGAAGTACTAATTCATTATATATCTCGAAATTTAAATTCTGGCGATTTTAGGGGAGTTATATGGATTTTTGAGTGATTTTCTAAAAAATCCATGTGTCGTATCTCCTTTATTATTAACGATATCGAATGGTACTAAAGGGCATTTTGTAGATTTGGACGAGCAGATTCCGAATCTTTTTTTAATTTTTGAGCTAAATCGTCCTCGGCACCCCCCTGAAAAATTGAAAAATTTGAAAAAATTTCGATGTCTGTTTTTGATGTTATCTTATAGATTTTGGTCCGTAGATTTCAAAAATGTAAAGTTTTTTTCAGTATAAATGTTTATTTAGTAAAATCTTGGTGTTTTAAAAAAACGGTCTTTTTCAAATGCAAATAACGTCACACCCTACATATGTATATAAACATTTATACTGAAAAAAACTTTATATAAAAAGAAATTGTTCAGTGAAAACCGCACCTCTTTTCTGAGTTCCGAGATATTTGCAGTTAAAATGGGTCAGAAACTTCTGGGACACCCGGTATTATAAATGAAAATAAAAACGATTTTGACACGGTAAAAATACGGTTCAACAATGCAAGAAGCAAAGAAATGTCAGTTTTTTGCGATATCCTGTTTAAACATTATCCAATTCACTTTACATTTATGAAACATCATTTTTATAAAAAATTATTAAATGTACCATCAGCCTATCTGATAAATTAATCCATAAAAAGGCAAGTAGTAACCAGATATAAATTTCCCAAATTTCTTTGCTATCATTTTCTTTAAATTGACGGAGTTCTAAACTGGTTTCTTTAATTATTATTTTTTCCAAATCCACTCACTTTTATTTTCTTCGTAGTTACAGTAGATATTAATAAAACATTAAAAACTATGAAGAAATATTATCGGAATTTAATTTACGTATTATCTGTAACAAATATATTACTTAAAATTAAAACAATTGAAGGATCAGATTGATAATTCATTCACCTATAAACAATAATACGTCACGAATAATATTTCCACAATAGATGTTGCCAAATTGTTCATATTACCAGAAAATATAAGGAATAATAATAAATTCGTTCAGATTTAGATGATTCATTTTTTTCCATCTGGTCTCGATACTTTGACAATTATTTTTTTGTATTGGATATTCCATATTCCACTAGAGGTACACTTTTATTTTATAATAAAACATAAAGATATATATCAATTCTCAATAAAAAAATTATTGACATCGAGAAGTTAACCAAGGAAAATCTTGGTCTAAAGAAAGAGGTTGAAAACCTCAACTCTCGAGTTGATGTGTTAAAGCAACAACTAAGAGCTAATAACGTTCAAATACATGGAATACCAGTCAAAACCAACGAAAATATCCTTAAGGTAGCAATGGAAATCGGTGATGCCATAGATTACCCTATTACTGAAGCTGATATCGACTCTTTTTACAGAGCATCGACCTATGATGTAAGTAAACCAAAATCTATAGTATTAAACTTTAATAATAGGTCTAAAAGAGATGATTGCTTAGCAGCAGCAACATCTAAACGGAGACAGAACAAAGATTATAATGGTTTAAAAATTCCAAACATCTCAAATCAAATATATATTAAGGAGCACTTAACTTCCAAAAACAAAGTGCTTTTGCGAAATGTAAAACAAACTACTAAAACTAAGAATTATAAGTATGTTTGGACATCAAACAGCAATATTTTTGTTCGCAAAAACGATACAGCAAATGCTATTAAGATATCTAAAATCAAGGAAATTGATAAGTTTAATAGGGGCTACTAACACTTAGTAAAATTAATATTTTCTACTTCTTGCTATGGATAAGCACAACGAATCATTAATTTCAGTTTTTCACCAAAACGTTAGAGGTCTCAATGCCAAACTTAATGTGTTTTTCATCATCTATATCTAATGAATAAACTACATCATACAAAATATACAGTCGTGATAGGAAATCAAGCTCCTCAAACAAGTCAAATGATGGTGGTGTTTTAATAGCAGGGTCTAAACAACTTTTTAGTTACTCTGAGGACTTATGGGCCTCTGAAACTGAAGATGTTTGGGTCACCATTTTACACAATCACGAAAAGCGATACTGTCCTAATTATATTACTAGAAACATCAATACATTTTTCCTTAATAAGGCAGCAACTAATTATTATTTAAATTCTCCTCTCCATAGAATATCTAGAACTTGTAACCAGTTATCAGATATAAATAATATTGATATTTTCTTTCATGAATTTATCTTCACAAAAAAGCATTGTCGGAACACTTCCTAAATCACAATTTGTAACTTTTTCTCATAAATAGGTAAGTAATATTGTAAAACGAATATTGTATAATTTTGTAATTGTAATTGTACAATCTGGGGACACTATTGTGGGTTATGGGTTAGTCCTGTTTGTGCCCTGAATAAAATAAATAAATAAAATAAAATAAATAAAATGTAACCGAAATTTCCAGGGTGTATTGGGAAACAACTGATTCACAAATAATGTTGATCGACATATCGACAACTTCTAAGAACTTGATATATATTATCTTTGATGGCAACACCGCTGACCTGGCTTAGCAAGAATTCCCTCTCTTAAGGCTTATAAAATTGATATGCCAGGGTCAAATGTAAACAAATCAGTTGTTTAAAAGAGCATAGGATAGCGTTCCTAACAGTTAATTTAGAAAGCGAATTCCAAATTCGCTTATGGTGTTTTACTGTTTCGTTATAAAGTGAATTTAAAAAGAAAATACGATTAAACATGGGGAGTTCCCAATCTGCTCTTAATTTTGGTGCCGGACCAGCTAAACTACCTCGAGAGGTTAGTAGTTTTTTATTATTTTGACTAATTTGCTGTCCGTTGTTACTTTAAGAACAGTTTCTGCTTTCTCCCAAAAAACTTTGGACGCGCCACTGTTCGTCATAAAATTCCCTATCGATCCCTCTTTCTCGATTTTTGCTTCGGGTCTTCATTTTCGCTGGAATTTGACTCCAAAAATGGGTTTGCATGGAAAAAACTAGATTTTTCGCACAAAAATGACCCCACGGAACACGAGATTGAGATTTTGCAGGACTTTTTTATGGGGAAATGCTCGTCTTGGAAAACCCTACAGGTCTGTCCACTTAGAATTCGGTGAGAAATTTTCCGTTGCCCTTAAAATGGCCACAATCATCCAAAAATTTTTACATATCAGAAATCGTTCTACTAAAAACTGGGAAAGTGGAAAAAATTCTCATCTGACAAAAATTATTTGTACACATTCGAGGAATCCGCAAAAATTTTCCCAGAACTTTTGGGCACATTTTTGGACTTAAAAAAAATGGGCACACAGAGATTTGCCCAATTAAAAATTTAAACTCGCAATAGAACGCAATAGATGTCCAAAAATGTGTCCAAAAGTTCTGGAAAAATTTTTGCGGATTCCCCGAATGTGTACAAATAATTTTTGTCAGATGAGAATTTTTTCCAAAACTGTAGGGTTTTCCAAGACGAGCATTTTCCCATGAAAAAGTCCGGCAAAATCTCAATCTCGTGTTCCGTAGGTCATTTTTGTGCGAAAAATCCATGCAAACCCATTTTTGGAGTCAAATTCCGCGAAAATGAAGACCCGAAGCAAAAATCGAGAAAGAGGGATCGATAGGGAATTTTATGACGAACATTTAAACAAAAAATCACCTCAAACGGCTCAACCCTAAGGGGCGTACATCAAATTTTACGGGACAAATCCAACGCTAATTACAGGAATATTGTCATTTCTAATTGTTTTATGTTCAGATGGGGTAAAAGGCCTTTTGATATAATTCCAAAGTTATAGGGAGAAAGCAGAAATCTGTAATTGATCATTCAAAGACAATATCCAGGAATAAGCCTTTTAATTATTCTCTATTTTTGCTAGATATCTTATTTATAATGAATAATTGTGAA
This sequence comes from Crepidodera aurea, assembly GCA_949320105.2. NCBI lineage: Eukaryota > Metazoa > Arthropoda > Insecta > Coleoptera > Chrysomelidae > Crepidodera > Crepidodera aurea. The sequence goes on from OX439475.1 coordinate 42,327,872, forward strand.
AAGTGGGAACAAAAACAACATTTCTCAGTTTTATCGTAGAATTTCGTCAGTTATTTATTAAATCACAGTGAATATCGTAAATTAAAAAAAAAACAATTGCGTAATTTTTTACAAAATAACATATAACAAGGGTTCAAACAATATGCAAACTTTAGGAAACAACTATTTTTGAAATTATAATTTTTAACAAAAATAAAATTATATACATAAAACTAGTTTATATACTTAAAACTAGTTTATCTAGTAAATGCATTCAGTGACCCTATTTATATTTATATTTTATATCTAGTTATACTAGAAAATTCAATGGTATCAAAGTCTATTTTTTATCAAACAAGGAACAATCACAGAAGAAAATGGCAATTTTAAATAAATGAATACTATTTCGTAATACTGACTTTAACCTTTTTGACTTTAAATTTAGATCATTACTTATTCATACAGCACGTTACTGGATTAAATCTGTTAACAATTTAAAAATTAAAATTTAAATAAATAATGATTTATATTGGATAAAATAAATCAACACACAGGCGGTAAAAAATATTCAAAAACGATTCTAAATATTTCAGGGATATTTTTATAGTAGATAGTATTTATCATATTTATAAAGTAATTAATTTAAATGACATTTTGATTCTAATTATCACTTTAAAAGTCAGTTTTGTTCAATAACATTTTTTTAAATAACGGATATTTTAAAAATAATCGTATTAAATAAATAAAACTATTTTTTGCACTATTGGATATTTTTGACTGTTTACCACATCTATTTTGATGACAGTAAGTAGCATTTACTAACGTCAAAATTTTCTGAACGGTAAGTAATTCACTTACCGTTCAGAATTTTCACTTACCGTTCAGATTTTTCACTTACTGTTCAGAATTTTATAGATATTTTCATACTGAAATGTTGATTTTTCAGGAATTATTGCGGCACATCCTTCTTCCCATGCCCTTTTCATTTTTCTTCAAATTCACTTTCGTCGCTCATATTTTAAAAATTATAATGTCAGACAATAATTGGAGTCGTCGCTTCGCTCGTCCTCCAAACAATTGCCTACCATGGGTAAAAAGCACTTACTGTTCTCCAAACTTAATATACTATTATTATTGCAGGTCCTTGAAGAAGTTCAAAAAGAGTTCCTGTCATTCGAGGACAGCGGAATGAGCTTGATTGAAATGAGTCATAGAAGCAAGGAATATACGAAAATCAACAAAGATTCCCAGACTATAATTAGAGAACTTTTGTAAGTAATCGTAAGAATCATAAGCTTTTTAATTAATCTATGGTTTTTAGCAACAATTTTCCTCTTTCTATTTCTATTTATTCTATAAATTCCATTTTCTTTCTCTTTGTTGTTCTATAAATAGTAATCCTTTTTAAATTGTTTTTTAAACATTTTGAGTACTTCTCAATGTCCTAAAACCTGCTCGTGAATCTTCCTGATTGTCCTGAGGCTCATCTTTATAAATTTAACTTGCTTCGGATTATCTGCTATCCTACTATCCACCTAAAATATAACACTTATTTTAGCCACTTTTTAAGTAATTTGTAATATTATTTCTCCTTCTGCCCCCACTTTATCCCTCAATCCTGGTTTCAGCTTATCATTTTTATGGCTTTATTGGTTTCTTCTTCATTTATGCCATTCTAACTTTTCAAACTGATTCACCTTTTTTTCGTTTCATTTATTTGTTTTGCATCTGCTTAGTTATTCGTTATTTTGTTATATGTCGTTTTCTGATTCTTTCGATATGTTACAGAAACATTTATTAATTTTTTTCTATTGCCTTTTCATGTCCAACATTTTCTTCCATTCAAATTATAAAAAAATTAATATCCTATTGCATTTTATTGATTTTTAGGAATGTTCCTGATAACTACAAAATTCTGATGATGCAAGGAGGTGGTTGTGGAGCTTTCGCTGCCGTCGCGATGAACCTTTTGAACCGAACTGGTACCGCTGATTACGCTGTTACCGGAACTTGGTCCGGCAAAGCCGCAAAAGAAGCTGCCAAATATGGAGATGTCAATCTTGTATTCCCAAAAGCCGATAAACCAGGCAGTATTCCCGATCAGAGTACTTGGAAGATGAACCCAAATGCTTCGTATGTTTACTATTGTGACAACGAGACAGTAGATGGTAAATTTAATTTTTTTATTTGTTCAATAAATTATTTTAATTGTTAATTAATTATCTACAAGCCGCTCTATCGCCTAATACACTAATATTTTAAACAATAATGACTTATCTATGATAATTCTGGAAAAAATGTACTTGTTTGTGTTAGATTTTTATGTATTTTGATTTTTTTATTACATTTTAACTAATGTTAAAGTAAGACAACAATAATTGGTACGATTTTCTGTAGATGCCAAGTTTCTTGATACAAAATTACATTACCAAAAAACCTTTATGAAAATTATTAAATGTTACTAAACTGTTTTCTTTTCCAGGTGTCGAATTTTCCTATATTCCGGAAACCAATGGTGTTCCTTTAGTTACCGATATGTCGTCGAGTATAATGACAAAAAAACTTGATATTTCTAAGGTAAGTTTTTTTTAGGCCTTATTATTCCAGCCTATACTTCTGCATTAAAATTAAATATAAATCTTTTTCTTTTTCCTTAATTTAAACTCAGCATAATAGTCCAGTAAATGAAGGGGCCAACCTTAAGATTATTAGTTTCCATTTTGATTTTCTGGTTGAAAGTGGCATTTGGTACCTTACCAAAGATAAGCAGCTCGTGCGACGGCTGAGAAAATGGCCCCAAAAGACCAGGAGAATCGGTTTTCCGCGAACATCTCCCCAAATATGGCAGTTAGAGATTTTCGGTTCAGATAAAAATTGAAGATCAGTTAATTTTCTACAAAAATGGTCCTCGGATTTTTCTCGAAAATTTGCACGTTTCCGAGAGACGGGGCCAAGCGCACCCCGAATAATGAGCTTCTGTGTTGTATGCCGGAGAGCACAGTCCGTGCATTTACACATGAGCGGGCGGACAAATTATCCAATAACTTTGTTAAAAATGCATATTTTCTCATGATTCAAAGTTCATGTGAAAGAGGAAATCTGCCGCTTTCATACCTTGTGAATTGAGTCACGGTTTGACTCCTTTGGCCATATCGGAGCACGGGTCAAACTTTCTGCTCCCGGGCAATTGTGACCTCGCCAGGAATTTGTTCCTATTTTTTTTGTATTTCACTAATTTGCTCCAAATTTTCTTGATTATGGGTCCTCAGAAGGTCCTTTGTCATCTGTGAAATGTGTAAACTCTAATTTTTTTGCATTTTGATTAAATCTTTGTTTGTCGAATCCCAATTTTTTGCTGTTTTTGGAGCGTGGGTAAATTTTGTAAACAACCACCAATTAAAAATTCATACATGATCGGATTGGTCTCTATGACACATCATTTGAAAGATAAGAACGTCTACTTTTCGGCTGCGCAATTAATTTTTTTCACGAAGTTGTCAATTTTTCAAGAAAATTGGAAAACGCGTGCTCAAGGAAAAAACGCACTTTTTTTGTGGCTTTTTTCTCCCTGCTCTTTATTTCTAACATTTTAACACCTTCACTAGTGTGAAAGGGGAATTCTCACCTTTCCATCAACGTATATAAAGTCATATCATTTGAACCCGAGTATTAATGTACAAGCTATAATTTCTTACTTTCGTTGTTTTCGTCGTTCGTCGCGTGTGCGCCCTATGCGGCGCTCGTGTCGTCTGCTACAGTCAATGCGGCCACGCTTGGAGATATAAGTGTGTTTGTTTTCTTTCATTATTTTGATAAATATTACACCAGTGTTCGAATTATAAAGACAGCCAAGATACGTTATCCGAAGAGGTAGAGCTAGAGGAAACTCTAGACCCATAAGAAGTTTTTGGCGAGGGTGACGTTGATGACCAAGAATTAGATGGGGAACTGGTAACGAACAGATTTATGTCATAATTGCAATGTATTTTTATATACTTTTTTCATCAATTTACGTACAACTAACCCGTGAATCTCTTGTAGGTACTTTCGTTAAAAATTTTCTATGTAATATTGTAGTCTATAATATATTATTCTTATATCACTTTATTGGGTTCTCACGTTGATAAATAAATAAATAAAAATATATTTTTCTATAATAAATGAAACTTGAAGAAAGTTTATAAATCTTTATTCCAAAAACCTCGACTAGGATGGTTGCAAAATAATTTGCAAAAATTTGCGGAGAATCTGCAAGAAATTGTTGCTGCGTATTATGGGTAAATATTCTTCACTCTTGAGAGATTTTGAGTTTTCCTTACCAAAAACTTAATGAGCTTCAATATTTTGCCACATGTGCAAAGCTGATTGTCGCTAGTTTCAGGCCAATTGGTGGGGTCCATCCTGCTGTAATTAATCTTATAGCCTGTTTTCCTAATAAGTATAGCTTGTGGCCTCATTTGCGAGGAAAACAAGACCCTCGGAAACATAAATATCCTTCAAAAGTATATGGTTTACGGGGTTTCTCATTTATGGCACCGAGGATTTTGGCAATGGATAGAATGTGGTGGCGTCATCTACAATTGGTTTCCACAGTCCAAAACATTGAAGATAATGGATTTCAAACACCCCAAATCTCAAATTTTGTAAAAAACTTGCATATTTCATGAGTCTCAAAATTTCCGATTTTTCAACCCGATTTTTTTTGAAGAAAATATTGATGTTGCGAAAAAAATCATGAGGACCATTTTTGTAGAAAATTAACTGATCTTCAATTTTTATCTGAACTGAAAATCTCTAACTGCCATATTTTGGGAGATATACGCGGAAAACCGATTTTCCTGGTCTTTTGGGGCCATTTTCACGGCCGTTGCACGAGCTTTTCACGCAACCTTTGTCTCATCTTTAATGAGGTACCAAAAGCCACTTTCAACCAGAAAATAAAAATGGAAACTAATAATCTAAAGGTTGGCCTTTTTTTCCTCCTTCATTTACTGGATTATAAAATGTAAATAAAGGTTAAATCAACGAATTTACTTAAAATAGTATAAAAATATTTTATATTTTGTTATTATTTTACTAAATGAATATTGTTTAAAAACATCCAAATTTGAATGTGTAATATTTTGTTTACAGTTTGGCGTCATCTTTGCTGGTGCCCAAAAGAACATTGGACCATCTGGTGTAGTAGTTGTTATAGTTCGCGATGATCTATTGGGTAATCCTATGAAGTGCTGTCCATCAGTTTTCGACTTTACTCACATCGCCAAAGAAAACTCCGTTCATAATACACCTGCAACTTTCTCGTAAGTACATGTCTCTCAATCGTACGAAAAAGGCTTGCTGAATCACCCTCAATGACTCTGCAAGCTCCTGTTGCGTTTGACACTGATCTTCCTTTGAGTAATGCCTGTAATTCTTTGCCCTCGAAGTGTTTTGGCTATCACAGTCTTACCATAAACTTCGACAAGCATTCGCTGCACTTTTCTTTTTTTCTGTTGCCATTATTTTTGTGGCCACAATCAACATTTGCAACATAGGCAAATATTTCATTTACAGTGACACTAATTATTTTTTGCAGAGTTTACGTGATGGAAAAGGTCCTACAATGGATAAAGAAAAACGGAGGAATAGTAGAAATGCAAAGACAAGCCCTCGAAAAAAGCTCCCTTTTGTACAACACAATGGTAGAATCTCGCGGCTTCTACACTTGCCCCATCGACGAAAATTGTAGAAGCAGAATGAACGTACCGTTTAGAGTAGGTGGAGGTGATGAAAAACTCGAAACTCTTTTCTTGGAAGAAGCTGAAAAACTCAGAATGTACCAACTCAAAGGACACAGATCCGTTGGAGGGATTAGAGCGAGCTTATATAACGCTGTTACACTAAGCGATGTACAATTGTTAGTTAAATTTATGCTTGAATTCCAAAAGCAACATGAAAAAAAGTAAATGGTTACTTAAATAAATGTGACTAGGATTTATTCCTGTCAGTAAACTTTACGATATTTTTATTATTTTTAAGACTGGAAGTGAGTCATTTTTTTTTGTATTTTATGTACCGTATTATTAATAAATATTTATTTCTTTGTTTCTATGACAATTTACTTCACAATTTTTAAATCCATAAAATCATCAGGTTGCCTAGCAAGAAAGTACCGGAAATTATTAAATAAAACACAAATTTTACAATAATAAATAGGTATTTGTGTATAGTGTACGCAGACGTCCAAGGTTATAATAAATATTATTATTATTATACTAATATTTTATCCTACAAAACCAGCAATAGTTTATCACATGCCCATATTTCAACAGACATTCGATAATCGTCAAATCTTTTGAATACGTACTACAAAATTTGGCAAAGTGGATATCGTTTGAGATCTTTCATGTTAGTAAGTATCATATTCATGGAACAAAAACACATAATTTTTAAGCATTTATTTACAAACTGGTTCGTTCGAGTTTCAGTTAAAAAGCAAAGTTTTTACAAAAAAAAATGTTTTAAAAATACAAACAAATATAAAAAAAATGAGTAACAAAGCAGACACATTAAAAATTATTATTATTTTAATCCCATTTCAAAATGAGTATATTTCCAACCACGTTTAATTATTATTAGAATGAATTTATATCTTATTTGCAAAAAACTACCTAAGAAAAAGTATAAAATGGGTCTTTTTGTGATGATTTCGAACATTCTTATAGTTATTTCTCGTATTTCTTTACATTTTGTTACTTTTCAACTTAAATCTACATCTACAGGTTGTCCCAAATTTTACCCAAAAAAAACAATTTATAAAATATTAGTAAGATAATATTTTTATCTAATATTTCCTTGCTAGTTTCTTGTAATTGAGACATTTCTTGAATGTACTACCAACGGCGGTTCCAAGAGGGGGGGGAGGGAAGGGGGCAGTCCGAGAATGAGAGGATATTTCTCAACAAACCAAAATATTAAACTTTTATATATATATAACCCTAACATCCGACGACGTTGCCCTCCCCCCAATCACTGGGTTGGAGCTGCCCTTGTAAGAAACGATTTGCAAGGTCAAAATTACCGCCATTTTTGAGAGAAAAAGTAAGTTTTTTAGGGTATAAATGGACCTAGAATCTACAAAAAAATTCATAAAAATTAAAATTTGGTTTACGCAGAATCAATTTTGTATAAGAAACGATTGGCAATGTCAAAATTACCGAAAAAAAAATGTTTGGGCCATTTTTAGAGAAAAAGTGAGTTTTTTAGGGTATAAATGGACCTAGAATCTACAAAAAAGTTCAAAAAATTAAAATTTGGTTTACGCAGAATGAATTTTGTATAAGAAACCAACGGCGGCTCCAAGGGGGGGGGCAGTCGGTGCAATTGCCCTCCACCCAGTCCGGCACCGACGACGTTGCCCCCCCCCCCCCCCCTAATTTATGTGCTGATGCCGCCCTTGTGTACTACAAGAAATGAGTTGAAGAGTGTTTTATTTTTCAAAATCTTTATTTCATCATAAAATCTGGGAGACCCTGTACAGTTCCTTAAAAGTCGTTGTAACTGTTCAATTTTCGATAGGCGCAAATGCAGTTACTGGGTACGGGAAAATATGCGTATTCCATTTTTCCAGTATGGCTGACACTCAGCAGCCTGAGTATTGTGTAGACTTGTTTGCAAAAAGTTTGAAAGTCATTCGGCCAGTATTCGTTGCCAGAACAGTTTTGTTCTTTGTCTCTGGAAGAAAAATTGATTATTAATAGAATTATCATTATTTAATTATAGACAACAGTAGGTAAACATATATTGTACCTTGGCTGCACAAATGATGTGAAATAAAATCACACAACCTCCCCAAGAACAAGGACATTAAAATTGTCCTACACTGCACCAGCGTCTGGACTTCAACAACTACTCCTTGGGCACCAGCGTCTGGACTTCAAAAACTACTCCTTGGGCTATATGCCCCACCAGGTATTGAATTATGAAAGTCCATACGTGTTTTGGTGCCCGACCAAGTCGGGGCTTTAACCCAAAAACTTCGATTTTGTTATTAAAGGAGCTTGCCATTCTTAGACCGGTTTCGGCATTATTGAGCCTCATCAGTAAGAAGCAGGTTTTCTCAATTCTTTAATAACAAAATCGAAGTTTTTGGGTTAAACCCTCGACTTAATCGGGCACCAAACCACGTCTGGACTTTCGTAATTCAATACCTGGTGGGACATATAGCCCAAGGAGTAGTTGTTGAAGTCCAAACGCTGGTGCAGTGTAGGACATTTTTAATGTCCTTGTTCTTGGGGAGCTTGTGTGATTTTATTTCACATCCTTTGTGCAGTTTTGTCACTCCCATGGTCCTTTTTTGCTATTTTTATGGTTCAAAAAAATTCCACCTTCGTATATTGTACCTTGTGATACAATTAATCAAATTTCTATACCATGAATGTGGCTTTTGGTTGTATTTAGAAAAAGTACACTTCAATTGATTCAAAAAGTTTGGGAGTAAATGTAATTAATTTGAGATTATGTTGTTTTCTGTTTTTGCTGGATACTATTATATTTTCTGAGTGATATTAGTTTGGCTTTTACTAAGATATTTACTGCTCAAAGTAGCGAGCAACCTTGGGAATCTGAACGAACCTAAAAAACTTACACATCTTGTATCTTAAAACATATTTCAAGGTACTTCAGCTGTTTCAATGTATACAAAATATTATCATTCGTGGTGTTATTCTTTTTAGATCTATCACCACATGAAGTAAATTAGGCTCGCCTATGGCTCGCCCTGGAACCTGCTTGTAACATAAATGACTATTTCGTCCTTTAACGTTTCTTTTTATTTATACTTAGTTTTATCGATTTCCCTATCCAAGCACTTTATACTAGAATTGATTTTATGATTATTTTTCCCAATTTTTCAATTAACAAAAAAAAAATAAAAACAAAAAATATATACTTACACACACGTTTCGTATGTGATGATTTGTTTGAAATCATCAACGTTAACGATGTATTTCAGTCTCTTCTTTGTATCAAAAACTGCTTTTGGCACTACCGTATACTTCCTCGTTTTGCACATATTCTCTCCTTCTTCGGGACTCCGATAACTTACGAAACTCGCATTCATAGGTTCTATTACGGTACCAGATAGATATTCAAATTTCTTTCTGCTCCTTTTCAACAACGATTTAATGGCTTTTACTGGATATGTAGGAGGTGCGCAAAATTCGTTAAGTGTGCAGTTGGTTTTTTTTGGTATAAATTTTTTCTTCATAAGCGGCTTTGATGGTTTCGATCTTGCAGTCGCTGTAACAACCTATATTGAAACAGTAAAGACATCTTAGACTTTATTGTATGACTTTTAAAACAAGTATAAATTTTCTCATAATACACAAAACGATATCCTTTAAAAACCATTTCCAGAAACGTTCTTCCAAACTAAACAGTAGACCAGATTAAGTTGACCCTTTATGGGAAGATTATGAGCCTAAAATCTCAAGGTCTAACCTGATATCCCAAAATTTAAAAAAGACCTGGAAGAAGCCTCTAACCGGAGAATTTCTTCTCCTAACGTTTACTTTGGACCTCTAGGACCACCAAGAAGAAGCTACAACCCCCAAAAAATGATCCATCCCAAAAAAGGACCTCAAAGAAGCCACTAAAAATCGCGAAAAATGATCAAACTCCCCGCGGCCGTGATTAAAGTCATAAAAACCCCAAAACATCTTCAAACTAAAGGAATTTAGGGAATCAAAATTGGTAATTTTGGAGAATTTTTATACCTTTAATTTGAAGATGTTTTGTGGTTGTTATGACTTTAATCACGGTCGCGGGGCGTTTGATCATTTTTCGCGAATTTTAGTGGCTTCTTTTAGGTCCTTTTTTGGGATGGATCATTTTTTGGGGGTTGTAGTTTCTCCCTGGTGGTCCTAGAAGCCCAAGGTTAGGTTAGGTTAGGAGTCAAAATTAAAGGCTTCTTCTAGGTCTTTTTTAAATTTTGGGATGTCAGGTTAGATGTTCTGGAGTATGGGAAGGCAGTTAAGTCGGATCTGACAGTGGCATTGTTTTCCTACTTACTCACTAAAACCTTCACCCCCTAGTTGGACCCGTCTGACCGAAGCCTCCGGTATAGCGTACCGCATATAATATTTGTTACACTACCTATACCAAATCTAAGCGGACAAGAAGTGCAAAACCTTAGGAGAATCTTAAGTGGCAACCGGAGTTCTTGTGAGAAGCAAATATCACTTCTGTTTTATGAGGATTTTCTAATTATTATATTTAAGAAAGAAATGGGAAACCATATTATTTAAAAACTACTTGATATTTATTAAAACAAATAGGAGCATATTTTCATAGATTTAATGCAGAATGGCGCAGATATTTCTTTTTGTGATTTTCCATTTAAAATTAACAAAATAAATACTTTTAGAAGGTTTACAAAAAAATCAAGGAATCTCCACCCTAAGTTTTGTAATTATTAGTAGTATTTCCTGAAAATTTCACAAAAATCAGACTAAAACTAAAGGCTTAAAAGGTTATTAAAATTTTTCAAGGGGCGGTTTGCTCTTAAGTGAGGAATATAAAGATATTTTTTACAGAATACATTTTACATGTGGTTTCAAAAGAACGTGAATTTTCTCTGGTGCCATCCATTCAACCAGTAATCATAAACCTGAGTCTGATTCGGAGGATTATGATGATTGAATCGTACCATGACTTTGATGTGTATAAGATAGCCGTATCATCAAATACATTAACAATGTTTCCTGATGTTTTCTTATTTCTTATTGTAACTTATTTAATATTTAAACAAAAATACGCATAGTTACATTCGGCGGAGGTAAATGTACCACAAATATTGTACCTGCTACAAATTTAGTATTTTAAAATTACACAGGTATTTGTACCACTAGAGATTTTAATGACTGAATTATTTTTGGATTTATAATTATTGTAAGGAACATAAATATCACCCCATAAATAAATTGCCAATCTAGTCATCATCCGTTGGAAATTCCAAAGTCATATATTGAAGAAGACTCAGATTCCACCATATTTATGGGTCCAGTGTAGTCCTACAGTAACAAGAACGACAAATGCGTGTGTGTCGTTCAGTGGCGTAGCCAGGAATTTTTTTCGGAGGGGGCCCACTATTTCTCGTAGATAATACTTACTATAAATACTTTTTTCAGCAGGGATGGGGTAAATATACAGGGTGACCTAGGGTTAAACCGTCAAACGTTCAGGATCGGTTTTTCAGGAAAAAATAAGATTTTTTATTCCTATAATCCTGGGTCCTAACTTGTTTTGATTTTAGAACAAAAGAGTTTTTTATGAATTGCTCAAAAAACAATTTGGTTGATTTTGATAAAACTTGGCACGCTTATTTGCGGCAATAATTTAAATATTATTAGAATTAAATTATTAATTCCATTGACGTTTCACAAGGTAATTTAATTGATATTGGGACAAATCATTGTACGCCACTGTTTTTTTGTATGTTCGTTACTTTTCTTGGATTAAACAGTTGAACACACAAATTTTTTGCTTCTTCAATATTATTCGTATCTCGCTTAGTTTTTGAGAAAAAAATTAAAATCTTATTTTTTTCCTGAAAACCCGACCCTGAACGATTAACGTTTAACTCTGGGTTTCCCTGTACACAATGTAGGCTATTTAAATACATTATTTTATTTAACAACAATTTGTTAATTATTATTAATAAGATTGAACTTTGAATGAGCATTATTCAAAGGCAATTCTGCGAGTTTGTCTGACATCAAAGCTAGGCCTGTTAATCAATTGGCAGATGTATTATTCCGAAAATATGATTTCAGTCTTTTCATCGTTGAGAAACTTCGTTCAGTTCGTTCTACAGAGGCAGTGGTAACGGGTAAAACGGCTAAAATTTGGAATAGCGTAAAAATGTTCGGAAACAAACAAGGATCTGCTACATTTAAAGTATCGACTGCACTTTGAGGAAGACAGTAATCTACTTTTTGGCCTTTCACTGTCCAAATATCCCATTCACTGAGTAGAATAACCGTGTATATTGTTTGTAAATCATCTCAATATAACTCAATCGCTGGCTCAAAAACGTAAAATAATTATGATTTATATAGTTACCACATTTTCTTATAAACTTATAGAAGTTTCGGGGGGGGGGGGGGCTTGGCTTCGCCACTGATGTCGTTCCATTCTATACTACTCACCCGTCAATATACATATTTGTGGAAAAATTTAAAGAATTCCAAACTGATGCTTAAGTCAAAATTCAAAGTCTATAAACTCCTGCAAAAATTAAGGACGCCTCTGTTAGAAGTAAATTAACAATGACAGAATTATGTGAGAAAGTTAAAAAAAAAATGCTATATCAAAAATTGACTTTGTTAAATGTGTTTCCTATTTAAGCTTACCTAAATAAAATAAGAGGTTACTAATTTATATAATTGTTATAAATACCTATGCTATAATTCATTTCGGAAGCTCATATTGGTTTGTATTTTAATTTCTCTCTCTCTTTCCACTGGATTAAAACCACTTAGTTGTTAAAAAAGTTTTTTTATTGAAGTTTTAATCCAGTGGAAAGAGAGAGAGAAACCTATGCTATAAATAAAAATTTGTTTCTAGTTTTTAGTTACTGTAATTATTATAAAATCATACCCCAACTGTTAGTGGTACAAATACCTGTATGTATTTAAAGAACCCTATTGGTCGGAAGCACATTTACCGGTACCATTTTCTGGTCAGGCATATTTGGTGGTACATTTACCTCCGCCCGTTACATTTTAGTGATTTGTTTCTATAGCAAATTATTATTATATCTTTTGTTATGTCAACTAAAACTAAAAACGCCAAAAATTTGAAATATTTTAATACAAAAAGTGGTTCTATTATCCAGTAATAAGAGTATTTACTAAATCAATTACATAATATTTCATCCGGTGCGATTTTGTCACATTCTTCCTACTTATTTATCGCGTTTATTCTTTATCAATTTGTTTTATAAGTTGATGGATTTTTTTAATTAAAAGAATTAAATGACATGATAAAATAAAAAAATGAAGTAAAAAATATTTGATTTGATACTCACAAGAATCCAAAAGGAAGCGCAAATCAATAGAAAAACAGACAATTTCGGATACATATTCGTTAATTTCTCGTTCGATACTAATCTTAATCTTCTAAAATTAGTATGTTGGGCATTTCCTCTCCAAACCGCGAAAGAGGTGTGCGTTTGCAATAATATTTATATTAGAGATTACTAATCGTATGCTTGCGTACGTTTTCACACGATTTTAAATAAACTAACTTTAAATAATTTTTACCTTACAAAATGACTCAGTCTATTTATTTTTATATGTAAATAATTGCCCCGGTTAGGGGGTAAATGATTCACAACAAGCGGAACTAAAAATTAAAACTATCGGATCTATTGACCCACAACTGGAATCCTACGAATGTTTACCTTAAAAGTCAATCAAAATTTGATATTTTCTTGGCGAGTGTGTGTAACTGATAAATTGTTAGCCTAATAAGAAAATACATAGAGACCAAATTCACAAATGGTGGATGATGAAAGAACATAGTAAAGAAATACTGTTTTATGTTCATATATTCTTCAACAGAGCCGGAACTAGGATTCTAGCGCCTGAGACGAATTTTCAAAATGCGCCCTTCGAAGAAATTAATTTTTTTCATAATTGACATTTACTTTGACTTTTTTTATTCACAATAAGCTCCTATATTTCTTACAAGGTAATGAACAACGAAAACGATGAAAAAAATTGTCATTTATTCTCAAAATAATATATATCGGGATATACAGGGTGTTTCATAGTTAAACCGACATACGTTAACTGTAAATAGAGGGTACTTAGGTGATTCCAAATAACCTTGGTTAATGGGTCTAACGCCTTTAATAACCGAGATATGGGGTGTTTCATCCATTTCAGCCAATATTTTGATAAGCCGTAACTTTAGAACCACACTGTAGATTTCTTTCATACTTTGTACAGGTATAGTGTGTTAATAGCCCAATCCTATAGTGTAAGAACTACAATTAAAATCCAGATCCGGATTAAGAAGAATTTGCAAAATTTGAAAATCCCCAAAACAACACCCTGTATATCAGAATTTTTAAAATTGGGATGGATATTTGAAAAGAACGGAAAAAAATGAGTTAAAGTGAAAAAATTTTTTAAGTGCACATCCCATTCTACTACTGGAGTTTTAACGTTAAATTACATTTTTTTCATTTTCACAAGCAGTAACTTTCGAAATTCCTGGTAGATTTCTTTCATATTTGGTACAGGTATCATTTTTTAGTAGCCCAAACGTATAATGTAAGGACGATACTACTGTTAAAATCCAGATTCGGATTAAGAAAAATTTGTAAAATTTCAAAAATCTCCAACGCAACACGCTGTATATCAGATATTTATTTAAAATTGGATCAGACATTCGAAACGAATGGAAAAAACTGAGATATATTAATGATATATATAAATGCACATCTCGTTCTACATATTATTAAACTTTTAAAGTAAATTCAATTAATGCAATAAATACTTCATTTTCATAAGCCATAACTTTAGAAACACCCTGTACATTTCTTTCATAATTGGTACAGGTAGATTGTTTAAATAGCCTAATCGTACAATACAAGAACTAAACTTAAAATTCAGATCCGGATTAAGAAAAATTTGAAAAAATTGATGATCTCTAAAATAGCACCTTGTATATCAGATTCTTTAAAACGTAATCGGATACCTATTTGAAAAAAGAAAAAAGATGTGTTATTGGCGAAGCTTACTGTTTAATAAGTTTTGTATCCGGAATTAATCCGAAAAATTAAATCTTTTTTTGTGCACTTATAAAAATATTTTAGTATAACACATCTTTTGTCTTTTTTTTTAAATAGGTATCCGATTACATTTAAAAAATCTGATATACAGGATGCTATTTTAGAGATTACCAACTTTTACAATTTTTTCTTAATCCGGATCTGGATTTTAACTTTAGTTCTTGTATTGTACGATTGGGCTATTTGAACAATCTACTAAAGTTATTTAACGTCTGACTTTCTTTTTACGTTAAATAACTTTAGTCTTCCATTGTATCGTACATTAAAAGGAACAGCATTTCTTCTTTTCATGCTATTTATTAGTGAACCCCACTTGTTTCATATATCCAATTCTTTTCAGATTGGGACGTTTTGTTTCTTTCCTTATCTTCTGTCCTTTTCTTTTCTACAATTATTTTTCTTTTTATTGTCTAACCCTTGACCAAATACAAAAATTTCTAGTATAAATTTTTCCTATTCAATGTTTTCAATTTAATTTGTTAACATATACTTACTTATTTATAATTTGAAAAATCTAATATTTAAATAATTTTAATTATGTTTGTTAACTCCACCTACTTCATATTCTACAAACCACACATGGATCTATATAATTCTCATTACAGATAACTTTATTAATTTCAGTCTTACCAAAATTAAATCCAACACTTTCAATTTGTAAACTTGGTTTTTTAGCGTCACTTGTATAAAAACGCTTGTTGATAAAATTCTTCCATTGTTTAACCAGCTATCGTTTTAAAAATTGTCTCTTTTGTTAGTTTTAATGTTTTAATTTATTTGTAAATGTCCTTTTTGACGGCTGGTTAATTTTTAGTAAAAAGTTTTTAAATTTTATAACTACGTTTTTAAAATAAAATATAAATTAAATTTTAAATATAAAAATAGGATCTATAAGACCATGTAGGTGGTTCTAAAGTTACGGCTTATCAAAATATTGGCTGAAATGGATGAAACACCCCGTATCTCAGTTATTAAAGGCGTTAAGACCCATTAACCAAGGTTATTTGGAATCACCTAAGTACCCTCTATTTACAGTTAATGTATCTTGGTTTAACTATGAAACACCCTGTATATCCCGATATATATTATTTTGAGAATAAATGACAATTTTTTTCATCGTTTTCGTTGTTCATTACCTTGTAAGAAATATAGGAGATTATTGTGAATAAAAAAAGTCAAAGTAAATGTCAATTATGAAAAAAATTAATGTCGAGAATTGGATATATATTGTTTGAAGCGAAAATTCACGCATTTTCCGAAGAATATCAAGAACATTCATTTTGTCTAAGTCAGTAAACATTGCACATGCTCGAAATTTAAATCCATTTAAAAAATTATAGAAGTCTTCAGAAACTTCTGACAGCGCATTAAATCTTTTTCCAAGTTGGACTGATATAGAGTCCAATAATTGAAGGAGTTCCTTTTTCAGTAGACTTTTCTGATCCATAATGAACGCTTCATTATTAGCTTCTTCTTGTTCTGACATTTTTTTAATTTTACGTTTCCTCTTCTCGCCAAAATTTGGTTCAATATTTATCAGATCCTATAATTATGAATTTCATCAGATCGCCCTTTTATCATTACTGCACCATCCCCAACATCTAATCTTTGGTTCTGTAGTGCCAGATTAATTTTGTTAATCTTTAGAAGAACTTTCACAATTTTCAGTTGCGTTCGTAAAGTATGAACGGAATTATATTTGATGGACCATCTTGTGTCACTAGATCCCTTGATACTTATTTTCAATTTCTTTCTGAGTAGCAATCGATCAGGATGGAATTACAACAGAAGTAGAAGGAGAGTTTATATTTATACATGCACCGAATCGCGTTTCGCATCATTTTCTGGTATTTTGTTGTCACCCAACGTACATACGCTAGTCAAGAAAGTCTTTATTTCAAGTGGAGCGCCCCTATGTCGTTTGCGCCCGTGGCAAATGCCTCCTTCACTCCGGCTCTGTTCTTCAACACAAATTAATTTCTTATATTTATGGGACATAATACTGGTATCCATGACAATTGCCGTGGTATTGACATAAGGTCGAGAGCGCGATATTTGTATACTCTTTTCCCATTTTGAATTTCTGATTCCATCAACTAAATATTTGTTCCAATATGGTCTCATATCTGTGACGTAAATCGGTAGTGTGTCTGTTGATTTTACAATTTGGTGTAATGTCATGTTTCTCGCTATTTTAAACATTTTGTTAATTGCATTCAAAGAAATTGTTCCATACGCTGACTCATTCTTTTATTTCTACTTTATGTTTCCATGCAATTTAAAATTAGGTAAAAAAATACACTGAAAAGATGTAAACAATTGCAATTACTTCGAATAATACTGACGGTCTTCGGTATATTTGTTTTATTTAATGCAATTTTTATAAAAATCACCACAATTATTCCTAGAATAAAGTAAAATACATAAAAGTTTCATTTGGAGAATACACTTTTATTAAGAATTTAATCTTCAAATGAAAGGAAGTGATGTTTACCACTACACCCACAAAATGCAGCAAGAGCAAGTAGTGCTGTAATAATTAAAAATAACATTTTACATCATTTCGAATTTGAAATTCAAACAGAAGCTACTCCAGCCACAAAAACCGAAACACAATCCAAATAAAATTGAATATATACTTAAAAATATAAAATTATAGGACAATAAGTGAAAATGAACAGCCTGGGAAAGCTTTAAATCCGAACTTAATGAAAGAACTGACAGAAAATCTGGAGCAAGAAACTGAGCTTGTTATGATAAATATTCCGCAGGCTGCGTGGAACTAATTCAAAGAAAAACTGTAGGAAACAATGTCTCTAAAAAAATAAGGGAATTGATACAAGCAAAAAGGAAGGCTTCAAAATTATGGTAAAAGATACGGACAGTAGAGAACATAAACAAATTAAATAGGCTCAAAAAAATCATAAAAATTAAAAACGTGTAAGTCAACAAATACCTTAGCGGACTAACTGATGTCGAAAGCACTGATTATTCCCTCCGGCAAGTCATTAAGAAGGCAAATAAGGCACATACTTCCTATAGGAAAAAAAGGCAGGACATGGGCAAGAATCTCCAAACTATTTGGAAAATATCTTCCAGCCGAATCCTGCGGGAGATCAAGTAGTTGATGAACAGGAAGCCACTGATCCTGATAATGATCCTGAGACTATCAAAGAAATTTAAGAGCTAATAACAAATAACATCAACACAAAAAAATCTCATGGGTTTGACCTGATCACTGATGAGATATTTAAAAGTTTATTCAGGAAAGCCATAGTAAAGTTTACCACCTTGATTAACGCAGTATTTAGACTTCGATACGTTCCCATCTTATGGAAAACCGAGGAGATAATTATGGTACCTAACTAAAGAGAGAAAATACAACAACGAATTTACATCATACAGGCTAATCTTCCTATTACCCATAATTTTAAAGATATTTGAGAAATTGCTGTTAAGAAGAATGAACAATATAACTGCACAAAAAACATCATCCTGTCAGACCAGTTTAGATTTCGCGATAAACATTCAATCATAGGTCAGATCCATCATACATCAACATATATCTGGTGAGACCAAGTGTGTTTTTATTAAGCATTGCGAGAAAAATGGCGGGAATGCAAGCAAATACATGATAATGGGATTCTTCTTCATGTCGCATGATTTCGCAGGTCACTGGTTCACTTCTTTCGCAGAAATCGAAGACGAGTCATTTTTCGAGATGGAATTCGAAAATAGCCTCTTCCGAAGGCGATGAAAAATACTCGTGATATTCGAAAAAAAAATATACAGATTTTTGTTTTATTCGCAATTTTAAATTACATATCAAATTTATATTTTAAATTTAGGAAAAATCATTTTAACATTGGAATTAAGCTTTCGGTAAAGATTCAAAACAAGCTCTAACTTGATTCATACCTCCACAAGTCGTGATTTTTGTCATGGTTCCAAAGCATTGTTTCAAAGCAGATATTTGTTGTTCGTTGAGGTTACCCGCAGCTTTTGGAAAACCTTTTTCGTACACAGCTTCATTAAAAGTTCCATCAGAACTGAGGACACCTTTTTTCTCCATTATACATTTCCAGAAGCAATGAATTTCCTCGCTATTTTTTCGTGGTCGTGCCTTAAGGTCAGCTTCCGTGGCTCCTGATTTTTTAAGGCATTCTTCTACTTCTGGTGGTTTGTCATCAGCAAACGATGAGGAAATCTAAGTAAAAAGTAAGGTTCAATTAGGCAAGGTCTTACATCATTTCTTTTAAAAACTTTTGAGAGATTTTTCGGCTGACATGCATACATTAAGAATAGCACACCGCGTCAAAGGCCGAGTTGCACCTCCTCTTAGCAACGGCGAGCTTCCTTATCGACATGTACAGGCGGGCGCGTTCATTCTGTTTTATATTGTTGAATTCACTTGTGAGTATTACGGCCATATGTGTGGTTTGATTGAGTGAAGTAGCAAAAAAAAAGGTTTTTAACAAACTAAAAATTGTGGTACGTGTGCCTTTTGAGGAACCCATAAAGAAATAGCGATTGAAAAATAAAAAAAAATACTTACTACAAAAATAAAAGCAAATGCGAAAATAGTTATAAAATTTGCCATCTTTACTGTATGCTTGCACGGTTACAATAATTTTTTTATGTATAACATTCATTTTATATATTTTTTAACAAACAAAATATTAAATGAGTCAATAAATAATTTGTTTACCATACCACAAATTAAATAGATAAAATTGAATAATTTTACTAATCATTTAATTACCAATTAGGGTTATAGCCTCAATCTAATTTAAATATGAAAATAATGATTATCAAAAAATTAGAGAATAACTTACAAATCTGCCGAAAATGTATGATTACATTTTAAATATCGTCAGTTTGTTAATAGTACTAAATTAAATTCATGTAATTTGGTTTAGGTAATTTAAAAATTAATGTCACGGAAAGTTATGCAAAAATTTAATTTTAGATTAAAAGTAAGGGAAATATCCAAACATGAAACAGCCTAACTAGGTATTCTTATTTGGTCAAACAAAATTGTACAGTAGAGATTCAGCAAGGCTTGCATAAATGTTTGAAAAATTGTACGAAAAAGTGAAAAGTTTAGGTTAAAAAATCTACATATAAAAATGATTGATTGAGACAAAAGACGTAGGAAGATCATCGTAAGTAATATCATAATGGCATCTAATTTTTTCGAAAAAAATCGATAAAACACGTTGCTAAGTAATATTTTTACAAGCATGAGGATTTTTGCACGTGCACGAATGCATTTTGTAAAAAAAAATATTACTTTGCATTGTTTTTTCGATTTTTTTCACCGGAAAAATTAGATGCCCGAATGGTATTTGACAAGACTATTTCATGAGTAACAGATTATTCTGCATACACATAGCTTACAAAATATAGACTTAATTATTTATGGTACAATTAAAATATAAATTGCAATTTTGGTACACTAGACCAGTCCAGATAGCTTTGAAAATGGTACAAAGTGAAATAAAATAATAGTAGGATGAAACCCATTGGAAAAGGAAGAGAATATAACAAACATGAAAGGAAAAATAATTTACAGGTGCTCTGGGGTCGGGAAGTGGAAGGGGGAGTTTTTAAGGGTAGAAAACTGTTTATCTCGATTTCCGGCAAAACTACAAGTCCTATGGCAAAAAGTTAAATGGCAAAGTTGTAGGTAATAAAAAGATCTACAATTTTTGTATTTGCACTTTTTTCACATAACTTCAAAATTTATATGAAAAATTTAAATAACCAAGTTTTTGGTTTTTTATTTTTATCTTTTACAAAAAAAAATTTTTTTTCACGAAATTTGGTTTTAAAATATTTATTATTTGAACCTTATTTTGACTTAATATCGAAAAAGCAGTATATTTTCAATCAAAAATTCTCACGTCAAAATATCTGCTTTTTTAAAAAACTCGGTGGGCTTTTTGTTCATTGAAATCTCTACTTTTTGATGGTGTAAAAAAATATACATTACTATGGTAAATGTTCTCAGAAAATGCAAATAAGAAACGAAGAAAACACCGAATTTCTTTTTTTTTAAATCATCATGTACAATTTTGAGCTATTTATTTAAATTTATACTATAATTACTCTTTTGTTTATCAATGTAACACGGAATCTTACGTTTTTCGAGTAATTAAAGTATCAATTTAAATAAATAGCTCAAAATTGTACATGATGATTTAAAAAAAAGAAATTCGGAGTTTTCTTCGTTTCTTATTTGCATTTTTTGAAAACATTTACCATAGTAATGTATATTTTTTTACACCATCAAAAAGTAGAGATTTCAATGAACAAAAAGCCCACCGAGTTTTTTAAAAAAGCAGATATTTTGACGTGAGAATTTTTTTATTGAAAATTATACTGCCTTTTCGATATTAAGTCAAAATAAGGTTAAAAAATAAATATTTTAAAAAATTACAGAGTGTTTGGGACATAAAAAGGTAAGTTTACACCAAATTTCGTGAAAAAAAAATTTGTAAAAGATAAAAATAAAAAACCAAAAACTTGGTTATTTGAATTTTTCACATAAATTTTGAGGTTATGTGAAAAAACTGCAAATACAAAAGTTGTAGATCTTTTTATTACCTACAACTTTGTCATTTAACTTTTTTCCATAGGACTTGTAGTTTTGCCGGAAATCGAGATAAGCCGGTTTCTACCCTTAAAAACTCCCCCCTTCCACTTCCCGACTCCAGAGCGCCTGTAAATTATTTTTCCTATCATTTTTGCCATATTCTCTTCCTTTTCCAATGAGTTTCATCCTACTATTATTTTATTTGGTTTCAAAAATTATCTGCACTGGTCTACACGGTATGAGTATTGTTTGAAATCTTTGTTAACTCGTTGATAACGTTGGGTGTAGGTAAATCATTAATATTGTTGATGGGTCCAGCTGTAGAGTGAGAAGCTCGAGGAGTGGCTGCAGGATCTTCTGTTTTCTGTTTTTTAGCTGGAGGTTCTGAGGCGTCACTTCTAAGGGTGTTTATGATGTTGGAATAATGCTCATTATCCATTTCCAGATAAGGCTTAATTGAGTTGGCTGAACTGTGGTCAGTAATTTTAATTAATTGTTGTTCCCCCACCCTTCCTGTCGACCTCATAAAGTGGTTTGTTATTTTGATTTCTTTTGTATTTAATCCTGCCTTCTTTGCTGCTTCTTTAGTCCATTTCGAAAGTTCGTTTTTTCCCACTGGAGTGTTTTTTGTACCATCCACTTGATTGTTCTTTGTTCCATGATGGGTTTACTGTTAAGAATAATCTATCAGTTGTGATTCTAGATGAACGTTTAACCAATATAATTTTAAAAGGGCGGACTGGACAAAAGGTAGGGTTCTTCTTGTTGGGAACCAGCCATTTACTATCGGCCATTTTTTTTCTCCATCCTGGGCCGTTTTATTGAAGAGAGGATTATATTCTACTCTTCTTAAAAAGTAGGATTTTTGAAAATCAGTTATTTTAAAAAATATGCAACTATGTTATCTACCTGTTTTAATCCCAGAATTATCCACTTCCTTTTAGGAAGTTCTACTGGAGCGATATGGTAAAATTTTCGCAGGAGTCCTGCCGGAGTTTCTTCGTCCCATAATAAAACCATTGCGTAGTATTCTTCCAATTTTAATTAAGCAGAGCTCGATTTCCTTTTATTGGCGCACATCTGCAAATTCCTTCGTTTATCTTTATTTATCTTTATCTTTAAATGGATCAAAAACGATTTTGCACTTCATAAAATACATCTCTTGCATTTGTTTTGCGGTGTTCCACATTGTCTTCACAACTAGTTCTTTGTAATTTTCACCGTTTTCTTTCTTCATATTCCACGCCTAAACTTGTAGTTTCCAAAAGCTCGTATTTCTTTGCCTTTGCAGAATTCCGTAAACTGTTTCCATATTGACGTATGGGTTTTAACGGTATTGTACGGTACACTTTTTTCAATCGCCAGATCAATATTAGTCCACTTCCAAAGCGACTCATTTTCAATACATAAGCTGACTAGCACTGTTTAAAAACAATATTACAACAGCTGTCAAGTTTTGCCGCGGGTAAACTCGAAAAAACTGCTGACAGGAGCTATCATACAGTTTCTTCACCTAGAAACCATTTGTAATTCAAAATTGCGCGTTTGTTATTGGTGGAAATTAAGATAAGGAAATAGTCGCCAGTAATATCCCAAGACCTTGACAAATAGCCGACTATTTTAATTGCATTTAAATTTCGAGTTTATTTTAGGATCAGTTCGTGGAGTCTTAATTTTGGCATTAATAACTCCCGAGAGCTTTAGCTCGAGGGAGTTATTCTTTGCTTATTAATGCCAAAATTGTCGAGACAAATCGTAAAATATACGAGAAATTTAGTAGCAATAAAAATAGTAGCTAATTTGTCAAGGTCGCGTTTTATTTGATAAGATTATTTCCCGAGTCAAAAAAAATTCTGTAGGTACGTATAAATACCGTCCTTCAGGTGAATATTGAGGACGATGATCAAATAGCCGACTATTTACCACCAAGGTGAATAGTCGCTTTATTTTGGTTTGATTGGCTGCGTCAAATCAGTTTCCAAGCGCGTGATTGGTTAAAAATTGATATTTGACAGGCAAGGGAAATAATCAATAATAAATACCTAATTAGAATAATTTATTTTAAAAATTAGATACCTGCCTTCATCAAACACCCTATTTAAATAAAAACACTTTTTTATATTATTTTATTATAGTTTTAGAATTTTTCGAATATTATATCATACATTTTTAAAATCGATCAAAAGGGACTATAATTTTAACCTTCGTCAATCAATGATACTTGTGGTTTTTCTAAGAATTTAAATCATTCATCGATAACTGTAAAGTTTTTTTTTTATAAATCCAATAATAACTTTATTGTATTATTATAATTACTACTATGTTTAATTGTAACACACAACCGCAACATTATCGTGAGTCCTGGAGAAAGGATTGTGACAATGAAAATGTAAAAATTTTATGTTAATAGGTCAGTTTGTGCAACCTATATTTTATGGTATATTCCAGTTCTTGGTTCGGCGATAAACTGCATTGTGGGTGATAATGATCGTGTATCAATTGTATTATTATTTTTTAGATTATTGTAACGTGGTAAAAGTAAGTTTTTTATTTAAAATTTAATTACGATAATATCTACTAGGTTAATCTACAAAATTTTGATTTAAATGTAATTTTAATCTGCAAAATTATCCTAATTTTATATATATAAAGATGCTTGCCATATTGTAAAAAAAATAAATCGAGTATATTTCTAAAATGCGAATTGGTATCATTATTATAAGAATTTTACATATTAGAAGTAGGTAGGATATATTTTTAATGATTTATCTTTTCTGTTTCACTGCAAAGAGAAGAAAAATATTTGTCATTTTTAATTTTTTTTAATGGAAAATGACCTTCGGAAAAAGAGACTACGGACAGATAATTTTAAGTTTCTTAAAACAGGCTACAATATTATTTTTTTTATTTCAGAATATACCCATCGACGATGTACGATCGCAAAGCATTTTACCACAAGAATACAATAATTTTGTTACCCGAAAAATGTTATGGTTTTTCTTATCAGTAACGTCAATAGTATGGTATTTAAAATATTTATGGACTAGAAGAAAAATGTATTGGTATTCCCGTAAAATACCTGGACCATTATCAATCCCAATTATTGGTTCGGGATATATGTTTTTAGGATCAGGAAGCGGTAAGTTCGACCAGTATTTTCAGATATTTATATAGAATGTCATGAAAATAGGCAGCAAAATGGACGTATCATAATTTTTTTTTTCTTAAGCTAGCAGAATATACAATTAAGTTTCTAATTCGGACATTTAAGTAATTAGTATTTAATTAGCCTGAAATTGTACTTTTAAGTTTTTCTTAAGCTAGCAGAACATACAATTAAGTTTCTAATTCATACATTTAATTGTCCTAAACAACATTTATTGAAATTGTCCTTTTAAGTATTTCTTAAGCTAACAGAAAATTACAATTAAGTTTCTAATTGGGACATTTAATTACCATTTAATTGTCCTAAAAATACATTTATTGAAATTTTCCTTCTAAATATTTCTTAAGCTAGCAAAACATACAATTAAGTTTTTAATTGGGACATTTAATTGTCCTAAAAAAATTGAAATTGTTCTTCCAAATTTTTCTTAAGCTAACAAAACATGCAATTAATTAGCATTTAATTGTTCTAAAAAAAGATTTATTGAAATGGTCCTTCCAAGTTTTTTTAAGAACATACAATTAATATTCTAATTAGGACATTTAATTGCCCTAAAACATTTACTGAAATTGTATTTTTAAGTTTTTCTTAAGCTAGCAGAACATACAATTAAGTTTCTAATTCATACATTTAATTGTCCTAAACAACATTTATTGAAATTGTCCTTTTAAGTATTTCTTAAGCTAACAGAAAATTACAATTAAGTTTCTAATTGGGACATTTAATTACCATTTAATTGTCCTAAAAATACTTTTATTGAAATTGTCCTTCTAAATATTTCTTAAGCTAGCAGAAGATACAATTAAGTTTCTAATTAGGACATTTAATTGTCCTAAAAAATATTTATAGAAATTGTCCCTCTAAGTATTTCTTAAGCTAGCAGAACATACAATGAAGTTTCTAATTTAATAATTTAATTAGTATTTAATTACCCTAAAAAACATTTATTGAAATTGCCCTTCCAAGTTGTTCTAAGATTAAAGAAATCAAAAAGTGCATTGCATTCCTAATTGGGGCATTTAATTAGCGTTTAATTGGAATTAAATGTTTTAATTACAGAATGCATGATTTCCAGTTGCAAAAAATTTTAAAATGTTATATTTTAATTTTGATTCACCATTTATCAAAATAAAAATTAGACATACAACTTTACCAACTTTTGTGTTTGTAAAATATGATACAGTGCGTTGAAATTTATACGAATAGAAAGTAAAATGTATAAAAGATTATTCTATTCACGATTAAATAAGTGTTAACATTTTATACATTTTTTTGTCAATCATGTTTATTTCCTATGATGACATTTTTTTTAGAAATTCTTAAGAAATTAATATCACTTCAACAACGTTGGCCAAAATTGTGCAAACTTTGGATGGGCGACGAATTAATTGTATTTATTTCCGAACCAAAACATATCGAAACCGTTCTAAATAGTCCTAATGCAATAGAAAAACATGATCTGTATTTTATTTTATCTGAAGTGCTCGGGGAGGGTTTGCTAACGGCAAAAGGTACGAAATTATATTTTTTACTTTATTTAGATTGAAATTATTAATATTTTCAGTCATATTTTTTTTTTTAGGAAAAATATGGAAACGTCACAGAAAAATGATAGCACCGTCTTTTAATCAAAAGATTTTGGATTCCTTCGTAGACATTTTTGTAGAAAAAAGCAAAATATTTTCTGATAAAATAAAAAAGCTTGTTGGTAGAAAAGACGTTGATTGGTATCTTTTAACATCAAGGTGCACACTGGATATGGTTTGTGGTAATCAAATGTCAAATTTACAATTCCTCGCACAATCAGCCTGTATTGGGTCTCGTGTATTATTTGTAGCATTTTTTATATTAAGGTCAGGAAAGTCTGATAGCAACCTTGTCGCGGATACAGTTCCCCCAATCTCTACCCCCCCTTCCAATTTACAGTTTGCAACCACCAATAC
Source organism: Crepidodera aurea (assembly GCA_949320105.2). NCBI lineage: Eukaryota > Metazoa > Arthropoda > Insecta > Coleoptera > Chrysomelidae > Crepidodera > Crepidodera aurea. Next base: position 42,354,403 of record OX439475.1, read on the forward strand.
AAATTGGGATTTTTTTGCGAATAATACTTTAGTAAGTTGTCCATGTTGTTTTCAATTCAACCTCAATCCAGGTTGTGCTGCGGTAATTATTTGTTTGATTTTCAAAATGCTAATTTCCCATAATAATACTTATTCATCAATTGATTGGATTTTCGAGAAGTAAACTTTTACAATTTTCAGAAACTGCTATGGGTGTAAATATGAATATTCAATGTGAAAGTGAACAGGGCATAGGAGAATGTCTAGACGTGTGAGTATTTTTTAAATTAAACTAGCGTAGGCAGCGTTCCAAGGCAAACAGTATGCGAATAATCACAAGGTCAATCATTGGAAGTGTGTGGAATAAATCTTGAATTGCCTTACTTTTCGCATGGGCAGTTGCGTGCTTCTCTTCCGGAAGGAAAGACAAGAAATATTGTACATGACAAAGATTGCAATAAATTATGGTCGATATTATTTAATTATCTTTTTATTTCATTACATGGTCGTACTGTAAAGGGAATATTTGGTCTCATTTTCTTCATTAGTACACCTGAACATATTATTAACATTTTTATTCTAACTAGTAGTCAATTAAATGACAATTTATTCGACCAGGTGTGCAAAATATTATATTAGCATAAAATATATCTGTACCTATATAAAAATAATAAATCTAAAACATTTTTTAGATTAATGGAACTGGCTAATACAAGAATATTTAATATATTTCATCATAATCCGTTCCTTTGGAAGCTATCAAAAGCAAAACAAGAATTCGAGAGAAACATAAATGACTTTCAAAAGGTCACCTCAGCAGTGAGTACAATTTTTCGTCACAATTATTTTATAAACTCTAAAAAAATAGAATTTTTGCAACTGAATATTCCGCAAATATACCACGACTAGCATATTTGTAATGTGACCGTTTTAACCCATAGAACTTTTGGATTGTTTCTGGAGAAGCCCCTAAATAATTGACATTTTCTAGGTAATTAGAAAAAAGACGATGGAATATAAAAATTCAAAAGAACTAATTGAAGATGGTACTTTTAATGATGATACAACAAAAAAGAAACCTTTAGCTTTCCTAGACTTAATTTTAGAAAGTTCTGATTTCACTGAAAATGAGCTACGGGCTGAAATGGAAACGTTTTTAGGTGCCGTAAGTTAATAGAAAACAATTTAAATGTGTGTTAAGGAATACATAACACTTTTCTACTATTTATGTAAATTAAAATACTTTATTACATTGGATATCTTAGTTTAGTGGTAAAAAAGACCTTATTTGTGTTATTTACGAGGGTTTATCAGTAAGTTCCCGTATCGTGTCAAGTCTCAAACGTGACCATAGAGAATTTCAGAGTGATTTATAGATTAGTTTATATTTTGCAGCCAGTTGTATCATACGTGTTTTTTGTTTCTCGATAACATGGAAGAACAATATCGATCCATAATTCGCTTTTTATTTTTGGACGGAAAAACCTGCAAAAAACTAAAAGTGGAAATAGAAATGAAGCGAATTTAATTTTAGTGTCTCTTTATTTTCTTTAAGAATTTTAATTATATATTTTTTTACATAAATAACGGAAAAATGTCATGTTAGGACTATACATTTTCAAAATTTTAATCCAAATTAATTTCATAGGGCACAGAAACATCTGCAGCAACTTTATGTTCTGTGTTTACAGTATTAGGAATATTTCCGGAGATACAAGTAAGTAAATTAACATTCTTTTTTTATACAGTGTGTTTCATTTCAGATTTTTTTATTAATCTTAAAAAACAAGATGTTCAACAAAATTCTTATTCAGAATGACTTCAATCACTACACTTAACGTATTAGCAGTTACCAATGGAACTCATATGCATAAGATATTTGGTTGTAACAAGAGATATTGATAAAAACCTATTTTTTAGCAAAAAGTGTACGAAGAAGTCATCGATATAATTGGCTTAGATCGTGATGTACAAGTGTCGGATTTACCAAAATTGAAGTATACTGAAAGGGTCATCAAAGAAACTTTGAGATTGTTTCCTATTGGCGCTATGTATGGAAGAAAAATAACAGGGGACATAAATTTAGGTATTTTTTTCTAATTTCTAAGTAAAAAATCGCGTTTAAGATGCGAGATTATTTGAAAATGCTTGAAGATTTCCAAAAGAGAAGCTTAAAGTGAATTCTTCATAAAAATTTATGATGTGACTTAATCTAGATCTAAAAAGAAAATCTCGACAAGTGTTTGCAATATAATTGTATCTAAACCAATAGAAGAATATAGGGAAACTAAAAATTTATACCCATAATTACTCAATAGAAAATTAGAGTTTCATTTATACATAAATTTAATATTTAATAGTTTAAATAGAGATCCAATGATAATTTGTTTACAGGGTGGGTCACGAAGGTGGCTCATTAGCCATATATAGAGAACTATAGATATTTGAAAATTGGGTTACGGGGCTTTGTCAGTATGATCTATTCAATGAAAATATTTTCAACTTCCGGTTACTTTCGGTTATACCGGAAGTAGACATCAACTTTGTTATTTCAAATTTCATGTACCATTTTTATTTTTATTTTTGGATTCAGCATCAAATTTTGAACAAAAAATTATCAACATACCACAGTTCTAAGTTTAACAGTTTCCTAGATATTTGAGTTTTTTGTAATTTTTTTTGAAAAACACGCTTTTACTTTAATTTCCCTATCTGGCTTAGTTGTTAAGCTATTAATTTCAAATTTTATATAGGGATTGTGAGAATATCCTTCTAGGATACGGTGAAACGTCAAATGCGATACAGGGTGTCTAGAATGGAGCGTCCAATGTTCATATTTTCAATTCTCGATAAGTCGATAATTTCAAATGAAACACCCTGTATTTTATTATCACGCCTGAATCTGTTTTTATTCTCTTTCCATCTGTATTACCAGATTTAATAAATCTTCATTCAACCCAGAAGAGCCATTTTCACTACAAATTGAACGAAGTTAGAAAATAAAATAATCTAATTGTCCAGTAGTTTGTTTATTACAACTGTCTTTTCAATTTTCATGGTATGCTAGATTATAATTATTATAAATCTAGCAATAACTCAGAAACACGTAACTTTAGGTATAGGAAATGCTAATACAGATGGAAAGAGAATAAAAACAGATTCAGGCGTGATAATAAAATACAGGGTGTTTCATTTGAAATTATCGACTTATTGAGAATTGAAAATATGAACATTGGACGCTCCATTCTAGACACCCTTTATAAAATATCGCATTTGACGTTTCACTGTATGCTAGAAGGATATTCTCACAATCTCTGTATAAAATTTGAAATTAATAGCTTAACAACTAAGTCAGATACGGAAATTAAAGTAAATGCGTGTTTTTCAAAAATTTTTACAAAAAACTCAAATATCTCGGAAACTGTTAAACTTAGACCTGTGGTATGTTGATAATTTTTTGTTCAAAATTTGATGCTGAGTCCAAAAATAAAAAAAATGGTACATGCCATTTGAAATAACAAAGTTGATGTCTACTTCCGATATAACCGGAAGTAACCGGAAATTGCAAATATTTTCATTGAATAGATCATACTGACAAAGCCCCGTAACCCAATTTTCAAATTTCAAATATCTATAGTTCTCTATATATGGCTAATGAGCCACCATCGTGACACACCCTGTATATAGATATATTTTTTTAATAAAAATAATTTTCAGGTGATGTCATCTTACCAGCTGGGTGTTCAGCAGGTTTTCTTGCCGTCTTCATCCACAGGAATCCAAAATACTGGAAAGATCCTTTGAAATTTGATCCTGATAGGTTCTTATCTGAAGAAGTAGCTAAAAGACATCCTTGCACTTATATACCTTTCTCGTACGGTCCCAGAAATTGCATAGGTATATACAAAGTTTTCACAATTAAATTGGGTTATATATTTCACAACTGTTTGTTTATACTTTAAATTGAAAAGATCGTTAAAAGTCATGGAAAAAATATTTGAACCGAATAATATTCTTCTTTGATTACCACTATACGATTCAAAATTTTAATCTTGGCAGACATAAGGGACATCCTGTATACCTACGTTTATTTTTATATAAATATAACACATCTCTACAATATTTTCTCCACTAGTTTCTGTTCGTTGCTTTATTAGTCAAATCTTTCTTTTCGTTTTCCATTTTGCTTTTCCACCTTTCCATATCTCAGAAGATCCTTTAACTTTTGCCTACTATAGTGCATACGTACATATCTCAATCTCAATCTCTGTAATTTAATGGCACAGATAATACAGGATTTTCTGTAAATTTCCTGAAAAGTGAAGGCCTGGAAGGTTATATTTGACTAGTGTCTTGTTGAAGTTCTTTTTTTGTTCAATTATTTTTTGTTTTCTAGGAGGAAGATATGCAATTTTGAACATTAAAACCGCCATAGCGACAGTAATACGAGAGTACAGAATATTTTCCGACTACAAATCAGTAGAAGAAATAGAGCTCAAGTTACAGTTACTTCTCAGATTCAAAGATGGTTTTAAAATGTGGTTTGAACCTCGATAAAATAATTCGCTTAGTTTTTGCAGCAGTAATAATTTATTGTTGATCTATTATAGTAGTATTTTTTAGTGGTAAATGAATAAAAAAGTGTTTTAAAATAAGTGTCCATCATTTTCGGCTCCTTATAACCGAACAGATTGACCTCTGCTGAAAATGAGTTTAACAAATTCAAAAATAGAAATGAAAGTAGAGTTTTGGAAGTAGGGAAACTTCAACTGGAACAACAGCGTTACAAAGAATAAACGAAAGGTGGCGGGAATAATACAACGTGGAATTTTTCTTGAAAACCTAGATGAAATTTGAAAGCAACTGTCTCAGATTTGAAAAATTTCTCTTTACGAATTATTAAAAATACTCATTAAAGAATTATTTTCTCCAATTATTTAAAATATTTGTGATAATTGTACCTTATTTGTATCATTTTGAGTCTCAAAGTTTCATTTAGTAACTCCACACTCCAGTAACCATCTAATTAATTAAATATTCTACAGTGTAGTCAACAAAAGTACAAATACTATAAATAATATTTGTTGTGATGGCTTATTTGACTTTGCACATGTTTTTTCAGTTATGCCCTTCTAGTACCTTACTAATTATAAAATTTTAATAAGGTGTATCTTTACTGGTCTATATTTAGTCCTGAATCATCCTGTTATGATTCTCAGCTGATCCCTGATTCCTGTAGTAGCTGTTCAATGTATGACATTCTTTGACTTTTTCCTGAGACGTTCGCCTAGTACCCTTTGTTTTGTTTTAAAGCAATCTTTTGTATGTAAAAGTACTGTACTTATGGGTACTTTTAGATCCATTGCTGGTGGTGTTGTTGAAGAAGAAGTAGAGTTAAGATTGATTGAGGCGGTGCCAAAGATCGAAATGAATAGATGAAAACGCGTTGAAGAGACAGGACAAAATTTTATTTAATTTTTTGTTTGCTCTTTTAAAAAAAAATATAATATAAAAACAGAAATATATATTTTCTATTTATCTATGAAAGTGTTGGTAAAAAATAATATAACCTCTAAAATGATTTATGAATCCTATAATCCTGTAAGATTTTTGAATTTTTAACTCCTGCAGACACACATAAGCCGACTTTTATCCTCTTCTTATTATCCATAATCCTGAAAAACAAATTTTCCGCCTCAATCTGCCCAAAAACAAATGAAAACAGAGAACATCTGGATATCCTACAGCGCCCGCTATGGCTTTCTGTAGAATTTCCACTATTGTCGAAGATTTCCTTCATTTCTGAATAGTACATGAGCATAGTAGTAAAAGAAAGTTGAATATATTACACTTATAATGTATATTTGTTCAAACAGAACTTTCTTTTGGGTAGATAGACCTTAATAGACTATATAGTTTGCTCTCTTTGTCGGTATATTCGCTGCAGATACTTTTATAGTTGACAGTGATCCTGTCACCTATCTTATCTGTAAAGTAAAGCTTTCTTCTACCGCTAGCTAGGTACCGAACGCCATCAGCAGAAACATTTATTTAGAGAGGGATATGTACGACATTTCCCTGCCTTAGTTTACAAGAAGTATCTGTTTATAAATAAACCATTTAAATTGCAATTCGTTTATATATTTTTTTAATAAACCTTAATAAGCTCGGTGACTATTTTTTGCGCACGCACCCTTTCGAAACGAGGGTGTAATTTCGCAGGCTGACAATCGAGCCACCGCTGAAAGCTATGGATCCACACGCGTTCAGATGTCTCTGACCGACGAGGTTCCACAAACTCAGACCTACTGTGATAATGAGATAAACACGGCAAAAAACAACGAACAATACCCGCATACACAGTACTTTCTCGCGTAAATTAAAGTGACAGTGGCCGCTTAAAGATACAAAACGAAAATTTCGCCGCTAACTTTGCCTTACAAATGCCTTATTTTTGTTTTCAACGAATTATTATTGTCGCTTAGAAATTTTTTACAATCGCTTACAACGCTTAGTGTGGTCGACATATTATCGTTATATATACAGGGTGATTTTTTTTCGAGTGGTAGTTATCGTTGGGATTTAGGATACGGTAAGAATTTCATTTTTGGTGAGGAAAAGACATTTTCAATATGTGCACATTAAAAAAGTTTCATTTTTATGTAAACACGAATTCAAAAGAAATTAAAATAATGCTGTTGCCTTTTATATTTATTCTATAGTCAAATTGCCACTATAAAATGAATTCGTTGTGGTGCTACGTGTTCAGTATTTTAGTATTTCTAATTACCATTTTTTTATTCAAACACATTTGTGCTAAAATTTGAAAACCTTATTTAACTGTCCAAAATCCTAACGATTACTTTTCTATTCCTCAATAAGTTTAGAAAGATTAAAATAAAATTAACTGCCAAAATACAAAATAAAAATTCTCAACGTTTGGACTACTCAAAAATGATTTTTAAAAACGACATAACTACCCACACAGCACAATCACCTTCCTAGAATGTGCGTAGAATATTGAAAAAGTATATTTGAATATTCTATGAATATACTAATTTCTGATATGCATATCCCTAGCATGTGGCAAAGGCCAGGGTATTGTCAAGTGCTGAGGATGTTCTGAGAACATCCATTAGAATGTTTTTATAATATTCTATGCCATACTTTTAGGTACTTTTATAGCATTTTGTAAAATAAAAGGAGGATAGACCAAAAAAAATTATAAATATTTTCTTATGTTTTATTCTTAAAACTTAAGTTATAAAAAACATTTTAGAACTTCAAATTTTTGATGAATGTTGCTCTTCACTAGCCATATAGTTTGATGGCAGCTTCCATGTCTGACTCTGTGGATGTCTCAAATTGTTTTCTTACACTATCTAAAAATAAAAATTATGACATGGCATAATCATCAGATTGTGACAGTATATGAGACACTCAGAGTATTAATATTTTTTTTATTAAAGCGACAATATGTAATAAAATTAAACCATTAGACAAAATGGTTTTTCATAAGAATTCTCTATTAAGTTACGAAGAAATATATATATATATATATATATATATATATATATATATATATATATATATATGTGTATAGTATATATATATATGTGTGTGTATAGTAGAAGGGTAGTCACTGATCCACATTCTTGGCATCAACACTAACTAACAGCACTATATGAGCTTCTTCAGTTGCTAGAGTCTTCTTCAACCTTCTTTTGGCATTTTAACATAAAAAATCTACTCTATTTACTCTTTAAAGTTGTTACGTATTATTTAATATTATCTATACAATCTATACACAATATAATCTGTCAAAAATATATTTTTATAAAGAATCCCGCCAATTTGTCAAAAAGCATGTTTATGTAAAAAGTGATTGTCAATGTAGGGGTAGGGGTAGGGCTCCTTCATTACCTTCCATGGCTTTTTTTTATCAATAAACCAGGATTCTTAGTATATGTCTTATACTAAGAGCCCTGCAATAAACTAATAGGTAAACCTAACCACAAAACTAACGGGAGTGACGGGTGACGTGACAGCGACGTTGCCGTACAGTATTTATGACAAGTTGATTTTTGGTTTTAACTTTTAATTAAATGTTTATTGCAACTCTTGGCAGTGAAAATTAATGTACAAATTTGTTCATGTTAGCTTTCTATTACAAGATGGTAATGCTATATTGAGCTTGCGCATTTGATTTACATTAAGACTTAGATTTTACAACTACAAAATTTTTCATAGATTTTTTCTAAGGTTTCAAATTAACGCGCTTATTTTTTTACAATTATTTATTGTTGAAAATATGAAAATGACCAACGGATTTTTAATAAAAGATCATTAGTATGTACATAGAACGTATTTAGAATATTCTATATTGATGTACTAGGAATATAATTCATAGAATATTTTAATATATCCAATACATTCTATGATCGTTCTCAGAATATTTGCTTAGGAATATTCTGCAAAAAGAACATTGGTATCCTGTGAGGATATTCTGGGAATATCCTGTGCTGTGTGGGTACGGTATTTTAAAAACATATAGAAGTACTAGTACTAAAAATACTCAGAGAATCACTTTTTTCCTTCTTACTCTTGTTATTTAACTCTGTAGGGGGCATAATAGCATCTAAACATTTTTTTCTAAAATAATTCTTGAGTATGATAACCTCAAAACATTCCTCTATATTAAAAACATCCACAAACATTTTGCACTGCCAAATACTTTCACTTTTTTCATCCCCCCTATAGCATACAACACACTTGTCACTTCTTCTCTGTGGACAAAATGTGCATTGAGCCCATGTTTTGAGTTTCTTTTCAGCTATATATAAAAAATATACTTCTACATCACTTTACTCTCATAATTGGTAACAAAGCTGTCACTTGGTTTTGTAGATCAGCTCATCCCACCCCCTTCTTATATTTAAGGGGACATTTAGGTTTCTTGAGGATCTCTCATGGTGTTTTTATGGTATTGTCATGTGACCGAATTTTTCTCAATTTATAATTTTCATTATGTGTGGTGCGAATGAAGTGTGAAATTATTTAGAACCTCTCCCTCCAGTACAATGGAATACGCGGCTTTCGCGCTCGCTACATCAAAATTACTGCTATAAAATAAGCTCTAATTTAATCTTCTGTGATATCAAACTATTTTTCATCAACGTTAAACTTCTTTCTGTTTGGTTAGTTCAACTGCGTTCTTGGGTACTCATTGGTGCCTTTACAATTTCTTCCATTAAGAGAATACCGATATACCGAGTGTAACTATTAAAAAATATTTCATGTTTTTAAGGTAGCACTGTATACTTTTTATTTTATTATTTACTTCTAAAACACGTTGATTCCTACCCTAAAAAGGATGAAAACTCCTATAATAGTTAAAAAAATAATATAGTAAAATAGTAAAAAAAAGTAACACTTTGATTCCCTTATTAGTGATCTCGCTTGATGATGTCCTTTAACCAAAACTTTTGAACTGATAAAGTTTTTGTATTTTGGCGGTATATATTTTAATGCTAATTTACTAACTTACAAAGCTATTCATCCTTTATATAAACTTTTTATTATAGTCAAAAAATATACACAACAAAATACAAACCAAAAAATTACAATTTTTTGATATAAACAACGACAACCAACTTTTGAAACATTTTTGTACCGTATCGAAGAATGCAGCATTGTTTACAAGATTGTTATACCTGATGAAATTTTTCTACAAAATTAGTTGATATGCCAGTGAGAAGAGGCTTGGTAGCGCCTAGGACTACTCTTATCGAAACAATCATAAGGAAGTTTGATACTGACAGTAAGTAAACAACAAATTTTTATTATACATAGTTGATATAATATTTTTAACTTAAAAACCCTGATGAAGTTCATGCAATGTTGCTGAAATCTGTTAAAACTCGTACCTATTATTCCAAATGCAGTAATTTAAGATCTATAAATACTTGGTCTTTTAATAAGTTCGTAGAATGCCATGTAGATAGTGCCCTTCAAAAGATATGTGACAAAATTTCATGATAATCTGACATTTAGTTCACTTGTTATAAGAGTTTTAGTGACGCTAGTTTTGTAATTTTTAAAACAATGGAAAAATCTGTATTTCGTGCGTTGATAAAGCACGTTTTCATAGTAAAAAATACCGTTCAAGCGAAGAAACGGCTTGACAAGTGTTATTTGGATTCTGTTCCATCGAGACAAATGGTAGAGAAGTAGTTTGCTGATTTTAAACACGTTCTGGTCATCCACATTAGTCAGTTGTTTCAGAACACATAAAAAAGTCCACAAAATAGTTTTACTTGTTGAGTTTGTATTTGTAAGTCTTTATTATCGAATTCATACCTCATAGTTCATACATACATAGCGATCGCTTAATCACAGAGTTAAAAAAATGACATGAGTCGATATTTCTTAGCCAGTCGATTGCCTCTCCAAGCGATAAATTTTGTTATATAATTGAACATGGTTAAACTATACCGCGTTTGCTCACAGCCGATTTAGAACATATCAAATAATGAAAGTGAAATACATTTTCATAAAATGGATTTGTTGAATCAACCTATTTATTCTTTCAAATCGTTATATTATCAGAAGCTACGTTTTAAAATTTTAATCAATAAACATAAGCGGCGATCGACTTTTACATGTTATATTATGCATTAAAACCCATAGTGTGCCGACTAAGGGATGGTTATATAAATTTAAAATTGGAGGAAAAATAAGTATTACTTTAGATGGATAAGGTTTCTAAAAGGCCAATTTTATCCAATTTATAGTAAAAGTCATATTTTGAGATGCTAAAAAATTTGGATTCCTGTATATTATATATTTATATCTACCACTCCCCTTCGAACCATTTTTGCAACTTATGAACGAAGTGTCTCTGAAACAAATACCATCGAAAACATCAATAATATCAGAAATATCCATCAACAATTCTTATACCACAAGAAGCTCTATAATTTCCTAAACATTTTATCCCTTTTTAGTTACCCTAAATAAAAATATTATCTTTAAACATCTACTACTTATTTTTCTCGTTGCAAATTAGAGAATAGAGTTTTCTTTCACCGTCACAAACGTTGATAAGATAAATAGACCCCTTATTAAAAAATTTACTAAGACTTAGCCATATCTGTGTGTGTGTCAGGCACCAAACTTTAAACCTCAATACACCAAAACACTGCACACGATGCTTTAGAAATGGTCAGGTAGCCAGCAATTGCATCAACGTCCTGTCAAAGTCGATAGTTATCTTGGCAAACACACTAACCATTTCTCCTCTTACTATGGAGCCTTTCCCTACTATGTTTACGCAGTCATATGGACCTACAGTTTAACGCTGGATCCAAACGCCTAGCAAATTACTCTCGATGGTTTGCCATTGCCTTCCGTGAGACTGAGGATTGAATCTTAACTTTTTGAGTGAGAGACCAATATGCTAGCCACCATTACTTGAGATTAATGCAGTCTTGGTTTTCAAAAAATGTATACCCAATCTGGGGTAAATTTTTACTTACACTACAAAAAATATTTGTCAAATTAAACAGGCATATCTCCTGTTTATAAAACATTTTTGGTTTTAATATGAACCATTTAAAGATTTGTTTTTTCAAAGTTATGAGTCAAATTGAGATAAAGAGCAAATAAATGAACACCCAGTATATTTTTTCAGTGAAAGATACAATTACCTTGAAAATAGTAATTGTTTTTGAACTATCAGACTGACAAAAGTTTAATAAAACTAAAATTTATCACGCTTGTAATTACCGCAAAAATAAGCAAAGGATTTTTGATTTCTGTTTATTTTAGAATGATAAAAAAACAAAATTCAGGGTTCTAAAATTATTTTGAACTTATTTTTGTTGGAAAGAAAATAAACTTAACTTTATTTTTATTTTTCTTATACAGGGCTTGTCAAAATTAGTTTTAGTATATATTTTTTAGAATAAAATTCAATAATAAAAATTCGATTTCGATTTTTCTTTGCTTTTCAATAATCAGAAGGATCATTGGATAAATAACTGGTACTAAATAATTATTTTGTAGTTAGTTGTAGCTGTGTTATTAATAAAAAGGTAGTTTTAAGAAAATATTATTAATGAGAGAAGTAAAAACATATATAGTGCACGATTCACCAATATCATCACAAACTTTTCTCATACATATGAATAATAATCACATAGATCAATTTACTATATGTTCAATAAGTGCAAGATATATCTAAAACAACATCCTGAAGTTTGCATTATCAATAGTGATAAAGGTAATGTAACTCTTGCAATGTACAAAGACGAATACATTAAGAAAAGCCAAATACTTCTAAATGTTTCTAAACTAAAGAAGAAAACAATGATTGATGCAATAACTGCTAAAAAGTTAACTATCTATAACTCAATTACACCACGTTTTTATACTTTACCAAACATTCATAAACCCGTTTTATCAATAAGACCAATTGTTTCCTCTATAGACTCCCCAAATAGTAAAATAATGAAATTTATTATTGAAATATTGACCAACTCATATGACAACGATAACAGATATTATGTTAGCGACTCTTTCTCCTTTAGTGAATTGATTAACGATTTTCAATTAGCACCAAATTATGTTCTTATAAGTTTAGATGTGGTATCTCTATTCACTAACTTACCTTTAGAGTTAGTTAAACTCTGCATCGAAAAAAAAATGGAACAAACAAATGTTTATGAATATAATTGATTTCATTTTTGACTCTACTTGCCTTGTCTTCAATCAAAAATTCTACAAACAAATTTTCGGTACTCCCATGGGTTCTAGGATCTCTCCAATAATATCAAGTTACGTTTTAGATGACCTCCTAGAATATTGCACAAATAAAATCACATTCGAAATTCCTTTTCCGATCCAAATATTCAGTTTACTGTTGAAAAAGAAACTGATAATTCAGTTCCATTCCTAGATTTAAAACTAATAAGAATGAACGACAATAAAATCATTACTAGATGGTACAGAAAACCAATTAATAGTAATCGGTTCCTAAATTTTCATTCAAACCATCCCATGAAAATCAAAATAAATTTAATTAATAACCTCAAAAACAGATTGGTTAAAGTCACTCATCCATCTTTGAGAGATGAATTGTTAAGGTTCGTTATTAAAAATATCTTTAGTTATTATTGTGGTGATTAGATTCAGATTAATTAATTTAAATCTTTTGTATCTATCTAATTAAGAATTTAAAAATAATAGTTTAATAAAATATTTCAATTTAACCTCTGGATTTTAATAAAAATCACCACATTACCAGGCTTAACTTTTGTACTTTAGACATTTGACCTTTTTTGTTCTTGGCATTGTTCGGAAGCACTTGGTTCTTCGAATATCGAATTTTATTTCGGATTTTAAGCCAAAAATTAAAAAGGTATTATAAGACATTGGGATCCTTAACTTCTTTTTATATAATAATACACTTCATTGTCGATCTGGATCCAGTCTTTTTCGCTTCTTGGCCACACTACATCTTCGGTAAGTCCATAGATTGCCAAGGGTTTAAACCCAAATTCTAGATAAAAATATTAAGTTTACTAATTTCTTTTTAGGCCAAAAAAGCATCCAGCTTTTCCTGCTTCCTGCATTCTAATTTCTTCTGCTATTTTTCTTAACCTGCTTAACTAATTTGGGGACAGCTTACTCTACTTCCACACCTTCCTGCACACTTAACGCTTGCATGTGCCATCGCTTAAGCGCACATTTGAGGTAGTTGCTCCTTCGGGCTGGCTATTATACCCTTAGGCTTTGCTCATATCTGCCTGCCTTTAGCAACTGGATGAACTCAAGTAAGAGATTACCATTATTTTTTTTACCTATCCATCACTGTGAACCAGCACTAGGAACCTTCAAGATACCACCGTATTGTTCAACTCTATTTTGTTTAATGTAACAATTATTTATGATGTAAACTGAATGGTACCACTCAGAGATTTACTAAGATTAACATAATAAGTTCTTTTCTTCCTAACATATATAATAATCATTTCTCTGAGCTAGCTGACTTATAATAAAAATACCTGCGCCCCATAAGGATTTTATGGGGGCTAACAAGTGTGGCCCTAAGTGGCGCCCTAAGTGGTGGTAATTTTAAATGGATATTTTAATATTTTTTGTAGTTTTTACCTGGTAAACTTGTATTTTAGGTATTACATTAAAATCAAAATAATCATTTCGATTTTGACAATTTGAAATTTTTGAGGTTAAGGCATAAGTCTAAAAGAACTTCAAAACATTCTTTTTGAAAACTCATATCCCAAATCTTCAATGAATAAAATCCTATTTAATACCTCTATTTCTGTTTCAAATTCAAACCATCCACCATCAATTGACCAAATTTCAATTTTTAAATCTTTACTACATATAGATGGTTTGACATCAAAACTCGTACATTTGTTCAACAATGAAGACAATATTAAAATAGCTAAAACCAATTTGAAAACTATTTCACAAATACATTCTAAATTGAAAACACCTAGGTATACCATTCAAAAATAAATGAAATATAATCTATGAAACACATGCAGCAACTGTGTTGAAGTATACATTGGTCAAACAAGTAGAATGCTTAAAGATAGAATAACTTCTCATAAAAGTGACTGCAGAAGGAATGTGAGATCTTGTCGCCTTGCTGAACATGTAATAGATAAAGATCATGTGATTGACTATAATAATGCCAAAATTCTCGATAAGCGTCTCTTTCTTGAAATGGTTCATATAAATAACAATGAAAAATTAATGAATAAAAGAACAGATATCAATTACCTCAGTACAATATACACATATTTTAATAGATGGTCGTTATTGAGGTTTAGGACAAAAAATCAAACTTCTTAAATAAAAATTTCCGACGTTTCGGCCGTTTATTAGGCCTTCCTCAGGGCTACAACGATAAAAAAAAAGAATTGTTAGACCACTCTAAAAAACAAGTGAGTGAAGAATAATCATGTATGCTAAACAGTACGAAAATTACAGAGGTCTGACAAACTAGTAAATTAATGTTGATAAAAACATACCTTTTTTTAAAAACTAGAAGTTTTCATCATATCTTAAAATTAGAAACTCCACATTACACATATTGTTGGTTACGACATACACAACGACACCACACTTTAAAACTCAACATTAAAATAGAAATCAAAATAATATAATTTGACTACCACAACTTTTTTATCATTATAGCCCTGAGGAAGGCCTAATAAACGGCTGAAACGTCGGCAATTTTTAATTGAGAAGTTTGGTTTTTTTTGTCCTAAACCTCAATAACGACCATATATTAGTTGTTAACGCTAGGACGCTAATTTCTCAACCATACACATATCTATTAAAAAAACAAAGAAAATTTCACAACTCGTCCTCCTTGAATTGATTTTTTATTTATTTATACATACTTATACTTTTTATAATCTCACTCTGTATGTTTCAATTGTATACTGATTTTTTAGAAATTGTCATTTTAAATTTTAACACTGATGTTTCTTTTTGTGTGTAATTTTCTCTGAATTTCATCTTAAAACGAAGAAATCGTATTTACTATTGACTGCTTTCCACTAATCTTATCTGCATGAAAGAAATTCTGCGGAATAAGCACCAGTACAATACTTGATGAACTTGGAAAACAAAAAATACCAATACTGGATAGGATTACCAGAAATTGAGGCAGGCCAAGACACTACTACTACTACTATAACCAGAAGAGATCAGATTACTGCATCAGCAAAAGTATAAAAACAAACTAGAGACTACTATCGGGTATCCTAACAGGGCACTGCCGGTTGAGAAGGCACCTAAAGAAACTCGGATTATTAGAAAAAGAAGAATGTAGATTTTGCGAGGAAGAGGAGGAAACATGCCACATTCATTCAGAATGCATAACTCTGCAAAATCCAAGAGTACCTCGGGGAATATCAAATAGAAGAGGGAGATCTACCTAACCTGAGGCCTACCGACATCCTGAACTTTTACAAGCAATGGGATTGAAGGAACTGCTCTAATCTTTGATACATCCTTAATGAATGGGCAGCTGAAGGGGACACAATAGATCTTATAGGTCGCAGTGTATTGGCACCCCATCAACAGATAGATATTTGTGTACCAAAGACAATTTTATGTACATGAATTACTATTGAATAGTCACGAAAACATCCACTTATAATATTATATGTATAAGGAAGATTTGGTCATACAAAATTATATCTCAGAAAATATAAAAGTTCGCTCGCACACTTTGTCACACTAGTCAAGGATCCTATCGAAAAAAAAGTAGTTCAAAGTATCATTTTTTAAGAGAAGAATCGAACGAGAATTAACGTTGATACGATCTGCGTTCAGAATGCCGTTTCGACCGTTTTATCGAATTGTGTCTCCTATCATTTCAGTGTCGAGTTTCGAATGCTCAGAATCTTTCTGACGCTCTAGAACTTTTAGGGACACTGAAGTCGCTAAAAACTTTTTTAATTAATTCAAATGTCCTACATTCCAACCCCTAATGATTAATTTATTACAAAACGATTTAATATTTTTTGTCCATCTCGCTGTAGCTTTGTTCTTGTGTTTTGTAATCATCATAAATGGATTTGAACTGAACTGTACAAACGCAACGATAATAACGTCACGTTATTAACGTGATTTGGTATTTGATTCAACAAAATGCAATTTTATTGAAAGGACGGTGATGGCGTGACAGGCTTAATTATTTTTTTTTTCGAAATTTGAAACGGATAGCATGCGAGAAGAATTCAGTCAATCATGAAAGTTGGTGCCTATAGGTAATAAACATTAAGTAAAAAGTTTCTGTTGGTGATAATGATCGAAAAATCAAAAACCACCACTGGTCAACAAAACTTTTTCCCGTTATTTATGTAATAAGAAAGTAACTTTACGAATCCATAACATATCGTAACGATCCAATTTATGAAATAGTTTACGAGAGAAATACAGTAAAATAAGTTCTTCTGGACTTTGAGACAGAAAGTATTTTATAAGTAGATCGGACTGTCGAAGATCTACTGAAAGATTGTGCCGTGAATATGAGAAACAACGGTATTGAATGTAGAGAACCTACAGAGTATTAGACCAGGCCAATCATTTTTGAAACAAATAAATTCTTAGCAGTATGTGGCAGTGGCGTAGCCAGGAATTTTTTTCGGAGGGGGCCCACCTTTTCTCGTAGTTATACAGGGTGTCCTTAACTAATTGTACATAGAAGAATAGTAGATTCCTCACTTTAAAATATTACGATTTGAACTAACTTGCTCTAATAAAATGGTGCTAGAAAGGAATATACAGGGTGTTAAAGGTTAAATTTTAAGATTTATTTTTTGCAATAACTTTAGCATTTTTGGATATGTATACATAAAAATTTGAAACTGAGGGTTTTTGGGCACGAGAAATCAGATTTTGGTACCTATTTCGATGTAATTTATAGAAGGCGCTAGTTATGTCACATTTGCGGCATAAATGTGCGATAAACTTTTTTGCTCTTTAAGTTAGCGCTATTTTTGTAAAAGAATATTAAATCCACCTTATTTTAGTAGAAAAAAGTATACTTGTATTAACCTTAAAACTTAACGTTTTACGAGACAAATTTTTTTTTCTGGCCCTGATACCATTCTTGCTGATTCTTATGTAAAGTGACCTCCTGAATCCGAATATGACCTCAGTTTTCCCCCATCACCCACCGTTTTCGGGGAGTGGCTCTCACCTATTTTTATCACTTTTTCATAATTTGGAGGAATGAAAAAAAAAGGTGGGTGATGGGGGAAAACTGAGGTCGGATTCAGGAGGTCATTCTACATAAGAATCAGCAAGAATCGTGTCAGGAACAGAAAAAAATCCCAAAAAATGCGTTTATCTCGTAAACCGTTAAGTTTTATGGTTAATAACAAGTATGCTTTTTTCTCCCAAAATAATGTGGATTTAATATTCTTTTACAAAAATAGCGCTAACTTAAAAAGCAAAAAAGTTTATCGCACATTTATGCCACAAAGGTGGCCTAACTAGCGCCCTCTACAAATTATATCGAAGTAGGTACCAAATTCTGATTTCTCGTACCCAAAAACCCAAAGTTCCAAATTTTGATGTATACATATCCAAAAACGCTAAAGTTATTGCAAAAAATAAATCCTAAAATTTAACCTTTAACACCCTGTATATATCTTATTAGCAACATTTTATTAGAGGAAGTTGGTTCAAATCGTAATATTTTAAGTGAGGAATCTACCATACTTCTATTTACAATTACTTAAGGACCACCCTGTATATAAATACTTTTTTCAGCAGTGATGGGGTAAATATACAGGGTGACCAACCGTCAAACATTCAGGATCGGGTTTTCAGGAAAAAATAACATTTTTTATACCCATAATCATGGGTCCTAACTTGCCTTATTTTTAGAACAAAAGAATTTTTTATGAATTGCTCAAAAACAATTTGGCTGATTTTGATAAAACTAGGCATGCTTATTTGCGGCAATAAGGGGCTTCTTTCAATATCATTAGAATTAAATTATTAATTCCGGTGACGTCCCACAAGGTGATATTTTATGCCACTTCAATTTTATTCGTATCTCGCTTCGTTTTTAAGAAAAAAAATTAAAAACTGCGAAATAAAAATCTTATTTTTTTCCTGAAAAACAGATCCTGAACGTTTAACGGTTTAACCCTGGGTCACCCTGTATACAATGTCAGCTATTTAAATACATTATTTTATTCAACAACAATTTGTTAATTATTAATATAAGATTAAAAGAGAATTAATTATTAATATAAGATTAAAAGAGAATTAATTATTAATATAAGATTAAAAGAGAATTAATTATTAATATAAGATTGAACTTTGGATGAGCATTATTCAAAGGCGTAATTCTGCATGTCTGTTGTAAAATTCGTCTTTGATTGCATTTTCTTCGACAATTATATTCCAATGCACTGACATCAAATCTAGGCCTGTTAATCAATTGGTAGAGGTATTATTCCGCAAATATGATTTCAGTCTTTTCATCGTTGAGAAACTTGCACAGATGCAGTGGTAACGGGTAAAACGGCTAAGATTTGGATTAGCGTAAAAATATTCGGAAACAAACAAGGATCTGCTACCTTTAAAGTATCAACTGCACTTTGAGGAAGTCAGGAATCTACTTTTTGTCATTTCACTATTCAAATATCCCATTCACTGCGTAGAATAACCGCCCCCCCCTTGGCTACGCCACTGGTATGTGGATAGTCGGAAAATTTAGGGTAAGATATAAGTTCTGGGCGTAGATAAATACAGGTTTTGATATTGGTTTTTTACGATTTATGGCTGAAATATGCATCCTACCGAAAAAAGTTTAACATAAAAGTTCTGTATAATTGAAAAATCTAAGACTGTTGTATTAATTATTTTTCAACATAACCTCAAAATTATTGAGAAAAACGCTAAAATCCGTTTTTTTGACGTTGACATGTTTGTTTATTTATTTCAATAAATACAATGAATGATAAGCGATAAGTGCTACTGCACTTGTTTCGCATGGAAGGCATCATAAAACATCATCATCATTGATGTTGTGGTTGACCTGTTGACCTGTCATACTGGGTTGCCTCGGTAACATTTATTTGGAAACATTCCAGTAGATGCCAACATAACTTCTTCGTCACGACTATCATGGTCAATTTTACTGAACATGTTCGTAATACCCGAAAACTGATACCGTGTTTCTCCATTTTTTAGTTAAATCAATATTTGAACGTTTGTCGAGTCTTTTTCCTTGACAGCAGTTTAAACGTCCGAAACATTTCCATTCACAGCTTTACAAAAGGAGTTATTAAATATTCAAGCCGTTAAAGTCGTTCAAAACCTCAAAGAAACTCATTTCAATCAAGGGAAAGTCAGATTGCCATCAACTGTGCAATTTTAAATCAGTTTCGATTAGAGAAGGAAGAAAATAATAACCCGTCATGTTCTGATAAGTTGTATCGTTAGATTTTAGGTTAGTCATGGTAAATCAGGATTTTACATTGTTTTTTACGTGACGAAAGATGAATAAAAATATTTTTTCGCCTACCATATATGAAAATGAATCATATCAACCCTAAAAATCAAGTCGAAAGTAATATTTTCTGCCCTCGGTTCGCAAAAAGAAGTTTTTCATTATCTACGCACCTTTGACTTTCACTTAAATTTTCATTAAACGTCAGTGTAAATCAAAGTCTGGAATCAAGAGAACTAAACTATAAAATAATAATACGTTCTGATTCTGAATAATTGTGATTGTGTGAATTAGTGAAAATGAATAAATAATATTTCAGACAGTGACGAAAAATGTACAAATACTCCACCAGACTTGCAAGAAGAAGATAGAGCAATGTTTCTCTAAATTTGTTACCTACAAAGTCTAGACAAGGCGCAACAGTAAGAAAGTACTATAAATTGTTTAACAACTGAAAATAATATATAATAAATAAATTGGTACATTGTTATTACTTAAGTTTCTCATTAAATTCTGTCTGTATTTATAAAAATTAACCCTTTCAGTGCCAGCAACAATAACAAAGACTGTCTACTGTGTGCCTTCACACAAACAGTCTTTGTTTTTGTTGCCAGATGAATATTACAACCATAAAACGAATCATGCATAGCACGCGCGAGCCGCATTACCGGCACGTTGGGTTTGGCCTAATATTTTAGGTGGCAGTCAAAAAGTTAAAGATTTTTGTTATATTTTCCTACTTTTTGATTTTTTTGTAGGCGAAAAACAGTTGTGTGTCACACATGCAGAAAATGCTTTAGCAGCCCTTAGCTATTGGCTACCCTCGCTTCGCTTCGCTTGCTTATTTTCTGCCCTTGTGACACAATATACTAATGTTTATTGAATGATAGTTTCATAGCGTTTTAAATATTAAGAAAAATATTTTGTGCGCTATTTATAGCCTAAATGCTTTGAACTGGTATGTAAGACACAAATGTCGATACATATATCGTATAAAAATTAATGGTGATATTTCATTGAAGTAGTTTTTTGTTATAAATACGAATAAAAAACTGTCATAATGTCATTGACAAAAATATTAAATAGTTTCTTAGTAACTGGCAGTTAAAATAATCTTAAAACACTCTGTATGATAAACCTTGATATAGTAACGTTTTCATCAGCGTTGAAAGCAAGTTTTTTCTTATTGAAATTTTAGCCCACAATGAGAGAGAATAGAATTTTAATTTTCCCTTCACGTACGCTGGCAATACATCATTAATTATATTCACGTTTTGCATTGGCGCCATTTTACAAAATCTTCATATTTCTGTATATATCGTTCATTAGTTCTTTGAGGAAATATATTTTTGTTTGCGGCAGAAGTTTTTTCTAATATTTCAAATTTCAATAATAGATTTCGCAAAAGAAAATGGTTTCGCTGTTATCCCACAGACGCCGGTATGAATTTTGCTTAAAAAGTATATCTCTCCATTTTGAAACTTGTTAGACATATTTTTTTGAGAAAACGACAAAAAGTTTGCACATAATTTTAATAAGAGAGCTAAACCCAAATATCCTTAAATGGGAACTGTCTGTGATGTCAGATCACTGCAAATTTTCACTACTAGCTCTAAGGTGGCTGTAGTCCAATAAACGAAGGTATCAATCCGGGCATCAGGTCTGTCCAGCATCATTTTTTTTTAATTTGCAGGTATTCGTGGGTACATACACCCCCGAAAATCTCAGCTGTCTGAAATTTGAGGAAGGACGGGAAAATGTGTTTTTTTTTCGCCTATTTTTGCCGATATTTCCGAAAATATGACACTTAGAGAATTTTTGTTTGGACGAAAATGAAGATCAGTTCATTACCTACAAAAATGATCCTTATCATTTTTGTCAAAAATATGATACTTTTCGACATAACCGGCTCCAAAACGCACCCCCATTTTTAGCTCCTGCCCTACATTTAGAGAGCACGCTATAAAGCAATGCCACTCTCAAGCGGATTACAAATTTTTCAATAAATCACGTAAACATTAATATTTTTTCATGATTAAAATTTTAGATGAAAGAAGGAACCTGTAGCTATAATATCATGTTATTTTTATTTCCTTTTATCTATTTTTCTCATTTATTGAAAAACCGGGACAAAGTTTGTCTTTGCTCGATATTTTGACCCTTCTATAAAAATGTATTCATATTCTTTTTATCAAGACTAATTTCACCGAATCCTTTTGGATAATGGGGCTTTGCAAGGTGTTAAATATATTCAGAAAGATTCAATAAATTATTTTTGTGTATTTTCATAAACAACATGTTTTTTTAGGGCGTTTTTTTTATTTCCGGAGTTATCGAAAATGCTCGGGTCTATCGGGAATTAATAGATAATCAAGGGCCATATCGGTTTTCAACGCACATCATAAGAAAGCTTAGCTTGTCTTTTGTCTTCAGACAAAAACGGGAGGATATTCAAGTTTTTTGAGGATATTCAAATTTTCCGTTTTCACCACAATAATTTTGCGAATTTTCAGATTCTCAAAATTGCGAATTTTTAAAACGCCGTTTTTGCAAAAAATATTAGTGTAGGGAAAAAAACATAGGAACAACTTTTGTAGGTAATGAACTGTTCTTCATTTTTTGTCTAAACAAAAATGCTCGAAATGTCATATTTCGGCAGATATCGTCGAAAAACGGATTTTCGGGAACTCTAGAGCCATTTTCCCACCCTTCCACAAATTCCACGTAGCTGAGATTTGGTGAATGTACCTGCAAACTAAAAAAAATTTTTGCCGGACCAACTTGATGCCCAGGTTTGGGGTTTATCTGGCGTTAATTTACTGGACTACTGATAAATTGACCTGATCTCATTTCTCTGTTACCAAGGATTTTTAGATTAATGTTTACTTGAACTTTTTTTAAATTGTCTCTAAAAATTATTGTATAATTATGGTCTGTTCGCCGAACAATATAAATTTTTTAAAACTATGGTTTCACTATTAATGTATGGCATTGGCATTCTAAACTATTTCTATGCTTATTTTCCATTTGGGTTGAGTTATAAGGGTATAGTATAACAAAAATATTTTTCTGTACATTTTCATACAGAAATAACCACCGAGTATTGTTTTACAAACATTTGGTACACGTCCGCTAATACGTTTTTTCCTGTCACATCAAGAAATATTCAATTTATTCATCATTATACCTACCACGTAAATTTTTTGACTGCCAATCTGGTGTTGTCTCTGTCGATTTTTTTTTTAAATTCCTATTCTATTTTTAAAGATCTCATCACTTCGTATTTAGAATTCATTAATTATTAGAATAATAAATAATCGGATTTGATCGAGCACTCAAGATGTCAATAAGAATTTTATAGCGTTTTCATTAAAAATAAAATCCTAATTTTAAATAAATATACGTTTTAATTTTATTTAGTGTCTATTAGTTTGATTTCAATTTTACTGCTGTACGGATGGAGAGCATTTATATTTGATTGAACATTAAATGCGGGTATACGTAGTCTGTTCAATAAATACGTGAAGTATTCCTATAAAAACTTTATTTTACAAAATTTAGGGTCCATCAATCTTATTACTTCAAAATTTTGACGTTTCCACGTCATCCCAGTGCTGCCCCTGCATGACCATTTTTCATTTCGGTAACAAAAAGAAGGATGATCTTACTTCTTTGTTTTGTCATTCGTCTTTGCGTGGATCAGATTTTCTTTAACTGTCCTACCAGGTTTTTTTTATTAATAAACACCCATATAGGCATTTAGTATATTACAATCTGGTCAACAGTGACCAATGAGCAATTTAATTCTAACTTAATCTAATAGAGTTTGAAACTTAAAACTAAGGTATACTCAGCAGCGTTCCTTAGGTTCAGTAAAATGGATTGCACTAAACTTTAACGTGCACACACAAGCTCTGCTTTTGCTCTAAAAATACTAAACTAACTCTTAAGTCTTCTTTCTAACCCAGTATTGTCAAGGAGCTGGATAGCATCGATATTCACATGATGATGAAGTCTTTCTTCATGACTCTTGGCTAATTTCTTGATGGTCTGATCAACAGTGTCCATTTCCAGATCCCTATGGAAATCACTATTGCGAATGTACCAAGAGGCATCTACTATGTTCCTCGGTGCTTTGTTTTGAAATCTGTGGATGAGTGCTAAGTTGCTTGCTTTGGTGCATTCCCATAGTTGAATACCATAGGACCATACACGCTTAAGTATCTGCTTATAAAGCATAAGCTAATTATGTAGAGACAGAGTGGAGTTTCTTCCAATTAGCCAGTACAGTTTTCTATATTTCAGTCCAAGTTATTCTCTTTTCTTTTTAACATGTGTTTATTGATTATTCTGACTGGAATATGATCAGTCCTTTTGTTTGTAAAGGTAATGTGGAGTGATTTAGTTTCATTAAGATTAATTTTCCATCTCTTTGTCCAGCCATAGATAAGGTGGACAGCTGTTTGCAGCTTGTGGGTTGCTTCTTCATTGCTCTTTCCTACTGCTAGAATGGCAGTGTCGTCGGCGAAGGTGTTTTCTAACTCTGGAATATCACATGTGTACTGTAAGTATAGGATAGGTCCTGGGACACTTCCTTGTGGTACTCCAACCTTAATTTCTTTTCGGAATAGGCTCCTTCTTGCCTAATTCTAAAGTATCTTTTCGATATATGAATGGAGGATATCTGTATATTGTTTTGGAAGGAAAAGCTTGAGCTTAATTATTAAGCCTTCATGCCAAACCTTATCAAACGCTTGCGCTACATCAAGAAAGATAGTAGCACAAATATTTTTCTCTTCTAACGATTTCTCTATAATGTTGGTTACTCTATGAGCTTGGTCGATTGCCGAGTGCTTATTTCTAAATCCAAATTGGTGATCAGGGATAATTTCACTTTCTTCGATAAGTGGTTTTAGTCTTTTGAGTAGGAGTTTCTCAAATAGTTTCGACATAACAGGCAGTAATGGGATCGGTCTGTATGGTGGTGGTTTCCCTGGCTTGGGTATCATTATGACTTCGGCAATTCTCCAAAGGCTGGGTACATACTTCAGTCTGAAGGCAGCATTTATTAGGTTAGTTAGTTTAATTATTGCTTTTTTGGGTAATTATTTTAACAGTTCTCCAGTAATTAAATCAAAACCTGGAGCTTTTTCAGATTGATTATTTTCTTTTATTTCGGTAATTACTTCTTTGGGAGAGGTAACTTCTATTTCTTGATCAATCTGTGGATGTTCTTCCAAAGTGGGTTCTTCATCTTGATCTTCATGAGGTTGAAAGATTTTTTCTAGATGATTTGCAAATCTTGTTACTTTTTGCTCATTATTTCTAGCCCATTTACAATCTTCCAATCTGATATGTGGTATTCGCATTATGGGTCTTTTCAATCTCTTAGTAGCTTTCCAGAGTGAATAATCAGTACTACTGTCGTCTGTCAATTCTCTTAGGTAAATACTAATCGATTCTTCTTTAATCTGTTGTATTTCTCTTTTGAGTATAGTTTTATCTTGTGGGGTTCTACTTTGATGCCATTTTCTTCTAAGCTTTCTTTTTTCAGAGGTTAGTTCCCTTATTTCTCTAGGATAGTTGTGTCCTACCAGGTAATTCTTTAATTTTCTGTAGTGTTATCAAGTTAATTATTACTTTTTATTTCATTTTTTCAGTTATTAGATTTTTTCCTTAATATTTTGGTTCTTTTTGAAACCCTATTTTTGTTTTGTAAATGTTTAACATATATCGTTGGCTATTTAAACGATTTTCAAAAACACATTAATACTAAATCGGGATTGATGAAAAAATTGAGACATTTCTATATTTTTTGGTGTAATAATATTACTCCGATTTATTGTTTATATATAAAACCTGATTTTATCAAGTGTGTATTGGAAATAAAACTGACATTTCATTTCATCTTTCGTATATTACAAACGAGATATTTTTCCGGTCCACTTCAAATTGTTCATATAAACGTATTTTCCAACCTTCCGCACAATAAAAATCTCCATCACCCATAATACAAAGGATGTACACGCATATGTGGATTCTCAAGAGGTATATTTTTAGGTTCCCTAGGTGATATTTGGGAGATACTGAATCGATTGAAGAAAGCAATATCAAAAAATAGCCTTTTCATAGATAAAACGATGGATGGATAAAGTTTTATTTTGTAGACTCAGTTCGTTGAATTCCGTTTTCTTTAAAAATATGTTTTATTAAAAAGTTCTGTAAAGATTCTATCAAAAAACCGAAATACGACATATTCTTTTATTTTATATCTTCATCTGCATGTTTTGCACTTTTTAGGCTTAGAAATATAACTAATAAATCTTTTCTGTTGGCATATTATTACGCACATTACTAGTCTCTCATTAGATATCGTTTAATTTTTTTGGGGCTCATCAGTTCATGTATTGAGGGTTTTTAAACTTCAAAAAAAAAGCTTTAAGAAATATAGCGTCACTGAGGTGTAGGCAGTCAAAGTTTAAGGAACTTCGTATATTACCACTTCCTTGCATTTATATTCTAGAACTTTTAATTTATGCCAAATCAAACCTAGAACATTTTCGTACTAATATCTTCTACCATAATTATTTAACTCGAACTCGAAACGATTTGATGATACAACCCATAACTCTGCATTTTTTTAAAAAAGCCCTCAATACATGGGTATTTTAGTTTATAATAAACTTCCTAATATTATGAAATGAATAGGACCTTTGAAACTATTTAAGAAAAAAGTAGAAAAGTTATTGATGGATAACTGTTTTTATTCTGTTGAAGAATATTAGGCGTATACGTTTTAACTGTTAAATTTTAGCTATATGTTTATTTTTCTCCTTCCTATATTTTTTGTATTTTTATGTTTTATGTTCCACATCTTACAAACTGTCTTTTGACTTATTATTATTATTATCATTATTAATACAAACGAGAAGAGTATAATGGTATTAGGTAACAAGGAATATATATTTTTATTAATACTTGTTTCAGTGTAGTTATTTGTAAAATACACTGCACTACAAATTAACAAACGTACTTGCGATCATTTACATGCAATTTAAAAACCGATAATAATATTTACAAACTGCTGCTCTCGTAATTTTTACTCTCCATGTGGAAAAATTTAAACCGCAACTGCTGCTTTCAAAATCAGATTTTTCCATAACAGAGTTTCAGGACGCGGAAAAGCGTTGCAATGAGCATAAAAAATGCAGATCCAATTTGACGCAAGTGCTGTAAGTATTAAACATTTATTCGAACAAAGCCTACGCTTTTGAAAATGAACTTGTTTTTTATTAAAATTCGTGCAAATTAAATGGTGGCCTTGTTACCCCATTTCCATGGTATTTTCGCGGTCATTATTACTGTTTTCCATTCATCTGGTAGCATCTTGTTGTGAATATGTTAGATTTTACTTTAAAATTGCATTTAAACAAGATTCAGCTTCTAGATATTTGCTAACATTTTCGTACCTCTCAAATGATGTAGATGTCAATCACATTGTCAATCACTGGAAGTGTGTGGAATAAGTCTTGAATTGCCGTGTTTTTCGCATGGGCAGCTGTACGTTGCATGCTCGAGAGACGGCAGACCATCTGTGCTATTTGTTCTCTCTCCGGAAGGAAAGACAAAATATAATAATAATAATCATTTATTGTCCAACAGAAATTCCATCTACAGTCTAATAGCTATTAGAAAGTAGCAACTATAATACAAAATTATATAACTGAACGGTTAATTATCTACATAATTACAAAATAATACAAATAATGTAATTCTTATATTTACCCATTAATTAAAAACTTACCCTAACTGTAAATTGAAACAAAAATTCTGTTTAGATTTATCAACAATCTGCATTAATGAATTGAAGTGAAGGTGTCACTTGCAATTTGATTTAAAGATTGAGCATTTGCGGTGTAGTGGAGAATGAGAATGTTAGTTCTTGCACTGTCAGAGTAAAACGTGAGATTACGACTAGAATGAAATCTGGGAATAAGAAAATTGAGCTGACTTAATAAGTTTGTGGAGTCAATAAAATTATGATTCAACTTAAACAGGAAACCCAGACCACTATTTATTCTTCTAAGTTGCAAGTAGTCATTGACAAAACGATGTAGCAAAATACATTGTTTGATCCCCCTTTTGGGGTAAATCCCTTCGATCCTACTAGCTAAAAATTTTAGAAACCTCCTCTGAACGGTCTCTAAAAAATTAATCTCCACACAACAGAAGCGTATTCAAGTTTTGATCTTACTAGAGCCAAAAATAGCGTTTTTAATGCATCCTTATTAGAAAATGATTTGCAGTTCCTGATTATAAATCCAAGAAATTTAGTGGCTTTAGAACAGATACTATTTATATGTATTATAAAATCCAATTTATTATCAAAAGTTATTACCTAAGGTTGTGAAATAAATCACACTTGATCCCAAGAACAAAGACATTAAATGTCCTACACTGCACCAGCGTCTGGACTTCAACAACTACTCCTTGGGCTATATGCCCCCTCAGGTATTGAATTACGAAAGTCCAGACGTGGTTTGGCGCCCGACCAAGTCGGGGCTTTAAACCAAAAACTTTGATTTTATTATTAAAGGAGCTTGTCATTCTTAGACCGGTTTCGGAATTATTGTTCCTCTTCAGTAAGAAGCAGGCTAGCTCGAATTTCTATCTCTAAAGAAATTCTGAAGATCGCTTTGAACCCACCAACTCTTAGTACAAACGGATAAGTCGAGAAAGAGGAGGTGAATGCAACGCCATCTCTTCACTTTTATAATAAAATCAAAGCTTGCAAAACTATAGAAAACTCTAACGACGGTGTAATTTTTTGTAACCATAATGTCTTTGTTCTTGGGAACAAGTGTGATTTATTTCACAACCTTAGGTAGTTTTGGTACGCCCATGGTCCTTTTTTGGTATTTTTATGGTTACAAAAAATTCCACCGTCGTTATCAAAAGTTATGCCCAGATCTCTAACCTCAGTACATCTAGTTAAGTCCACATTATCGATTTGGTATTTGGTAAAACGGGATAAGATTTACGGTTAAAGGTACATACTTTACATTTACTTAAATTTAGAAGAAGATGATTTCTTGTACACCATTCATTAACTTTATTTAATTCCAATTGGAACAAATGACAATCAAACTGATATCTAATTTCTAGAAATATTTTTAAATCATCAATTTTTAGATTGAAATGCGATAGAAAGGTCATTTATAAATAGTAAAAACAATAAGAGACCTAGGTTGGACCCTTGGGGAACACCTGACGTTGGGAATAGGTTGTAGAGGAAAACCCATTATAAAGCCAAATAGTTGTAACTTAGTCATAAGTAGTGAGTGGTCTATCTTATCAAAAGCCTTGGAGAAATCAGTGTATATGACATCTACTTGGCGCTTGTTGTTATTAATTAATTAAATTATTAAATTATTAAGTTATTAAATTATAGATTACAAAGAATTTTATTTCATTACATGTTCTTTTCCTAAAAAATTTATTGTATTTTGTCTGTAGACTTTTTTCTAAATTTTCACAAAATAAACATAATTATATTCGACCAGTAAATATTTTAATTAAGCGGCTTAAAAAAATGTCCGTTTACACAATATAACAAAACTCAGATGTTCAGGTAAACCACTGGACACGTGATAGTGTCGGGCCAACCTGTGAAAAATCCCGATTCACATGAACCTTCCGAAAAAAGAATAAACAAGTGTTATGAGTTCAAAAATAGTACACCAGATCCCGTTATTTATATCATTTGGAGTCTGTCAGGTTCAGTTAAATCGCAGACACACCGCACTTTGCTGAAATTTTCGCCGACAGTGAAAAACCATGAAATCCGCCGCGAAATTCGTGGATATCGCGAACCTCCGGAAAATTTTGAGTATGTGATAATTGTAATTAAATCAGATGCGTTTTTTCTGGTGCAGTGGCGTTATTTATAAAGTGTTATATTTTATATTGACAAAGACCTTGTTGGTCAGATGTTTGGGTAACTCTGTTGCCTTGTTTGTGATCATGAATAGCATTGCTCACGGTGAAATAGTGAAAATTATAGCTAAGTTAGAGAAAAAATCGGCAGGAGGTATTAATGGTCCAGGTATTATATAATTTTAATCGGCTATTTCTGTGTGCCTGTGTTTAAAAAATTGTCATGTCACTGTTTTAACCTATTTGTTATTTTAATGTTTTAAAAGTAACGCTAAACACATTTCACTGTTCATTTGTTATACTTAAGCAACTACAGAATACTTTTATTTACAAAATAATCCAAACAATTACAATACATTTTTAAAGCAATGCTAAATATTTAACATGGTGGTATTTATTATTCATACTTAGGCATGTATAAAAAAATTCCTACACGTTTCGTTCCAATTCGGTGAGAAAATGTATCGTAGACTTTAGGTACCTATTAAATAAAATTGTTTTTTCTTCATCTTTACGTACATAATTGCACTTTTTTTGAGTATATGTTTGTTTTTTCGTCTAATTGTTCTTTCGATTTCTTCTGGAAGTTCCTCGATGATCTTTTGGTGGAGTCAGGACTTCAGACTTTTGCTCACGAAGGATTCTGTATATATACTTGTCATTGTTGATGATCTTTGGACGCCACTTTCCACTGTTCCAGATGAAAGCTCTCTCCTTGCTTGTCATACACATTTTTTATAATAATTTTCTCATTTAGTGACAGTGGACTATGCATTTCACAGGATTAAACTCTGAACTATTTTCCATTTTCATCACTCTAGTAACTACATATATCGCAACAGAAACACTACAAAATGATAAATATCAGCATTACTTTCGATGATATTTAGAGTTCCAAGAATAATTTTGACATGACAATTTTGAAGTTTTTCTGAATTACCAATCCTCAACACAATAATTATCCTTCTTAATGACATTGAAAATTTCTAAAATGCTGTTAATGTTCTACTTTTGTCTAAAATATTTACTGCTTCTATACAAGGCGAGTCAAAACTTGGAATGATTATTTTCTCGCTTGTTTAATACACCCTGAATTTTATTATATAAGGTGTTTCATAACTATTAAACAACTGTCGAAACAATGAAAATTATACCAAATCATAAAATATTTAAAATATTTCGTTTACATTCATCAAATGTAATTCTTAAAAATTAAAATATGTTAACTTAAAACTAATAAATCAGAAAAAAATAGAAGTACTAGTGAATTAACTTGCAAAGTGGAAATCATGCCTGAAAAATATACAAATCTGGGTCGGCGTTGAAAAGGTGTGTACAAATTTGAAGTTGATTTGACGTTTATGCCATGTGAAACAAATTACTTGATGACGAAAATTTATTTCATGGTAATTAGCTTTTTTTTTCAAGTATCAGTTTGCTTTAAGTTGATTTTCGTATTTTTTAATTTTAAAAGGCCGTTATAAATTTTTCAATTTCTAATAACAAATAGAAAAATAATTACTTTTCTTAAAAAAATCATAATTTGGCATCTTAAATTGTTTGAACTCTATTTAATTAAAAATATTAATGAGGTTACGATGCTTAAACATCAATACGCCAAACGTCAAACGTCCTTACATTAAAAATCAAAGGAAAGCAATTCTTCTATGATTTTGAGAACCATTTAAAGTTCTACGAATCGTTTTTTATAGTAGATTCATTTATTTAGCACAGCTTAACCAAGTCATCTCAACAACATCTAAATCGTTAGGTTTTATAATTCTAAATTGGATCCTATATAGTCGGGAATCTGAGGTGCTGAATTCGACCACCTCTATACAACTCGCGGACATCCACCTAAAAAACATGAAATCCTATGTAAAATGACCTGCCGGATTCGAATTTTTTGTTCGTGCTTTGATCCGGAATTGCGAAAATTATTACTAAGGACAGTTTGTAAACAACTTAAGACGTTTAGTTTGGGTTGTTTACTTTTTTAAACCCGAAGAAAATTGAATTAGTGCGTCTCATCTCCTTGATCCGACTTATTGGTATATGGACGTTTCATTATTATAATATTGTAGTTCACCCACTTATGTGTGTTATTGCGACTTCCTGTCAAAGAATTTTTTTTTTATTATGAATCCAAATTTTGATTTCAACAAGTGTGTTAAAGTTACGATTTTGAAGAAAGCTTAAAGCAAACAGAAAGATATAGAAGATCGAAAAATTGTCATTTCGAAACATACGAAATACGAGACGAACTTGATATACCTGATTGGAAGAAATTTATATCAAATCCTTTTAATAAAAAGAACCTGTTGGCATATTTAGCACAAAAACTAATGAATGAAAATTATGTTATACCTGATCAAATTGAAATTGTATTGGCAGGAATGTCAGAAGATAATCAAAGAACAATAAAATGCACAAAAATGGAGTCGAAAGTGTTTGATGAGTTACAGTTTACTGGGAATGAGGAAGTTGATACTAGAATATTCGCAATTATTAATTTTTTTTAAAGACATGTTTAATGTATTTGTTATTTATTCACTGGACACAGATGTTTTTATTTTATCAATGTTTTACTCGGTTACCTTAGATTTGGATGGAAAGAGAAAATAAATTTATACCATGTTTCTCAATCATTAAAGCACTAGCAAACTTGAAGCATCTGAATATTAAAATATTAGCAGACAATTTGTTATCAATATATTGTTTATCTGGATGTGATTCTGTTAGCTTTCCGTTTAGAAAAGGCAAAAAAAGAGCCCTAAAAATAGTGTTGTCTCAACAACCAGATGAGATGAATATTTTATCTTTTGGACCCAAAAGTATTACATGTGATTCATATGAAATATCTGACGAGTTACTATCATCATGTAGACTATTCTTTAAGCATTTGTATGGCCGAAAAGACTTTAGAGGAAATATGGATGAATTAAGAGCTCATATGTTTCCAACTTGCAAAACAGATATAAGGTAAAGATTAAGTCTAAATAAGCTTAAATTTTTTTTACAAACTGTCCTAAGATATGATATTTTTTAACGATTCTTGCTCACTATAGAAATCTGTGTACCTATTACCCTTTAAAATATATCATTGAAGTTTATACTATTATACTGGTAAATAATTAATAATGATCTTTTTTTTAGGGATTTGCCGCCGACTGAAGATTCTTTTATTTTTCATGTGAGAAGGGCATTTTTATAATGCGCAATTTTCAAAACGGCATATATGTTAAAGCCAGATCTGCCTGAAATTCTAAAGTTTGGTTACGAACGGAAAGTCAATAATTGTACATTTTTAAAAATTACTCCATTTTGCAAATGTAAATTATTTAACTGTGGTAACAAATGCAAATATGTCTGAAAGCAAACGTAAGATGCAATATAAGTTGCCAGTGTGAGGGAAAATGCATTGAAAAATAAATATTTTAATTAGATAATAATAATATTGTGTTTTAATCCCTATAGTCTCGTAAGAATATTGTAATGCGCGTCATCTTTGTTGCACGTTTGAAGAAGGCTGTGGTGTGTACTCTCTCTGACACGCGTTATTCGCTCAACACCATCCTAACAGTGGCAATGCCAAGAGGAGCAGCGCGCCGGTTCAATTTCCTTCGGTTTTAAAAAAGTACACAACCCAAACTAATCGTTGTGTGAAAAAAAAGTTAAAGTAAAAAAGTTTCCTTGCTCTATTGGCAATATTTTTCTCGCTTATACTAGTTAACTATCTCTAAAGATAAAAAAGATTTCTCGACTCACCATTTTACTCTGCAAAATGACGATATTTTCTGTATTCTAGCCAAAAAAAAAATTACGTAGCTTTTATGAGACGTCTTATATTTTTTATTGTTATGAAACTAGGTCAGGAAAGTACTGAAAAATATCATATCCAAAATTCATAACGATCGGACATCATTTAACAAAGTAACGCAAAAGTTTGCAATAAATATTATTTTAAGGAAAATTTTCAGTTTTTTCAAAAATGTCATGTTTTGACACATTTCGCAATTCTGGATCAAAGCGCGAACAAAAAATTCGAACCCGGCAGGTCATTTTACATAGGATTTCATGTTTTTTAGGTGGATGTCCGCGAGTTGTATAGAGCATCTTTAAAACGCTTCCTAGGAGGCCTCAACTAATACTCAAATTCACTCCAGTGGAACTTTGACGTTTACTCGGTCGCTCAATTGGAGTACTCGAATTGCACTGAAAACCCATTAGGCTACTAAACCGCTACATTAATTGCACCGAAAAATGTTGGGGCAAATAATTTGTATTTAATGGTTGGGGAATTTTTGGTACTTAAAGATATAAACTGCTATATTTCAAACCTTCAATTTGTGTGTGAATAAACTACGATTTATGTAGATGGAACATTTGGTTATTGCACGAACTCTTTTCTACATTTATTTACCATTCACTTGTGAATTTCTAAATGAGATTTATTACTCAATATCCAACCAGCATCGAGAGTATTCACAATAACATTGTTTAATATTTATTCATTTTATAAAAAATAGTAGAACAATGAAAATATAAGATTTCCAGTAAACAAATATTACACTGGGTACCTACACCAGTTAATTACATAATATTACATCCCGCACTACAACCCGAAGGACGCCGGGTTAACGTAAGTTTTAATTATCCTTGGGAAACGACCTAAATCCTACTAATACCTCTTCAACCAAAGAGTCCTTAATGTTTGTGCTCTAAAGAGACCACACTCTAACCCAAAGTAGAAAATATGCTGCAAGATAATCAATAATTCAACCCAATTCTGGAGTTTACACACAAATACAGCGGTCAGAATTTTCTATTTTTATCATAAATTGCGAACGAAATGGGCCAGGGACTTGAAAAGGGTCAACATTTTATCTTTCCGAATTAAAATATCCGGATTTTTTATTTTTATTTAGTGATTTATTAGTAGCTACATTTTAGGGTGCATAGATTATTTTATATATATAAATATTTTTTTATGATTTGTATTCATATTGTTTTATTTGAACTAGTACATCTGTTACTAAATTGGTAAATATATTTAAATATAATTTTGTTTTGCGATAGTAAAATAGATCAAGGTTTCGTTCATACTTATAGTACGATCCAACAACAGTCCATTCTTTAAAGCTTAAGAGATTCCCAAGATATTTTCTAAAAAAAACTATACAATACATTAATGCGACACATGGGCCTGTTTTTGTAGAAAGGAGCATCTCAAGTTTGGTCTTTGTAGTTGATATACACACACTAATGTCATCTTCTAGTTCGAGGCGATTTCTTACTTCTGTTTTTATGGCGGCCATAGACGAGAACCTCAAGTAGCATAAATATGATGTTGCAAACAGAAGTCAACACGTAGCAGCAAAAAACGTATAGTTTTAACAATCTGTCACTTGATATTTCAACACGTTTTTTCTCATGTTTGTTGGAATATTAGTTTGTTGAAAAGAATTGTCTAAAAACGAATTCAGTATCCATCTGAAATTGTTATAATTGTTTTCCATTTTTTTGGACCATCAATAGTCACAGTTGTTTTATTTGAAATTGTTTGAATTGACTTGCATTTTTGGAAAAACTTACTCTAAATCCATAATTTTTGTATTTGTCTATTATTATATTAACATCGCAATCTTACAACCTACTATTCAAAATATTTAAGAAATTGATGTATATAAATATAAATAATAATATAAATAAATAGTTTATTCGCCAACAAATAATACAATAAGAATAAATTTAACAAATTTGCAAATAAACACAAAAACCACTGAGACAACGAGAGTGTCTGTATGTGGTAATACTTCTTAAAAATTAATTTTAAATACAGGTGTGTTTTATTTTAGTTGTCAAAGATCGAGTGTATTTCTTTTATGTTTGTATTGTTCATAAAGATTTTTAATTTTCGTTTAAATAAATTTAAAGTGGCAGACTGTTTAAAATCTGGTAGAGAATTAAAAACTTTTGAACCAAAATATTCATAGTTCCCTTGGGCCCACAGATTTCTTTTCGTAAGGTATCATAAATTGTTTTTTATTTCTGGTATTATATGTGTGTGTTAATGTTTCTAATCCTAATTTATTAAGATACTGTTTGATTGCTATTTGTTTATAATATAATTGTCTAATATCATAAATTTTTGTCTCTGCAAAAAGTGAAACCGAGGGATATATATCAATGTATTTCTCCCATTCAATATCCCTTTAAATTATTAATATTATTATCTATAAATATTTAATTTTCAGATCGTTCATTTTTGGTAGCAAACAGCAGAGAGGGACAATGTCACATAATTTACTGTTCGGATGGCTTTTGCCGCTTGACAGGTTATTCCAGGGCCGAAGTCATGCAGAGGCCGGCCTCCTGCGAATTCCTCTGCGGTCCACTGACGTCACAACAGGCCGTCTCGAATCTCAGGGAGGCCCTGCAAGATGGCGTCGAAAAGCACGCAGAGATATTGTATTATCGAAAAGACGGTGAGTTAAAATAACATTTCATTTAGTTTTTGACAGCATAACATTGCTACGATAATTTTTAAATTCTTTAACGGGTTTGTGATGTACTGTTTTAAACTAACCTACTTACTTGATTTGATAAGTTATCAACAAACCAGTGAAAGCCGGATAACGAGATTTTTTCTCTATCAGGAAATATCTTAAACGTGTAAATATTAAATGCCCTGATTGGATTGGATGCCACAATTCATGGCCAATACATTTTCTTGTACTAAGCCAAGTTCTTCTCTCTTCTTTTTGACATGGGCCTTCCAGCGCAGCCTAGAGCCTATTAAATAAAAGAAAAAATGCAAAAATCTAATTCGAGAAATGTAAAATATGCTAGCGAGAGCATTTGATTTTGTTTTTTTCTAAAATACTTACTTCGAACAATAAAATCAGTTAATAAATTTTATTTAATGGTATTTAGGTAATGTTTATTTAGAATCAAACGAAAGTGCGGATTTTATAGGCAAATATATTCTTGTTTATTTAAATTCACAGTTTATAAAACAAGATGTAAAGTTTTTTGCTACATAAACTATTTGTAACATGGTCAAAAATCTTTACTTGCTTTACCTTGATCAGAAATTAAAAAAAACAGTAATTTTTTTAAAAATAGAACATTTAAATAATATAAAAATAGCGTAAAAATAAAAAGATATTTTTAATTTAGTTCTGGGTTATCTAGTATCAAATCTTGCAGCATCTCAAGAAAATATAGTTCACAATAAAAAAACACATTTAATAATATAGAAAGCATTAATTATAATAAAATTTGGTGTTCAAGGAAGTGGAATTTATCTGCGAACCCCATTTGAAATCAAATCAAACTCAAATAAATCCTAACAATGCTGTGAATCAAATCGAATAAAATTATAAAATTTTTAAGTTTGGAATATCAAATATTTTGATCAAACTAGTTTGAAAAGTTAAGTGGTTAGATGGTTCACAAATATTTTATTAGTATAGTCAAGATGTCAAGGGATAAAAAAGAAGAGAGTGACATCTTGACTAGATTCAGTCAAAATTTAATGTCAATACTCTCTTCTTACCATAGATGGTAGCACATCTAAAAATGTTATCTTATAGCAGATATAGCTATTGACTTGTACGAGTTTGGAATTTTATTTATTAGATTCGAAAAGCCTAACTGATGAAGCCGAAAGGCAGAAACCGGTCTTAGGATGTCGAATCTAATAAATTAAAATTCCTTACTGGTTTACTAAACCTGTACAATTTGATTCACAGAATGAATTCTGTAAATCAGTAATGTTCACAATGTATTTTCACGTTGGCCGTATTTTTCACATACATTATTCTGTGAATAATTTTACAATGTACTTTTGAGGCTTATATAATGTAAAATGTAGGTCACATAGTATATTTTGTGAAAATTACCTTACTTATCAAGTTTTTTCACAACCATTTGTTAGAATGTATCTTTACTTCTACTTCTATTCCATCTTTGTGGAGATTTAAAAGAAACTTCATTTTGACATATCTTACCAAAAGCCATACCCTACGACTACAATTTGTATATTTGAACGTTTTTATTTAGAACGCCATTTTATTTGCTTAATTAGTTCGGAACTAATTAAAACTCTCTCATGCCAAATTATGCAGTACCGGTTTTAAAAAAAATAAACAACGATGTATGGTTCGTACAATAAAAGTATATACAAACGTATTCAAGATCATATGAAAAGGAATCCATCTAAAACACTTTGCAAGACAATTTCTTATCCATATAATATATCTGGAGTTAAGTTGTAATTTTCTTGTCCGTTTTTGTTGACATTATTTCCTCTGGAACATCCTGTCACTGTCATAAAATATTTGTTCTCCATTTCTATTCCGGGAAGTATGTAGTCCAAGGATATCTTTTGACATTTTTTTAGGAAGTTCCCTCGGTTTTCTTCCACTTCTATATTTTAGGTTACATTTATTTTTTATACCAGATGCATTTCGTTTAGTATTCCATCACATTGGCAGTTGACCTAATAAAAAACCTTTTCGGATTTGAGCCAAAATGTTCTGTTCTGTAAAGTGTAATTTTCTGTTATGGTGTGCGCTGGATTATGTTTATGTTTTGTTTACTAATAAATCCAAGAGACACTAAAGCAAAAGACTATGGCTGTGGTCCTTCAAAATAAGATATTTCAACAATAGAAAATAAGGAGGGGTCAGATTGGCCCTATATTGGTTATAGTTGGAGGGGTCAGATTGGCCCTATATTGATTATAGTTGATAGTGATCCGCTTTATCCATTTGTGTGATAAAGTACAAATTATGTTGTTGCAGGAATTTGTAGCGCTACATTAGTTGATTAATGTCTCTAAGTTTCAAATTAAATTATTTCAAAACCAATGATAACATATAATTTAAATTGAGGTGATATTGACCCCATGGTACACTGTGGTATTTGTATGTCGGTTGATTTAACATGAGCCGCTCCTGCCGTTGTTTTCAACAACATATAAGACATTTAAAAGTCTTAATAAAAAGAAGAAAATACTGTAATTAAGTTAGTCGTGAATTCAAGAAGAAGTAAACAAACCCAAATATGAAATTAAATTTTAAACGACTCAACACCACTGTTCGTTTTTAACGTTATTGTACCATCTGATTCAATTATTATATTAATCAATCCACCGGCCGAAAGCCACAAAACCATTGACATGGACTAGTCCATGTTATAGGATTTAGATCCACTGACAGATTATTATTGTCTGTTTTGTTTTAACGTTCACTGTATTCAGTCACGCATTTCTCTATCGAACCACTTCATATCTCCGTTCAAAATCTAAATCGCTTTGATTTCACTCTAATTTTACGCAATTTAAAAGATTCATTTAGAATATTATCGAAATACGAATGTACAGAGTTCGAAGTAAGTTGCTAGAAAAAGCCAATTAATTAAAATCTACAAACCGTTGGATTTGTTTATTGGATTGTTTTCCTGATAATTTATCCTGCAAACTTAAGTAAAGTGATATATTGTATTACACTTATAACATCTAGCTTTCTCCCCATTAAAATTATTTTCAAAAAAGACCCAACTGGCCAATGTACGTAGACTATAGACCTATTGCTTTATTACCTACCTTATCGAAGATAATAGAAAGGCTAATGAAAAATCGCCTACTGCCCTTTCTTTCCAAACAAAACATCCTTACACGTCATCAGTATGGTTTCCTTCCTAAAAAATGCACTAGTGACGCAATGTTTTCCGTTATTAATGAAATGTATACATCACTTAATGATAAACTTTTCACAGATTCAGTATTTTGTGATTTCGCAAAGGCCTTTGATTGTGTTAATCATGAAATCTTAACTAAGAAACTCGGGGTTCTCCTTTGCAATGGTTTAAAATTTACTTAGAAAATAGAAATCAGCAGATGTGTGCTAATGGTGAGGATTCTTCAAATCTGCCAATTAGCAGTGGAGTACCTCAAGATTCAGTATTAGGTCCAATTTTATTTTTATTATTCATCAACGATATCACAGACTTAAAAATAAGTGTAAGAATTACTTTATTTGCTAATGACACGAGTGTAACCTGGAGTAGTTCTGATATACAGACATTACAATCTAGCATAAACAAAGATCTAGTAACTATCAAGTCCTGGTCAACACCAGTAAAACCGTAGCAATGTCTTACAGAGGTACTTTACAGCCTATAACTCTAAGCAATAATCCGATTCTAACGGTGAAGTTTTTAGGTCTTTATATAGACAAATTCCTAAAATGGTCCAATCATATTAATACCTTGGCAAAAAAAATTATCTTCTGCATGTTTTGCCATTAAAACTGTTTCTAAAGAGCTAACCCCTACTACTGCATTAATGACCTACTTTTCCTTATTTTCCTTATTCGAATCTCACCTTCGCTATGGTTTGCCGTTCTGGGGTTCTTGTAGCTTATACCACTTCGAATCTATTTTCAAATTACAAAAAAGAGCAATTCGTAATGTATTTGGTTTAAGTAGTAGGACACACTGTGAAAATTACTTTAAAAATTTCAAAATTCTAACCTTTCCTACTCTATTTATCTTTGAATCCGTCTGCTTAGTTCGCAAGCACATTCAAAAGTTATCGGAAAGACCAACTCGTAGATATCCTACAAGAAATTTAGATACTGATGTTTACTTAACTATTCCCACCTCTGACCTAATAAAAAATTCTATTACCTACAATGCAAAAAAATTGTATAATAACCTCCCGATACAGTTAAAATCTATAAATTCATATGATAAGTTCAGAAGATCGACCAGGGCTTTTCTTCAAGAAAGACCATTTTACACATTGACAGAATTCTATAACGTGCCTTAGACTTTTGGGTTGTATCATATTGGAGCAATAATTAAATTAAGTTAATTTGAAAATTTTAATTTGAACATTAAGTTATAGTGACGGATATTGCATATCCAATGCAATTGTTATTCGTATTTTGTTTGTGTTTTGTTTTGTTTAGTAATTTATTTTTATTATTAGTTTTAATTTCGCTTTGTCTATAAAATTTTTGTAATTTTTCTTTAACAATAAAACATATTCTCTCTCTCTCTCTCCCTCTCTGTCTCTGTCTCATATTATTATAAGAATGTCTTACAACCAAGACTAGTGTCGCTTCTTTTAATTTTTAGTTAGCAATTATCTCTCCTCAAAATAAAGTGTCTCAATTTTGTGTCCATATGATTGATTTTTAGACCTTCAAATTTCATGACAATCTCACGTGTAGTTCACAAGTTAGAGTGATTTTAGTGACGCCACTTTTGTATTTATCAAAACAATAGAAAAATCTGCGCTATTCGAAGTGGGTACAATGTTTGTTTTTAAAAATAAATACTTTTAGGTGCACTTCCTAGAATTTTTCGGTTTCCAAATTATTTTTTATTATGACATCTTTTATAGCCTGTAATAATATACCTGAACACTTTTAGTTAATTAATTTATATTTCTCTTTCGTTCATTTCCGTAATTAATTACACGCGCATTATTTTCAACTTAATACAACAAATATCTTTAGACTTAGACTTTTATGTTCTGCTCTTAAATTAAAACATGCGACAAAAAACAAACTGCAGTATAAAGCTGCATTCATTATAAATGTATACGACATTTTATGTGCCCTGGTTATACCACCACTGTCTCATTTGCATTACAAACAAATTCAAGCATAAACCAAAAATCACATAAAATTTAAACGTATGAATATTATTAATGTTTTTGGTGATTTGTTTGTTGTTTGGATCAGAAACGGATCTTAGAGAAATAGTCAAAATGATGAACTGGGTTTTAAACGGAATTATAAAAATGTCTTTTCAGATAAAGTATATTTTTTATTTCAAATTATTTCTGAAATTAGATATGTATTTACAGTTTTTTTTATCTTCAATCAGTTCGCCAGTTTACGCTTATAGATGTAAGATATTTGAAGAAATTAAGCCTTTAATGGTTGATCTTTTACCTCGTTTAAGATTGTATAGTTTTTCTAGTCACTCATTATTTTACCATCACATTTCATGTCTTGATCTTCTGGTTTTCTTGGACGGCATCTTGA
Organism: Crepidodera aurea; assembly: GCA_949320105.2. NCBI lineage: Eukaryota > Metazoa > Arthropoda > Insecta > Coleoptera > Chrysomelidae > Crepidodera > Crepidodera aurea. The sequence goes on from OX439475.1 coordinate 42,396,403, forward strand.
TTTGTATTTGTTACTTCCAACCCGTTTTTTCTTTGTCATTTTTACCAACGTATTCACCTTCAAATTATGCCTGTGTAATCCATTTCGATTTTGTCTTCTATTTTTATTTTCCTGTCTGTTATTATCGATATTTGAAAGTTTACGAATTGCTACTATTATTGCATACACAAAGTTGTCAATCATCTCCGTAATTTTTATATATAACATGTGTTGTACCTGTTCCGAGGCCTGTAGCATTTACCATTTATGTTATTTATTTAACCTCAACAGTTCTAGGAACGTTATTGCTCATGCAGATGATATCGCATGGGGAAATGTGGGTTTAACTGAGAAGCAAAGTTCAATCAGATATCCGTTGTATAAATAACTGGTTCAATCAAAACAGTAAACATGGACAATACAAATTTCTGGTTGCAACATTACCAGCTATTGGCCCTTCTAAACCTTAAAATATTTGATAAATATCCAATATTAATAATTATATTTTCGAGCAAATTGATCGAACTGTCCTTTTTCTTTCTCGAAAATAACACTTACGCGAAAATAGCGTCATTATTGGCACCTTCCTCGGTCCCGTGACGTAACTCACCGATATGTGTGACGTCGATCGGTGTTGTCATACTTCAAACTGCATTGAAAAAGCAAAAGGTCGAGCAACGGTAAAACGTTCCTAGATATTTCGATTAAAAATAGCACAAAAACCCGACGCCGTACGCGATGATAGTTTGAGATGGGTCGAAACAAGTTGATACTAAACGAGTGCGTTGTATACGTACACACAAAATAGAGGGTCGGAGTTTTTAGGTCAAGATCGTCGGATACCCAGAAATAAAATATTCCCTGAATGGTCCAAAATTATATTTTTTATTGTCAAATTCCCTATGCAGCACATAACGTATGGAATATACATTATATTAAGAGGTTTTGTTTACATGAAAACCCCCCTTCATTTTCCATAAGAATTCAGCCCCTAAAAACCTTCGCACTTATGGTTTTGGTTATGTGACGTCGATTTTTACAAATTATTTTTCTCTTTGCTTAAAGATACACAAAGAAATATTAATCATATCATATAGGATAAATATCAAGTTTACCTTACTATAAATAATGCATTTTATTTATTGTTTTTCTTAACTGTTTAAATGTCATTTTCCAAAAATTATTTGCTGTGGTCCAAACTATTAATAAATAGTTATTTTTAAAGTTATTTAGAACAAAACATTTCAGCGCTAGTTAGCCAATTTTTAAAGGAGCATTGACTCTTCAGGTCTTTAACTCTAAGCAAAATAGATAAAGGGAAATTACCATAGAATTATTAAAAAAGTGTCAAGGGTATGTTCATTTTTCTGATCTGTAAGATAAATGCGCCATCAATCATCAGCAAGTGAATCTGAAGCGTTAAAGAATTCCTCAGATAATTGCAGTTTCATCAAAATCGTAATGTTTGTCAGGAATGTTGGAGGACTATATCGTAGGTCTGGAAACTTATTAAGGATGACAACTTTGAGATAAAAATGAACCCAAAAGGGTAGGTGTCTTTTAAACTTGTTATAACCAGATTTCTTGGGATCAAAAAGGATCCTGACTGGTAGGAGGTATGTTGGAAAGCTTAAGCCGTTACATGAGCCTAAAATTACATTTTCTCTTGTGTTTTTAAGTTGAAAGATCGTCGGCATGTTTTTACAATATTAAAGAATTTGGAACGTTACGACTTCAAGCCCTAGTTAGGGAAACGCATCATGCAATACAACTTCAAAAACGGAATTTTTCATTCACGCGTCCTGCACGTCAACTCCGACACGTCATGTTGATGGGGGTGGCAAAATATAGATAAATAATAGTGATTGCGTGTAAAGTACCATTTGCTAGCTTTTTAGTTGATATTTACTTTGATTTTATTATCAATAAATATTTTTTTTAAATTTTTAACGTTTTATTTCTAGGAATTAAGCAATACGAAAAAATAAATAAAGGTATATATTCACTTCCTGCTTTGTACAGTATGCGTGATATTATCCAACGGCAAAAAATATTTTAATTGTTTTTTGTGTGCCTATACAGGACGATCCAAACAAGAAAAGACAGGATTGCTATATTAGAATTTTCAAGCGATTCAATGTCAGTTAAATGGAAAAAAATGTAAATTTAAGAAAAATAAGAAGTTAACTGGAAGGCGCTAAACTGCAAAAATATTACACTAAAACAAATACCTTTAAAATATATCAAATGGTTAAACTGTTCTGAACATCAAACAACTACTCCTAGGACTACCCAACCCGCAGACATTGTATTACATCATTCCATACAGGTGTTGGAACCCGGTCGAAGATGTTTGACAAAAATCATAAAATCCTATTTGCGTTTTTCAACTCTAGATTTGTTATTACAAGAAAAAATAAATTAAATTAAATTTACGATAATCCATATAAAGCAAAATTAACCAATATGTTACCTTATACAGTGTGTATGTCATTGGAAAGGGTTATTTATCCAACGGTCGTTGGCTTTAGCTTATTATAAGCGGTTATAAAAATTGAACAAAAAGGGCAAGTCCGCATTAAAAAAGTTGATGAAGGTCATGGGGAAACGAAACATTAAATTCCATACAGCAATAATGTCACTTTTTGGTTTGACCATCCTGTATAGTGCTTGCTTAAAAATAAATTTATACATGTAAAGGAAACATATGTAAAAATGGACAAACAAAATGCTGAGAAATTCCATTGTGTATTTTATACGTTTACTAAACTACCTTGTATCTGAATAATCCCCTAATTTTATGCATGCCCTAGTTGTTTATGGCTGCAGGTCCGTAATCTGAGAAAATTGTTATCGCTGTATACGTATTAGCTAGAGATTCGCGAGTTTGATTTGAGTTTAAGAATTTGATTCGAGTTTGCTTAGCAGTACTGAAGAGAAAATGCTTTGGAAGGCTGATTTTGTTAATAATTCGTATTGATTGTCCTTGACCTTATCGCTATAGTTATCGTAATATTGGAAATAAGTAAGTGCCCAAATAGCCTTTGTATTTGTACGTTCCTAAGCAATTATAAAATTTTGAATTATTGTCTGTGATAATTCTACGTGCATCCACAATTATCACAATTATCAATTATAATTATAACAAATAAACGATACTCTTCAAATAACCCTACACGAAAAGGTGCCGATAGATCTGGCAATTCAATGAGTACTTTTCGTACAAAATAATGCGGGGAAATCCATACAGAGAAGATTTCAGATTTCATCAAGTTTTTCATCATTTTCCTGTCGAATCAAATATGAGTGGATTAATAACACCCTCCTTCACCTTTTTCCGTATAAAGGTAGGACCTGGAAACTTTCACCAATTGTTCTGACACATTAACTTTTTGTGGATATTGGTTTAGGCACGAACCTACACCTATTTCGGCAAAATTATGTTCAGAAGAAAAACCGAGTAGTTTTATGAACAAAGTTTGAAACAGGAAGTAATAAATAAGCCGTAGGTTTAATAACATTCACATTATTTGTTACGTGAATAATAAACTTTTATTTTTATATGTTAGAACTAACTTTTTGTATTTGCACAAAGTTGATATTTTGTTTTAAAATTCTGTCAGGCAGGCCCGGACTTACATGCTTCCCATTCTCCCCCACCGCTTGTATGACACGATAGAAAAAAATTATTTTATGCAAAAATAGGCGGAATATTCATATTTTAAGAAAACCTTAACGTGTTACATTTTGTATCAAATAAACATTTTACTTTTTGGTGTTCAGTTCTACTAAATAATTTTTTCCCCGAAGCTGTACTATAAACGGTTTTTGTACAAATCATATTTTCAGTAAGAGAGTATTTAAGAGGGGCCTTGCCACTGACCACCTCGTTTACAGTTGGCAATACTGAATATGCATAAAAATTTAACGAGTTTTTTAAGGATTTATCTCGAGAACGGAATTTTTGTTTGTGGAAATATTTATACCCGTTATAGCTTATACCTTGGAATAGGACATCTCCTTTTTTGAGTTAATTTTAAGGATTAATAAAAAAGATATTAGCCATTTAGTGGAGGTGTGTTTTTGACAGTTTTGGCAATGTGTGATCACCAATTTTAACGTGAAAATGAGATGTCCCAAATGAAGTATACAGAATTAATTTCCGAGAATACTAATTCTCAAATACTTCATTAAAAATAAAATTATGCAAGTTGTCTATATCCCAGTAAGATTTTTTCTTTCCATAGTTCAGGCGTTTTCCGCGTGACACTTTGAGACAGTGGCGCTTTTTGGTTTTTTTGAACGATGTATGCAACCACTATTACGAAGAAAGAAAGTTTACAAGACAGTGCGTTTGTGTTTTTAGGTTACGTTAGCTAATTTATTCGTGTGTTTTGCAATTTTTTTTAATGAGTAAATTAGTATTAACTAAAACCAATTCTTCAGTTTAAAGTATTTCAATTAATGCCGTATACCTCATTTAGGACATGTTACACTTTAAAATTGGTGATCACATCACAAATTGTCAAAAGCACACCTTCCACTAAATGATTAAGGGCGCGGTCTTGTACGTCAAATGTCAGCCAAATTATGTCAAATAAGATGCTGCCCGGGAGGTGCTGGTATCTCGTGATAAATGCTTAAATTAAACAAAATAGTTACAGAAACCTTCCTTTGAAATTTTCTCGTTACAGAAACCATTCGAGAAATTCCTTGTTTATTATATTTAATACAAGGGGAGAACAATATTTAGTATCATCAAAACGTAGAATTTTAACTTTTTATTTTTCATTTATTTTCTTTGTAGGTATATTTTATTTATACAGAGCCTTTCAATGAAAACGATTCATCCATAAGATATTTCTTTTAATTCTTAAAATTAAAATAATTTGTTACTGCGGCATTGATAATATCAAAATAACATTTTCTTTTCAGTTATTTGTTCCTCGTTATGAAGTACCTACTTATATGAGAAACGAAAGAAAAATTAACCACGCGAACGATTAATAATTACGATTTAGGTGAACATGTCAAAGATATTTACAAGTCGGAAACAATTCGAAATAAAATGCCCTTTTCAAATGTATAGATACATAGTGATGTTATTGCTCATTTCATAGATAGAATTAAAAAATGCAAAATCTCCCATCCCACTGTAATAGGTTATGCCGTTGTCTGTATAAAGGTATATACAGTCTCAAATTTAAAATTATCCGCCAAGCCGGTGTAAGGTCGGAAAAGATTTCGTGAGCAATTGGACGGCGCCGGCGTTATTTAACTCGGGTTACTGAGGCAAATAATACAATAGGCTTAGCGTATTCTAGATATTAACTTTTTACTAATCCAAAATATTCACGAAGCGATAAATAAATGGCAAAGGTCCGGAATTGCACAAGAGTCCAGCTGCCGGCGCATGCGTGAGCGAACTTGGGATTTGTTTTGATTGTCAGTGTGTTTGTGTTTACAGTTTACACTGTTAAATTCTTTGGTCGTTTAGTGTTCTTTGAAGCCTCAAAAAATCTTACTGCTGTATTTCTTGAAAAAAATATTCCATGGAGTGTACAACAGCAGCGTTGATAAAAGTACTATTAAAGATTAAAAAAAATTGTCTGGAAATTAAATTTTAAATCCTATTATTAAATTCGTATAGGTACGTATATTTTAAAGTTTTATTGCGTACTTAGATGATCCTTTCTGATTAAACTTTTTTAAATGTTTGTAGAGCAAAAACCTTATAGAAATGGTCATGTTACCTGTTTATGAGAATAAAAAAATTGCATAAATATAAAAATGACCAACCAAATAAGAAAATTTTATTTACAAAGACAATAATACAATTGCAGCGTTCTTATTTTTGTGTTGTGAGTTCATGTTTCTTTTATTATGTGCCAACATTGCTATATTCTAAACCATAACAGATAGGAATACGATGAAATGGGAAAAAAATTGAATTTTTTGAAAAAATTAGAGGTAAAAAAATCTACAGGGTTTATTGATTTTCTTGAGTTGTACAGTAAAACCAAAAATGGCATTTTTATAGTGTTTATAGTTTGCAAAATATCAATGATTTATTCTAGTATAATGAAAACAATTCAATGAATAAAATAAAATAGTTAACAAACAAAATATAAAATTAACAATATAATTTGAAAAGAAACATTTAAGTTTATTACATTAAAATAAAATTTAAAATGAACAAATGTTATCTGAAATATAAATAATAGTAAAATTTTCTGCTCTTTCACGTGCTGAGCTATTAGTTTTTCGAATTTAGCATACACTTTAGAGCAGCCAAGATTTTTTTTTCGTTTTCTACACCTTTTAAAGCGATATCACATTTTATGAGAGGTTAAAGTCTCTGACAACTGGGCTTATTATGACCCCGCTAAACATACCAGCTGATTCATTTGTATACGGTGCAAAATAGATTTGCTTAGGGCACCATCTTTCTTGCAGTGTTAAAACCTATATGATCTATATATAATTATATACATATATACTACGTACTTATGGACTAAGAAGTGTCAGTCGCCATTTTTTGACCAAACTATCAATTTAATTTGAAGTTCCTATAAAATGACTTCAAAATTTCAAATCGACTGATTTCACAAATTAAAGTATTTTGATGTATTCTGATTAAACCACATTGTAGATAAAGGTTTAACTTAGGTCAAGTTAATGTTTATTTTTCTTATTTTTTCAGAATCTGGGATATATAGATTGTTAAATGTCACTTTTAAGGTTAAAAAAATTGGATGATTTTAAAGCTATCGTTTTCATAGAAAATAATAAATGTATCCATTTAAAATAGTAAGACTACCTAAGTTAGACCTTTATCGTTAATTTGTCTGAAAATTATATTTTAAATCCCATTACATTCGGAAATCAGTCGATTTAACTTTTGGTCTGCAGCATAGGATTTTATACACAGGAAGAACCCGCCTTTTTTTATTATTCGTTAAAATTTGTTGAAAAATGGAGATGTCCTATTCCAAGGTGTAAGCTATAACGGGTAAAAATATTTCCACAAACAAAAACTCCGTTCTCGAGAGAGGCTGTTCAAAAAATCTTCAATTTTTATGCATATTCGAAGGAGGTCGTCAATGTGACAGTTTCATGTATGTTTTAGGAGGACTTTATGCAATTTTAATTTGAAACTCTTTTATGTAAATGTTTGGTTCTTACAATTAGCTCTTTATTATGTGTTTTATTTCCGAAGACTCTGATCTAGGAATCAATTAGCTTTTCCGAGCATACGAATTTCCGAGGACAACGGATTTAATAATCTAGCTAATGGAGACAAGGTTTATGAGTAGACTGTGACCACTTTATGCCCGTTGAATAACCGCCAATTCTGTTAGTGTAATACTTGGAAAACCCACAGATAACCTAGGTTATAGTTCTAGGGTCAACTTCTGGCTAAAACAGTTCCTGGATATCATACTGACATTTGTCTATTTAGCACATATTCTCAAAAAAAAGTGATTTTTATACCCATACAGCTTTGATGTTAATTCACTATTAAAAATCTACACCCCATGTATATGTTAATATATACTGCATTTAAATATGCAAAGTGCTTAACGATCCATGATTGGCTTGTTTAGTTAACGTACGAGTTTTCAATAAATTATTCACAATACAGAAAATTACCGCAATTATTAATACAACAAGTAACGTTGTACAGATTGTCTCCTTTGCTTTATCGGTTGGTCATTCAATCGACCGTTATTTACAGAAAAATTATTGATATAATTAGTTATTTCAGGAAATACCAAACAACTAAACAGCGTTACTGACAAATAATTAAAAAATGAGTAAAGAGACTTTTTATCATATTCAATTTATAATTTGTAATCAATTCATACAAAATTACAAAAGGGTGTATATTTTATGCCATTCTTTTGCTCGTTACTTTTTTAATGAATCCTGGAAAAATGATTACCTTTGAACAAAGCTGTTCGTTTAGAAATTGAATGAAATTGTGTAACAGCTTATTTCCAGTAAACATATTTTTCAAGGATTCGTTATGTATGAGTTGAATTCTAATTTAATTGGGTAATTCTAAAATTTCAAAATTAATTAAAATTAAAATGTTTTCTGCTTTTATATGACTTCTGGTTTTTAATTACATTAACTTTGCGGTTCGTTTAGTTTTGATTGATTATTTATTTAATAGTTATTGAATTAAATTTGTAAATTTAGGCATCCTTGAAAGTGTTTACGAATACATAATTTGGCTAATTTTCCGATATAATTTGTTAGCTACTTTATTATGTCCAACTTTTATTATCGGAAAATAGTGATTAGAATCCTCATCTGCTTATTTGTACATGCGTATCTTTTGTTGATTTTTCTTGAATGCTCATTTTCATTAAAAAGTGACCAATCTCATACGTCTGTTATAGTCATCAGGTGATTTCAATCTATACATGTATATCCTTATGACCACATGTTCCCGTATTTTCGTTTTTCTTCGAATTTTATTAACATTTCTATTATTTCATTCTTTCTTTACATCAAACGATTGTTTCTAAAGAGTAATTATTAAACCACACCACCAAGTTTTTTACTGTTTTATTTATTATGGAATTAAAAATTATAATTCAGAATAATAAATTGTTTCTGCCAATCGTTGGTGAACGTCAAAGATAACTAATAGATATGTATCTCAGAGAGGCTGATAGAACACAAAATATTGATGTTATAGCTTGCCAAAATAGCACACGAACAATTTATCGGAAAATATTCAAATTGACAGTCTTACATACGTCTTTGTAAAAACTGCCCTACCGATGAAAAATAGATGAAGCTAGCAGAAGAGAATGGTGTCAATCGATGGGACTTAGCGTCAACCAAGACTACCTTAGTTGCCTTTACACGGAAAAGAAACATTAACCTCAAAACCATCGAATTGGACGGGAAAGTTATTAAATGGAAGCCAGATGTCAAATATCTGGGACTAATACTAGATAATAAACTCATCTGGAATAAGCACGAAAAAGAAGTAACCAGCAAAGCCACGAAAGCTCTAATGGTGTGCAGAAATTTTGCGGGAAAAAACTGGAGATGTAACCCAAAGATCCTGCGGTGGATGTACACGTCAATAGTGAGACCGGCCATCACTTACGGAGCAGTAGTCTGGGGCAGCAGAACTAAGCTGGCCAGTACAAAGGCAAATCTAGTGAAAATCCAAAGACTAGCATGCGTATGCATAACAGGTGCAATGAGAACGTGCCCAACGGCCGCCATGGAGGTAATCCTAAGCCTTACACCCCTCCATATAGTAGTGGAGAGTATAGCGATAAGGACAACCTACAGAATGACCAGAGAAGGATCAACCAAACGCAAGTTTCGACTCCTTCCTGGAAATCACCAAACCTGGGACATGCCCCAAGATGAGATGACAAAGAAGTTTAGGTAAAGAATTCAACACAAAGCTAAGTAACAAAAGCGAATGGGACAAAGACACCATCCCATCAAAAGAAGTGCCATGAAATGGTACACAGATGGTTCTAGAACAACAGAAGGAACAGGAATAGGAGTATATGGGCCTGGAACCAAATATTCCGAAAGTTTAGGCAAATCTCCGAGCATTTTCCAAGCTGAAATATACGCCATCGGAAAATGTGTCCAGTTCAACATAGAAAGAAATTTTCGCAGACAAGAGATCATCATCATGTCAGACAGCCAAGCAGCCATTAATGCCTTGAACTCCCACGTAATCAACTCCAAGATAGTTTGGGAGTGCCTAGAGAATCTAAACGAACTAGGCAAGAACAACACTGTTACTCTACTAAGGGTTCCGAGACATACTGGAGTGGAGGCGACGTACTCGCAAAAAAAGGGGTTGAAACACCATTTCTGGGACCTGAACCCTTCTGCGGAATAAGCACCAGTACAATACTTGATGAACTTGGAAAAGAAGTAAATAAGAAAAGATCCCAATACTGGATAGGACTGCAAGGAATGAGGCATTAGTAAAAGTAAAAATAAGCTCAGAATAACGGGTATCCTAACAGGGCACTGCCGTCTGAGAGGCCATCTAAAGAAACTCGGATTAGTAGACAAAGAAGAATGCTGATCCTGCGAGGAAGAGGAGGAAACCTCTATCCACATTCTCTCAGAAGGCATTACCCTGCAAAATCCAAGGGTACGATACCTCGGACAATATCAAATAGAAGAGGAAGATCTACCTAATCTGAAGCTTACCGACATCCTGAACTTTTTGAAAGCAATAGGACCGGACGAACTGCTCTAATCGTTGAGACATCCTTAACGACTGGGCAGCAGTAGGGGCACAATAGATCTTATAGGTCGCAGTGTATCGACACCCCCATCACAGATAGATAGATAGATCCTTATGACCACATGTTCCCGTATTTTCGTTTTTCTTCGAATTTTATTAACATTTCTATTATTTTATTCTTTCTTTACCTCAAACGATTCTTTCTAAAGAGTAATTATTAAACCACACCACCAAGTTTTTTACTGTTTTGTTTATTATTGAATTAGAAATTATAATTCAGAATAATAAATTGTTTCTGCCAATCGTTGGTGAACGTCAAAGATAACGAATGGATATGTATCTCAGAGAGGCTGATAGAACACAAAATATTGATTTTTTTTTTACTTCAGTGTCAACGGCATCGACTACTCTGGTCATTAGCCTCGTGTTCTGTGTAGGCTTTGTTACTGTTTCCCAGCGCCACTTTAGGAACAGCACTGTTAATTGGAACCCAACAGTGAATGGTCGAGTGAGGAATCACACCTGGTATATGAAAATCAATTTCTAAATTTTTAATTAATTAAAAATCAGAAAATGATTTCTGTCGTAGATTGGATTCGAACCCACAACCCTTGGGTTATGAGTCCAGTGCTCTACCACTGAGCCACCCACTCCCCTTAATATTGATGTTATAGCTTGCCAAAATAGCACACGAACAATTTATCGGAAAATTTTCAAATTGACAGTGTTACATACGTCTTTGTAAAATCTGCACTACCGATGAAAAATAGATGAAGCTAGCAGAAGAGAATCCAGATCGATGATTAGGGTATTATAAAAAAATCTCATACACTTTTCTGGATAATTCAAACCATTTATAACAATTTTTCTTTACGGCGAAGTTACATTTTTTTAAATGATCAAAAATAAATGTATAATTCAGAAATTGATAAGTGATTACTTTGACAGTTGAACACTAATTATAAACCAATAAAATGACAGGCACAGCCCCGGAGTAGGGACTTTATTATCCTAAGTTATGAGTTTTCCAGATGTTATTCTATAAATATTTAGATTTAAATCACAATGCAAATTTGTGCCTGTTACAGACAGGCTTATACACCAATATTAAAAAAAAATGCATGGGCCGATTACGCCTCTGCCGATATATTATCTACACCCTACCACTATCAGTTCACCGTGAATGCAAATAACCTAATTTTCTTAAATAGTCCCTTAGATTTCAGCGTTTAAAGACAGCCTGATCGATCAGGATGTTAGTCTTGGGGGAAAATTCTCCTGCGAAAAACGTGAAAAACTTGTGTTAACGCGAGACTGCCTAAAAAAGGCACAGAGATAGTGTTTTGGAATACTTCCACTGGCACATATCCCGAGGTGGATGGAATATAAATTTCCTCATATTGATTTTCACTGGAATATATATGTACCTACTTGTAATACTGGGAACAGTGGCCAGGTATTTCAATTTTTTTAGATTTAAGAGTCAATGCTCCTTTAAATTTAAATCGATAAACAAAAAATATATTTTTCTTCAATAACCAGTACATTGGTCGATTAAAATAAACACGTTATATTTATGATATTTTTATTAAGCAGCAAATATTTAGGACTGGGTAGAACCAGCCAAAACATCATTAGAAGTTTATATTTTTTTTTCCTAAATCGCACTGTTTGAAATTATTCGGCATTTGATATCATACAATGAAGGAGAAATTTTGTTAATAAAATTTAAAAAAAGTCTTATATAAATTAATTTGTGACGCGATCTTTAGTTAATAAATTAATTTTATTCTGCCTTATTAGCCTTCAAACAAATCAAATCAAACATAATATTTAAAAAAATAAAATCTCAAAGTGTGAAAAATCGCCTTTCAATGTCTCAAGTCGGACCCAGACCATCGGCCAATACGGTAATCGCGAGTTATGTGAGACAATACACTCGCAGCGATTGTTGAATCATTCCCATGTCTTTCAATAGTAAGAAAACGGCTTCTTGAGTCACTCCCAATGATCCTGCAAGCACTTCTTGCGTTTGACTCTGCTCTTCTACGAGTAACGCCTCTAATTCCATTCACTACATGATTTATCATAAACTTCAACAATCATTCGATGTGCTTCTTCCAATTAAGAGTGTTCTATACCCATCAACTCTGTCAATTTCATACATAACCTCGAAATCCTCGCCCCTTACGTCTTCGCTGAACCCCCCTCTAAAGAAATTGTTAGGCAGCATGAAATACATCTGTGTATTTGCAGTTGCATAGTTACCAATTCTCGGATAAGGACGACATCTAGACGTAGCATTTTCAGTCGTGGATGGAAATTAAATTTCTATTGACACGAACACAACTTTATGCGATCTAGCGGTATCAATTTGAACTGCCCGAAACGCGTAATGTTTGTTTGTTTATCTACAGTTTGATATTTGAGCATTTGAGTTTAAGCGCGAACGAAACTAATATGAGTAACTTGTATAGAAACCTCTTTTCTATAAATTTTGTATACTAACTCACAGTTTTTATTCGGGACAACAGCTTACGGCTTACAAAAGTTTTCAAGCCAATAAGTAGTATGAGGCCAGGGTCATACTGTTTTAGCCAAATTGGGAAAATTGTGTTTAATATACAGAAATAATACAAATAAAACAAATTGTAAATCTTAGATGTTTATATATTCATAAAATAAAGTAAATAATGAAAAAAAATAATTCAATCGTATTTGCGAGGGATACATATTTATAGATGCACTACACACTACTACAAATTTGTCCAATGCAGTATATAACCATCTTTTTTTAGACAACATACTCATTGGTATTGTTTCATGAAAAATCTTATCAAATACTATTAAACGAGCAAGGTTTGTATGTGTGTGTGTATGTGTGTGTGTGTGTGTCCAGAGGATCTCGAAATCCACTTGTCAGAATTCAATGAAACTTTCAGGGTAGACTAATTCCTATCTAAATCGACAGAAAATGTAGGTCTCATGTCTGTGAAAATTCGATCTTCCGAGATATTTACAAGAAAAGTTAAGCTTTTAGTTTTATTTCCTAGCAACGGCAACTTGTTTCTATAGTAATATACTATAAAGGAGAGAGGATATAACGTCACATTCCATAGGCGTACTTTGCAAAATAAGTTTCTATAATATAAATAAGGTCACAGCATATAAAATATATATACCCACTTCGTAGATTAAATTTTGAAGTTATATTATTTACAAAAAATAAAAATAAACCTTATGCATCTGACACTTTAACATTGAACGAATTAAATTTAACCAATAAATAACAAGGAGGATTATATGTTGGGATTAAACTGTTTTTAATCTCTTGGCATTAAAAGTAACGCTTCAGTACTTACCTAAACTCAAAGATTAAAAAAAAAGTTAGTTCAAGAACTATCTATAAAAGTCACTGTCTTCACTAAAACTACTGGTATCACTATAATTGTCTTTTCTGAGATTTATTACTATAGGTTCTATTAAATTATCCATTGATATATCCACTTTCCTAAATGAATTTTCCACATTTTTACCATGACCAATGCATTTTCCCCAATGTTCTCTATTTACATCTGAAACTGCCTTCAAAAACAAATTTCGCACATCAGGAAATTTAAATGTTTTATTGTTTTGAGAAACATAACGTTTTAATAATTGTGACCAGATCAGTTCAATTGAATTTAACTCTGCGTGGTTCGGAGGCAATCTGAGAATTCTAATTCCTTTTTCTCTGGCCATCTCATCTATAATATATTTTTTGAATTTGTTTTTATGTTGCCTTGCTATTACTAATAATTCTGCCTTCAAGGATGTAGGAGGACTGATAATATTTTTAGAATGAAGCCATTTTGAAATATATATTAATACAAAATTCTGAATCAATTAAAATACATACGATACGGCTATGAATAAATAAAGTCTGACCTATCTGTCAAAAGAACAGGTTTATTAGAGTAAAAACCATGGAAACGAGATTAAATCTAGACAAAAACTATATTAGGCCGATCAGATGTATTAAAATTTAAATTTTAACTACAAATAAGTATTGAAGGATGAGGTAAAAATAAAATTTCTACCTCTTGAACCTGTACTACGTTCTGCAAATTAAATACTGCACTCCTTTCTTCTGTATAGTATAGTAGTAAAAAGGTTTGACTTTATTTAATTTCTGGCGTTTTAATCTGAAAGAATTCAATTTTAAATTTGCCGCTTTATATAAAAAAGGAAAGGTTCATTTGACGGATATAAATAATTTGCTTGTCAAATGACAGCCATCTCATAAATTTAAAGTTGAAAATACAACGTTGCCAATTCAATTTCAGAAATCATGGGTTTACGTAAATATTTATAGGAACGTTGAGTAACACTGGTAAAATGGACACTTGTCAAAATGTGACACCTGTAAAAACGTGACAACTGTTAAAATGTGATACGTGTCAGAATGTAACAACTATCAAAATGAACAAATGTCAAAATATGACACCTGTCAGAATGTAACAAATGTCAAAATGTCACACGTATCGTACTTTTCTTTATTTATTACAAAGATCTAACCTAAGCTAAAGCTAATCTTTTTTTTTTGGCGGGTGGAAATGCTTTATGCACATCGGGTAAAGGTTCTTCCCTTCCCCGATAGTGTGAGACTACTACCCCTTACGGCTACTATTTTATTATGCGGACAGTTTTAATATTTAAGTTTTCACTATCATAGAGAGAGAGAAAAAGAATAAATGCTTGTACACGTGTACTATTAACATAGATTTCAATTTTTTATTTTACAAGAAACTTTAAAGAGACATTTAAAATTCTCTATTTTCATAGTACATTTTAAGGTTGATTGTGACTTTGTATTTTCCAAGAACAAATTGTAATGTAATGTACGAATGAACTATTTTTGTAACTGAACTGCCACACGTCGAGAGTCTGGTCACAGGTTTTTGTGGAGGTTTTTACCCAAGTATGAATATCAGACCTATAATTTTCCTTCACTGCAGATCAATAAATAATAAAATCAATTGAACATAGAGTTTTTCTTATATAGTGATAAATAGAGTGAGCTGAGCGATCTTCTGTTGACGGGACGTGTGCCCTACACGCTGCTGTTGCCCGTCCCGGAAACGGGGCCTGTACACCGTGACAATTCGCGAAGATCAAGCGTCAGTAGATGTTGCTCTAAAAGGGTGAAATCCCCAAAAACTAGGCAACTTTTAATGCATTTAACTAACCTCTGTGACAAGCAGTTGATAAACGTCAACAACAGCTGCAGCCAATTGAAAATTAACACTGACAGCTTTTTTAATTTTCCCGCCTACTTTCAAGCCAATCGCCAATCAACTTTTTATTTATCTCCCTTTCAGTAGTTCAAGTAGATGTCGCCCACTCCGTGATTTTCGCGAATTAATTAATAATTTGTCATGTTATAAAAATACTTAAATTATCTATTCATTGGACTGCTTAAAAATGTAGATTTGAATGTTAAGAGCGAAGCTCGGTGACCAGATATTTTTTTTTAAAAGACCAATAATTCATTCTACATGAATTCGTACAGTTGATTTTTTCACTTTCTAAAGATTGGTATATTTAAATTCGCACCTAATATTTGTAGAGAATCTTGAATTAAAAAACCCCTGTCGGCTAAAACAATCACCAATCACCTGGTAAAATTAAATTTCAAAAACCACAGTTTTCTGTCAAAAATTTGTCAATAGTGTTTTAACAGAGCAGGTTTACCCAAAAATTTACACAAGTAATAATAAAAAAAATACATATAAAAGATCGCCAAAAATACCTGTTTTAAAATGCCTAGAACAAACACATCTATTATTCACTTGGCTTTCAGAAAATGTACCTCGTTTCAAAGCTTTAATCCAAGCATTTCTTCATTCACTAGACAACGCACTTAAATGATCCCCTCCGTTCAGAACGCATTGAGCATTTAATAACACTACAAAAATGTGGCATTTTCAATTTATTTCTTCTGAATAAAGAACTTTAAAAAAATCTTTCTGATGTTTACATATGAAAGTAACGTTGTTCCATAAAGTTGTGTCTCCCAGCAAATATGGCCGACCTGTCACCTACGTCATCCTGGAATGGTCTATATTCAGTCAACACAACAATCCAATGTAAATTAATGCAATCAGAATAACTGTCCTCGGGTTTCGCCGTACAATTACCTTTTCTGATTGGCCAGGATTCTGTAAAAATCCGACAGAACACGAGCGCAATTCGAGAGGTCCCAGGAGCCGCTAAACACAAGACAAACCTTTGGAAATATAAATCTTCTGGTAAAATTTTAAATTTGAATTGCTTTAAAGGAGGACCGTCGGGGGGCAGCACCTCCCGGTACCCTCTGAGATTTTGAGGCAATGTTCAATTTTAGAAAAAACTACTTACTTTTTTCAAAAATGATAATACAAAAGTTGTTCAGTGGCAAATGAAAAACGGCGGATGATAACTTATATACGTATATGACTTTTTTTATATTTTTTTCATATTATTTCTTTTATGTATATAAAAAAAAGTGATCATCCGCCATTCTACGATGAATAATAAGCTCGGATACAAAAAAATATTTTTTTTGTTGAGTAATAAGCCCCCAATTTTAACATTAACATTTCCAATATGGGGGAGGGTATAGAACCCCCTTAAAGCAGAAAATTAAAACCTCCCCTAACTGCTGCTTGATTAACGCAAAATTCGACACTTTCAACAAAGTACAAAACAATGATTCCCCGTAAAATAATCGCTTTTCAAACTTTAATCGGAATGAACCAAAAGGACTAAATGAAAAAATGGTCAAAGTGGATTATCCCGAACTATATGCTAAAACAGAACACATTGTTTAATAGAAGTATTAGCGGTCAAAGTGAGCTCGTTTGTTTAATAAAAAAACATTGAATCGGGGACTAGTAGCGAAGCCGACAAATCACTTTGATCTCTAAAATAAGCAAATTTTCAGTACCGAAAAATATACGAAAGTTTCAAAGATTTTCTGGATAAACATTCATTGGTTTTTGTTGCAATTAACCCAAAATCTATGAAGTGTCATAACTAGGATTCCATTTACAGTTATTTATATTAATTTAGGATGTATTTATACATTCATATTAAATACTGGAAAATGTACAATGCAAAAACGGTTTTTATATGACACTTTCCATATCCTTATTCTAGAAACCATGACTAATATTGATTTTTTCCTGGAATTTACATGAAATTTGTGCTTTGAATGTTGCGAATAAAAGAACCTAGTATTTATACGAACGTACGTTGTAATTTGAATAATTTGATGCAGTCGTAATTATTTTTTATGACAACAAAATAGCCACTTTACTTTTAAAACATAGTTGAAACGTAACATCTATATTTAGGTAGTAGTTTTAAGTTAAAAGAACTAAATACATTTACCTAGAAGTATATTTACATCACAGTTTCCTTGAACCACCAGTCTTTTCGTTTCTTTCTTTCTAACTATTTTAAATACGGTGGAATACGGTGTTTTTGTTAAAGAGGCAGTTTCTTACACAGCTTGATCCTTCGATATTCCACATTCCCTAATGGTAGTATAATAGTAGAGGCCAGGAGTCAGAGTGATCTGACCTTTTTTCCGGACAGAGCCAATTTAGTCTTTCCCCCTCATTTTAGAGGTCGCTGAAACCGAATCTGAGGTTAAAAAAGTTTTTACCCTCGGCGTCCCCTTCAAAACAGCCAAAAACCACCCCCCTCGAGGGGTTAAACGCGCTTTACAAGGTTTCCCTGTAGAAAAACACACTTTCCCCTCATTTTCGAGGATGCTGAGCACGGTGGTGGTGTTGGATATCGCTTCTGACCACCACCAACCCCTCCACCAGCCCTACACGTCGCCCTTAGGAATCAGGACCACTTTCGCCTCTTTCCATGGGGACGGTATCTCCTGGACCTCTAGTATAGTGTTCAGCACTTCCAGAATTAGGTCTGGGTAAAGAACTGTCAATCTAAAATCGTATTAATACTTTCATTACAATTGAAAAATTAGTAAAGGACACCAAAAGATTACCTCTTGATAAAAGAAGTCAAGAAGTCAAGAAATTATACCAAAGATGCTACGAATCAAGGGTAAATCAGTCAAAAATTTGAAGAAAGCTTTACAAAAAAAAAAAGAAAACGAAGAAAAGTTTTACTGCATAATGTGCTACGAAAAGTATCAATCTCCTTCGAAAGAAGATTGGATCCAGTGCACCGTTTACCAACTCTGGGAACATGAACAATGTATTTTCGGTAAGACTAGTAGTAGGTATCTAGAGGTTATGTGTGTGATATTTGTCGTGATTAACCGTCGTTCCTACTAATTACCATGTACCGTTCCCATTTCCCCCGCGGCATATCAATTACCCCATAGGTTATCGGGTAAATAGGAACGGCAATGCTTTTTTGTTTTGTTTTGAGTATTGGTCGGTGGAGATGTTGGTGGAAGTGGTAAGCAATATTCAGCCCCGCCACCGTGCTCAGCATCCTCGAAAACGGTGGGAGGGGTATATATTTGCCGCTGATATTTAAAAAAAATTGACCCATTTCGAGGAAGAGTATTGGCCGATGGAGAAGTTGGTGGAGGTCGAGAGCGATATCCACCGTGCTCAGCATCCTCGAAAATGGGTGGAAGGTGTGTTTTTCTAGAGAGAAACATTGTAAAGCGCGTTTTACCCCTCAAGAGGGTGGTTTTTGGCCGTTTTGAAAGGGACGCCGAGGGTAAAAACTTTTTTTACCCTCACATTCAGTTTCAGCGACCTCGACAGAGGTGGGAAAGACTAAATTGGCCCTGTCCAGAAAAAAGGGAAAATCACCTCAAATTTCGACTCCTGATATGGACTATAAACATTTAATACAATTTTTTCCCATTATTTACGTACTGGCCATTAGTATGAAAGTAGTGAAAGTCTGGTGGTCAGGTAAGTAAATTTTATATATTAATAATTATTACTCACTTGAATTCAAATAATTTGGTTTTCTGAAAAAAGCTTATACCTATCAAGTCTGTTTAAATTGCAATCTTGATTAAGCGTAACATTTTACGTAAATAAAAAGATTAACAAAATGCCAAAACATTTTAAGTCTCAAGCAGAACGTCCGCATATAAGACCAGTTCTATAGAACACTTAAATGGATGCGATAATAAATTATATTGGATTGGAAAAATATTTATTTGGAACGAAAGAGTTCTCTCTAGTATTAAATGGAAATGGTCCAAAATATTTTCGGCGATATTCCGCATGCACAGATTTCTAATAAAATATGACATAGTAGACATAACAAAAAAGAAAACGCGCTGATCTATATTTTATTCCATGTTTGTGCTAGGTCATGGTTCATATTTTGTAGTTTAAAGAAGTCACATAAGTCATTCTGTCACAATGAAATGAAAGAAAATAACAAATTGCTTTAGCCCCTATCTTATCTTTTAAATAAATTGTTTTTGACTTTTATGTTTAATGAAAAAAAGGATATAAAATAAAAATAAATAAACATTTACTTATGACATATCCTGTATGATATTTATATTTAATGATTAAAACTATAGAAAATTACTGCTGTTGAAATACATTTAACGCCTTAAAAATAACTTTTTGATACGAATTAAAACTAGATAACAATTTACACTGTATATTTTTGAATTTGTTTTTAAAATTATTTATAAAACTATTTAATTATCAACCATACCTCCGCGATCTAAATCCAATTTCGTTTAACCAAACTTAACACAGTATCGTTTAACTTCCTTCGATGATTAGGACCCAGTAAATTCTTCCTGGTCCATCCAGAATCCTGAAATTCTTCAGCGGTGTTTTTGACAACTCCTCTTTCAGTACAGTTAGGTTTCAGCACGACTAAAATATGATAAGTCTCATTTTTAGCGACATCTTTTAATTCATTCTGAAAATTTTCCCATGAAACATTGCACGTTTTAATAATTTGAGAGCTATCGGTGTGGCATGAAATCTTGCTAAATCTTTCAAAATAAGCCTGACTGCATCAGCTTCGAAACCATTTAGTCTGTCTTCGGTATAAAAATCCTGGACTTTTAGATTCTCAAAAAGTAAAACACCATCATCGCCTACAACATTATTGTTACCATCTTTGTTAATCCTAGCTCCGTAGCATTTTGGAAAGAGATTGTCGTACAACTTTTCTTCTGGCATGGAATATTCTTCTTGAAACTGAACTAAGGCCGGAATAGCTTCGGTGTAAGCTACTACTTCTTTTTTGAAGGTAACCTGGACGTAGAAAACTTTTCGAAGCATATCGTTGGATGGAAGAAGCTTGGCTACTAGAAGAATTTTTTCTTCTTGATCGCTTTTTTGGAATTTAATTTTAGATCTACAGCTAGAATTATAGATCCATAATGTTCACCTGGAGCTGTTACTACACTAAATTTTTCTTCAGCTAATTCGTATTCATCTTTTAGATGTTCTTTTAATCATTTTTCCAAATCTTGAATTTTTATTGTAGCCATTTTCTGAAAACCCATCTTTATTCACTTGAATTAATTATCAAAGCCGCGATGTCACTTACGATATTGTTATGATGTATATTTACTTGCAATATCAAGTAATTTAGGTCGGGGTATTTGGAAACAATAGAGGGACGGGCATAAAAAAAAAATTATCTTTAGTTTTTCGTCTAGTGTACAAAACAGAATGTTAATTTGTACATAACGATTTTTTCAGACGGTTTAGTAGTGATAGCGCCTCTTTGAAGCACCCCCACTCCTCAATTTATAGCCCCCCCCCTTTTGACACCTGTCTACAGATTGCCAACTTTTATTGGGGGTCACTGACATCTGCCAGCATTATTTGAAGATATTAACTGGAATTTTTTTTTAAATATTTATCTACTCTATTCTTTCACTGAACAACTCATTTGTTGTAAATTGTTTTGGTAATAATTTGGTCCAAGAACTACCCAATTAATTAAAACTCTAAATGTCGTTAAACTTCTGACCTGCCGAATTGTATTTTCCTCTATTGTTCTTTCGAATGGCAAATTAAAGTTTACCCCAAAATGCCTAACCTATTTTTTTGTGATAGGTTCACCTTTACCACTGTTCCAGATACACTAATCCCTAAGGAAAACCGCAAAACCAAACATCAAATCGTGACCGATATCAAATCAAAATTAATTCCTGTATTTACCCGCATAGGTTGTCAATGTTTTAGAGCCTGAGGATTCATTACATCAATTATAGTCAATTAAAAAGTTTGCAATTCCGGATATCGCGAAACGATAATGATTTATTCATGTTCTTTTCGAACTGTATTTTTAAACAACACTGGGTTTTGTAACTGGATTACTCTGTGTGCAATATTAAACTGTAATCATTTCTTGTTTAATTTTCTTCATTGTTACGTGGCGGAACTTTTCCTTTTATCCAAACGACAGTGATATTTAACATTAATTAAATTATTAATGGCCTAAATTATCTTATTACCACTCTACACATTAATTACTGCCATATTAAACAAGGATTATTTTTCAAGTCTGACACTTCCTAGCCAACCAATAAATATAAGCGTTTATGGCGGGAGTACCACCTAATTGGTATCTACAAATCACAATCCTTAATATAAGATTTGTCTTTTTCCCATCTGTAACGTAAACCTACGATAGATTTGTGAATTAGAAACCACTCAACCCTTGACAGCGAAACCTCTCCTGGACCATCAAATAATTCTTCTAAAAGGGTATCTTGTGAGTTTAAATATTAATTGAAACATCACATAGAAACAAAGAAATGGTATTGTTAAAAGAATAAACATTAAAAAAAAATTAGTAAGAAATAGAAGAATTATAAGTGTGGGACTGATTTAATGTGAAATAACTATTACAGTGAAAATTCTTATTGAATAGCTCTGTTAATAACCTAAAAATTAAAATCAAAATTAAATAATATTCAAAATTTAAAAATGTTTACAAACAATTTAATTTCAGGACAATCTGTATAACAAAACTAAATTAAAAGTTGTGACAACTGTTTAAAATGAAATTCAAAGTTACCAACATTGGTGACTAAGTTACAAAATAGTGAAATGTATAAAAAGAGACACCAGAATATAAAGGAAAAACCTGTTAATCGTTAAAATTATAAAAACTAAAATACATAAAATATAAAATAAAATAATAGAATTAAAAATTTGAAATAATAATAATAACTAATTAAGAAAATAATTTGTAAGGTTTTTGTTTTGCTTTATGACGTAACATAGCAACAAAAAAAAAGGTTGTTAGAAAATGGTAGAAAAGACTAGTATGGAAATTTGAAACAGAATATTTTTATTTAAATTTAAAAAAAATTTAGAAAGTTTTATATTCTGGAGATCTGTTCATGACTACGAGAATGTACTATAATTAGTAAGTGACTAACATTAAATATTATTTAAACAATCACTTGCCTGGTGGAAGAATAAAACTTCGTTGTTACTTTGTTTTGAACCCGAAGGCCGACTTTTTGCATAGTACTCAGCAGTGTGTATACAGGCCTATTTACTGGTTGAGAGACGCCGAACTAGGAGAAAGAACATCACAAGAATTCCAGGTGCACAATAAATCACTGGTTGTGAGAATCGTGTTGAGTAACAATCACAAATATTTATAAGGTATAAGACCATCATTTTACTTATAAAGTGCTTCATAAAATAACAAATTTTCGGAGACATTTTCATTGAGTTGATAATAGTAATTAAGACAGTGTCTTACAGAAGGTGTGCCAACATTAGAAGTAAAAAATTTATTGCGCCAAATTTAAAACAATAATTAGATTTAAGGTTATCATTGGATGAATGTGATGCATGATAGGAACTCATATAACATAAGGTATTTTGTTTTGATCACACTTGTTAATATTTTCTATATTTTTTTTTAAATAAATTCATCTAACAGTTGAAACAATATTTTATTTTTGATAAAAAAAAATTAGAGATTATCAGTAGCATAGAATAAAAGAAGGTTACAAAATTTTGAACTCACAATTAAACAATCCCTGAGGTAAAATATTTAAATGCATATAATAAAAATTCTGAGCATAGTCATGGCGATACCAACACATTATTAAGTTTTATTTTTAACAAAATTGAAATTTAGTAAAGCAATCAAAATTTTTGCAAATCGCAAAACATAAAAATTTATAATATAAATAAAATAAAAGCTATATAATTAAAATATTTATTTAAAAAATCGGATGTGGCCATGCACATGACTTTACCATACTTTAACGGCCCTACGGGTTCATAATCCAATTACTCGTACATATTTAAGGCAGACCATGCCTGGCAAGAGCGTACAATTGCGCTATTATGCAACTATGTTATTCCATATTTTATTTTTAACTCGCTTATAATACAAAATTTGAAAAAAGTTTTTAAACAAAATTTATAGTAAATTTAATTTAAAATAAATTTTTTCTCTTGAAATTTTTACATAAACTTAATAGAAACGATAATAATTGCGACAATCTGAAAATTCTCAAGAGTAAACCCACACTTCCGGTTGTCCGATTTTGCCCAAAATCTAATCAGCTCATTAGCATGTTGTAAAAATGCTAAATATAAAATTTGCTTAGGAAATTCCGATCGCAGTTGGAGTTAGAGCGCACACAAATTTCCGGACTACATACTACATACTACATACTCCATACTCCATACATACATTTTTTGGAAATGGTCTTAAATGACTTATGGGGTCTCAAAACATGTAAATCCACTGAAAGCTGAACTTTTTTTTGCGATTACAATACTTTACCACTTCGTATGGTAAAGTAAAAATAACTTTATAGAGGAATTGCCCTTAACGAAAAATATCCAAATAGACTTGAATATATAGTAATATATACATATGAAAGTTCTATGAACATTTATCGGAAAATTATTACCGCGGATAATGGTAGATAGGCTGTTAGGAAACATACAACACCAGAACGTTATTTTTGGAAAGATTAATAGAAACATAAACCAATCGTTAATGTCAACCGATGAAATATGGCATTTTTAAAGGGCGAAATACAGAAATATCTATTTTTAATAAAAATTTGCGTTTTAACCTGTAATTACTATTACACTGAGAAAACACAACTTAATATGATTCTTTTTAACTACAGCTTAAAAACTGGTGAATAAGTTGCACTATTGAAGCCAAAATTAATCTCGTTGAGTTGTACTGAAACAATAAATCAATCTATACACGTTTTTCAGTGTAAACCAGTACATTCTCGAGGTATGAAATATTTCAGTTTGTCGTTCTGAATATGGATATTGAATTGAAACAGAAACAAATTAACTTTGCCATAAAAATAAGTGTTGATTAGAGAGGAATCAAGGAATAAAGTAAAATTATTTAACCAAATCGTACAACAGACCCAACCTCCCCGTCTCTGGCTGTAGTAAATGGAGCCCCGTTAAATTTTGATAACTTCACTCGGTCATAATTCAATTTAGTTTTATACATACATTTCCGGTGGCATATCATATAGGAATTTGTTCCAATTTGTTGGGGTAACATCAGCTTCTATTTTTAGTTAAATTTCATTACCTTTTCACAAAACTATAACTGTCATAGAGTGTGTATGAATATCGAGCGTACGGAAACTAATAATTGCATACGTTCATGCCAAATTCGATTAAGTTGTTTATGGCTTATATTTAAAAATGCAAAAAAATACCATTGTTATGATTTATAGATCTATAGATTCAATGCGCTTGACCACAATAATTCCGTAAAACTTTTCAGCAAAAATGGAGTAAATGCAAGTTGACCGCGCTGAAACGAGCTGAAAATGCTTTGGTGAATTACCGCGTTTGGTCAAAATTACTCCTTACAGGTGTGATATGTCTGTTCGGCTATATGGTGGGTGTTAAACTGCATTAAAGACTCTTTGGTTTTGATAATAGAATGTCTTCTCCATATCCTGACCGATTTGGTCAAAACACCATTGGTAAGGAGTAGGGATAAATAAAAAGTTCTTCACTTTACAAAACTTTTTTGAGCTTTTTGGCATGAGAAAGAGAAAACTTTTATTCACTTAGTGTAAACTTATATTTATTCTATCCCATTGCATTAGTTTGGCACTACATGTGATAGAACTTTATTTTAACCTTAAAAAAATGGTCAGTATTGTCGCTGACTTATAGAGAGCATAACTTTAGCTGATATGATTAGAATTATGGTTGACATCGTAGCTTGGCTAATGATGTAACATATTCTGCTTATAGAAATCGAAATGAAGCAGTTAAAAATTACGTAGAGGAACAGTTTATAGACCAACAATTTCAGAAAAATCGTTTTCTATGGTAGTCTAAGAATTTAACTTGTACCCTCCTATAATTGATTGATTGATTCAATAAGTTTATACGATGTAAGTTGAAAACATGGATAGTAGCGGTGAAGATACAAGTGAAACATTTATTTCAACTCCTTTAAACATCACAGAAATTGCCCAAATAGCCTGTATAAATTTACTTCCTCAAAATTCAAAGACAAAATACGAAAATGCGTACAACAATTTCGTGGGAAATGCGTATGTATCATTTCGCGCTTATTGTACAATATACTATTGTAGTTTGTGCAAATATTTTAGAATCTGTTAATTTTCGTACATTAAAATGGATGCATTACGTAACATATTTTGGTTGTCTTTCTAATTTCCAAGCTTTTATACAAATTAAAGAAATATCGATTCTAATGTTCGACGGTTGTCGATAATACACCGTATTCCATCTACAAGAACGTGTTTGGCAATTTAGTAAAGCCAAAATATCCACCCTATCATTAATCTCACCCTGATTCATTTTTGTCGTGTAGGAGAAAAAAAAACTCTTAATATTCAGCATGAAAGCTAATAAGCCGAAATCGAAAATCCGATGAAATAAAATATATAAATAAAATTTACCAACACTCGTATTCTAGATTTATTACATTTCCAACAAATTCTTTAAATGAGTTAACCCCCAACACGAGATTTAAATCGATATTTATAGGGCAATAAAATATTCAGAACCCTTAAAACCGATAATAAATGTTTATTTGTACCATCTTGTGACGGCGTAAAAACTAAAAAAAATAATGATTTTAAACAAAAGCGCTAGTGTGTCGATTTTTTCATTATGTTATTCAACTTGACACGAAATACAAGGTTTTGTTTGGCTTGAGTGTGTTGGATGAACAAAAATGAGTGTTTTCGATTCTGTATTTATGAAAAAAAATCAGTGGATCCAGCAGGCTGCAAAAACTTAAAGTCCAAAAAAATGAGGACAGATAGATAGATAAAACACTCTTTATCTTGGTTATGAGAGGTCTGAGGCCAAATGTTTTCCCTATTTGCAGTTACCGTCTGTAATTTTGTATACATATTTAAAATATTCAAAATAGTTGGTTACTCGATTTGAAAGACTTTTTTTTTATTTCAGGAACAAAGTTCCTGTGTTCAGAAGTGATAGCGCCTATAAGAAGCGAAGTGGATGACATCAGTTTAATCATCATCAACTTCGAAGATTTGACGACGGTGCCCGCTTCTTCATTAGAAAATAGCCCCATCGGCAAAAATAGGTTAAGTAAATGTAGGTAAATATTAATATTATTACACATTTTAAGGAGCAATTATCAAAAATCGTCTATGCCAAACTTTTCAAAAATAAAAAGTTCAATTTTTCTTTTCCCTTCTTTGTTATAGTAATTTACGTAACAAGTTCCGAAAGTGATATTTTGGGGAGGAGTAGGAAATTTCCAGGACGAGCCGTAGGCGAGTCCTGGAATCCTGCGAGTCCCGCGAGGATCGTGTTACGTACAATATTTTTTCTGCAGCCGTTTTGTATGTTAAAAAGGATATCGATGGATAATAACGTATGAACTTTATATATCTAAACTATTACATATAACAATCACTCTTATGAATACATTACTTACGCAATAATTCATAAGTATCCGCTTTAGCAGATCCACTAATCTCATGTGGAATCATTTCACTCTACATATTTCCATTTTTTTGATTTGAAAAGCGAAAAAATACACACCAATGTTACATGACAGGCGGTGTCAGAATAAAATACAAGTTCATGTTATTGTCAAAACCGCCTACTAGATATCCAAAATCGTCCCGAAAGTAACACGAATCGTACCGAAAGTAAAGAAATCAATCGGAAAGTGAAAAAAATCGTCCCGAAAATGCTACTTTCGGTACGATTTGTGTAAATTGGTACTTTCGATTTAATAAAACTTTGTTTTCGAAACGGCTACAGAAAAATATTTTTTACATGTCTCCTTGGGGATACCTCTTTTTTTACCTGGTGTTTTAGCCTTCGAGATGGCTCTTCAATATTTGCAAATTGACGATCACCCAAGCTGTTCTTTTTCTATGATTCTACTTTTTTATTTTCTTGATAACATCCATGATTTGCATCAATTATGTAAAAATAGGTCTGGATATAATTTTTTTCCAGATCATTCCTGTTTCTTATACTATAAATAAGTAGCTGTTCTATAAATCCCTTTTCTTTTCTCTCTCCTCTGAGACATCATACAATAAATAACCTTGATTAAAATTAACGACATTGTTGAACGTAATGTGAGATAAAACTTTTGTTGTTTTAGTTGGTAGAGCCCGTGCGTCGTTTCGTCAAAGTTTAAGATTAGGTTCAAACATTCGAGGAAGGGGTTTAAGACTAGCGGGGTACCTTACTCCACCCAGTGACGTAACTGCTGCCGAGGAAGAAGAAGAAGGATTGGAGCAATGGTAAGTACTAATATTTAGCGAATAAGAGAGAATTAATTATGGAAAATTATAAGAAAATTTTGTGTGGTAACGAACAAGATAAAAAAGAAAAAATCTGTGAAAACAGTTTAATTTACTATTTTTTTATAAGTAATATTTTTGTAATAGGTAACAAGATTTTTTTTCTGTGTTAGAAACATTATTTACATAATTTAAAACTTCTACACAGTTTATTTTACCCTATTTTATATCTTGCCATATTTTCCCCCTTCTCGCCAACATTATTCCAAGCTTTCCTGGGTTTTCCTTTTCAATTCTTACCTTTTTTTTTCCTAGAACATCTTACCGGCTCAGTAACGCCCGAAGTACCCAAAAATCAAGAAGCCTATCCAGTTTCTTGGAAGGGCATGGCAAACCAGTTGAAAGTAACTGGACTAGGTTGTGTACATTTAAAAACACATCAGGTCAGGTCACATATGCACAGGAGCACATCTGATTCAAAGGCAAGAAAGAAAAAGATTATAACAATTTCATCTAATCCACAGGTCATCCTTTTACTGTTTAATATCGCCGCGGCGATTGCTTATCTCAAATATTTATACTTCCTTTCTATGCCTTTTCTAAATATCTGTTTCTTTTAATACTTTATCTATGGAGCTTGGAATGTCCAAAGCTCCACCACATATTTATTTATTCGTGCAGTCTTTATAGATTTTTAAATAACTTATTTTTTCGATTTTAATGTCTAGGTTTATGTTTCTGAGGTTGCTGCATTCAAATCCGATGTCAAACTGTCCAAATTGACACTTGACAGCTGTCAAAGTGCAAATATTTTTTTAAGTTATGAGTTTATGCTTTTTAGGTAACTCAGTTCATACATGATGTGAATACAATAATTCGACAATTGGCAGCTATCAACAGCCTGTCAAATAGCAAATCTTCAGTTTTTGTTATAACTTTATGTTTTTTAGGTCGATGAATTTAAATATGATGTTAGTATCTCGTGTTAAAGCATAAAGTAGATCACGAACAAGACATTGTAAAATATGAAATAGTTATTTAATAATTATCTACTGTCAATTCGGACAATCAGAGTTAACTTCAGTGATCTTAAAAATTCAAGTTTTTTATTTTCTTACCACTATTTGACAGTAAGTTGACACCTGTCAACTGGAAACTATGTCTATAAGTCATCAGAACTGATTTCAACACCCTGAAAATCATTAAATTATAACAAAAATTGAAGATTTTTATTTCTCATCGCTATTTGACAAGTAATTAACTTGTTAAAAACATAAGAGTTATAACCAAACTGAAGATTTTTGTTTTATAACTGCTATTTGACAGCCTGTTGACAGGTGTCAATTGTCGAATTATTGTATTCACATCATACATGAACTGAGTTACCTAAACAGCATAAACTCATAACATAAAAATAAGATTTGCACTTTGACAGTCAAGTGTCAATTTGGACAATTTGACATCGGATTTGAATTCAGCAACCTAAACATTAAAATCGAAAAAATAAGTTATTTAAAAATCTGTAAAGACTGCACGAATAAATAAATCTGTGGTGGAGCTTTGGAGCTGTCAAGCTCCATAGCAGCCAAAGTATTGATTTTCGAGCTTTGTTCCCATTGAGACTTTTGCTTGGGATGACGAAACCTAAAACATATTCAAAATTAAGATTATTGCGGGGTCCTTTCAAAATAAAATCATGTATCACTCTTATCTCCATTAAAAATATTTCTGCAAAATATTTACATACTAACAAGAGATTGCATAATTTTTAACTGCGCGGTTAGTTCTATTTCGGCGATATTCTGAAGCCAAATTTCTTGGACAACCTACGTTATACCCGCAACGTAAACAATATGTAGGCGCCTGTATTAATTACGGAATTCCACTAAACTTCAATAGTGATTGAAGAAAATCCGACATTCCAGTCAACAATGCTTCTACCCAATCAGAAAGTCAATATCGTAGTCTTGATACGAACTTGAATTTAGAACAGGGACACTCGTTGTGTTTACAGGTAAATTGAGCTTCTTCGACGAGGTTAGTCCAATTACTAGTTGTAATCCATAAACCTTAGTTATCCTGATGTGTTTTCAGTACACGAAGAAAAAACAGTAAGCGTACCTACGCTATTAAAATTTCATTTGAACAATGACAATGTTCATCAACAATAAATAAATATTCTGCTTCTTAGTTTTAAATTCATCTCTTCTTTATGACTAGTTAGTTTACTTTAATAGAGGCATTCGTTAAGTCCAACTTTTGTGATTAGATTAAACTAGCATCACTGTAATGTGGAAACATCTCCTACTTCTGTTTGACAGTCTTAGAAATTAGTCTAGGAAGTTTAATTTGTAAAGTCTGACAATCTTTAATTAGATAATCTCCTTAATGGAAAATAATACCGCTTGATAGGTAAATGGTTTATTATCCATTAAGAAGATTATACAAACGAGCCAACCACTATGAATTACAGAAATTATCCTTTATTTACCATTACACCACTTTGAGAATTCTAAATTTAAATAAGTTTTAAAAAGTGTCAAAAATTCACTAATTGAAAAAGCAAAGTCTACAAGCATTTTTGTACTATTAATTTTTTTGCGAACAAGCCTTTCAACATCACCTTTAAAAAAATTGACAACTATGTTTGAGAAACAATTGTTGACAAAGTTGACTCTGTTTAAAATTAAAATTGATAAATCTCTATAGTTTCAGTAATCTGTTTTTTTTTTATTTTTAGTCCATTGACTTCGGGTGCGCCATTGCCTATATTGGAACAAACATGGGTGTCAAAAGCGGACGGTCCAATGGCACCTCTCCAAGCAATTATTCCCTTATCCGCTCAAATAAAAGACTATACGGCCTTGACGATATCACATAGTGCTCCTACAAGTCATCAAGCGTCCTTCGAAAGGGGTGAAAGCATCGAAAGGACTCCTCGTCCTTTACACTCCACCAATAGTAGTAATAATAATAGTAATAATAGGTATGTACATCTAATTAATAGGGTAATTTGATTTATTTATTGAAATTGAATTATTTGTTGTGTGGAAGAAAAAGTTTAGTTATTCTCCATGTTTTTTAAATAAAATATCAAAGAAACAAGTTACAGAAACAGAGACTTTTAAGTGTAGATAGAATTTTAACAAAAAATAATAAATTGAAAACAACAATCTTGTTCCGAATTATTAATTTCGATTTAGAAATAAACACTCGACAATTAATTACGTTAATATATTAACTAGCATTGTCAAAAACGTAACAGACGAAAGTTTGTGTAACTGTTTTCATTGATATAGCAAAAAATGTTGAGAGAATCATTATCAAAAAGATTTTTTCAATTAGCAACAATAGATACACATTTATTTACAATTTTTAAAAACCAAAACATCATGTCTAGTAAGTTTATGTATGCGACCATTTTGTATCCTCTTTCTCTGTGGTTCTAGGCAACATCACGTGATTCAGAACAAAGTATCGCATGCTACCAGTTTAGATGCCATAGCTAGAAGACAATGCTTTAAAAGTGGATACCCTACTGTTAGTCTTTGTAAGTTCTAGCTTTAGAAAATAGTCCTGAGTATGTTTTTATGATCAATTTACCATAGGTGTCGTCAGGCACCAGGTTTATTATGTATCTAATTTTATAGAATGCAAATTTTGATGAAAACATACTCAATACATAGTCTTCTTAAAATGTAATTATTGTTTTTTACGGTACATAACTTCTCGTAAATTTACAGTCGAAATTAAGAATGTTCATTAAGTCTCTTGTTTAATTTTCTTAGTTTTAGTTTAGTATATTTTAGATTTTTTGTATTAACTAATTACACAATTAGAATAGTTACTTTTTGATACATTTTCCTAACTTTCAATTTAATTATCCGAAGTAATACCACTAGAGTTCAGATTTAGCTAGGTACTTTCAAATTGCCTATACGAAAGTAAATACGAGAAATCAAATATAAAAAATATCATGCCCAAAATCTGAGCTCGAATGGTATTTGGTAAAACAATTCCATGAATTGACACATAATTAAATAACAAACACACATCGCTACCCGGATAACGTGGTATTATCGATTTTTTATCCAGTTATATTTTTTATTCCTTCCTCATAGGCTAACTATGATCTTTGTATTAGTATATGGCATTTTTTACAAATGAGTGGTATCGTCAGAAATGCAAACATTCAAATTTTATTGAAAGGTGCCAACTAGTTTGGCAAGGTAAATAAATAATTCTAGAAATTTAAAGGCTCGCAAAACTAGCAAAACAAATACTGCGAATTATTCAGTAATATATCAAAATAAACAACAATAGATTAATTCAAATAACTATTTCTGGATTTCAAAATTTTTGTACGGCAATTTTGTAATTAATTAGTTCATTATAAACTTGGTACATTCATTTCTATAACTCTAATATTGGCTTTGTACTTCAAATATTCTTCTTTATGAATATTAAAACCACTTATTTTGTTTAAAAGTTTTTTTATTTTTGACGTTTCGACTTCCTTAAGTCAAAATGACATAACAAAATATATAATAAAAAATTTACTATCGAAACAGAACACTTGATAATCTTACAAAAATAAGACAGCATAGAGGGTATCCTTTTGCAATTAACTTTTTTTGTAAAATAGGCATCCAAATTTTTGAAATATCGACCGAACAATTAGAAACACATTCGTTATTATTTAAGCATATCAATGCTGCTTCTTTAACTTTGCGGTTATAATTATTAGGATCTTTTAATAATCTAGTTGAAGAATTCCATTGTATTTTATGACCAAAATCCCATGCATGTTCAGATATTTTGCGAATTGTTTATTTTTAATGTATGATTAGTGTTCATTAAGTCTAATATGAAAAGGTATAGATGTTTCTCCTATATAAAATTTATTACATTCGCATGAAATTTTGTAAGTACAATTTTTTGTATTTTGAATTTCATTAAAAGGTTTTGTATTTACTATTAAAGATTTTAATGTATTATTAGTTTGAAAAACTATTTTTAAATTAAATTTATTGCCAATCCTTCCAATTTTTTCGGATAGTTTTAGAATATAAGGGATTTTTACTAGATTTATAAATTTACTTGAGTAGTTGTTCTTAATCAAGACAGATTTAACAAGTGATAATTCATTATTTAAACAAATAGATTAGATTGAACACATACAAATAGATATCTAAATTTTAATTCAAACCACTCAAATTATGTTAAACGAGGTATTGTCAAATCTCTTTCCGATAGAGCAAAAACAATTTGTTCAAATGACAATATTTTAAAAAATTCATGCTTTCGGAAATATTTCCGATAGTAATTCAAGGTCTAGGGAGATTACTAGTGATAATATTATTAAGAAAACTTCATTTATGACGAAGTATAAATTCTCTTATAATATGCAAATGCGCTATCCTTCTTTCAAAATTCGTTCCCAGAAACGTCAGAAAAATATGATAGAAACAGATTCTGATATTTTCAATTCCAAAATCTTTCTCGGTGTCCTATGCTGCTGTCATATTTTTGTAAGATTATCAAGTGTTCTGTTTTTATTATATAACGTCAAAAATTAAAAAACTTTTAAACAAAATAAGTGTTTTTAATATCCATAAAGAAGAGTATTTAAACACTCGGTACAGTTATTAATAGTAAATTTCACGAAATTCCTTTCACATTTATTAAAACTTACCTACTATTTACCATCAACTGATCTTTTTTTTTCAGCAAACAAACCTCAATTAAGTAAACAGTTTCCTAACGTTTCGTCCGAAAGCGATCTTCAGAGATACAGAACGGCACATGGAAGTGATCGAAAAAGCCCAAGTTTATCGAATCCAGCGGACTCGTTGAAACAAAAGGTTTGTCACCAAGTACGTTTGTATTTATATCTTTTTTACTATTAATAATGATGACCAAATATATCGTATTTTTAGACGTAAGAAAGCAATTTATTTTTAGTATCAACAACATATGACTGTTTATTCTTCTGTAAATGTTAGAGAAAGATGGGAAAAAGTTGTCTAGTGCTCAAATTTTGAAAAAACGGCGGTTTTCCTGGCATATTTTTTTAAATAAATCAAAGAAGCGACTAAATAATGTAATAAATTAAACAAAATTACATGCAACTAATTTTAAAAATAATTTTTAAAAATCGTAGACATTTTATTTGAAAAAATATTGGACAAAAGATGTCATCTGAGCTATTTTCCTATAAACTTCTGCGCCATCTATTGCTGAAATACTTAACTTTATTCATCGATTTTCTGCAAGATTTCTGGAACAATTTTCGAACAATGAGACCGCCTCATATTCAAAATTAATCACTTTTATTTGAAAAATAATAAACATCGCAGCATAAACACCATCATTTTAGAAGTGTACTAGGAAGTTATTGGATATAGTTCATAAATTTTCGTATAAATACAAACATTTGTAATAAACATAAATACACATAAAGAGTAACTTTGAAGCAAAATATTTATAATCTGGTATTATGTCCGTTAACTTTATGTCGTGCAGCTTTGGCAATATATTTATCAAACAACGAATTGTTTGATGGTTAATTTATGCCGTTTCATTTTAGGAAGAGTCTCGGGGTCCGCAAATTGCGGACCTCTATTACTAATTAATGCGGGTCCGGAAACACAAATTGAAGGGAAATTTTGTAAGAGAAGTTGACTTCCATGAGAATTGAAAATCTTTGTGGTAAAACTAACAACATGAAATACAAATGTATTTAGCATTTGAACGGGGTAGTTTAGAGAGCCCAGAACAACTTTTATGTACCCACATCAAACATGAGTCACACCTCACACTTGGCTGAATCACACACACCTTGCAAAAACATTTTTTCTTTTTTTTCTTTCGTGTATAAGCTTTTCAAGCAGTAGAAATGCAGATTCGTCAAAAAAAATTATATTATTTTAATATCAACTTCTTTTTCTTAAATCGTACAATTCATGAG
Source organism: Crepidodera aurea (assembly GCA_949320105.2). NCBI lineage: Eukaryota > Metazoa > Arthropoda > Insecta > Coleoptera > Chrysomelidae > Crepidodera > Crepidodera aurea. The sequence goes on from OX439475.1 coordinate 42,431,356, forward strand.
TTCACAACTTTTAGGTAAATCGCTAGACTGAACTTTGTAGTTATGAAATAAAATTTCAACCACCAATTCATGATTGTTAAAAATTTCAAACAATATTTTTTTGGCCTTGAAACTAATAATATCTGGTTAAAAATCCAGTTTTATTTTTTCTCTTCTTCAAACCAACAGCTGGTTTTTCTATACCTTTAGGCCTGCCCCTTATTTTAAATTTCAATGGTAACTTAACAGTTTTTGAGAGAAGATAGAACATCTTCTATCACTTGAGATAGAAATAGCCATGAAAACGTTCCTGGACATAGACGGAGCTTTTAACAATGCTACCAAAGACGCATTAGTCAATGCACAAATCAGAAGAGGAGTCCCGCCAAGCTTATGCAGATGGATAAGGGCCAGTCTAGAGAGAAGGACAATTATATCCACTCTAGGAGAGTCTACCATCACGGCAAAAGCAGGCGGAGGCTACCCACAAGGAGGAGTACTGTCACCCGTTCTGTGGGCAACCTTAATGGACGATCTTTTACAAAGACTTATCCAAGAAGGCTTTCATTGCCTCGGATATGCAGACGACTTAGCGATAGTCATCGGAGGCCGGTTTTCTGGAATAATTTCAGAAAGAACACAAAGGGCCCTAAACATAGTAGACAATTGGTGCAAAAGAGAACGGCTGTCAGTCAATGCTCAGAAAACACAAATTGTCGCATTCACAAAAAAACGAGCACTGCAAGGCCTGAAACCACCAGAGTTGGAGGGCACAACAATTCCTTTGGCCAAAGAAGCGAAATACCTAGGGGTAGTTTTCGATCAAAGGCTTACATGGAATCGCACTAGGCAGGTGCAGGAGGATGTGTGGCAAGAACTGGGGAATCAACCCCAAAATGACCATATGGTTATACACAAGGGTAATCAGGCCTATGATATCATATGGGCCAGTGGTGTGGTGGCCAAAGACTTTTCAGTCAGGAATCATAATAATACAAAGACAAGCTTGTCTCAGTACCACAGGGGCCATGAGAACCACCCCCACGGCCGCGATGGAGGTCATTTTGAACCTACCACCATTAAACATATACATACAGGGAGAGGCGAGACTTATGCAAGGGTCACGACCCATCACCAAACTCCACGGGACGGATTACCAAAGGTTAGAAGAAGAGTAAGGGCGGATCCAATTACAGAAATGCCCAGCGACACCATGGTAACCAAATACAAAAAGTACTGGAGAGAACACTGGGAAGGAGGAGCACCCATCAGTGTTAGCAACAATCTGGTACACAGACGGCTCGAAGACCGAAGAAGGAGTCGTTGCCGGATATACGGGCAAAAACCAAGGATAATGATCCAGGTGAGCCTGTCAGAAGACACCACAGTATTCCAAGCAGAAGTAGCAGCAATACACCTCTGCATAGAAGAAATGAACAGACAAGACAGCATAGGTCAGTCCGTTGTTACATTCTCCGACAGTCAGGCAACACTAAAAGCACTAAAGGACACCCAAGTAAACTCCAAACTAGTGTGGGACTGTGCCTGTGCCCTGAATGAACTAGCTAACCGCAAGAAAGTGACCCTGGCATGGGTTCCAGGACACAAAGGGCATCGAGGAAATTAAAAAGCCGACGAATTGGCCAGACAACGCTCGTCAATGGAATTTTATGGTTCAGAACCCTTCTGCGGTATAGCAAAAACAACAGTTAAAAAAGCAATCAGCAAATGGGTGGAAAAACAAGCCCAAAGCTGGTGGGAACAATCCCCAGGACAGAGCCAGGCAAAAAGGTTTCTCAAGAAACCATCGCCCACACTCACGGCAGACCTACTAAGCAAGGACAGAAGGTCCGTAAAAGCAATAGTAGACATGCTTACAGGACACTGTAAGCATATGAAAAACATAGGTCTGGCAGAAGAAACCACATGCAGGTTTTGCCAGACAGAGGAAGAAACCTCAATCCATATTCTATGCGAATGCGATGGAATAGCCAGGACAAGGTTTTCACAGAAGGGAATAGAATGCCCAGAGGCAGAGAGTTACGTTGAGGAGCCACTGTCAGGAATCCTAACCATACTTAAAAGGACGAAGCTCGCGCAAGTCATCTAATTATCAGGGGAAACACAATAGATCTGCAAAGGTCGCAGTGGAAATAGGCCGTAGGGCTACCCCTTTTTACATCTATGTATCTATCACTTGAGATTGACCATTTTGGATTTGAATATTCTTATCACTCATCTGGGTGTTAAAAATTATATTTCCGTTTTCCCTATATTCATCAGAAAATCTTGCACTTTGCATAATCACATTTTCACATAGGTTATGTTTAGCCCATCTCCCGCCGCCAGCTAACCACAAATGCGGATCCCGATTGTTAGCAAATGAGGGTCCGCAAATTGCCCCTTCAATTTGTATTTGCGGACCCCGAGACTCTTCCTTTATTTTACTATTTACAATAGCTATTTATATTATTATACGAGGTAAATATAAAGACATACACGATTTTTGTATCAAATAAAACATTATACAGGATGTAATTGAAATGTGTACAAATATTTAAACTGTGTAAACTTGGAGTTGCAATAAGCTTATGAAAATCAGTGTTTTTTTAATTCGCCTTTTTAACAATAACAATAATTTTTTGAAGATTCGAGCGGTGTTGTAATTTTGTGTTAATTTTAAAGTGAAATGATTTTATTGTCTTTTAACATGTTTTCTAACACTCAATTATATCAGTTAAAGGATCTAGTATTTACTCGACAGTGTCCCTCCTCACTTTGAATTAAATTAAAAATTTTATACTTAAAAATACGTTCTAAAGATTTTGCTATATTTTAAGGCTTATTAATGACGACAAGATGTTTTTATTGACATTAACTTAATCTAATCTCTGAGAAAGGAAATTTATTGATAATTTCCATCAAATTCGCCTCAGATTTCTAACGAAAAACGAAGGAATTTTCGTCGGAAAATATAAACCGTGAATTTATTGGGTAAAGAAAAAAGGTGAGAAATGTCTTCCGCTTGATGAGCCGAAGCTTCGTAAATATATACATTCACGCGCTCCATGTCCCAAATATAGCACCCACCTACTATGCAAAACAGAGACGGCCTCGAAATAATTTAAAATGCGATAGTCTCAATTCTATTATTTTTCAAAACAGTTTTATTATCTTTGTATTTGCAATCCTGACCATCAAAATGTCAAATCAGCTCGACGTTAGACCCCTGTTAAACCCTTAATTCGTTATCTTTTGAAAAGGTTCTTGATTTTTTTAGACTAAAAATCCGAAATTTTATTCTCCATTTCCAAGTTTTCCAAGTGATTTTGAATCTACTTGTTGAGCTCTACTTTATGGTATACAAGAAAATCGGAAAATTTTGGTGTATTTTAGAATATAAAACTTGGCCATTTATGCTTTTCTTATTGGAATAACATATTGACTTGCTAATATTTTTGTTTTTAAACAAAACCAAAGTGACATTTGTAGGTTATGTTACGTTATGTTACATTTCATACACTTGTTTGTTTGTTCCGTTGCTTTTTAGTGTAGTGTATATTACACTTATAGAACCGATCAGCTATTCGCAACCCTCAAATTTAATGAAAAAGTTCTAATCTAACACTGGTGTAGTTTATCATAACTCTCATAGTTTATGATAACTCAAAACTTTCTGTTTATAAATTCTATATGGTATTTTGCTTGCTTCGAAAAGTATTGTGTATATTTTTTTTCTTTTAATACTTCTTACACTATACAAATGCAATGAAACGCGTTTTTTTTAATTGTGCAGCTCCGTACTACATTTTCTAATACAAGATCCATTGACTATGGCAAGCTATAAAATTATAAAGCGGCGTTCAGACTTTACAAATTACTTGAATTCAAGTAACTTGAAAGGAGTAACCTGAATTCAAGTGAACGTCCATACTGCGGCAAATTAGTCAACCACATTTACGTCTACGGCCCAGCCGTTTTTCGAGTGCCCACGCTGTTGCTAAACTTATCGCATAACCTAATGCACGATTCATTATATCAAAAAATAATAAAATGTAACAGACCAATAATTTACAGGGTGAGGTCAGGTAAGATTAGGGTACGTCAGGCCAGCTCAGCTCAGAAAAATGATATACAAAGTAATATTTCAAGTAAATATATTGTATTGGCATTTGGCAACACCGTGGGCACTCGAAAAGCAGTTGGGATGTAGACGCTGACTCTAGTGTGAACCACTCACGGAGGGTTTTAATTGTGAGGTTATTTTATTTTGTATTTTTTTGTAAAATGAAGTGTAGAATTTTTTCTCTGATTTTTGTAACTTGAAACAGGAATCATTCAAGTAAAAATGTCAACTTGAAATGTCTTGAATCAAATATAGAAATAGTATGAACCTTCACTTGAATTCAGGTTAATCCTTTCAAGTTACTTGAATTCAAGTAACTTGTAAAGTCTGAACGAGCTTTTCAACTGTGATTCAACTCGACCTTCAAGTCCCCAACTTGAAAGCAAAAGTTGACTTGGTCTCTACTACTGTCACGACCCTAGTGGTTGTGAGACTTACTACCTTATAATTATTTGCTACCTTTCTTTATGAAATAAAACCAGGTTAAACAGTATAACAAGTTTATTAATAACTATAAAAAATATACACTTATAAAATAAAAGGGCCTTACCATAAGCTACACATATCTCTTCGTTGGGCACGTCACGCTGGCTTTGAGATAGGGCTGTACGATCTTGTACACACAATGACCCCTAGACAAGAGTACCTTTATTGTTAACTCAGCGGATATTTATATCTCGCGAATTGGGTCTGACGTGACCAGCTCAATGTTATGTTATTAAAAATACTATTATTGTTTATTTGAATCGCTGGTTTGATTCTATAATTTACTTAATTTATATTTAAACACAAAAATGCATGTACTGAGTGTTCTTTGTTTAGCGTGACACTACTACTTGAAACTTGAAAGCACCTTTCAAGTTACTTGAATTCAAGTGAAATGATGTTCACACCTTTCAATTTGCACCAATTATTGCACTTGAATTCAAGTAACTTGTAAAATCTGAACGAGCCTTAAGTAGAACTTGTTTTTATTAATATTTTTTATATTCGAATAAAAAATATTGTATGATAACGCGCACGAGAAATTTCTTTTTGGGGCTGTTGGTTTGGCAAACTCCATAGTCGTCCAAAAGATGTAGAAAATTTGGGGTGTGGGAATTTAAACTTATGTCGTTTCATATTTCATTATTTACACCCTTAGCGATATTTTTGCTCACTTTGAGTTTTTAAATGTAGCACCATGTATATTGTTTTATTTTTTGATGATACAGTAAATTGTTTATTATATTATTATTTATATATCTTTTACATTGGAAACTTTAAAATGAGCAGCTTCTAGAAGAAAACCAATGCGATCTCTTAAAGGTGCTATTTGAAAAACGGATATTATGGGCCCCAATCTGCCTCGAGTAGCCAACCCTGTTATACAAACGTACGTAAGTTCTCTTCGTATCCAGTTGTTCTTACTTCTTGCAGAATCCAATGAAAATAGCCTTTAAAACGCTTTTATAACCTATTTATATAATGATGGTGTGGCTGAGTAACGGCGCCTGGAAGGCGAGTCTTTTCAGACGACTCATCTCTCACGGATCAGTTTTTCACATCATTTGTCGATATTCAGAGTGCGTGTTCTTTCAGAGTTTTCTTTTGTATTTCTTATTGTTTACGTGTTATGAATAGTTTTTCTCCGAAATTTGAGTGACTGTGATTTTTTTATATATATAAATTGGATGATAAATACTCATGACTGTAAGCTTGCGATTTTTACAAAGTTTATTTTTTTACTTTTATCTTGACATATGTGAAGCAACAGTTAAGACAATATTGGTAGTGAATTTATTCTTATTTTTCGTAATTCTTTGAAAATAATAATTTCTTTTATATTTGTCAATACATTAAGCTGTTTAATATTAACAAAATAATAATAAACTGCAATTGAAAACAGTTTATACCAACCTGTATAGTTTTACCATCCACCTCTTTTTGTTATGTATAGTGTATAAAATACTAAACATGACTGCAGACCGTTATATAAAAAATAAATGTATAAATAACGGTTATTAAAAAAAATTGCATACTTTTACATTTATAACTGATTTATAAGACTTTGATTAAAAATAATAAATAGACCAACCGAAAACAAACAATTCCAAGTGCTGTAAACTTCTACAATAATTTCTCAATTTCCAGACTAAATCTACGACTAATATAAATTTAAAAATTCCAACACGACCTTTCAAAATATATCATAAAAATAAAGATTTAGATTTTATTATTTAGAATCCAACATTTGCGTAACAGAATGAAAATGAAACCAGAAAACAGACGAGATGTGTTAGTGATGTTGAGATATTGTAATCAAATTTATATGTAGTGAATTTAAAAAAAAATTGAAATTTTAAATAAAACACGTTTATTTTAATACCGCAACTAGATTTCTTGTAATTTTATAAATAGTATTGAAAATTGTGTTATTTAAAAAAAGAGACACCACTACTTGTTTGTTCCAAAAACTTTTTATGTGCGTTAGTGATTTTTGTTGATTAAAATGATACAAGTATCAATTTTTTGTGAAAAAAATTGCAATGGAAGAAAGAATTCAAGAAATTCACTACGAAGGAGTATGAAAAAGTTGCCTCAGGTAGGTTATAATTTTTAAAGACAATATGCAGATGTATAATTTACTGTAGAACCATTTCTTTAAAAGTAAATTAAATAAGTATTGGAGAATTTTCGAGTTAGGTTAGCACAGTCTCGGTTACTGAATAGGTTAAAATGGGTGGGTTTATTTTTGTCCTTTATTTTTTCCTTTGTCTAACCAAATAACTTTATTCAACCTATTAGAAGGCCTTTAAATTACTATAATCTTCGTTGTAGTTTTCTATAGTTTTGCAAACTTTGATTTTGTTATGAAAGTGAAGATGGCGTTGGGCTCTCCTCGTTCGTGATATACGTGCTCTAACTCAAACACTTTTATCAAGAACGAGGAGAGTCCAATTCATTTTCAGACATCCTTTAGCGACAGGATGTCGAGCTAGCCTGCTTCTTACTGATGAGGTACAATAATACCGAAACCGGTCTAAGAATGACAAGCTCCTTTAATAACAAAATCGAAGTTTTTGGTTTAAAGCCCCGACTTGGTCGGGCACCAAACCAATACCTGGTGGGGCATGTAGTCCAAGGAGTAGTTATTGAAATCCAGACGCTGGTGCAGTGTAGGACATTTTTAATGTCCTTGTTCTTGGGAACAAGTGTGATTTTATTTCACATCCTTAGGCAGTTTTGTTACGCCCATGGTCCTTTTTTGGAATTTTTATGGTTCAAAAAATTCCACCGTCGTTGTTGAGAAAAAAGACAGATTATCTCTCTCATTCTATAGACATAATTTATACGCTTACTAATTTTATCAATTACATATTATATATGCTTATTAAATTTCAACTTATTATCTATAATTAATCCTAAATATTTACACTCTGTCACATAATCTAATTCACTATTTAGCAGTTTTAATTTAGTTATAGTTTCTAAGTTGGCAGTAGTCCCAAATAACATAACTTTAGTTTTTTTTGTATTCACAAATAGAAAGTTGTTCTCCAACCATTTTTCAAAACTATTCAACTCTCTTTGCATTTTATTCAAAACTTCATCTACTGTATTTCCGTGGACGGAGATAACAGCAAATTAATTATTGTATATTCTTTAAAACATGTTGTTATATCATTAATATATGTTATAATAAATAGTGGGCCTAGAATTGATCCCTGTGATACTCCGAACTTAACTTTCAATTTTTCTGACACATAACTGCCTATTTTAACTTGCTGGTATCGTTCTTGTAGATAGTCTTCAAACCACTTATTTGCCTCTTCCATTATCCCATACTGTTTTAGTTTCTCCTACAACACATTATTTCTATTAATGGTCTCAAATGCCCTTTGAAATCAACAAAAATAGACAATTAGTTCTTTGCATTTCCATCAGAAATTATCAATTGGACAGATGACTCACATGAGTGATTTTCTCGAATGCCTGACTGGTTGTTATTTTCTGTTAAATGTTTCAAATATTGTTTTTTTATATGAATCTCCAAAACATTTTCAGATAAAGGTAATGTGTTTATGGGCCTGTATTCCTCACACTTTTTTGTATTAGTAACTTTTGGCACTGGAGTAATAATTGAGTTTTTCCAAATACTAGGTACTCTAGATTCCTCGATTGACTGATTTGTAATTTCCTTCGTTAGTTCATGCTTCCCTGCTGAAATGATATCCATATCAATTATATCTGAAGAGCCATCCTTTTTTATTTCATTTACTATACTTACAAAGTCTTGATCAATTTATTTGGGTAAATTTTCTCAAAAATGAACCAGTATTAGGAATATTGATACTACACACGTGTATGTTTCTATCTATTCCTACAATATTTACAATGCTATCTATAAAGTACTTAAATTAAATTTGTCTACAATATCCACTTTTTGTATACTGACATTGTCGAAAATAAATGTTAGTAATTGTTTGGTATTTTAATTTTCCACTATCTAATACTTCCTTAAGACCTTTCCACATTTTTTTCCATCGCTCTTACAGTTGTCAATCAGGTCTGTTCTGATTTATCGGATGCATTTTTTGCGTTTGATAGTGCGTGGCCAGAAGAGACATTTACATATTGAAAAAAAAACTTTCAGAAAATGTTGCCTGTTGTTAACATATATACATAATACATTATTGTATTACTTATCTAGATGTATTAAAGATAAATTCAGACTAAATTACTTCCTATTGCCGCTGGGATTATTAGACAAGGGCCAATCATTTTTTAAACAAAAAAATTCTTAGCAGTATGTGATTGGTAGGAAAATTTAGGGTAAACTATATACTGCTAAGAATTTTTCATGAATTCGGGTATTTAAAATCGGTTTGGCCCTGATCTACATATGGATTACAACACTTGTTTGAGTTGTTCGTTATAATGTATCTAAATATTCCACAAATAGTATTTTTAATAAAATTGTTTAATTGGAAAGTAATTTTGTAGGTTCGACTGTTCTTATCAAATTTATTTTTATTACAGTTCTCACTCCAAGACAATGGATCTGCGAAATATTTCCAAAGTGGCATCCACACTCCAAAAATGGGCGAAAAAGTGGCACAGGTAAGTCTATTTTAATATGTATATAAGAAAATGATTAACGTAAGAGTGTACTGGAAAATCCACTAAACTATGGTGTGTCTTTTAAAAAGACTTGTTGGAATATTAACACCATATACTAATAGATTTTCCACCTGACCGAACAAAAAATTTAATCTGCCGGAAAACGTCCAACATTCTTATTTAATCCAAATAATAAAAGCCAATCCTGTACACTACATAAAAATCAAACCGTTACATGAGCTCATCGCTGCGGACCAGTCCATTATTATTCAAAAGAAGAGCGGCAATTTTAAATAGAGCGCGAAGTCTAAACCAATAAAAATTTATTTTTTGCAAGCGACACTACATTCGACATGTATTTATTATTACAAAATTAAAATAGATGCAAAGGGAAGTGTTAAGTGTCTAATATAATAGTGGCAATACTTTTAGTGGTTATTACTACCATTAAAAAATTGAAAATAAAGAACTTTTATGTTATTTTAAATTTTTTTAAGGTTCTTATGAAGAATAACAAACAGTCAATGTCTCCACGAAAAAAAGTAAATAAATTTCAGCAAAATATACTCAGTTTCTTTAAATATTCATTATTTAAAAAAACAGGTTTCCTGTTTATCGATCGGTATGTTAGTCACTTCATCAACTCATACGAATGCAGCACTTACTTTCACTTTGAAGTTCTACCAGGACCTTGAGCCATATTGTTTCTTTACAGACATTTGCATTATGGATTTTTCCTTATAACCAAACATAGTATGTCATAAACGGATAATTCTTTTGTTTATTACCACCTCCGATATAAATTTGTTTCAAATTAAAGGTGCGTTAAAAAAATATCGGAGAGATCAGTATGGAAGTATAATACAAAAAAAAACTGATAATCTTTGGATAAAATGGTCACTTTGAAGTGCAATAAATAATAATAATAATAAATACTTTTTAATTATTAAGGCCTATTTATATTTTAAAAATTTTATTCAAAACAAATATTTATCTCAGGGTATTTGGTGAGTTCAAAATCTGACATTTCTCTAAATTTATTTACTAATTGACAAACCTCTATCCCTAACTACTGTCAAACAAAAAACTCCCTATTACACTATAAAAAACTATAACCTAACTTACACACTACATAACCCCCCCCCAACATTTCAAAAAATTTTTAAACAGTAATAGTTATTTATGTATCAAGGGCGTAAAACAGGCGTTTATGGACCGCAACGTGTAAGTAAGAGCCCGAGCCGCTAGGCGAGGGCTATTAACACGTAAGGTCCATAAACGCTGTTTACGCCCGAAATACATACAATATTTTATGCACGACCGTTTTAATAGTCATTTATTAATAAATATACAAAATTTTATGCACGACCGTATTAATGATAGTTTATTAATAAATATGTTTTATTTCTATTTTTCACCTTTTGTGAGTAGGTTATTATAAATGTTTCAAGTTGGATAAATTTTATACCTCGATATTATTATAACTCACCCTGTATAACAAATCATTTGTATAGTTAAATAAAAATAAGTCTTATTGAAACTAATAAGATGATAAAACAATAATCTATATACCTATACGCGTTACCATAGCAACCAAGTCAATAGGACAAGAATAGGTAGACGCCATTTTTATTTACAGTCGACTTCACGTATTGCAAGTTTCTTAGTATATTTTCGAAGAAGTTTTATATATTTTGTTTATGTAATGGACAGTAGTGACGATGAAATAGTTTCTGGAACACCACCGGAAATTTTTAAAGCAGCAGAAGATGCAAAATTAAGTTTTCTACCCGCCAATTCTAAGAGAATATACGATAAGGTCTACGATGAATTTGTTAGCTGGTGCAAATTGAAGAATGTTATAGACGGTAACTATACAGAAAATGTATTTCTTGCATTTTTCCTGGAAAAGTCCAAATGCCGTAAGCCGTCGTCTCTATGGTCATATTATTCGATGTTAAAAGTAACTGTAAATTTGCACAATAATATAAACATCGCTAGATATTCAAGATTGACAACATTCTTAAAACGGAAATCAGACGGTTATAAACCAAAAAAATCAAAAATTCTAACCAGGGAAGAAATAGAATTATTTTTAGTAGATGCTCCAGATAATTTATATCTTATGATAAAAGTAAGTTAATTGTTTTTTTTTATTTTAGACTATTATGTTAATATGATTATTTATTGTAGGTTGCACTAATTTTTGGTATTTGTGGAGCATGTCGTCGAGAGGAATTAGCTAATATTTCAATAGACGATATTCAAGATTTAGGAACAACCTTATTGGTAACCATACGAGCATCTAAAACTAAAATTGACCGCATTTTCAGTGTGATTGACAAAGAGCAGGAATCACCAAGTTATCTCGACTTATATCGAAAATATGCTTCACTACGTACGACAAATACCAACCACGGACGTTTTTTTGTGTATTATCGTAATGGAAAATGTTCCAGTCAGGTGGTTGGAAAGAATACATTTGGTCAAATTCCTTTTAAAATAGCAACTTATTTAAAATTGCCTACTCCAAAAGACTACACAGGCCATTGTTTTAGACGATCTTCAGCAACTTTGTTAGCTAATGCAGGTGAGGATATCCTTAACATAAAGCGACATGCTGGTTGGAAGTCTACAACGGTGGCAGAAGGTTATATTGAAGATTCTGTGGCAAATAAAATGAAAATCGCCAAAAAAATTGTCAATGCTGATATGCCTTCTACTAGTCGCACAGCTGAATTTTCAAATTTATATACCGATTCTTTTGAGCATACACCTTCCAGCAGTAACCCAAATCATACGGAGTTAGTAGAAGTTCGTAGCAACTTACAACAGAGCAAGGTAGCAAATCCTAACATTTCTATAAGTAATTGTTCAAATTGTGTTATTAGTATAAAATTATAAGTCTGAGGATCTTATGTTTGGGCATTTAAAGTTATAATTTCTTTATTAAACTCATATTTTGTTAATTGTACCAAATATTTCCATGATAATAAATAATAATAATAAAGTAAAAAAAAAGAAATTTACTTTACCGCCCGGCGGGCGGTAAAGTAGTCCGCGGGCGGTAAAGTGACACTTTACGCCCGCTAAACGTATTTATAATCTGGACTTTATCGCCCGGTCGTGCATAAAAATATTTTTAAATGTTAATTGAACATTATTATTTGTTTTTTTTTTACTTTCTTCCAGTTTCTTTTCTTTTTCTTTACTGTTTTTGTTTTCTTCCTTCTTCTAATTCTTTTTGTTTGGTATCCTATTATTTTATATTTACAACTTTTTTTAATTTCAGGTTTATACACCCCCCAGCGACGATTACCTAAATTTTGTACATTTCTTTTTTCAATTACTTTATTTGTTATTGCATGTATCTTTGCTTTATCATATTTCTCTTCTTCTTTTTCTCCTTTCTCTTCTCCTTCTTCTTCATAAATTGTAAATAATTTTGTTTTCTTTACCATTACGTTTCTTTTATGACTCACATATTGTTCTGATTTTGGATTTATAGCATTTTTCTTTAAATTATCTTCTAATTCAATGAATATCTTTTTTTAATTCTTCCTGATTTTTATCTACTCTATTAGCCACTGCATTAATAGCAAATTCTACTTCTTCTCTAATTTCTTCTATTTTTTTATCTGTTTCCTTTTCTTGTTTCTCTAATCTCACTTCAACTCTTTCAATTTCTCTTCTTATTAAAATTATTATCTCCTCATTATTTTTTTTTAATTGCTTTTTCATCTCCATTTTCATATCTTCTTTATTCTTTTCTAGATTTCTTTATATGTAATTCTCCATCATTTTTTGATTTCTTTCTATGTTATTCTCCATCTTTTTTTGATTTTCATTCATAGCAATTAACATTTGCATAATTCGATCTGATCTTTTTCCATCCATCTTTTTGTTTCCACTTCTTAAGTACATTTTTTTTTACACGTTTTTATTATTTTCTTTTATATAAAGGCCCCACGTTGGTTGGCGACATATATTTTAATTATTAAGGCCTATTTATATTTTTAAATTTTTATTCAAAACAAATATTTATCTCAGGGTATTTGGTGAGTTCAAAATCTGACATTTCTCTAAAAATGTATTTACTAATTGACAAACCTCTATCCCTAACTACTGTCAAACAAAAAACTCCCTATTACACTATAAAAAACTATAACCTAACTTACACACTACAATATGTAATCAAAAACTTCGTGATATGATATGATTTGTAATAAACACGCTCAAAACAATCCATCATTTAACTGTCCAGTTCATAGATTTCTGTATGACAGTATTCGGTTTCAATTATCTGGAAAATGTTGATAAATGATGAAAAGCTTAACTTTTAAATCCATTGTTCATATGGCCCATGTTAAAAATAGACTTTTAATAAATAAAATAGTTATTTATCTAGTTACCCTTCAGTGGACGAACATATTAATAAACTAAGAACCCTTTAAGAAAATATCTATGCAAACATTTTTATAAGAACATATTTTTAATCCAACTTCAACCACGCTATGCAGGTATGTCCCAAAACATTATAAATGATTAAATATATTAAAGTTGTTCTGGACAAAGTTCAAAACACTGTTATTTCGTTTGAAATCTCTTTATTTATTGATATTTACTCCTGAGGTTGTGGGAGGAAAATATGGCTGATAATGTGCATGCTAGTCAATTGGTAAGTAAAAAAAATGTAGCAATTAGAAAATTTGTTATAAATATGTTTTATACTTCGTAAAGAGGCTAGTGATAAGTATTTTGGTAAAAAAGTTGAAGCCTATCATTAAAATAATCGTAAACGGCACTTAAGTTGGAGAGAACTCTTATTTGAAGGGTATCCTAGTCATTTTTTTATTTGAATCATTCTTGACACCACCCTCGCTTGGCCTGGGTTTATCGGTGATATTTCTTGAAATTTTTGCGATTTTTTTGGTTAAATTATCAAGTAAGTAAATATATCAAATATCATGTGTCATGGTTTATTGTAGTTTTGTTGCAAGTAACCCAACCCCCCTTTCCACCCCTCTGAATATCCCATTGGTGTTCTCTCTTTTATATAATCTACAATTTTAAGAATTTTCATCCGCATCATTGATTTCCAAGCTCCAAAAACTTTTCTGCCGTATATATCATCCAAGAACTGACGAGTTTTGTTGTTGAAAATAGAGAAAATTGTTTTGGCAAAGATAGTGGGAAGCTACTGATGTGTTTCAACTTTCTATAAGATTTTTAAAGCGCGAAGAAAACGAAGTACTTGGCAAGAATTTCGAATTAGGAAAACTTTTGTCTTTTAATCCGGTTTACATAAAATTTTGCGTAAAAAAGTATAAATATTTTTTTTTATATTTATACACTACAAAAAATTCTAGCTGTGTACTTAGAGTAAATATGTAAATGGGGAGGATAAATTGATTATTGGCTTTTTAGACATCTTCAAAAAATAAATAAATTTTGTTCAATCAACTAACCATCTTTCTTTGAATAGTATTTATTTTCAGTAATAATGTTGTTGATGCCAGGCAATAGTCACGAGAGCCCGCAGGGCTCGAGTGGCTATTTCTAATTGGCAACAAGTTTGAACAAAATCTGTCAAATTATTTTCTAATTTATCGAACTCGCGAGTTATATTTGACTAGATTATTTTTTGATTCATAAATTTTTACAATAAAAGATCAATAAAACTATTGAAAAATTTAATTTAATTAATTATTACAATATACGAAAATATCGTTGGAACATTGTGAGTACATTAAAAGACTTTTTAAATTAGTACAATGAAAAACGCAATTATTAAAAATATTTCGAGACTCATTACTTATTGCTTGTTATATTAACTGTTTCCTCCTGCGTATTAAGATTATTTCTTATATTTGAATGATGTTCTTGGTTCAATTGTAAGTATGGTTTAATCGAACTTGTAGAATTATTAGCTGTGATCTTGATTAGTTCTTGTTCTCCTACACCAGCTTTTGAAAGGTTACTTACTGCACTTGATCTGGCAGAATGGTTAGTTATTTTTTTAGTAACTGTGTCTAGACCTACTTTTTTCTGCTGAACGTTTTTATACCAAGAACCAAGAGTTTGCCAAGCCGGATTTGGAGTAAGAAACAAGCGTTCGTTTTTAATATTTTCTTCACGTTTACCCATTAGTTTTTCAAAAAGATGAACAGGGCCAATATCTGGGTTATTTATGTTTGGAGTCAACGATTTACTATTAGCGCACCTTTGTGCTCCACCCTGTGCAGTTTTTGTAAAGATGGGATTATATTCAATGTGGCCAGTATTTAATCTCATTATGTCAGTTTCTTTTTTAAAATAATGAACTAAACATTTCTTAGCTTCTCCTCCACTCCAAGCTAGTTCATACCATGCAATACACAAGGTGTATCTTCGTCCCAATAGTTAAAAATTTTCACCAGCTGTGTATTAGAAAGTGCCACAGAATTTCGTTTGTGCTTTTCAGAATGTTTTTGTAAAATTTTTCTTTTTCCATCTCTTGCATTTCGAGCATTTTTGAATTCTATATCACATTGTCTTTATTACTGCTTCTTTATAATCATTTCCGTTCTTTCTTTTCATGTTATAAGCCCAATCTTTTAAAATCAATGCCAGAGTAGCTGTTGTAGTAGATTGATCCAGAATATAATTTCTTTCTATGGCGAAGGTCTTAAATTGTCTCCATATCGACTGATTACTTATTAGAGTGTTTTTCGAAGTAGTTTCTAAACTATTTTTTGTTATTTCTGCATCAGAAAAGGTACTAAACCGATGATTTTCACTAATTTTATATAACGCGTTGACACATCTAGGTAATTATTTTGACTACTATCTGACACTTGCTAAGCAAACAAAAGCTACAGTGATTATTCCCGAGAATAATCACAAGAGATTTATTCCCACTTAATGGAGTCGATCTGGCGGAAAAAATCCCGTTGAACGAAATCGTTCTTTTCGAAAAAAAATTTTTGTGATTTCATAGATTCGATGTCCCTCTTTCACGTGATCACGATATGAAAGCTGAGGGAGGTGTGGAGGGGGGGGGGGGGTAAATTAACATGTAAAGATATGGAAAATCGATTTTTCGCACGTAGTTCTCTGAGGTTTCTTTGAATCGAAATGACTTCTATATATAAAATAAAGTACTCGCGAAAACGCTTAAACTGAATTTTAACCCGTCTAAATCGGTCTAGCGGCTCTTGCGATATTGCGATTTGAAAGGGGGTAAACGCGTTTTGCCCTGTAGAAGGGCATGTGATAGGGCTAGTGACTTCGTACTAGGCTCATTTTCAAGGACAATCAGTTCTCTTTCAAGATTTTTTTACCACAAAGCTCTAAGTTTATAGAGGACCGCAGGTGTGTGTGATATATTTATAAAAACGAGTGCGCTCGCTGAGCCGCTGTAAAATTAGATGCCGGGATCGGAGCTAAGCGCTCCATTTTATCTCTCGTCTCTCTCACATTATCTATCTGCTCTCTCACAAATACTATTCCGACATCTAATTTCACGGCGGCTGAGCGAGCGCACTCGTTTCTATAAATATATCAAGCACTCCCGCAGTCCTTAATGTAGATAGAGCTTTGGGGTAAAAAAATTTAGAAAGAGAATTGATTGCCCTTGAAAATGAGCCTAGCACGAAGTCACTAACCCTATACGTTGCGCTTCTACAGGGCAAAAAGCGTTCACCTCCTTCCCTCCCTTCCTGATTATCGGATCGAGTTATTGTAGGGCTCAAATCAAAGAGAAAAAAATTCCGCAACCGATGGTGCATAAAAAATTTTCCCCAATTTACTCTTTCGTTGAGAAAATAGAAAAATAAAATTTGCAAAATCCGAAATTCGGTCGCCATTTGTCCGTTTTCGCGAAAACCATCATCTCCTTAATTTATAATGAAGCAGTGTCCTCATGAAAGAGTTTGCCATTTTGCTGACCCGGATTAGTCAAGAATGAAAAAAGTTACCTCGAGTCAAAAATTAATCAGTGTTTGCCCTCCCTCTCCCCCCCAAATTAAACTAACGAGTTGAAATTTGGACACAATGCTTGGGTCATGACTATCTATCGGAGGAAAAAAAAATCAAGTCTCCAAGTCACTTTCTTCCATGCGAGAAACGCGAACACGGGTCTAGGTGTTCTCGCCGCGGCAAAAAAATCCATATATTTTCAAATCGCAATATCTCAAGAACCACTAGACCGATTTGGACGGGTTAAAATTCAGTTTAAGCGTTTTCGCGAGCACTTTATTTTATATATAGAAGTCGTTTCGATCCGAAGAAACCTCAGAGAGCTACGTTCGAAAAACCGATTTTCCATATCTTTACATGTTAATTTACCCGCCCCTCCACACCTTCCTTAGCTTTCATATAGTGATCACGTGAAAGAGAGACCTCGAGTCTATGAAATCAGAAAAAAAAATTCGAAAAGAGCGACTTCGTTTTCAAAACCAGATCCACTCCACTAACTATAAATAATGACATAATTGGTTGAAACTTACCCTTGTGACAAATAAAGAAGCATTTCATTGGTTTTAAGAAACGCCAAAAAATAATTAGTAAATCCGGTAAATATTCATGCTAGAAACTTTAAATTTCTAATAATATTACCTCCCGAATTCACTTCTCCTTCCCATTTCCGGCTCCTCCGAAGACCGATTCACACCCGCCCCTGAAAAC
Source organism: Crepidodera aurea (assembly GCA_949320105.2). Taxonomy (NCBI): domain Eukaryota; kingdom Metazoa; phylum Arthropoda; class Insecta; order Coleoptera; family Chrysomelidae; genus Crepidodera; species Crepidodera aurea. The sequence goes on from OX439475.1 coordinate 42,449,231, forward strand.
CCTGAAACGCCAAGCGAACGGCTGAAAACTGTAATCCGCCAGAATGCCAGTTAGTCTGTTAAGATTTCTGACTGTGCTCGGGTCGTGATTCTGACTGCAGTACAATTTTTTACACTCAAGATTTTACACCACTCAAAAGAAAATGTCAAAATTCAAAGTATTCGAACGTGTCAAGAGCTATAAGATGTCGAGGAGGAAAAGATTTTAAGGTAGATATTATCCCCGAAAGTCATTTCCTGCATTACGTAAAACGTTTATAGCAGTAAAAAAGCTTTTTCTTTATCTATAATTTTCATCGGATATTAAAATGTTACACTGATAGAAAGAATTCATAAAGTTTACTTAAAGGAAACGAATTTTTCATTCGTGATTGTTTTATTATGTAAAAAATTGGTTTTATGTATAAAACAAAAATATTTTTTTTTGGAAAACAAACACTTTTTGTTTTCAGAATGTATAATATAAAGTTTAACTTATATAAGTTACGTCTATTATTTGTTAAAACATTAGGGAAATACATTGAATAATAAAATAGTCTAAATAAATAATATATTACATTCAGAAATTCTTCCATCTGGAATGAAAATAATTTTAAATACTTTTAAGTTTTCGAACTTCCTCTTTTAAATCTTTCAGAAAGTATTAAAAAATTAAATAAATTTTATTTAGTTTTTTCTCATAACTAATATTACATATTAATCGAATATAAAAGTAACCGATTTTTTAACAACATTCCAACTGTGCAGCGTTGCCAAATGTCCAACTTAAAATAATTTTAATTGTTTGTGACATCTTTGATACTATTTTCTATTACCAATAATCCAGTGTGATCAGCAATAGTAGCAATATTGTTTTGTTCTAGGATCGGGTCCAATACTCATCCTTGTGGTAGCCCCGCTTTGATAGTCTCCGCTTTCATAATTTTAAAATGATAGTTATAAAGGGTGTTCTAAATGACCCATATATAATGGGTCTCGTGGCCTCCATAATGGAGTTACAGGGTGTGCCAATTATGCATAATTATTCAATTGGCTAGAACTTTTGAATCACTTAGTATATCTTTTCCTTTTTTGGCTTACAGATTACACTTCTCACGAAGAATGTACTGAATTATTGAGAGATATGAAAATCTAGGTTCGGCTTTAGGAAAAATTGAAACAACGGGGCATCCTGTATGATTCTAAAATTTTGAGTATCGCTTTAATAAAAACACGGTGGAAGCAAAGTTGTACATTTAATTCTCATTGCGAATAATGGTATTTGTAATTTTTCACCATTAACCAAGTAAATCTGTCCTTTATAACATACCGCCCTACTACGGTGTTATTGATTTTAGTATAATATTTTCTGCTACTCCTTTTTATCTCCTGAATAGAGTTATTAAGGTTATTTTTGTCTTGTGAAGATCTATCATGTTTGCTGGCATTTGCGTCTTAATTTTCTGTTTCCGCTGATATTTCTCTTGGGTCAAATAGGCAAATAAAAATCGTTTTACAATGGCCCTTATCCTTTATAGAACATTTAAATAGTTTTGGCCAGTTTCATATATAGAACAAGTAGTCTAAATCTAAAATTTTCTGATAAATAAACTTTGGTTTGTCCTAGTGATTAGAGTATACAATTTTTGTATCCATTTGCCTTTCAAGTATTTTTTAGCAGCTCATAGTAAACAATACCCCTTTGAGCTCATGCGAACCATGTATGTTCGGCTTTGACAGATGTTTAATCTCTCTGAAATCCTTAAAATCCATCGTTTAAAAACGGAAAAATGTTTCGTTATTATTTTGCTTTTAAATAACTGCTTTCTATCAGTGTAAGAATAAAGGTAGACGAAATAATTTTGTTATTAAAAATTCATAAAAAGGGGTAATATCTGCTTTATTTAATTATATTATCTATTTAATTTTTCTTATTTTTAAAATAGGCTAGTTTTATGTGAGTATTTTGTTTAATAAAAGCCTAAAAAACTTTATTTTGCATTTTTATTTATTTCTTACTTTTGCACTGGATATTTTGCAGATTTTTATTCAACTCATACAGCTTTTTGCCAAAAGATAAGAAGATTTATTTGCCGAAATCACGTAATTAAATGGCTTTTCGCTGAAAGGAGGATTTAGAATTTTAAAGCTTTCCAAAATAAGCTTTGAGCGATGAAAGAAAGTTTATGCAGCTTATGTAATATTTGAACCAAGCACGAAAGTTTTTAAGAGTAAATGTATATTTAAATTTTATAGTAAATGAATTAAAACTTTGTTTTTCCGAATAATTTTTGTTGTTGCAAAATAATATTTTACAACCAAGTTTATGAAATATATTTTTTAAGAACATTGTTTATTAAAAGAAATTTTTTAATTCGAAAAAACTATACTGAAAAATGCAAATAATTATTTATTTTAAATGAAAAAATATAAAAAAAAGTTTTTTAAAAACAAGCTCAATAAAAACGTATTTTTCTAATTTGGGTTTGACTAGTTGATCGATGTTTTAAAACAAAAAAATTTGTTATTTTTAAGTTGTTTAGAAAACCAAACTTAAGGTTCCTTTGCTGAAATGTAGGTGCACATTGACTCTTAAAGGGCTGTTTTTGTCCAGTAGATTCTAGTATTAGTCATACTTTTACAATATCTTTTATATGAGGTTTAGTTTTAAATAAAAAGTTTAATTCATGGTTTAAATTTTCAATTAACCATTCTTAGGCCTTTTTTGAATAAACAATTTTGGTGACTTAAAAGCGTCCACCATTTTTATTAAATAATAAATTCATTCACCATTTTTTCAAATAATTTTTATCTTTTGTTACATTCACCATTTTTATTAAATTTAAAATAGTTTTAAAAAGTTTTTTCCAAAACTATATAGTATGAAAAATTGTTGTTATGCAAAGTATTTTTGCATTCTTTGACAAATTAAAGAGTCATCACACTATTTTTTTAAAAAATGGTGGCTGCACTTCGTATGCATCAAATCGTTTCAAAAAATGGTGAAGGTACTTACATGAAATAATAATATTACTGGTTATTCATAAATATCAATTACAACCAAAAGTAACAATAAAATAAATGTTTAAAATTACATTACAGCTTTAAAATGTGTATATTTGCATGTATAGATGTAATTTTATACAGGGTGATTCACATAAAAGGAAGGAGGACATAATTATTTTTCGATGATTGTCAGAGAACATAGAACATTTAATTGTGAACTAAATGTTGAATATATTTTTTTATAAAATGAACGGATTTCCAGTACTTTAAATTTATATACAGTGAGCATCATAAGTGTTACCCCCCCCCCTATCTAACTCGTTACCGGACTCTCGTTAGGAAAATCGCCGAGACATGTCGATTTTTGATTTCTACAATGTACATTTTTGTATGAATAGTTAACTCCTAGTTTCATCCCTTACTGGAGGTGAGCAACCCTTTCGAAAAATTTAAATAACAGGAGGTAGTGAGTGGCAGCTCATTTGAACAGGGGTTTTATTCTCTATTCAACCCTCAAATAGACTTTATTTTTGCCAGGGAACATTTTAAACATTTATTGTAATAACAGATAAGGTAAATGTTAGTTTAGTTGCCTTCCTGTTTGTGGTATTTTGTTATTTTTAAACATTAATAACTCAACACGTAATGAAGCAAATTTCAAATGTTTTGCACGGTCTAATGGAGAATAAAACCTTTTTTCAAATGAGCTATGACTCACCACCCCATGCTATTTAAATTTTTCGAAAGGGTTGCTGCCCTCCAGTGAGGGATGAAATTAGGGGTAAACTATTCATACAAAAATGTACATTGTAGAACCCAAAAGTCGACGTATCTCGGCGATTTTCCTATCAAGAGTCCAGTAACGAGTTAGATAGGGGGGTAACGCTTATGATGCTCACTGTATAACGTATATAAAGTATTTATAAAAGGAGAGAAAGTTGTAAATCATTTAAAACATTTTTCTGTTGGATACTATTTTTTTTTGCTGAAATAAAGTCTGTTAAAACTATTATCCATCCAGGAATTGAAAGAACACAGGCATGTCAACCTCATATGATATTGTGGGCCACATGATCTATTTTGTACTAAGTTGGGGGCCGCATGTTTTTACTGTTCAAAAAAATGAATACATTAAATTGAACTGCATACAAATAAAAACAAAATTTACTTTTAAATAATAAATTCATATATTTTATCACAAAAAATTTCAAACGTCTTGGCGGGCCGCAATCTAAGTATTGGAGGGCCGCGGGTTTGACATTCCTGATCTAACAGATTCATCATTTAGTCTATTCATTCGTTTGGTAATTGTAAAAGAAGCCCTGGAAAATCTCTAACAATTTTAGGTTGCAGAAAAGTCACATAAAATATGTTGACAACAGATTTTGACATCTTAAATTACAAAATCGATTTTTTTGGCTCTTGTTGTTACCATATCTTGTGAAATTGTCCAGTGATCTGTTTCTATTGTAAATTATTATAATTTTTTAATTATTTGGCATAAAATCGAAACTTCAAGAAATTGAAAGTTTCTTATATAAAAAGTTGTTTTGTTATCCCTAGAAAAAAATAATAAAAAATCTAAAATCTAACCTGTACCTATAATTCAACAAAATCAAGTATAAAAATTACTTATATTTAATGTTAAATAATGATAATAATAGGAAATTTTACACTGAATTTTTAGTACCACTTAAAATAAAAAAAATCCTTCTACTTATTCCTTATTATATCGAGTTCTTTTGCATACTACAGAAAAATATTTCAATTAACACAGAAACTAGAGTTAACAAACAATTAAACTGAGGAAAACACGAGGCAGGCAAATAGATTTTGTTGCAATGCAGAAACGTTCAGAATTAAAAATGTCTCTGGGACACGCAATTGTTTTTTCAGGTTAAGGTCGTCCACTTGAATGCCGTTTTCAGGTTTCAGGTGAGAGTGAGAGCGAAACGGTTCAATATTACTTTCAACCGTGCCCAGACAATTAACAGGAAATTGGGCATCCGAAATTAAAATCGGAGACACAATTGATCGATTTAAGTAATGAATAATACACAAAGAAAGAAAAAATGGTTATTTATCATAGTCAAAAAGTTTTAATTTACGGAATTTGTATTCTTCTGCGATAGATAGGAAAATATCAATCGGTTTTAAAAAGTTTCTGCTTCTTTTTCTTATTAATATTTCGAAGAGTTATTATTTTTTTGTTCCTTAAGAAGAAATATTTTGACCCTACAGGGTCGCAATAATTCCTTAATATCGTTGGACTGGGTGCATCAAATTTTATTATAGATGGTTCATATTAAAGACAAGACTTTGCTTACAAAAGATAACGCCTTGCACGATCAACTATATGTTTCATGTATCCTGGTATCATATTTAATCTTTTCCTGGATTCTACCCCTGGTAGAAAGTTCCTGTCCCCAATGTTGATGATTTTTTGAATTTATCATGCTTGCTGGGTTCTTCAATAGTATGTAGGAAGGTATTAGTATCCTCTTCTTGCAGAAATGTTTCTCCTTCGTATTTTTTATAAGCATTTAAGATCAAAATGGCACATTTTAAGAATAATGTTGCCTTTGACCTCATTTCATGAAAGAAAGAGCAACTTTTCTGCAGGAAGAGGGTACTAATACCGCCCCACAAACTATTGAAGAACCCAACAAACATAATAAACTCAAAAAATTATCAATACTCGTGGCAGTTGCTACTTTCCTCTTTTGATATAACTTGTAAATCATTCATAAATCCACTTGCTAATATGCATGGTAATAACGTAATAACCCACTATGTGCAGGCCTAAAAAGGTCATACATTTCTTTGGCGTTTATTTGTTGCTAATTCAAAAAAATCATTGCCTCATTTTTATTTTCAAGAAACTTTGAGCCCCCCCTTAATGTTACTCTTATTACTAGAGCAAAATTTAGAAAACAGAATGAGACCATTTTTGACTATAATTTCTAACATCTCAATTGGCTGTTTTCTATCTGGAAAAATATCAAGTAATTTCATTCAAGAGTTGTATACCGTCTATATCTTTCACAATACTACCTTTCTCCTGTATCCGTAAATTTATATCTAAGTCCTTGCAGGATTTCACGAGATCATCATTAGAAATGTTGTGAAACTCATACAGAAAGCGTCTCAAAAATATGTCCCTTGGTTATTTTTTTAGATAAAAATTTGAAATTTGGTATCGTTTTGTCAAGAATTTTGCTATCAAATAAAGGATGTGTGTGAAGAGTAAACATTAACGGGCAATGGACCAACACACTGTGCGCTAAAATTCTATTTTTCTTAAACTTTGTTATCGGGAAATTGCGACTTATTTTTATTTATGGGATCGGCACAGGAGACGTATCAAAATTTCATGACAATCTTGACTTTTTGATGATAATTTCGATTATAAATTAAAGCCTGTAGTTATTTACCATCAATAACAAGGATTTGTTTGATAAATATAGCATTATTTGATCCCATACTATACATATTTTGTCCTTTACTTACAGGACATTATGAATACCTTTTATTTTAAAGCAAACAGGTTATCCATATCTCAAATGTGGCCAAAGTAAAACTTCAAAATCAATGTCGGTACCACATATAATCAGGTTTACAAAAATGGGAAATTATAAACAAAGGCGACTAGTTTCGGCTATTAGCCATCATCAGGCCTACAAATAATTACAAGAAAATAGTAACACGATTACAATGACAATTTTTAACTACTTACCTTGGGGTAATAAAATGATGATTTTTAAACGATTTATGTAAAAGACAACATTAAAATGTTGAATGGTCCTGTACCCAATCTCATATATATTCTTTTAATCACTTAACTTTAGAACTTTGTTAAATTAGTTTCTTCTTTTTTAAAAAAATTTGTTAATTTCATTCAATGTGTTACTAATGTCAAGCTGATTCATTCGCCATTTTGTAAACCGCTTTTTGATGTATTTTACCGTTGGTGCTTTTTGCTATTTTTTTATTTTGATGAACCCTCCGGTTTATATGGAGGGTTCACCTACACGTTCTACATTGCGTTTAGAACGTGGAGGTTTTCGCTTTGATTGTAATTATAAATTCAAGTTGATCCCCACATGGTTGAAATCATTGAAGTGGAGGGTTGTTAGAATGCGTAATGACTCTGTACTAGCGCCCATTTCCGTTAGCTCCAGCCTTTTAAGTGTTTACGTATTAGGGCATTTCCTCCCCCTCAAGGTTTTTAACTTGTTGGTCAGTTTTAAAAAATTTTTTAAAACATTTTTTTAAAATAATGTTTTAATGTTGTCTTTTACATAAATCGTTTAAAAATCATCATTTTTCAATTTTATTACCCCAGGTTAAGTAGTTGAAAATTGTCATTGTAATCGTGTTACTATTTTCTTGTAATTATTTGTAGGCCTGATGATGGCCAATAGCCGAAACTAGTCGCCTTTGTTTATAATTTCCCATTTTTGTAAACCTGATTATATTGATTTTGAAGTTTTACTTTTACCTTTTATTTTGTTTATTTATGTTGATTTTAGAGAGCTAATATGATTATTATTTCTAATTTATCAAAAACCGGCTCTGTCATGTCATCCATCTTTTTATGTACAAATTTCATTTGTCATGTTAAGGCGCTTGTATTAATACCAAAAATCAAAACATGTTGACAGTTAATCTGTAAATAGTCATTCGTTTTCCGTTCACGCCGATTTATTTAATTACAAATTTGGAAAACTGCCAAGAAAGTTTTAGATTCCGTGTAGATCTTTCCAAAAAACTATCCGCAAAAATGAACAAGTAATTCATGGATTGTGTGTTATGAAATTACAAGGTTAAAATATGCAAATTGTATATTTACCATTTGGATTACTCCAATATTAAAAAATATCATCGTTGCACATTTTAAAATCTATTCGTATTCACCGAAAAACGAAATAAAAAAGATTTAAGTAGGAACTTCTGTCTTCTTCAGTGTCCTCCATATTTCTGGCTTAACAAGGGATTCAATTGAATAAAAATTGAATTAAGCATGAGTTGAAATTACATTTGCTTCTGCACATTAAAAAACTTAGGCATATTTTTTTATTATTAGGAATGATTGGCAAGCATTTTTTGGCTATTTTTGCTGGTTTTAAATTTAGAAACGAGGTGGCAAGCAAAAAAATTGGTATTTGGAAACATTATTTTTTTACATCTAATATGATTAATATTATTCATACTGTAAATAACAACCGACATACATTTTCTATATCCGAAAGTAACAAATACCTACAAAATCTAATTATTTTATTTTATCATACCATAAAGGAACATACACCGGGTGATTCATTTAATGTTTCAGTGGTAATGCCATTGCTTCCTTTATGGTAAGGAGGTCAGCAGTTTTGTTACCAGTTACAATCTCTTCCCTCAAAATAGCCACACTGAAGTTACTACAATGTGGTTAACCAATTGCATCATTACAAACATATTTCGACTCATATTTAAAAAAATACATAAAGATATACCTACTGTTAGGAAGAAACTTCCAACTTTTTGCATATAACTGAACAACCCTGTACCCTATATAGCCAGATTTTAAAACTCTGTAGTATCCAGCTCTGGAGATGATCCACTAGATCTTTTGTAAGGAGGAAGACCACCACGCCTAGTGGCGGGAGTATAGCTAATCTGTAAGGTACCTAAAACTGCCTCCTTGCTTTCTATATATCTATCTATTGTTTCCCCTTCTGCTTCCCATTCGTTAAGGATGTCTCAACGATTAGAGCAGTTCCTCTAGTCCTATCGCTTTCAAAAAGTTCAGGATGTCGGTATGCTTCAGGTTAGGTAGATCTCCCTCTTCTATTTGATATTCTCCAAGGTATCGACCTCCTTGCTTTACTAAACACGCCCTATTTTTACTTCAGAACGGACCTTATATTACCATGTCCCTCCCTCACGCACTCTGTTTTTCATTATCTTCTGCCAAAGATCCGTGGTTACTTTTCGTTTCATACTAAAGGAATAGCACTTTAGGGGTCATTCTGATACCTAGCATTGTTTCTATTGCCTATTGCCTGTCTCTCAAGCAGCTACCTTGAATACCCAGGTATTCAACTACGATTGTGAAATACCAATGGTGCACGTCGTCGAGCGTCCCTATCCCTCTCTGTTCCTCCTTTGGGTGTCTCTCCTCAGTGAAGTCTCTTGCTTTGTTCCTATGTTCGACACATTCAGAAGACTTACTGGTTCTCATGAAATACCCTGTACGATCAAACTAGCCGAATCGATACATATTCATCCAATATATCTATTTCACGCCGAATTGCTTGCCACCTTATTTTTTCTTTATCCTTTTTCATCTCGAAAACAGTTTTAAAATGGCCTCCAGCGCCGAAAACACTTACATAACATAAACATGTTAATAAAAATGGAAAAGCCAAACATCATGAATCACATCAACCAAGAAAACTTGACGATCATTCGGAAAATAATCGATGATTTCGAAACGAACGATTCGTCGAAAACTTCCAAAAAACGTCGCAGTAAAATTAAGAAAATCAGCAACAGCGACTCGTTTATCCACAGATATAAAAAATCTCAAATTTCTCCAAAAGTTACGGGATCTTTGGATGGTGTAAAAAAGAAAACTAAGCCGTCCAGTAGCATAGAAGATTTTTTAAAAAACGAAAACAACGATGTCTACATAAATTTCATGGAAAACTGTGATACGGAAAATGCCGACGCTAACATGTTCAGGAAATTTAAACAGAGAAAGAGTATTTTTAGGAACAGTTTTGGTGCCAAATACGGTGATAGTTTTGTAGACGAAATTAGAATCCTACAAGGAACGAAGAAGCATCAAGATCGAGTTAGGACGAACGTCAATGAGGTGAGTATTTTTAGATTTAAATTTTGTACAAACTTCTGGATGTATTTGGAACATACTGACTTCTTTATCCGATGTTTCTTTAAAACTATAAATCTCTAGAGTTATACCGAATTGGGCGTTACTATCATTTAAACTGAGACCCAAAAAGGAATAAAGGTCCTACGCCATTGCCAAAAGTTCAACCGTTTGAGAATCAATATGATACGCGACAATGCGCAAGTCGTTGCACTCGTAAAATGTATCAATTATTTCAAATCTTAAATCTCTTTTGTTAATTTTATTTCACTGAAGGTTTGGAAGAAAACAAGGTCCTTTATATCTCACAAGTTATTTATTATTGAGCGACCGGTTTCGGCGATCAGAACATCGCCATCATCAGGCCCTACGTGGAAAAATTATGGAGTTAAAAGGGGGGTCACAATGGCAGTTTAGTTAAGTTATAAAGTTTAAGAAATTTATTTTTATTTAATTTATTTTAATTTTAAGTAAAATTCACCATAACTTTTCCACGTAGGAAGAACAGCAGGAAAACACCAAGAACATGTCAACACAACAGATTAAAATACAATTCTATGTTTGTAGAAAACAAGGAAGATCTTATAGGTCCTATTTTTATATTTAAAATTTAATTTATATTTTATTTTATAAAAAACGTAGTTATAAAATTCAAAATATTTTTACTAAAAATTAACCAGCAGTCAAAGGACATTTATAAACAAATTAAAACATTAAAACTAACAAAAGAGACAATTTTTGAACGATAGCTGGTTAAAACAAAGGAAGAATTTTATTTTTTATACAAGTGACGTGAAAAACAAAGTTTAAAAATTAAAGTGTTGGATTTTATTTTGGTACGACTGAAATTAATAAAGTTATCTGTAATGAGAATTATATAGATCCATGTATGGTTTGTAGAAAATGAAGTAGGTGGCGTACAAACATAATTAAAATTATTTAAATATTAGATTTTTCAAATTATGAATAAGTAAGTATATGTTAACAAATTAAATTGAAAACACTGAATAGGAAAATTTATACTAGAATTTTTGTAATTGGTCAAGGGTTAGATAATAAAAAGAAAAACAATTATAGAAAAGAAAAGGACAGAAGATAAGGAAAGAAACAAAAACGTCTCAATCTGAAAAGAATTGGAAATATGAAACAAACCATACATGGATCTATATAATTCTCATTACAGATAACTTTATTAATTTCAGTCGTACCAAAATAAAATCCAACACTTTAATTTTTAAACTTTGTTTTTCAAGTCACTTGTATAAAAAACACTTGTTGATAAAATTCTTCCATTGTTTTAACCAGCTATCGTTCAAAAATTGTCTCTTTTGTTAGTTTTAATGTTTTAATTTGTTTGTAAATGTCCTTTGATTAATTTTTAGTAAAAATATTTAAAAATTTTATACTACGTTTTTTATAAAATAAAATATAAATTAAATTTTAAATATAAAAATAGGACCTATAAGATCTTCCTTGTTTTCTATAAACATAGAATTGTATTTTAATCTGTTATGTTGTAAATATAATAATATAATAAATTAAATAAAAATAAATTTCTTAAACTTTATAACTAAACTGCCATTGTGACCCCCCTTTTAACTCCATAATTTTTTCATGTAGGGCCTGATGATGGCGATGTTCTGATCGCCGAAACCGGTCGCTCAATAATAAATAACTTGTGAGATATAAAGGACCTTGTTTTCTTCCAAACCTTCAGTACCTACTACTCACATATGGCTAACCCTAATTTTATTTCAGTCAAAAGTATCCTTATAAATGAATGTGTAGATGTTTATATTGGAACAGTGTTTTCCAGAAAATGATTTTTTTTAAGATTGAAGTGGAAAATAAAACAGAATTTTATATTTTTCTAACTTAGAGGATATATTTTAATTGGTTTTCTTTATTTGAAATTTTACAAATTATACTTTGGACGTATTTGACACCGGTTAATACCGGGTGTGCCAGAAGTTTCTGACCCATTTTAACTGCAAATATTTCGGAACTCAGAAATGATAGGGAGGTGCGGTTTTCACTGAACAATTTCTTTTTATATAAAGTTTTTTTCAGTCTAAATGTGTATTTAGTAAAAGCTTATATAGGGTGTTTTACAAAAACAGTCTTTTTCAAATGCAAATAATAAAAAAAACCTATATATTATTATTCTATCTGAAAGGTGAACTCTTTCCCTTTCCGAAAATGTATAATTTGTTGAAGTTTAGACGAAAAATAAGTGAGTGATTTGCTTTTTAATGATGCTTGTTTATTAGATAGAGATATCTAACTCATGTTGATTTTTAGTAAGTTTTAAATAAGAGAAAATTACAACGTTTGCCTGCTAACTAATACAAATGTCTATACCGGATGTTTTGAAAGAAGAAACATTAGAAATCCGATAACTATTTATAGATAATAACAAAACAAACTTGAAAGATGTATACCAAATTGTATTAAAAATTAACATATTTATTTATTTATTTCATTTATTTATTTATTCAATAAATACAATGAGTGATAAGCGATAAGTGCTACTGCACTTGTTTCGCATGAAAGGCATCATAAAACATCATCATCAACATTATAAACAGAATTATACCCAAAGACCAGACATCTGTATGAACCTTGACCGATCTTAGAGCATTTACTTCAGAATTTCGAGGACTCAAAAGGGTCGCCATGTCTGAATTAAGCAGGTTTTTTCTTTACTTTTGATTTTCCAAAAATATCCATTCAGGCAAGTCGTTCCCGCATATACATCTACTTGAATTTTCGTTCCAGTCTTTTGGTATTGCTTAACATAGATTTAGATTTGGGGAAAATGACATGTCATATAAATTATCTAATTTAATAAAAATCTTTAAGATGTTCCAAGTGTTGTCCATTTTGATCAATACATTTTTGCAACCTGAACAAAAAGTGCTGAAAAGAATCTCGCAACATTTCCGGGGTAATTTCTTTAAATGTTCGGATAATGTTACATCGCAGCTGTTCCAGAGTCTCTGGAATAGGATTGTAACACCTATCTTTGATAAAAGCTCATATAAAAAAGTCTGGTGAGTGGGCAGTCCACTCAATTGGTCCGGCTCTCCCAATCCACCTATTTCCAAATGTTTCAGCTAAAGAATTTCTAACCACGAGAGAATAGTGTGGTGGCGCACCGTCTTGCTAAAATTTATGACCCCATCTTGTTCCAGTTGTGGATATAAGTAATTTTGACATGTAATTTTAGTTTCTTTGAAAAAGAACGGTCCATATATTCTTTCTTTAGAAACGCCACACCAAACGTTCAACTTCGGTGAATCTATTTCGTATTTCTCAATTAACCTTGGATTTTCAGACCCCCTTATGCGACAATTATGTTTATTACATTGCCCGTTTAAATGAAACGCAACCTCATCTAACATTATAAGTAGAACATTGGAAACTTCTCTATATAAATCTAGTAATGTCTCCGAAAAAAAATTCTTCTTTGAAAATCTCTTACGTACATTTTATGGTGCATCTGAATTTTATAAGAAGTTAACTTTAATATCTTCATACATCTCTGAACTTCGGAATTTGAAATTCCAGTTGTGCATGATATTTTACTGAGATTATAAAAATTCCAAAACACGCTACCTAACATTCACACCCGTAGATGCCTATATAACTGCCTATCCTTAAAAATCAAATAACTCGCTTATTTTTCATCTAAACTTCAACAAATTATATATTTTCGGAAAGGGAAAGAGTTCACCTTTCAGGTAGAATAATAATATATAGGGTGTTTTTTAAAACAGCCTATATAAGATTTTAATAAATAAACATTTATACTGAAAAAAACTTTATATAAAAAGAAATTGTTCAATGAAAACCGCACCTCCCTATCGTTTCTGAGTTCCGAGATATTTGCAGTTAAAATGGGTCAGAAGCTTCTGGGACACCCGGTATATCTACAATGATCTGGATAAAGGAAACCATGTGCCCAGTCTTTTTTAATATCACATACTCTTGACTGTCTTGATATTAAAGTTAAAAGTAAATGGTGTAATGTTATATTTACAGAGATATTCCTTGATTACATTGTTGACATTCTGAGTGAAAGAAAACTATAAAGAAATAATGATTTTGCATCTAAATTATATAATATGAATAGAAAGAAAGTCGATAATATTTAAGCTTTTCATAAATAATTTATCTAAAAATCTGAAATTATAATTTTTGATCATCTATATAGATAACATGTCGTAGCATTATAATTTTATAATAATTCCAGACATCGTACAATGCCTTACAAGGTCAAACTGGATGAAAGTTGCCTTCGACGATTTGAACCATATTACCATGTCGGTGGCTACTCTAATGGGATAGAATATCGAATAGATGGGTTGATATAGCTCAAATAGCATTTCATTTGGCCCAACTTTGGTTTTAGAGAGGTTAGAAATCTGCCAATAATATTCGAGGACAAATAATTAGCGGCATTACTCGAAAAAAAATTAAAAGAAATGTATTTTATAAAGCTGAACTGTGTTCAATAATAAGAATACATAAACTAGCTACTAAAAAATGTATTTTATTTTATTTATTTATTTATTTGTTCAATAAATACAATGAATGATAAGCGATAAGTGATACTGCACTTGTTTCGCATGAAAGGCATCATAAAATATCATCATCAACATTATAAATAGAATTATACCCAAAGACCAGACATCTGTATGAACCTTGACCGATCTTCTTTCCAATTAAGTATTCCCTTTTTTCCAGAGCATTTACTTCAGAATTTCTAGGATTCAAAACGGTCGCCATGTGTTAATTAAGCCGGTTTTTTCTTTACCTTTGATTTTCCAAAAATATCCATTCAGGCAAGTCGTTCCCGCATATACACCTACTTGAATTTTCGTTCCAGTCGTCTGGTATTGCTCAACATAGATTTAAATTACAAAAATGTGGCCATACTTTTATTAGTTTAACAGTTAACACAATACCATTTCGAAATGTTATCGTATTCCTCCGGAGCTAAACCCAATCAAAAAAGTATGGACATTTGTGAAAAATAAAGTCGAAAATTACCAGAAGAGAAATTTAATGAATGAATAAAATACTAGAAAAACATTCGCGCGGAAAACATGTAAATGAAGTAGAAAAACTAATAATAAATGTTGGAGAAGAGCCAGAGTGTTCTTGATGAAAATAAAGATGGTTGGGCTTGCTAACCAAAATATCATAATTTCTATTAGGCAGACTTAAATTCATGAGACAAAATAATATTTGTGATTCAACTATAATCTCTCGAATATTAATGAAAAAAGATTAATTAGTAGTTTAGTGGTTATGTTACCTTAAAACTAGTTACTAGTTTATCTCTAATTTACATTCGGGATTTCTAAAAGATCATCCAATGTCGACAGTCTAGATATTTATTTTGCTTCATTTATTATTCTCGTGAAGTGACATTGTTTGCTCCAACTAAAATGACATTTCACTCACAATTATCGAACAGCTAAATCTTTTTGATGTTTCTCTGAATATGAAGCTTGTCTGCGTTTGTGTTTGATTATTTCCTCTTCAACTATTTCTCCGGTGTATGCGGGTTTTTTGTATACAGGGTGCAAATGGTTCATGGGACACCTTTTTAAACGTATTAGTAGATTTATTCTAAATTTTGGTCCATTATAATAAATGAATTTTTTAGTATTGAATTAAAATAAATAATGCAGGAAAGCAACGAACAAAAAAATACTGTGGAAGTGGAAAAGTCTGGATTAAATAATATGTTTTAAAACTCAAAAAAAATTATTTATTTAACAGCAATAGTAATAGGTAGCAATACAGTTACAAAATAAAGTCTATTCTAAAACATCTATAAAATACAAAACAAAAAAGTACCCATTTAGACAATTTATACCAGTGCAGATGACTTTGAAAATGGTAAAAAGTGAAATAAAATAATAGTAGGCTGAAACCCATTGGAACAGGAAGAGAATATGACACAAAAGAATTGAAAAATAATTTACGGGCGATCTGAGGTTGGGAAGTGGAAGGGGCGAGTTTTTAATGGTTTAAAACTGTTTATCTCGATTTCCGGCAAAACTACAAGTCCTATGGAAAAAAGTTAAATAGCACAGTTGTAGGTAATAAAAAGATCTACAATTTTTGTATTCACACTTTTTTCACATAACCTCAAAATTTATGTGAAAAATTCAAATAACCAAGTTTTTGGTTTTTTATTTTTTTTCACGAAATTTTGTGAAAACTTTTTATGTCCCAAACACACTGTAATTTTTTTGTTTTAAAAAATTTATTTTTTTAACCTTATTTTGACTTAATGTCGAAAAAGCAGTCTAATTTTTAATCGAAAATTCTCACGTCAAAATATCTGCTTTTTTAAAAAATTCGGTGGGCTTTTTGTTCGTTGAAATCTCTACTTTTTGATGGTGTAAAAATAGACATTACTGTGGTAAATGTTCTCGAAAAATGCAAACAAGAAACGAAAAAACTCGAATCCAAAATTTTTTTTTAAATCATGTACAATTTTGAGGTATTTATTAAAATTTATACTTTAATTACTTGAAAAACATGGAATGTAACATGGTATCTTACGTTTTTCGAGTAATTAAAGTATACATTTTAATAAATAGCTCAAAATCGTACATGATTTCTCATTTGCATTTTTCGAGAACATTTACCATAGTAATGTCTATTTTTTTACACCATCAAAAAGTAGAGATTTCAACGAACAAAAAGCCCACCGAATTTTTTAAAAAGCAGATATTTTGACGTGAGAATTTTCGATTCAAAAATTAGACTGCTTTTTCGTCAAAATAAGGTTAAAAAAATAAATATTTTAAAACAAAAAAATTACAGTGTGTTTGGGACATAAAAAGGTTATTTGAATTTTTCACATAAATTTTGAGGTTATATGAAAAAAGTGTAAATGCAAAAGTTGTAGATCTTTTTATTACCTACAACTTTGCCATTTAACTTTTTTCCATGGGACTTGTAGTTTTGCCAGAAACCGATATAAACAGTTTTCTTAAAAACTCCCCCCTTCCACTTCCCAACCCCAGATAGTCCGTAAATTATTTTTTCTATCATTTTTGTCATATTCTCTTCCTTTTCCAATGAGTTTCATCCTACTATTATTTTATTTGGTTTCAAAAATTATCGGCACTGGTCTAATTGGACCTAAACAAATATTGGAATTTATCGCATTACGGTATTCAAAGATAGTGTGTGTGCAATTCTCTTTTTTATAGAATTTTCAAGCGTTCGAACCCTGGGTCGTGTATTATGGGTGAACAATTCTATTGTTAGAGTTCAAGCATTGGAACGCAGAAATTTTCCGGTACGAATGGAATTTGCAAAATGGTATATATTCAAAAGTGTCGCGTAATCGTAATATACATTCAAATTCTCTACCGAAAGAATTTTAAATTCCAGAAACAGTATTTATTTTTATTTTGAGGTATTCGAAAATTATTATGTATATTAGGTTAATTGCAGCTGTTCCAGTAATTGTTTGAAAAAACGCTTATAATTTATTATTTTAAATTTATTTGGCTATTTCTTTTGGAACTACAAATAGATTATTTTTTTATTTCAAGATAAAACGTTAATGAAGTATTTTCCCAGAACAATATCATTGCTCGTAAAAGAAGTATATTCCTCTTATTCATACATAAGTAACAAACTCCTCTTTGTTCTATTTAAGGAGACTACCCTAACAATCCCAAAGTATACATTTCAACTGGGCAAATAATCAGAGCTTGAATCAGTCCAATTTACTCAGATCCCTATCTTGATGAAAAATTTATTTGCTTGTAGCGCTTTTGGGAACTAATTTGGTAGTGGCTTGAGTATTTCGACAATTTCGAGAGGCCGAAGATTCCTACAAGTTGTTGATGAATAATGTGTGGGGAAAGCGAGAAAAGTGTGATTACTGTATTAAAGAAAACTGATGATTTGATTTCTAATTGTAAGAAGGTAGATGATAAAATAGACAACTTTACTTAATATATAATTAATATAAATAATGTATACCAAGTGTTACACAAGGGATGCATGACGAAGAAAATAAATATAAAGAAAGAGGTGAAGTAAGGCTTAAAAATTTATTTATTTAATAAAAAATCCCACGGTTACATTTGCTTGATGTACAATGAATGTTTGAATGTGTGAATAAGAGTAATAGACAGACATCTAAATAGGCCTCTGTTTCTTTGACAGGTGTTGTGTACTTAGATTTTTTACAAAATATTTTACCGAATCTACTAGCCACTGTAGCTATCCGAGGTATGTACTTTTTGCACGACAGGGCATCAACACATTTATTGATTGCTGTTCGTCAACATCTTCATCACTTACGGAAACAGGTGTAGATAGAATACGGGTAGTAGTGTAACGTTTTGCCAAAATATAAAACAAATCGAACAAAAGTAATTACCAAAAGGATAAAGGCCAAAAAACTGCTAAAATCATCCTATATAAGCAAAACAAAATTTGAGTGTATTTTTTTTTTATTCAAAATCACTAAATAAGAGAAAATATTAGGTTTGTCATTCTTTTTCATTCATTTTTAATAAAACTTAACGATTCATCATTGCATTACTTAAGCAAGTTGTAGGTTTAGTCATTTCTGCGCAAGTCGCAATTTTTGTAATAGATGTTAGGCATTTTCTCGCTTCGGCTAGCTGCTCTTCGTTTAACTGTACGGTTTTTAAAATTATTGTTTCGGCAAGCTCACCTTTGAACGTTCCATCAGCGCTGATGATACCATTTTTTTCTAGAACACATTTCCAAAAACAGTTACTTTCTTCGTTATCCTTTGGTGGAATGTTTATAACATCTGCTTCCTTAGCTCCCAACTTTTTCAAGCATTCTTCTGATCCTTTAATTTTTGTACGGTCATCTAGTGATGAGGGAATCTAAAAATATTGTAACAAACCTAGAAATTTTTTTAAATTTCATCCAATAGGACTTTTAAGCGTGGTTATAAAGTTCTAAACTTTAATTTTCTTCGACATTATCTTTCTCTGAATAATAAGTCCAACCATGTTCAAGAAATTAAAAATTTTAACTCAAATTAACAGCTCTATTACGTCAGTAATAAATTTTTACCAAACATGGTCTCCCATTTTACTATTTTCATCAATTTTTAATTTTCTGCGGTTTTCGGCATAATTATATAATTATGATGATTTATATGAACATTGCATGTTTTTACCTCAAAAGTATAGGTCCTCGAGCCAGCGGAAAACTTTTTTGTATAAAAAAATCGACCAATTTAAACTTCTCAAAAATAAGTATGTAGTTGGCCACTAGGTGGCAGAATCTATTTATTATATAATATAACTGGTTAAGGTTAGTGAAAAGTATCAACATTACAAACAACTATCTTTAGTCTACAACTTTTATTTAGGTCATTTGTATCACCTATGCTTTAGTGGTGTGAAAAATATGCTTCCTTTTATACCAAAAATTCTTTAAATGTAGCTGGTCACTCGATAAGTTCTTAGGATGACATATAGATGGTGCTACTATTGTCATATCCATATGATTTTTAGAAACCACTAACCATCAAATGACACCTGTCAATATTTCATGTAAATCTGACGTTTAGTTCGGAAGTTAGAATAGTTTTGTAATATTTGAAAACAATGGAAAAATCGGAATTTCGTGTGTTGATAAAGCATTTTTTTTTAATGGAAAATAGTAGCTTTCCTAATCAGTGCGAAAAGTTTTGTTTTCCCACATACGGGAAAACTACTTTTGTTAGGAACAATATTTTTATATATCTCCTGGAAGTCCTCCTTCAGCGTCTATTTTTAAAACAGTTTTGTTTAATGCGGGAAAGTGCAAGTGTGCGGGAAAGTGCTACTTTGCGCAGGAAAATCAATACGCAAAGTAGCTATTTTGTATGTATGCTATTTTTCTACTAAAATAACGTGGATCTAATATTCTTTTACAAAAATAGCGCTAACTTAAAGAGCAAAAAAGTTTATCGCACATTTATGCCACAAATGTGGCATAACTAGCGCCCTCTACAGATTACATCGAAGTAGGTACCAGATTCTGATTTGTCGTGCCCAAAAACCCCCAGTTCCAAATTTTTATGTATACATATCCAAAAACGCTAAAGTTATTGCAAAAAATAAATTTTAAAATTTAACTTTTAGCCTTATTAGCAACATTTTATTAGAGCAAGTTAGGTCAAATCGTAATATTTTAAAGTGAGGAATCTACCGTACTTCTATGTACAGTTACTTAAGGACCAACCTGTATACATTCTTATCACGTTTATATAATTTAACCTATTAGGTGAAAAAACAAAAAATACTCACTGCAACTGCAATTAAAGACGATACCAAAACTATTACAAATTTTGACATTTTATTTATGATTTTTTTTTTGTAAACGCTGATGTTTCAAAATTTAACATACGACTAAAAGTGAGGTTTATATATGTTACAAATATATTTAAAAAAATTAAGTGTGCTAATATAAATTCACTAATGTTCAACTAGAAGATTACATAATTTATTTCCTGTGTAATGTAATAAATAGCGATATTAACACCAATTTGTTTATTATTTTGATTTTTAAATTGTTACAAATTAAACAAAATGAGTTAATTCTAATTTGATTTAAATGTGATCACAAATTATTAACAATATTATGGTCAAAATATAAAAATTATTCGTAAATATGCCAAATAAAACTGATAAATGAAACTTAATTAATTTTAAAGAATAATTCTCGAAAGATACGAATCGTGAGAATGCTATATGGTACTGAAGTAATCTGGAAATTTCAATGTGGATTAATTCAGGGTTGGTAACACTGGTTGGTAACATTACGGGGGTACCAAAAATATCGAACTGATAGGGACTTCAAAATTACTATTTGTATTGTGGCAGGCCGGCTCTGTCGATCATACGAAGTTAAATGGAGAGTCCGCCACGAACGGTAGGGGGTGTGCAGGTGATTTTTCTAAGTGGCTTTTAATAGTTTTGAGCTTTGTGGAAAAAAATATATGACGCCGATAAAAGTTCGCAAATCTAATGAGTTGTTGACAGATGCCTAACTTTACCATGTGATGTTTCTGATTCGCCATTTTTGACCAGCATTTGTACTCCTGATATTTGCTACTCTTTGGCGTATTTTAAATAAAGAAAAGTTGTTTATATTTTACTGAGTTCAACTAAGAATTATCTATAGATCCATATGATAATGAAGTAAGACAGTACCAATTGTATTTGACATTCATATATAAGTCAAATAAATAAATAAAGTAAACTGTTAATAATTTATAGAGTTTTTTGTCAAAAATAACTAATCACCCTGTAACTCATTAACTAAAATAGTTTGTTTTTAGAAACCCCGTATTATCCTTAGGTAATTATACCCTGAAATTCCCCGTAAATCAATGCTTATAATAATTTAGATTCACCACGTTTTATTTCTCATGAAAAACTCCGTAAACCGGAATAGAAAAATAACAATAAAAAGCTTTCAAAAATAAAACTAAACACAAATTTATTGGAAAGACAGTTTTTCTAGAAGAAGACACATTTATATTTCATTTTATGATTAAATGACAATGAACGTGTAAGCAATCTCTTTTTTCCCGAGAAAATAATTTTTCTTCGGTCTCCGACCATTTAAAATCTCGAGATGTGAAACGGTAAATGATAGTCTTGTATATTGTATATTTCTAAGAGGTTCAAGTTCTGGGTCATGTCTGTTTTTAGTCCGGTTCTAAAGCTTATTATTTATTATTGAATATAAATATAAAAATCTTTAACATTATGGAGATTTTAGTGAATGAATTACTGTTTTCCTAATAAATAAATTATTTAAACATTTTCCCTTTTCTTATATTCACAATTACCACGAGTCATTAATTAATTAGAAAAACCGACCTATGACGTCGTTTCCCTAATAAAAGTTTATCTAATAAATGTAATTTATGTAGCTTGTTTATATATCAAAACGCGTTGGATCTTCTGGGCTCCATTTATCACTTTTGCATATTTAATAATTCCTGGAGCTGCTGGCTTCGAAATTATTAGTGAAAGCACATAAACGTAGGACAGTAGTTAATTGGTTTCATAAAGAGGAATGTCTAGTTTCTAATTCTGCTACGATAGAATAATTTAATGCTTTCTAGAGAGAGAGCTGCAATAATATAAAACTTGTTCTCTGTCATTCTGCGCGTTTAACAACAATAATGCGTAATTGTTCTTATCAGAGATTACCCAACAAAGTAATATTTTGAAACATTATCTCGGTTCAAAATTTTCTACATATCGAAAAAAAATATAAACTAAAAAATTTCTCAATTTCTTAAAATAATGTGATGTGTATATCTATACAAAGTCAAATACACATTTAATTATTTTAATTTTAATTTCATTAAAATAAATAACTTCAATAAATTTGATCCTCATCCAATTATAATCGGGCATGAGGTGGAGTTGTACACTGTTATAATATTCATAGTGTTAACATCAATTGTTTATGTTCGCACGAGCGTCTGGACCAATGTAATTCAACGCCTGTTGGTGCAAGTAGGCCAAGGAGTAGTTGTTTGAAGTCTAGACGCGGTGCAATGCGTCGACATTGTAACATTTCGTACGATGAGAGATAAAAAGTACAAAATTTGAGAATTAATTTTATATCAGTTTAGCCACTATCCGAAAATACTTTGAATTTTGGATTTTTCCATTCCTACCAAGTGTGGGTATACAGTTTTCTGTAAAGCTGCAAATTTTGATTTTGTTAGTAAAATGGGCTTTCATCGTTCTTGATACTTTGTTATATCGCAAATAGATTTATCAAGAACCAGGCGAGTTGAATGTATTCTTCAGACATCGTCTCCTTCTTACTGATGAGGCACAACAATGCCGAAACCGCTCTAAGAATGACAGACATCGTCTGCTCATTACTGATGAGGCACAACAATGCCGAAACCGCTCTAAGAATGACAAGTTCCTTTAATAACAAAATCAAAGTTGTTGGTTTTCATTATGCTCTTTTGTAAAGTTTTTTTCTTAATGAAATATGAGAAAAACTCTTTCTAGATGCATAAGAAAGATTTATAATCTTAACCTGGCCTATTTAGACAGGAGAAGGAAAATTTATCTGCTCAGATCCGATCTACGTAATCTAGGGAACCGGAAAATATTCTCATTAGAATGTTTGAGCTTAGAAGAGATTTCCTAAATTACCAAGATAACTTTTGCTTTGATCAATTTCTGTGCGTCAGAAGCGAGAACCTTGATTATAAAGAGGGATACATTAGGATTATTTTTTTTATACATTTTTAAGCTTTTAATCATTGTTGCGAGTTGGGTCCTATAGTGTTTTTCAAATACCAGTACATCAAATAACTAGAAATTTACTTGACAAAGTTAAATTCTTCACTAATTTCTATTTCAAATTTAATTATAAAAAGGTTTGCAATAAACGACGATAGTAATTTACGAAGCAATTACTCAAAGCCTTTCTCTTATGTTGTTTGATAATATTTGATTCCATAAAATGGTCACATCACCAACGAGATCTATTGGTGTGTTGCCTTTCCGAAATAACAAACATGAAGACAATGCTCGATGGAAAGAGATTTGGCCTATTTTAAGGCCTGTTGAAATTCAACATATTTTCGTTGCCACTGGTGTTTGCAATTCAATATAAAATATTTAGCAATACGTGTAAAAAACGAGACCTTTAAGAGTGTTCTATACCCATCAACTCTGTCAATTTCATACATAACCTCGAAATCCTCGCCCCTTACGTCTTCGCTGAACCCCCCTCTAAAGAAATTGTTAGGCAGCATGAAATACATCTGTGTATTTACGGTTGCATAGTTACCAATTCTCGGATAAGGACGACATCTAGACGTAGCATTTTCAGTCGTGGATGGAAATTAGATTTCTATTGACATGAACACAACTTTATCCGATCCAGCGGTATTAATTTGAACTGCCCGAGACGCGTAATGTTTGTTTGTGTATCTGCAGTTTGACATTTGAGTATTTGAATTTGAGCGCGAACGAAACTAATATGAGTATTTTTTTATAAAGTTTGCATATTAACTCACAGTTTTTATTTGGGACAACAGCTTAAGGCTTACAAAAGTTTGCAAGCATATAAGCAGTATGAGGCCAGGGCTGTTCATAGTGTTTTAGCGAAATTGTGAAAATTGTGTTTAATATACAGAAATAATACAAATAAAACAAATTGTAAATCTTGGATGTTTATGTATTCATAAAATAAAGTAAATCATGAAAAAAGAAATTAATTCAATGGTATTTGCGAGGGACACATATTTATAAATGCATTATACCCTCTACAATTTTGTCCAATGCAGTATATAACCATCCCTTTTTTTAGACAGCATACTCATTGGTATTGTTTCATGAAAAATCTTATTTTTTTAAAAGACCAATAATTCGTTCTACATGAATTCGTACAGTGGTAATATGTGTATTTTCCAAATCAGTGGGATGTAGTTGATTTTTTTCTTTGTAAAGGCTGGTATATTTAAATTCGCACCTAATATTTGTAGAGAATCTTGAATTAAAAAACCTCTGTCGGCTAAAACAATATCACCTGGTAAAATTAAATTTAAAAAACCACGGTTTTCTGTCAAAAATTTGTCAATAGTGTTTTAACAGAGCAGGTTTACCCAAAAATTTACACAAGTAATAATAATAAAATGCATATAAAAGATCGCCAAGAATACCTGTTATAAAATGCCTAGAACAAACACGCCTATTATTCACTTGGCTTTCAGAAAATGTACCTCGTTTCAAAGCTTTAATCCAAGCATTTCTTCATTCACTAGACAACGCACTTAAATGATCCCCTCCGTTTGTCAAAACAGCAGGAAACCGGGAAAATTATACATTATCTCTTTCAGAACGCATTGAGCATTTAATAACACTACAAAAATTTCTTTCTTCTGAATAAAGAACTTTAAAAAAATAGTTCTGATGTTTACATATGAAAATAACGTTGTGTCATAAAATTGTGTGCCTCCCAGCAAATATGGCCGACCTGTCACCTACGTCATCCTGGAATGGTCTATATTCAAGTCAACACAACAATCCAATGTAAATAAATGTAATCGGAATAACTGTTGTCTTCAATTAACTTCCTCGTTTGCATTAACGAAACTCGAATTCGGGTTTCGCCATACAATGACCTTTTCTGATTGGCCAGGATTCTGTAAAACTCCGACAGAGCACGAGCACAATGCGAGAAGTCCCGGGAGCCGCTACACACAAGACAAACCTTTCTAAATATAAATCCTCTGGTAAAATTTTAATTTTTAATTTTTAATTGCTTTCAAAGAGGACCGTCGGGGGCAGCACCTCCCGGTACTCTCCGAGATTTTGAAGCAATGTTCAATATTAGAAAAAACTACTTACTTTTTTCAAAAATGGTAAATACAAAAGTTGTTCAGTGGCAAATGAAGAACGGCGGATGATAACTTATATACGTATACGACTATTTTTATATTTTTTTCGTGTTATGTCTTTTATGTATATAAAAAAAGTGATCATCCGCCATTCTACGATAAATATTAAGCTCGGATACAAAAAAATATTTTTTTTTGTTGAGTATTAAGCCCGCAATTTTAACATTAACATTTCCAATATGGCGGAGGGTATAGAACCCCCTTCAAATACCAGATAAAAATATAGAACCAAATAATGTTGTCACATTTGGTTTTTCTGTTTCTGTTAATATAACGTATGAATTTTATTTCAAATCAGCGCCAAAATCATACAGTCCACTTTGATGCCAACTTAAAATTTTATGGATAAGGGTATTCCCGACAAGGCCAAAGTTGGAAGCGTTGAACGAACTTATGAATAGATAATGCAAGTTCTAGTAAGCTGGTTAGGACAAAGTGATCCAAGCCCATAGAAAGATATCACTTCTATTAGATGCTTAAAGGTGTGTTTGATGTCAATTATATTCAAGGAGATAACCAGTTTGTACATAATTTTAATTAAACACTATCCAAACATCGTCCAAAAATATTAAGAAATCGTTAATAGAAATTCAGCTCATGGGGAAGTGTTAAAATTTTATTCAGCTCATGGCGTGTTAAAACTTCATTAATTCTTTTATATAAAGAAGCAACAACTAAATTTGATCTTCTATTATTAACAGTAGACTCCTATAATCAACAAGCAGAAGTTCCGATCAAAGGACCGGCGTTCTTCCCATCCGGTATACCCCCGAAGCATGCTTAACCCCCCGTAGCCGTCGAGGGTATGCGCGATTCGACGCTTCCTCATCCCTTAACAGTCGGGTCCAGAGCACTCTAGGATCAAAATTAGAGGCAGTTTGAATTCGTTCGCAGCATGAAACGAACGCGTATCGGTCGAAACTTCGCCAGAACAACCAAAAACATCAATAGAACATTATTTACAGTGCGTTTCCTAAATTAAAAACGAACGATAATACTAGTGACATGTAAAATGTGTAGTGCCTATTGGTAATGTTTTATTCAAAACGTGGTGTCTTCGAATAATATTTCTAATGAGCGAGCTTGAATTGGTAGGGACAGATTTTTTAAGAGGGGAACTCGAGGTATTTAGTAACGAAATAATGGTTTTGCTTAAATTTAATGAAATACAAAAGAAACGAGTAGAAAATGAACGTCGATACGAAAACCAGGTCAATTCGTATATATTGAAAAATATTTGTATTACGAACGAGGATATCAAAATTATAATCTTATCAGATTATATTCACGTATAGGGACTTTTTTTATTTAAATCTAGATATTTGGGTAATTAAACAGGGGATACTAGTCTATGTCATGACAGTAATTAACATTACCAGATTTGTTCTAAAGCCTTAGAGCTAATGCACTTGATTCAAAAAGGTAATAATGATAAAAATATTAGTAATCATCTGTTGCTTTTAAATATATCTCTTTTAAACATTTTTTATTTTATAGGTTAAACAATATATATTAAAATCAAACAAATCGAGCACAGAGGAAAAAAGTGATAAGAGAATATGTAAGATATTACATATGACATTTGAAAATTATGTTCGGTCGATATTGAGAAAAGAATACCCTCTATATCGGAATAGAGTTATGAGTTTTTTTTATATTATTATGAAAACTTCAGTTATGACGAAGTATAAACTTTTTATAATATGCAAAGGCATTATCCTTTTATAAAACGTTCCCAGAAACATCACAAAACATATGTTGACAACAGATTTTGAGATCTTAACTTAAAATCTATTTCTTTGTTCCAAGTTATCATATCTTGTGAAATTATTCAATGGTGTTTCTATAATAAATTATTATAAGTCGAAACGTCAATAAAGACGTATTAATAAAAAAAGAAATGAATTATTATTATTAGTTGCATTTAAATAGACATATTTGTATAATTAAATTAATATAATAATATCTGCTACTAAGGCATAAGCTCAGCTGCAATACGAAAGAGTTTACAATGTTTTTTACTCGATAAATGCTTATATTAAAATTTTATAGTTTGTTGAATGATAGTTTAATCACAATTTAAATTTATTAATATGGAAATCCATGCAGTATATTTTTGCAGACTGTTCCCAGTAAATTTTCTGGAGAGCCATTTCATTTCACCAGATTACGATATTCATTCCCAGACGCTGCCACTTTCTAATACAATTTTATCCATTTCTACTTCTCAGAATAAAATAATTTTTTTAGCAATTTGTTTATCAAAAGTGTTAGTTTTAAGATAGCTAATAAAATAAACGATTTTTTTAAATATTTTAGTGTCAGGTTCCTTTAAATACAAAAAGAAAACTATAAAACAGATTTATAATTAAAATATTAATGGCTAAATAATATGAAATGAAAAAATATTAACCACATAACCAGAGTAGTTACAATACGATTACTGTATTTCTAATGTGGTTACAAAAACAAATCGTATTTGATTTTTAATGCAGTCATAAAACTCCAACATATCTATCTCGCCAAATGACCAACTGTTGCTTGCACGGATTCAAAATTACTGTCGTAATATTTTTATGCTTTGGATGTTATGCACCACAAAAGAAAACAAAATCTTGTTTTTTACATTCTAACAGACGACTGTAAAGTTAAATGAATAACATTTCTTTTTTCACGGTGAAAAGCTTTCATTAAATTCATTGGAGTTTTATTGTATGGTTTTTCTTACACAAAAAGGGATACAAATGTATGGGTTTTCAGTTATCAAGCAGTTCAAGTAGTTTTTTTAATCCCGTAAAATAATTAAAATTCAGTGGCTCATACTAGATTTGACGAAAAAAATATTAATACAGGGGCACCTTATAACGAATTATGCAATGTCCGATTACAACGAGAGCAATATAAGTAGCGTAAAAATAATATTTTTGTTCACCAAAATTTAAATCTTCATCAAGCTTGCAAATTCGTAAATTATGGCGAAGTAGCGTAAATCCTCCACCAACATTTAAAAAATATATTTTTGTACACCAAAATTTAAATCTATCGAGCTTGCAAATTCGTAAATTAGGGCGAAAGAGCGTAAATCCTCCACAAAAACTTAAATATATATATTTTTGGTCAACACAATTTAAATCTTTATCATCAGGCTTGCAAATTCGTAAATTATGGCGAAGGAGCGGAATTCCTCCACCAAAATATAAAAAATATGTTGTACACCAAAATTTAAATCTATGGAGCTTGCAAATTCGTGAATTATGCCGAAAGAGCGTAAATCCTCCACTAAAATTAAAAAAAATATATTGTCTTTCTTTAAAATTATCTTCTTTAAATGTCTTTAAAATTGATTTTTGTGTATTTCTTTCTAGAATTCTTAGCAACAGCAATCATAAAACTAAATTTTTAATATGTTTTCTACCAGTTAACTTTTAAAATATACAAACCAGTATGAAAGTATTGACATTATTTTAATATAAGATGTTTCAAAGGATTTAATATAATCCTAATTAAATGTTTAGTGGAAAAGAATTTTCATATCTAAAATTAAATTTTGTCTTAAAATTACATACTTCCACTAACCAATTTCCTTTTTCATTTCATGTACTTGAAATATATTGGTGTTTTCTAAACAAAATATTGTTTTTATTTTGTTAGTCATTAACATTATCAAATTCTACTGCGCACTCATGTAAATCAATAAATATGAATATTTAATCAAAAACCCACTTAAATATTTCCACTTTCGTTCTACGTATAATTAGTACATTTTTTTTTAAAAATCGGAAATATTAATTATGTATAAATATTAAAAATAATTTGACAATTTGACTTGATGAATCTAGGTTAAAAAAATATTTAATATTCATTAAATACTTGCTTGGATCGAGTTTTTGTCAATATTTATGTTTGTAAATATTAAGGCTTTCGTATAAAATATCATCCTAATAAAAATGAACCATTTTTTATTATTATTCTGCAACTAATATAAAATACATAAATTACTCCAAAAGGAAACGGTGAAGAACAAAAAAACTGTTTTGCTCGTGACAGATTTTTATTATTTGAATTTTTTTTTAACTTTCAATGATTCAGCAAGCTCCTCTCTATAGAGCACAATTGAACTAAGATGTAAAAATTTTCTTGAGTCTAATTAAAACTTATAAGGGTGCAATTACTCTCAAACAACTAAATTGCACTTTTTAATAAAGTGGTATGTCTATTCTTTCCTTGGATATTAAAATATTATCCCGATTATTAAATGCTAAGTTTGAGTTTGCCAGCTGCATCCGTTTTAGCATGAATACACCCTTTCAGACTTTTTAATTGCTTCAAATAGAATCAGTTTTACCGAGAAAATATTGAAGTTTATTTAAATTTTATTAAAATCATACGGTAGTCTTTTGTGTGTTCAATTAAAGTAGGTCGTTTGCAGTAGACATCTATGGATAACCACTCGGCATATCATGAACACAATCGATAAAGAAGACAAACCAGTATCAATTAATAATTTAAGATCCCTTTGATCGAAGCGAGTGTGATATGTGTGCCTCTGACACGCCACAATCTTTACTGATTATCGTAAGGTATAAACGTTTTCGCTCGAAGGAATAGATAGATAGATCTTTATTAATTAGGAATCCTAATATACATATAAAACTAGATTAAAAAATAAATATAAATCTAAAAGTAGCATAAATGAATTAAAACCCTTAAAATACATATACATATTTCAAATATAAAATACAAGTACAAAATAATATAGACAAAATAATATACATTAAAAACATCAAGTAATGGAATTAGTAAAATTAAATTGAATATTTTTAATAAAGTCCTTAAGTTTAATTTTAAAACTGTTTATTGTGGTTGATTCGCGTATAGATAAAGGGAGATCATTGAATTTTAAAGAATCCATAGTTTTTTGATATGTAGTTCTTGCAATGTAGATGTTATTTGTACATCTTGTTTTATAATTATGGATATTACTGTTGAACGTAATATATTGTTGGAAGTATTCTGGTGCCATATGATTTACTATTTTAAATCCTAAATTCATTGTAAAATAGTACATTCTTTTCTCTACTGGAAACCAATTTAGACGTAATTGGAGTAAAACGATTTGTTTTCAGTATTACTCTCATTCCACGATTTTGTAGCATGTTTAATTTATTTAAGTTGAATAAGTATAATATCTATCGATGCGCAATAATCAAAATGTGGCTGAATTATGGTATTATATACAGTAATTTTGGTTTCAGTTGATAAGTTTTGGGAAATTCTACTAAAGAAATTCAGTTTTTTTTATAAGTATAGTGGCTATCGAAATTTAAGTAACTGTCTAGTTGAAATCCTAAATATTTGATATTAGAAACAACTTCAATGTGTTCATTATTAATGTTCAAATTTATGTTTTTAACGTCGATACTACTATATTTGAATTTTGTTGTGAACACCATTGGTTTAGTTTTTCTTACATTTAATTTAAGCTTATTTATGTTCAATGAGGCATTCTTTTTGTCAATGGCTTTATCCAGATTAGTATTTATATCTGTAAATCTAGAAGGGTGGGTCACCCCACAGCACGTAGGCCACATTTGGCCCATTGTGCGTCCTTCTGAGGTTGAGCCTTCCTTCTAGCTCGTCAGCCAGCCTACTTGTTTAAAGTAGGCGATAACGTCCAGATTAGTATTACTACATGTTATTAAAGTATCATCAGCAAAAAGATTAATGAATTCACAATCAACAAAGAGTTCAATATCATTAATATATAAATGAAAAGAAGAGGACCCAATACACTCCACTGAGGAATCCCTATATCATTATTTATGACACAGGATGTTTGGTCAGCAAAACCGACTCTCTGCTTGGGATGATTTAAATAGTTACTAAACCACTCTAGTACTGTACCTCCAATACCATATTGTTTCAATTTTCAACATTATTTGTCTGTCAAT
Organism: Crepidodera aurea; assembly: GCA_949320105.2. NCBI lineage: Eukaryota > Metazoa > Arthropoda > Insecta > Coleoptera > Chrysomelidae > Crepidodera > Crepidodera aurea. The sequence goes on from OX439475.1 coordinate 42,480,515, forward strand.
TGTCTCTAAAGCCATTTTTAAGTCCAAAAAAAAAAGATGGTAAAAAGTCATAGCTAACGATGGCCAATACTTTTATTATGAAGGTAATTAATTTTGTGATGGAAATAAATGCATAAATAGTGCGAAAAAATCGACATTATTAGCCGAAATTTTTTTTTAAGTCCTATTTCACAGTCTACGTTCATCGAATCCTGTTGCGGAATAATATAACTTTTTATTCATATTTTACAAAAAGTCAAGTCAACATTCCCTAAATTACTTTCGTTTATTTGTATTTTCTTCCTTTCTATCCATCAACCCATTTTATTGTAACGTTCACAGTTGAAATTTTGTTCTATTAATATTATTGACTTATAACATCTATCGAGGTTTGATTTACTTGTTCTAGTTAAAAAGATAAATGATTCGATTCGATTCGATAAAAAATAAATATGATGTACTTCTGACCACAACTTTAAATAAATAGTAAAATTATTCTTCTCCATTATAAATTTAATTTTCAGTGAATGGCGAATTTCTAACGCTTGAAATGATACAATTATGCAGTACAGAAGCAAATAAAACTAAACAGTTTTTTAACAATCACTAACAAAGATACATCAAACAAATGCACGAGCTTTGTCTCGCGTTTCATAATTTTAATTAAATTATTTCATGAATACGTTTATGAACGCGTACCAATTTGTCCACGGATCATTCCAGTCGAAACAACTGTAATTCTATTAAAAATATTTTCGACATATTTTTTAGGTGTGCCAAGGGCGTTCGGTTTATTTTTATTTTCTATTATAAAAATTAATATTAATCTCATTTTTATGTTTACGACTTGTGGGAATTTATTTACATGAGTCTCTAGATAGTTTTTAATTTAAATAGAATGGATCGACCTTTACTTTTTACTAAAATTCATTAAGCATACTTATGAAACTTAAATTCTCACTGGTAGACATCAATGTGTCGACCAAAATCTTTTGACTACATGCTTCAAAATTTGGCGAAGTGAGGATCGCTGTGTGCAGGTGACTCTTAACTGATAGCATAATGGATCATCTCCATTCGTTTATAATTTTACTTTAAGTACCTGGTCACCGAACTTCGCTCACAATATTCAACTCTACCTTTTTAAGCCGCCCGATGAGTACATAATTTAAATATGTTTATGACCTGACAAATTATTAATTCGCGAAAATCATGGAGTGGGCGACATCTACTTGAACTACCGGCCACTGTTAGACCAACATTATATCGCGACTACGTAGGCCAGTAGAAATAGACATGATTTTTACAAAATTTAACAATAATCTCTCTCAAAATATTAGTCGTTGTTATAATAGTCCAGTCAATGAACGATTAAAAGGGGGGTGTAGAGTACGTGAGCGAACGTGCAAAAACGGACTTGAGGGATGTATTTGGAGAAGTTAGGAAATAAATATACTAAAGATCCCGGAGCGTAGGAGGTGCGAGGGCTGCAGGGGGCACGGAGAAGGTCACTTTTTTCGGCTTTTCGCTTATATATCGAAAAATATGCACCATAGCAAAAAAGTCACCCAATATCATAAAATTTACTACAAAATTGTTTAAATTCATTTTTCCAATCTCTTTTGGTTCTAAAGATATTTGCTAGCAAAAAATGCAAAGTTTTGAAAAAAGTTTTTTTACCTCTCGCCCCAAGAGACTCAAGACAACTCAACATTAATTTCTTAAGTAATATTTTTTTAGGTATAGAAGGTTATAGCTCTTAAATAAATAACAAAAATTAGAATGTACAGTTTTTTTTGAGAATGTAGAAATTTGCTATAGCTTTTGATTAGTTTAGGTTAAAATAATAAATAAATATATCAATTAAAAGATCGTTAAATTCTCTACAACTTATTTTAGAAAAAATTCGCTGCAAAACTAAAAGTTTAGCTGCTAAATAATTAAAAAAAAACATAAGTTAAAAAAACTTTTATCAAAAATATGCATTTTTTTCTAGCAAATATCTCTAGAACCAGAAGAGATAGGAAAAAATGAATATATAACAATCTTGTAGTAAATTTTATGATATTTAATTTTGTATTGGATAACTTTTTTGCTACGATGCATATATTTCGATATATAAGCGAAAATCTAAAAAAAGTGACCTTCTCCGCGCACCTCCTACGCTCGGTGATTTTTAGTATATTTATAGTTGCCTTCAAAATAAGTTGGACAAATTGTTTTGATCGATTTAACTTACTGGCCTATTCCTTGAAAAAGAAAGTTTTTTTATAAGTCGTTATATCTTATCTGTAGAAAAGTAATGTATAAAAAATGAATTAATAGCATTTCTTTAGAAATAAAAATTATAAGTTAAAACGATCAAAACAATTTTTTCAACTTATTTTGAAGGCAACTATACCTCCTAACTACTCCAAATACAGCCCTGAAGTCCATTTTTGTAACACGTTCGCTCACGCACTCTACAACCCATTCATTAACTGAACTATAACTGCAATTGGCAGAACTAACATTAGTAAAAAAATTAAGGTTCCGTTTTTCGTAAGGGGTTGCAAAGTTACATATCCACTGAGACCGATATTCTTTTTATTTGCAACCGTGGTAAAAAACTTTTGTAATTAGTTCGAGGCTTATGTGTATTGAAAATGGCCGCGCCGAGAAAAAAGGTTTGATAAATAAATGATCCGTTTTTCAGAAATGGTTGCAAATGTACCAGTATATGTTACATTTTTTTTCCGTTTACTTACCCAATTTGCATAACTTTTGTAATTTTTTTAAACAAATTACAATAAAAAATTCATACAAATGAGAAAAAAACAAGGTTCCGTAGCTGTTGAAAGGTTTCAAACTTAATGCATGTTGTAAAACATTATTACTAGCGATATTCCTAGTTTGCAGAACTTTCGCAATTTTCGGTGTAAAAATAAAAAAATAAAGCGTTTTTTGCAATTTAAACAATGTTCCGTTCATCGTATAGTTCTGCAAAATTTTATAGTTTGTTTTCATTAATGCACTAATATACCATCGAAGTTTCAAAACTTTTGGAATTAATGTTAATTGATTATCTATATCTACTGGCCTAACGTTACTGAACGTTGCTCTGGAACACCTTTCGCACAAAAATATGATATGATTTCCATCGATGATTGACAATTAACTACTTTTGACAATGCCAAAAACTGACAAATTAAACTAATATTTATCTAAAAATGTTATCTTATAGCGGATATAGCTATTGACTTGTACGAGTTTGGAATTTTATTTATTGGATTCGAAAAGCCTAACTGATGAAGCTGAAAGGCAGAAACCGGTCTTAGGATGTCGAATCTAATAAAATTTCTTACTGGTTTACTAATATTTATCAGGTTATATTATCTCTGTGTTGTCTGCCGTTGCTAGGAAATAAACGAAAAGCTTAACTTTTCTTGTAAATATCTCGGAAGATCGAATTTTCAGACATTTTTTGCCCGTTAAAATAGGAATTAGTCTACCCTGAAAGTAGTATTGGATTCTGACGAGTGGATTTTGAGATACTCCGGACATATATACATACATACAAACCTTGCTCGTTTAATAGTATTTGATTCAAAATCACTGAATCATTTTCTCTTTGCCTTTAGTCATTGATTAAATTAAATGAAAATGTATTTGAAAATATCAAAACAACTTCAATAATGTTTTTAAAGCTTTCGTTTTATTCAAATCCACCATTTGCTACCAATTATAAATTATTTATTAATTAAAAAGTATTGGATGAGCGTAAAATGTTTTTCGTTTACCGACATTGGTGTTTACATGTCCTGCATTAGAAAAGTGACGAGTTAGCGATGCAATTGACATGTTGGTAATTAAAAGTTAACTATTTTAAAAAATAATTAAATAGAGAACTGGTATTGATCGATTTATTTTTCTTAAAACTTAATTTCTAAACTTCATTTTAAACTATATTCAGCAATTTAAGTTTAAAGGCTTTTTTAACAAACTTTCGTTATTAAGCAAAAATCGTTTAATTTGATAAAGTCTTTTAAAATATCAAATAAATTACAAATTCTGTTAAAAAATAATTTAGCACAGTCTTGCCATTTTAGCGCTCGACTGTAATGACATATTTTCCACCTCGGTTTGTAATATACTATTTCAAACTGTAGCAGTAACTAAATAAATAATATTCTGGGAAACTATTAATTATTTTGAAAGATTGTTTCCAATCAAAATCCCATTCCAAAGTGTAGTTTTGTTCACAAATATAAATAGTAATGGCACCTTTCAATAAAAGCACGAAATTTTCCACCTCGGTTTGTAATATACTATTTCAAACTGTAGCAGTAACTAAATAAATAATATTCTGGGAAACTATTAATTATTTTGAAAGATTGTTTCGAATCAAAATCCCATTCCAAAGTGTAGTTTTGTTTCATTTTTGTGCTTGTTTGTCATTTATCACTGCAAAAACCCCTATGTCTATGTCCCAGCTTTGGAAACCCCAAATCCCAAAACAAACTCTTCCGCATACCAATGACGTTTCCTGGCGCCCGTTTTCCGGTGAGTCTCTGCATTATTTTTTTTTAGAATGTGAGTAAAGTAGAAAGACGGAGAGACATTTAAGCAGAAAATATTTTTCTAGGCCGCTAAGTGATTCTGTTTAGATTTTTTCACAAATATTAATAGTAATGGCACCTTTCAATAAAAGCACGAAATTTTGCACTGCCTTATATCTGTCTGACGAGCGCGTTTTGAGAGATACTCCATCCACAGTTTTTGAGATAAAAATTCACACAAAAAAAACTATACGCATGCACAAAGAAAAAATAATAGACTTCAATACTGACAAAATAGACACTAGCAATAATAAATTAATGTAGTACCCTGGTACCAAAGCCACTATAAAAATACTCAACTCCATTTCTCAACAGTCAAAAATCAAATTAATTCAAAAAAATGTCATAAAACTTTCCAAATATATTTTCCCGCTAAAAATAACCTCCAGAACTAAAACTGGAGATGTAACCCAAAGATCCTGCAGTACACGTCAATAGTGAGACCGGCCATCACTTATGGAGCAGTAGTCTGGGGCAGCAGAACTAAGCTGGCCAGTACAAGGGCAAGTCTAGCGAAAATCCAAAGACTAGCCTGCGTATGCATAACAGGTGCAATGAGAACGTGCCCAACGGCCGCCATGGAGGTAATCCTAAGCCTTACACCCCTCCATATAGTAGTGGAGAGTATAGCGATAAGGACAACCTACAGAATCACCAGAGAAGGATCAACCACAAGTTTTGATTCCTTCCTGGAACTCATCAAACCTGGGACATGCCCCAATATACCATCCCAAAACTCAATAAAAGTGCCATAAAATGGTACACAGATGGTTCTAAAACAACAGAAGGAACAGGAATAGGAGTATATGGACCTGGAACCAAATATTCCGAAAGTTTAGGCAAATCTCCGAGCATTTTCCAAGCTAAAATATACGCCATCGGAAAATGTGTCCAGTTCAACATAGAAAGAAATTTTCGGAGACAAGAGATCATCATCATGTCAGACAGCAAAGCAGCCATTAATGCCTTGAACTCCCACGTAATCAACTCCAAGATAGTTTGGGAGTGCCTAGAGAATCTAAACGAACTAGCCAAGAACAACACTGTTAGCATACTATGGGTTCCGGGACATACTGGAGTGGCGGGTAATGAAATAGCAGACGTACTCGCAAAAAAAGGGGCTGAAACACCATTTCTGGGACCTGAACCCTTCTGCGGAATAAGCACCAGTACAATACTTGATGAACTTGGAAAAGAAGTAAATAACAAAAGATGCCAATACTGGATAGGACTACAAGGAATCAGGCAGGCCAAGACACTACTGGGGAACTATAACCTATAAGCTCAGAATACTAACGGGTATCCTAACAGGGCACTGCCGTCTGAGAGGCTACCTAAAGAAACTCGGATTAGTAGACAAAGAAGAATGCAGATTCTGCGAGGAAGAGGAGGAAACCTCTATCCACATTCTCTCAGAATGCATTACCCTGCAAAATCCAAGGGTACGATACCTCGGAGAATATCAAATAGATGAGGAAGATCTACCTAACCTGAAGTCTACCGACATCCTGAACTTTTTGAAAGCAATAGGACTGGAGGAACTGCTCTAATCGTTGAGACATCCTTAACGACTGGGCAGCAAGTAGGGGGCACAATAGATCTTATAGGTCGCAGTGTATCGATACCCCCATCACAGATAGAGAGATAGATAGAAAGTTGGAAATAAAGTTGCTAGCATTTGTTTCTGAAAACTGAGCCTTAAGACTACCAATCAAAATTTAATTTGATATAGTAAAAAACTTTCGAGGAAGACAACTTACCGCATTGGAAATTTGAAACTGAATATTGAATTTGTGGTTAAATTTTGACTTTAAAAAAACACAACGCTTTAAAATGAAATTCATATATTTTGGCGCACCATTAAATCAAATATTGGTAATTTCCAGTCCATATGCTGAAAATATAAAGCCCTAACCACAACCCACAACACACCTTGACGCTCGATTTAAATTCAAATGAATTTTTAAATGTTACTGGATGATTTCAGCAATAATTTCTGTTTTAATTTAAAATTTTGTGATAACCTGCCGGCAAAACGCAAGGGAGAGTTTGTCGTTTATTACATATTTTATAAATTTATGAGAAGGTTCATACTCGCGCCATTTGTTATAACTCGGTTCGAATCAGGACAGGCGTACGAAGAAAATTCCCTTCATTTGAAAATTAATTATTCCTAAAACAAATGAGACAAACTAGATCAAGCGAGGCGCAGTTAAGTTGATTACTGGCATTATAGGATAGAATATTTTGGCACGAGAGTCTTAAAATTCAAATAAGGAAATATTTAAAATTGTAAGTTAGAAGTTAAGGGGATATACAGGTCAAAAATAAAAAATATATAAAGAAATTTTTATTGCTGTTAGTAGAACTATGATTTTTCCCCCGTATGTTATGTGATGGAGAAATAAAATTAATTTTACTTAGAATTTCGCTGAATTCGATTTGGTTATTAACAATTTTGTAAATAAATTTAACAGCAGAAAGTTGACGTCTGTCTACCAATCGGATAAGCTTTAGTTCTCGTTTGCAAGTTTCGAAGTCTGCATAAGCGTGAAATTTTTTAGAAATGTTTTATAAATTTATATATCGATATAGCAGTTATAGGGATTCCAAATAGTAGAGCCGAAACTTATAACACTATTGACATATGCCATGTATAAATTCCGAACAGACTCCACCTGTGACAAACGCGTATTAGGAATCCTGTAATTTATTAGCTTCTCTTGAAACATAATTAATATGTTCGTCGAATAAGAATTTAGAAATCGATGTAAATACGAAGATCTTTAACCACAGTAATATTTTTAAAAGTTCATTATTAAGGAAATATTCATTTTCAATAATATCTTTGTTGCTTGTTAATGGTTGGCCCATTTCAAAGAGTTTGACTATTATGGTGAAGGAGCCTGAAACATTCGCCATTTATTAAGTAATGAAGTTTTCGCCAAATAGCCCAGTTGCCAGAGAAGAATATTAATCAAAAGCTCGGACAAAATGTGGTCTCTATGAAACTTGGCACTTAGGTACTTGAAAGGGTGTAGAAAACGATAAAAAAATCTTTGCTGCTCTAAAGTTTATGCTAACTTCACAATTTCGAAAACAAAATCTAAAATTTGGTTTTTCCATTATATCTCGAAAAAATATATATAAATGTCGAAAAACTAATAGCACCACGTGAAAGAGAGAAAAATTTTCTAAAAATTATATTTTAAAAGAAAATTTGTATTACTGTAAAAAATTATTAAAAATAAGAAAGCAAATTCGAAAACTTTACGCTGAGACCATCATTTTCGAAAGAAAAAAATCTTAGCAGCATCTGAATGGTCGGAAAGTTTTGTGTAAATTATAAGGAAATTAAAAAAAATCAATTGGACAAATTAAAAGTTTCGGAAGAGGGTGGGGGTAGCTAAATATATAATTTGAGGGTTGGTTATGGGTTTTATACGATTTGTGGCTGAAATATGCGTACTATGAAAAAAAGTAATGTAAAAGTTGTAGATAATTATACAAATTGAGGACGCCCTTTCTTTCCCTGACTTTTTCCAAGGGAAACGTAAAAACATTTTTTGTAACAATCTGCGTGATATACACTATTTACAGCTAATAAATCAACTAGCAAAAACCTTTTTATACACATTTTCATTAGCTCGCAACTACCTTTTTCGAGAATTGTTTTGAAATTTTGCTGAAATTCCTTACTAGTTACTTTTCTTATATTCTACCTTTATTTTATGAGGGGATTACTGGACCAAACGATATGTACCCTCTGAAAATGTATCACAAAAGAATAAAAAATAATAAAACACTCAATCTGAAAAAACCGTAATCGTGTATTTAAAAAACCAGTACAGAGCTTACAAATATAAGTTAAGAGGAGTATAGACCCAGCCGTAATTTTCGCAGACTCGTATCTTTTAAACTACGTTAGATTAAGAGTTCAAATTTGGACGTACTATTCTACTGCTTTTAGTATCCAGAAAGGTGCATCCTTTTTGGATACCCAAGATACAACAATAAAAATCTCCTGGATAACTCTAAAGAGCAATAATTTTTAAACAAGGACTTCTTTTTTAAAGCAGCAAAAGTCAAATTGAATGCTCTGAGGCGGCTTACAAAATGACTATCTTTTACGGCGGACATCTTAGGAATCAAGATGACCTTTTGCAAATCCATGGACATTTTCAGTATCTGATATTAAACTATCCTCATGGTATTTGTTAGTGGCTTTTGTAGCCGTTGCTTTGTGGATATTCCATTTTGCCTCATTTTCAACATTCAGCTCAATGTTTTCCTTTGACTGACTCTTGAAAGTTTCGCAGTCTACACAAACGTCGGATTTGGGCATGCATAAAGAAATAAGCATTAATTACATGGTCTTCCTGTGGTTTGATGTAGAAAAAACAGATACTATGTTTTGGGATGGGAAAAGAATAAAAGTTGTGTAGATACTAGGTTTTGGACATGTCGTATCTCCGAAAATCTTGCAGCTATCAACAAATAGGCCGGATTAAAAGGTGCGTTTAAACACTCTATATCCAAAGATATAAAAACACGATTTTATGAAAAAATGTTGGATACTATGTTTTGGAATGGAGCAGCCGACTTAGTAAAACTGCGAAAGAAATTACTCAATACGAAAGGTATACTGTGGGGCAAAGTAATAATCCCTTATGGCAGCATATAGAATAACCGCATTTTGGCCGAATATGCCGCATGAAAAAACCGACAAATCCTGGCAAATACAGTAAAGGATTTACTTTATAAGAAATTTCGAGACAAATCATTGTCCCTAAATATTTTTTCTCTATGTGGAGACCATACTACAAAGTAACATGAATCCCTATTGGACAAATGCAACTGACCCTGTATTTGGTAAAAGTATTGATTATTTTTTTTAAGATGAATATCCCCATTGTCCGAAAGTTTTAGATATTTAAGCTTTTTATTTTGAATTCGCTCCGTAACTGTGATTGATTTTAAATATCTGAAGAATCATCCAATTCTGGAATACTGACAGTAGAATCCAAAGATACAGTATCTTCAACTTCAACAGATTCATCCAATCTCAATACGTTTTAGGGTGGTTCTCTCCACCGTGATAATGCCGCCCTAAAGAAACAACCACCGTTATTTCACTTATTTTTATTAAAACACAACGCAACTTGTTTTTATCATCGACTTACCGTTTTTTTAAATTGTTTATTGAACTAATTGAAAGTTTATTAAAAGCTGCTTACGTTTCTTTAACTTATTTCCCATATTTCACAAAACACACTATTATTATATATATTATAAAAACAAAATACGGCTCGTAAGATACATTGAATAAACAAGGCGTATAAATTGTTATTCCGATTGTACTTGCTCCGCCTAACGATAGTTTCAGGTGATATTTCGCTAGGTAGTGCAATTATCAGCCCCACAAATGCGTAATTTTCAAAAAGTAATTGTAATTAAGGGCTCAAATTCGAAATACGGATTCTATATATGGTTTTTTTGGATCGTGTGCATAGGCGCTGAAAAATATTAATTTTTACTGATTTTTGTAGTCATATCTCAACAAGGAATAAATGTACAGCCTTGTGTATGCACACGATCCTAGGTAATTATCCCTACTTCATTCTACCACAATTTTAACTTTTAGTCTTAAAATTCGCCTAGGTACTATAATCCCCTTAAGGAATCTTTATATTTTTCTATATTATAAAATCTACCTGGGTCTTTTCTCTACTCAGTCCAAAACAGACATGTTCAGGGTGAGTGATCAAATACAGGGTGGTTATATTTAGGCATTACGGTGGAAAAATAAAGTAAAATTTAACAAAAATAAAAATAACTCCAAAATTAATAGATTTAGGCATAGTAGACCTTTATAATTTTTAAAAGGCAATGCTACATAATAGTATTATAAAATACAGGGTGTCCTATTTAAAATATGAACGATATTGTCGTTTGAATATGTCATTAGAGAATTGCCCCATTTTGGACGAACTGTATAATTTTAAACAACTTTAAATACATTATTGCTTTCAATTATTAATCTAATTTTTTTCATTTAAAATTTATTGATTTTCTTGTAAGTGCTTCCATTTTTAGAAATATCAAAACATCTCGAAAAGTAATAAGCCCAGGTATAGGGAATACTTAAGAAAGTTTATCTTATTTTTAACGTATAATCTATAAATGGAAATAATATAACTTTGATACGCCACACTTTTTTGGGACAACCTGTATAATTCAAAATAATTTTCAAACGTAGCCTTTATCAACCCACATATCCATGAATAAACAAAATTTTCAAAATAATAACCGTTTAGCCACAATGGACCGTCGCGTCTACAGTGACTCACCCTGTATATAATTTAAGAAAAAATAAATGTCGAAAATGCAAGTGAATAAACCCGTTCTTAAAACAAAAAACCATTATTCCTTTACTATACCCTCGAATTCTTCTGTATATCAAAGCCATAAAATGAAATTGAACGATTAATCTAGCTCAAAAAATAAATCTTAAAGCAAGAAACAAAATATCATACCACAAATTTTTTCTGCGTCCAAAACTTCTAAACATATCAACTAAAGATCCGTAAGAAAGAAAAGTCAAGACAAATTTATATCCTCTGTCAAATGTTACCCGTCCATATCAATCATGTGCGATCATTTAATACCGACGGATATCCCTCTGATAATTACCAGCGCGACTTCGACACCTGAACCTTCAAAACGGCAAAAATCTTCTAAAAAAAGCAACAGTAGTAAATCAGAAAGTCGTAAAACTAGCGAGAGCAAATCGCCTGAAGCAACGCAACGTCGGAAAAGCAGAAACATCGGTGGAAGTCTCAAACACGAAATCGGCAGAAATGAATCGTCGGCAACTCTTCTGAATTTCCCAATAAAATGGTCGAGCGTGCGGGTTAAGGGTGCGGGATACGAAGACTCTCGAAAAAGTATAATAAAAATCGAGCCCTGCAATGGAATGCCGAATATGAGTTTGGATTTTCAAAGTCCCACACAGGCCAACATCAAAAACATTGGAAATGTAAGTTTGGTGTTTGTTTGTTTCTGATACGTCTGTTTGTTTTTTATAGCATTTTATTAAGTCTAGTTTTATAGATATACACAGCAGGATTTGTATTTTTAGGTTGTTTTGGGTCCAAAAATAAAATGTATCAACGTTTTTCCATAATAGGAAAGGTGCAGTCCTTTAAAAATGATAACACTCCAATCTCCAAACCCTTCTAACTGTTGCAATTTATTATTTGTAATTATCCCATCACGCCAATTGTCTTTGTTCAATGTAACCTTTGGTGATACTATGTACCCTGCTTGAATACTTTATTTTTCTATTGTGCTCATTTTCTTCGCCTATTTAGTGTCTACAATTTGTATCTGTATCTGTAAATCTAGAAGGGTCACCCCAGAGCACGTAGGCCAGATTTGGCCCATTGTGCGTCCTTCTGAGGTTGAGCCTTCCTTCTAGCTCGTTAGCCAGCCTACTTGTTTAAAGTAGGCGATGACGTCGCCTGAAGGTAGCTCCCTCATGTTGGCATGTGTTAGCTACCGATCGCCGGAAAGAAAATGTCTCATTTGTGAGAGTGTCGGGCATTCGCAAAGAATGTGTTCGACAGTCTCGTCTTCCTGTTCACATCCTCTACACAGTGGAGTGTCAGATAACCCCATCCTGTAGAGGTGTTTTCGTAGATGACTGGCCAGTGAAGATACCTGTGGCTGTGCGCCGGTTCTGTCTGTTCATAGTCATGTATTTTTTGGCTGTTTCGCTGTTCGGATACTGTAATAGTTCTTTGGCTAGCTTGCAACCTGTTTCGTCGTCCCATCTACCATTAAACTTGTCAAGGGAGTGTTTCTTTAGTAGGTCAGCCACAGCTGATGCCGATAAGCTTATGAAAGTGCCAGGTCCCAAAAGTTTATGGGAGGCTGCTTTCTTAGCTAAAGTCAGCTGCACGGTTGCCTTTTGATTTTCCATGACCTCTGATCCAAGCTAAAGTGACCACGTTGTTGTTGCAAGCTTCGATCAGGGCCTGGTGACATTCTAGTACTAGACCTGATGTAATGCGTGGTCTATCCAGAGGTAGTAGTGCCTGTCTGCTGTCCGTGAGGATGTAAATATTATTACCAGTAATGTTTCTTCTGGTAGTCTCTTTTGCGGCGATAGAGATAGCAGTGAGCTCTGTTTGAGCTACACTGGCATTAGAACCCATTGCCCATTTTATATTGAATGAATGAATGAATGAATGAATATTGAATTTCACAGCCTGACCCCTCATTTGTTTTAGACCCATCGGTGTAGATTCACAAGGCACCTGCTGCCAATGTATCCTCTTTGTTATTACCCTGTAGGGCCTGTGAAGGGCATATCTTGGTGCAATCGAATCTGTGTTGGCTTGTAGCAGTGGGCCCTCTCCAAGGACCTCGTGCCACAAGTTACACCTCGACCAGATCCTACGTCAGGTTGTATACCTGTAGAGCGTAGTCGTGTCATGGTCATCACCACAGCCTCCTTAATAAATATATCAAGGGGGTGAGACCAAGGATCACCTCCATTGCTCTAGTTGGTGTGGTTCTCATGCCCCTGTTATGTTGAGGCATGCTATTCTTTGGATTTGATCCAATTTGCGTACGACTGTCCGCTGGCTAGTTTTGACTCCCTAGGCAATCGCACCATACGTTAGCATAGGTCTGATTGCAGTGTAGATCCAGGCCGTAACCAACCTTAGGTGACATTCCCCAGGTGCGGCCAATGGTTCTTCGGCAAGATATGTATGCTCTTTTGACTCTGTTTTCTAGATGAGAGTTCCATGTTAACTTGCTGTCAAAGATGCTACAATTTGTATTTTTTAATTATTTGTCGTTTGTCTGTAATTCCTTTATTAAGTACCTAAAATAATAATTTTATAACTGTCGCTATTCTGATGTCCAAATCTATCTCATATTTTCAGTGTTTTTCCAAAGGTATTTACAAATATTGAAACCAGATATTTGCTCCATCTGTTCATCTTTCATCGATATGTTTCTTTTTTTTTAAATCATAACTTTTGTTTTGGAAGCACTTATTTCATCACATAATTCTATTGAACTTTATTTTAAACAATCAAGTTACCCTGCAAACCTTTATCACTTCCAGTTAAAATCAGTGTCATCATCAAGTATTTGCAGGATTTCTTCTTACTCCTTCAGTTAAAAATTATTCTATTATAATGATTTTACTAATTATTTTATTGACTTCGTGATTATAGATACATTTTTTCATACTTTTAGTTGACATTAAATTAAGTTATTTGGCTTTTTACTTTATTGAAGAAAGTAGAATTGTAATTGCCAAAGTTTTTTACGAAATAATCCAGTAGTCAAATTTCTTATATCTACACACTCTTCACACAAACAAACACGACAATATTCCATTTAACCAGAAAGTGTGACAATATCTTTATTGTGCAAGAAGTTCTCGACCTCTTCCTGTTTGACGATGAACAGAAAAGATAAACTTTATCAGATATCGAGATAGCTACATCCCGAAACAAACGGCATTGAAAATTAATTTTGATCCAAGGATAATAGGGAACTGGAGTACTCAGTTGACAAAAGTAGAGGCATGCTGATCATGCAGGATGCCGGAAATGGAACTGCATTATTAACTTAGTAGAAGTGTTAGTTGCAAATGCGGATTTATGCTAGGATAAAGGGTGTGAACTTCGTCAAGATTAATTGGAATTGGTTTTCTATAGAATTGTTGCAAGTAATCTAAGATGTATTTCGAAATATTGATTTATGTTTCCGGGATATCTATTAACAAATTAGGTAATAAGAAATCTGCATCATCCTATTAGAAATTTATTTAAAGACCGTATTAATTTATTAATTTTAACAGAAACATCATTACTAAAAATGTATACGGGTGTCCCATTAAGAATGGGGCATAGAACAACCGCAGATTCTCCAATTGAAAATAAAACGATTAAGTGAAATATGCTTAGATAAAATGTTACTCGTTTCCGAAATACGGGGTGTTGAAGTTGAAAACTGAAAAATTATTAATGGCCATAATTTTTTTAATACACCGTATAATTTTACTCAAATCGGCACACTTGTTAAATATCATAAAATGCACCTAACAGTAAAAAAAACAGTTCAGTACGCTCTACCAGTGGCGTACGGCAGGAGTAAGTAATGCTTGTACCCCTTCTAAATGTTACGCCGCTGTCTAAATTTTAATTTTGACTATAATTTTAATTTTTTTGATATTTTCTAAGTCAATAGTGTACACTTGTTAGTTTGTTGTAAAGTCATTATTTTTCGAGATATTCGCAGTTAAAGATAGATAGACATGTACTTTTTATTTGTATTATTATTAATAATATTCATTTTTACAATTTTGTCTTAAAACCAAACAAAGTAAAAACTAATGTAATGAAATTTTTACTTCAACAAATTTTCAATATGTCCACCATTAACTTGTATACACTTCCTTAGACGTTTAACTAAAGACTGTCTCACTTTAAACAACTGATTTGCTTGATATTGTCGAATTGTAGCAGCAGCATTCTGAATTTTGTTCCAAAGTTCCTGATAGGTATTTATTGCTTCACCATAAACAAGACTTTTGATGTAGCCCCAATAATAAAAATCTAAAGGATTAAATTCAGGACTGCGTGGTGGCCAAGCAAATTCGCTTCCACGTCCAATCCAACGATGTGGAAAACGTAAATTTGGGTAATTCCGAACATCTAATATGTAATGGGCTGGCGCACCACCCTGCAAAAACCAGAAGTTATGACGTAAATTTAAAGGAATATCATCTAACATGTCCTCCATATGGTTTTGAAGAAAATTGAGGTATTCTATCCCATTTAATCTGTGTGGAAGCTCGTACGGACCAATGATGTAATTTCCAATAATACCCACCCAAACATTTATAGAAAATTCTGTTTGGAAATGGTTCTCCCTTGAAAATGTTTAACTGACAGTGACAGAACTTCATTATAAATAAAAGCCTACTGTCAAAATTTTCAATTATAAATTAATAAATATTCTCACAATCGCAACGTGCCTATTAGGAACTTAACATAACAAATCAGAACAAAAAAATAAAAAAAAATAGAATAAAGCTGTTTGGTCGCGAATCTCATTAATTGTAAAAATGAATATTATTAATAATAATACAAATAAAAAGTACATGTCTATCTATCTTTAACTGCGAATATCTCGAAAAATAATGACTTTACAACAAACTAACAAGTGTACATTATTGACTTAGAAAATATCAAAAAAATTAAAATTATAGTCAAAATTAAAATTTAGACAGCGGCGTAACATTTAGAAGGGGTACAAGCATTACTTACTCCTGCCGTACGTCACTGGTAGAGCGTACTGAACTGTTTTTTTTTACTGTTAGGTGCATTTTATGATATTTAATAAGTGTGCCGATTTAAGTAAAATTATACGGTGTACTAAAAAAATTATGGCCATTAATAATTTTTTAGTTTTCAACTTCAACACCCCGTATTTCGGAAACGAGTAACATTTTATCTAAGCATATTTCGCTTAATCGTTTTATTTTGAATTGGAGAATCTGCGGTTGTTCTATGTCCCATTCTTAATGGGACACTCTGTATATAAATAAGAATAACCAATTACGCTGTTAGGCTCGAGGTAACAGAATAACCTTTTTTCATCGTATCGTGGAAAACTTAAAACAAGGTCTTATCTCTACCAGGAACGAAAGGTAATAGAATTTTTATATTTTTATTTTATATTCTAACACGAATATAAAGAATGAACCGTTTCGATCTGACGCGAAAAACGCAAAAATGAAATATTGAAATATGCTACACCGATACATAGAAGGCTGATAATCCTACAGGCTAGATTAAATTGAAAAGCTATTTAAGAAAGAATTAATTAAAGCACTTTCTTATTCTGTCTATAAATTAAGCTTAAGTGTGAAGTAGATAAAGGAAATTTTATTTTCCCCTTATAGACTTTCTTACATTTTATAGAATACACTCTATTGCTGTTCCAAAATATGCTAAATAATAGTGTCTAATGTTTAATGCATCCACTTTTTGTCACAAACTGATATTTGTTTGTGACGTTTGATATGCATGCAAGAATAATTTTGTTTTGTAAAATTGTATATTTATTAGAATTTAAATTATGTATGCGGCTGAATGATTAATTTTTAAAGGTCTGGCTAGCATTAAAAATAAATATATTAACAGTAAATAATGATACTGTAAAAGTTAAATTTTAGGGAAGTCAAGAAAAACCTCTAAAATCAATGCGTCTATATAATCACAACAAAAATCACTAGTAACGCACTTGCTGGTTTTATCTTATTATATTATTCATAAACCGATCAGGCTTTAACCCATCACATTTACTTTGAATTTGAAATGGATAAATATTAATGAATGCTCTTCAGGTTTAAAATGTTCCGTTTTACCTTCAAATGATTGGTATTATTTGTAAATAATGTTTATTTCTTACCTACGAGGTTGTTTTCGATCAAAATTGTTTGGTCAGTTGATGTTTTACTGTTTATATATACAGTGTGTCCCAAAAAGTTTTATACAAATGGAAAAAAATTGTATCTTACATTTCACAAAACAAAATATTTCTGATATGACCTGTAACTCCATAATCAAGTATAAAACTTTGAAACATTTGCTGGAATACAGGAAAAATAAAAAATGATGATTTGGAGAGAAATTGAAATTATTATTATCAAGAAATTATGCGTACTTGTATAGAATTGTGGCCTTTCCTGACAAAATATAGAGAATATTTCAATAAAGGAATAAAAAAATTAATAAAAATAAATCTTGAGTGCTTTGGATATAACTAAAAACTGTAATTTTAACATGAAATAAATTTAAACCATACGCACTTCAATTTACCCAAACTTTGAAAGAAGGAATTGGAAGATATTAGATTTATAGGAGACCAATTTTTACACTGATAACTTAATTTTTTTTATTTGTTACAGGTACTCTCTTTGGGGGCCGACGTTCTTCCGGAGTACAAACTCCAAAACCCTCGTATCCACAATTATACCATCCTCCACTACTCGCCTTTCAAAGCCGTCTGGGATTGGATTATTCTTATCCTGGTCATCTACACCGCCATCTTTACTCCTTACGTCGCCGCTTTTTTACTCGGCGAACCTGATTTCAACAACAGGAAAAACAAGAAGTACAGCGAAGATCCTATTGTCATCATAGATCTAATAGGTAAGTGATCGTTTTTAGCTTCTGCCATGTTTTTGCTTATCTTTAAGTGTTCAAGAAACTAGTTGAAAAATCTAGCATGTCGAATAGGTATTTCAAATATTATAAGTTCTTTATTTATTTGCTACACCTGTGAGAATTCCTGCTTACGGAAATTGTTTTTTTTCAGAGATAAAACTTCTATTATGAATAATTTTTTGTTGGAATCACAAATATTTTTTAAACATTTTCTCTGTAACAAAACTTTTTGTATGAACGTGAAAAATCTTTCTATTTTTCTCGAAATTAAAATTTGAACGACTTTTACTTAAAAAAATAAATTTGTTCCTTATGTTTGAACTTTTACATTTATTTCTCCTTATTTGTTCCCTTTCCCCTAATTTTGTTGCAATAATTTCATTTTATACATGAACATAACAGTGATGATTCTATATATTTTTCGTTTTATTATTTTAGTATTTATAATTTTTTTTTTTTACTTTATTATAATCGTATATCACGATCTATCTATCTATCTGTGATGGGGGTGTCGATACACTGCGACCTATAAGATCTATTGTACCCCCTACTGCTGTCCAATCGTTAGGGATGTCTCAACGATTAGAGCAGTTCCTCCAGTCCTATTGCTTTCAAAAAGTTCAGGATGTCGGTAGGCTTCAGTTTAGGTAGATCTTCCTCTTCTATTTGATATTCTCCGAGGCATCGTACCCTTGGATTTTGCAGGGTAATGCATTCTGAGAGAATGTGGATAGAGGTTTCCTCCTCTTCCTCGCAGAATCTGCATTCTTCTTTTTCTACATTGAGTTTCTTTAGGTGGCCTCTCAGACGGCAGTGCCCTGTTAGGATACCCGTTAGTATTCTGAGCTTATTTTTACTTTTACTGATGCAGTCGTCAGATTTCTTCTGGTTATAGTTCCCCAGTAGTGTCTTGGCCTGCCTCATTCCTTGTAGTCCTATCCAGTATTGGCATCTTTTCTTATTTACTTCTTTTCCAAGTTCATCAAGTATTGTACTGGTGCTTATTCCGCAGAAGGGTTCAGGTCCCAGAAATGGTGTTTCAGCCCCTTTTTTTGTGAGTACGTCTGCTATTTCATTACCATCCACTCCATTATGTCCCGGAACCCATATTAGGGTAACAGTGTTATTCTTGCCTAGTTCGTTTAGATTCTCTAGGCACTCCCAACCTATCTTGGAGTTGATTACGTGGGAGTTCAAGGCATTAATGGCTGCTTGGCTGTCTGACATGATGATGATCTCTTGTCTACGAAAATTTCTTTCTATGTTGAACTGGCCACATTTTCCGATGGCGTATATTTCAGCTTGGAAAATGCTGGGAGATTTGCCTAAACTTTCGGAATATTTGGTTCCAGGCCCATACACTCCTATTCATGTTCCTTCTGTTGTTCTAGAACCATCTGTGTACCATTTCATGGCACTTCTCTTGAGTTTTGGGATGGTATCTTTGTCCCATTCGCTTTTGTTGCTTAGCTTTGTGTTGAATTCTTTCACGCAGGCTAGTCTTTGGATTTTCGCTAGATTTGCCTTTGTACTGGCCAGCTTAGTTCTGCTGCCCCAGACTACTGCTCCATAAGTGATGGCCAGTTTCACTATTGACGTGTACATCCACTGCAGGATCTTTGGGTTACATCCCCAGTTTTTTCCCGCATTAGAGCTTTCGTGGCTTTGCTGGTTACTTCTTTTTCGTGCTTATTCCAGATGAGTTTATTATCTAGTATTAGTCCCAGATATTTGACATCGGGCTTCCATTCCATTTTCCGTGTAAAGGCAACTAAGGTAGTCTTGATGGGGTTGAAGTCCCATCGATTGACACCATTCTTTAGTATAGTCCAGCCCTCTTTGAACTATATCGCAGAGGGTATTCTCGAATTTGCCTCTTGCGATTATGACTGTGTCATCTGCATATAATATCGTATAACACTAAAAAACATGATGAATTTTCTTAATAAACATTAATCCTAAAAGCGTTTTAAAACTAAAATTAAAATGAAAATGGCTGATAACTTTTCTATCTTCCAATATTCTTTCCTAAAAAATATTTGGAAGAGAGAAAAGTTACAAGCAATTTTTATTTATTTTTTCTCAAGTTCATCACCCTATATCTCAAAAATAAATGCTTTTAGGGCTTATGGGTGTTAAATCTAATTTAACTTATTTTTTTTAATGTTCTACCATCCCTAGTGAGATTACTATGCACGGTGGGCTTGAACATGATTTTTTCGGCAATCGATTCCTGGAGTCATAAGAAGGCTAGGAAAAAAAATCCACCGTAAACCTTAGAGCCGTTTTCGAAAAAAACGCCTTTTTTCACGAGGAAAGATTCATTGTTCGAGATTTCGAGATTTTTGTACCTTTTGCTCACTTCTAGTTGCCAAACATCCCCAATTTGGCATAAATGATGTTTTCCTATCAGTTTTACACTAGCACACAAACATTTACAAAGCATAATTTTGAAATTGCTCCTTTTACTAAGACCGGAGATACTCTTTGAGGATTCTCAGAAACAGGTTAACATAGAAAAAATTTGAAAGAATGATTTTTCATTCGAATGAGTTTTGCGCTAGTATGTCAACAAGCGAGAATCATATCCTTTATTTCCATCCTTGTCTGATTTGCGGGGTCATCGAGCTATCACCAACCCCCACCTCTGATTCTTTGTTTACGTTTTGTTCTACTGTAGAATGATCAATGTTATTTGTGCAATTAGTTAAAACTTCAGATAGTCTTCGACCCTTCGAGATGAAGTTGTAATTGTTCTCTTCGAAATTTCAATTTCTTGTGAAAGTATGGACAGAAGATCAAAGGATCATGCAGGGACCCATCAAGAAAATCGGGCGCGCATAGTTTTCTCTGTCTGCAGAAGAAGAATCAAACGGTCAAAATCAGTGATGCTTTATGTGTGAATTTAAAAAAATGTGTGAATTATGCTGAACATGATGAACGTTTTCCCAATGTTTTATGTAGCGCTTGCAAAATTATCGTATATCGGTCAGTGAAGTGTGAAACTATCGAGAAAATAGCTCTGCCGGACTATACAAAGTTCAAAATTTTGGAGAAGAATACTCGGGCAAAAACTCAAACGCTGTGCAGTGGCACATTGTGTGAATTGGTACGAGATCCAGGTCCATATAACTTCACCAAAAAAAAATGACAAGAACAAAAAGAAGAGGAGCAACAAGTGCAAAAAATGCAGGCCTGGTTGTCTGAATTATGTTAAATGTTTCCGAGAATTTCGAGCAGTGATGGAATCTTGTTTTTCAATAACTCTGGAACCTAACTACAGAGAAGCAATAGACAGATTTAAAAGAAGTTATCTAGATCTACAGATCAGTGTTACTCCAAAGGTCCATGCTGTGTTTTTCCATGTATCAGAGTTTTGCGCTAAAACAAAACAAGGGTTGGGGTTTTTTAGCGAGCGGGCCATGGAATCTGTCCACCATGACTTTGGGATAACGTGGGACAAATTTAAAGTAAAAAAATATCATCCAGATTATGGAAGTAAATTACTGATCGCACTCCGAGAATATAATAGTGTTCATTTATAACTTGTGACTCAATAGTTGATTTGTTTAAAAAGCCAAGAATTTCGTTTTCTGTATTACTGTTCTTTACTTCAGACATTAATTCACAATTATCGAACTATTCATTCTTGTACAATCATTATTTAAACATTTTTTTCATTAAAATTATTAGTGTAATGATCAAAATTTCAATTTATTCCTTTTTCCCGTGAAATGGTGCGTGCAGAGTCTTTTTTGGTGTGGACCCAGGAAAAGGTTTGTCTGTCTTTGATCTTCCATTGGATATCACATTCTTACCAAATTGGGCGTGTTCCAAGTCCAAAAATGCCTATTTTTCTATCTTTGCATTATTCATTGAAAAAAGTCGATTTTTTCAAAATCGGCTCTAAGGCTTGCGGTGGAATTTTTTTTCCAGCCTTCTTATGACTCCGGGAATCGAATGCCGAAAGAAAATCGGTGGTGCTAGAACTTTGCATTTAAATCATGTTCAAGCCCGCCGTGTATGCTTTTTTGAAACACTTTGTATAAATTATTTGTCTATTTTTTTTCCATTTTGCATCAGTAAAATTTCTTAAAAGTCCTTCTGACAAATATTTTCATTGACTATAGAGTAATTTTCTATTTAAATCAACATAGCTGTCACTTCAATTCGTTTTCTTGAATTGCGTTTATTTCATTATCTTGCGACAAATATTTACTGAATAGATACTTTTGAATAGAGCGAAAAGATTGTTCTTTTTACACTTAAAATATTTGCACAAATTATTTCTAAAGACATTAATGCAATGGTTTTTATCCAACTGCTTCATGAAGATTCTATTTTATCGAATTCATAATGCTTTAGTAATTCTACATTTATTTGGCAGAGAAACAATTCATTAAAACAGTCATTTTAAACTACATTTATTTGGCACATAAAAAATATAAAAACTTTTGGAACTCAAGAATAAAATTGTCAGTATAAGTAGGAGAGTTTGTGCTCTTTTAAATTTCAATTTCAAAAAACAAATTAGGTCAAAATAAAATTTTGGTAAAAAAAATTTTTGACTATAACTAATTTCATAAAAAGGAATTTTTAAATATTAACCCATAAAACAGTCCGACTTTACTAAACCAAATTAAAATGTTTGATTAAAAATATGAAACTGCCAACTACAAACCAAAAACCAACTCCTGCAAGAGCCGTGAAAGTTGATATATTTGCTAAATCAAAACATTTAAATGCATATTCCTCCCACTAATATTCCATTTCAATATCTAATTTGCGACCATATTTTCGTAACATGAGTTCCGTATTTAAGAATGGAGCGTCCAGTGTTCATATTTGCAATTCTCAATAAGTCGATAATTTCAAATGAAACACCCCGTATTTTATTATCATACCTGGATCAGTTTTTTATTCTCTTTCGATCTGTATTAGCATTCCCTATACCTAAAGTTACGTATTTCTGAGTTATTGCTAGATTTATTATAATTTGGAGATAATTTACATAAATTGGTGGGTATATAATCTAGCATGCCATGAAAATTGTAAATGACAATTGTAATAAACAAACTACTGGACAATCAGATCAAAATATTTTCATTGAATAGATCGTACTGACAAAGCCCCGTAACCCAATTTTCCAATTTCAAATATCTATAGTTCTCTATATATGGCTAATGAGCCACCTTCGTGACACACCCTGTACATTTATCAATAATTTTAAATTGTAGAGGGTTCTTTAATATATAAAATAATAGCTTTTCCTCGTAACTGTTAATATAACGATATATCGAACTTCGTTCGAGGTTTGAGACACGCTGTATAATAATTGAAATCATTATATTATGAACCGAAAGAATTTAGCAAAAGAACATTTTAATGAACTCGTGTATTCTACTCTTTTAAGTTTTTATTACAAACTAAAAAGCGGAATTCTTTTTGAAGTACGATGCCTTTTATTTAATTGAAGGGCAACCAATTTGAGCGGGATTTCTTTATTTTGCAATAATTTTTTTCAAATGGAACCCAACAACTTTGATTTTGTTATTCAAGGAGTTTGTCATTCTTAGACCGGTTTCGGCATTGTTGTGTCTCATCAGTAAGAAGCAGATAGCTCTCGACGTCGCACTCAAATTGATGTACTCCCCTTAGGGTTGGGCCGTTTGAGGTGTTTTTTTTAGAATGTTCATCATAAAATTCCCTATCGATCCCTCTTTCTCGATTTTTGCTTCGGGTCTTCATTTTCGCGCAATTTGACTCCAAAAAAACTAGATTTTTCACACAAAAATGACCCTACTGAACACGAGCTTGAGATTTTGCCGGACTTTTTTTTATAGGGAAATGCTCGTCTTGCAAAAAGACTGTCCACTTAGAATTCGGGAAGAAATTTTCCGTTGACCTTAAAATGGCCACAATTATCCCAAAAATTTCCCATATCAGATATCGTTCTACTGAAAACTGGGAAAGTATTGGAAAAAATTCTCATCTGACAAAATCTATTTGTACACATTCGGGGAATCCGCAAAAATGTTTCCGGAACTTTTGGGCACATTTTTGGACATTCAAAAAAATACAGAGATTTTCCCCATTAAAAATCTAAACTCGCAATTCGACAGTCTTGTAGGGTTTTCCAAGACGAGCATTTCCCCAAAAAAAAAGTCCGGCAAAATCTCAATCTCGTGTTCGGTAGGGACATTTTTGTGCGAAAAATCTAGTTTTTTCCATGCAAACCCATTTTTGGCGAAAATGAAGACCCGAACATTTAAAAAAATATCACCTCAAACGGCCCAACTCTAAGGGGCGTACATCAATTTGGGTGGGACAGTGGCGCTTCGCGCCACTGTGCATCGTATCTCTAACCGGTGTGTGAAGAATGCATTTGACTCGCCTGGTTCTTGATAAAAATATTTATTATTAAGATATTATTGATTATTTTTAATAAATAAAACGCCTCAAAGTCAGTACCACATATTTTAATCGAAGAAATTTATAAAAGGGGGCAACTAGTTTCAGCAAACATTTGCCATCATCAGGCTTGCAATAACAATACGAGTTCAGATTTATAGTATTAACAACATTGTAATAATAAACTTTATTATTTTTATTCGTAGGAAAATAACTATTCTAAAAGCAGCTGTCATTCTTTTTTTTTTGTTTTATATTAATAAATCTAGTAGTTGGAATTTCTTACACGGTTGTCAAAATTATTATTTCTGAGTTATTTCAAGGAAAATTGTTATCATTTAAATTAATGATGGAAAAGTATTAAGTGAACTACATATTTTTTTTATTTTATATTTATTATATCGGCTTTCAAAAAATAAAACATATCGACGCCCATGTTTATTTCAGATGTAAAATTTTCCTCGAGATTTTGTTTCACGGTGACAAAACCATTACTAATGAGATACTGAGCACAGCATTTTCAACTTTAACGATGCAAAAAGTCTTGAATCAAAACTTATATAAAGATCATTATTGCCATGTATTTCAGATTTTTTAAAAATAAACAGCAAAATGCGATGAAACGTAGGTGTTAGAAATAAGGAGCTACTTTTTCACAAAAACAACCTTTCTTCAATACGAACACTTGAAAAAAGAGAAATACAAATAATGATTTAGTTAGAGAATTATTAAATCTTACTAGAAGTGTATAAACAGAAAAAACCAAAGCAGAAATAAAAAGAAGTCTTTAGAAGAAATAAATTTGATGTAAAAGAACTATTTAACTTCCTTTTGAACACTTTTCTTTAAATATTTGATAATATGGTAATAGAAACTTAAAACTTATGCCCACGTTTATATTTATGGCCTTCTTAGACAAAGGACTATGTTTCCATCTTATGGAAAATAAAAGTCCACTTAAATGCGGATATTTTGATACCAACAGATTTGTCTTGAAAAATAGAACATTTCATATCATTGCGCCAAAGTGATAATTTAATTAATAAACCCAAAAAATCAGTTCATTTATCAGAAATTTTTCATTCGATTTACAAAATCTAGCCATTTAAATCTAGCCACCTGCTGTGCTAAAACAGAGTCGGACTTGAGACATATTAATTAGCATTCTGTATAAACAACAAACCTGACAGCTGATAATAGAACTAATAAGTTTTAACTATATTCATACAAATTACCAATTTAGTCGGCTAGTGCAATAAATCATTATCTGACAAAATGGTTATTTGGAAATCACATTTAAAATATTTTTTTAATTAGGTTAATTAGTTTGTTGTAAATAATGATTTCTTGATAATTGTTTTTACACCTACTTAATGACTTGTGTATTAGATAGAGGGTATGATAACAATAAATAGTTTTTAAATAGATTTTGTCAGATAATGACTTCTTGCACTAAACCGACGATTTGAAGAAATAGTCGCTTCTGTGCGTTACAAGAGTGCATTTGTGCCGTGAAGTGTATTTAATTTAAAGTAAAGTATTTGAAAACTAAGAAAATGCAGTGTTACGTTTGTAAACTTAGAGTTCGTCCTAGAGAATTTGGGCGTTGTGAGGAATTAATCGATCTTCCAGAAGGATTTAAAAATGCGGCCCAACATCACAGACAGAATAATAATTTGCAGGAACGAAATATGGAAAATGGTGAGGTTATTCATACTAATTGTTATGGCAAATTATGGCCGACATTGAAGAGGATAATGATGACACTTATTGTCAGTTTAATTGTGTTTTGTTTGCGATGGTTATAGAAATCTCCAGACAATTTCTTTTGAAGCCAGGATAGACATATATTTAAAAAAAGAAATGTATGTTCCAAAAGGTTCTTTGTGCTGTATTAACCATTTTAATACTGAAGGGTATTTGTTGTCAGATTTAATCGGAGCTCAGCGTGCTAATGCTCGCAACGTAGTCATATCTCCTAGAGAGATATCACAATGGTTTCGAGCATTAAGAAATGCTTCTGTTGATGCTGTAAAAGATCATTTTGACTCTGAAGACAATTTTGATGATGAGGACTTTAAACTTATGACAAACTTGAGTAAAAATAACTTTGATGACATGTTTACATATTGCAGTGACATTGTTGTATATGGAAAAACTAAAGTCATTAGTAAAAGGGATCTTATTACATTTTGAATAAAACTAAAGTATGATTTACCTGATAATCTGTTAAAAGTCTTAATTTCGTACAACTGCAGATCAACTGTTAGCATAGCATTAGGTCAGTTCGACCCTCTCTGATGTTAGTTATTTATCTCTAATAATAAATCTTCATTTATGACCCGACCTGACCTAATAAATCTTCATTTATGTATTTCGTCTCTCTCTTACTCATGCAATTTCCGTAAGCGATTTTAAAATTAAAATCATTAATTGTGACTTAATTATACAACTCACAACATTGGCGCAATGTTATGAAATGTTCTATTTTTCAAGATGAATCTGTTGGTATCAAAATATGCGCATTTGAGTGGTCTTTTCTTTTCCATAAGATGGAAACATAGTCCTTTGTTTAAAAAAACCATAAGACACATAAGGAGTTGAATAATTTTTATTTTTCTTATATACCACCAAATATTTTAAAATTGAATGTAGAACTTTTTATCGGGAATATTTATTTTTGTAATATGTAAGATAAACTTTTTTGGGACACACTGTACATTTAAATAAATTGAATCTATTAATTAAATAACTTAATATATTTGACCACGATGTATATCGTAAATATTTGACTGATAGGAATGAGAAATAGAAGTTCATTTCTCAAAAAACACTCCCCGAACGCAAAATATTAATATTTTTCCATTTTCCATCTTTCCATTTGAAAGTTTATGCAAAAACCATCCAAAACTATTACCTACTCCCAGTCCGACTCTGCGCCAATCGCATTATAAGTTTATATGTCACCCCCTCAAAGTTTTACGAACTGCTAAAGAATTTGTTTTCCACATCTTCCTGATAAAATGAATATCCAAGTCAGAATCCAACTTCCTTTTAAAGTAGCGTATAACAATAAGTCATTCAAAACAATAGAAATTATGTAATATATATGACGCATTACAATCCTACACACAAAGTTTTATTTCATTGGATGGATTCTTTAACCAACGAAATGAAAGACTTAGCAGTTATTATGTTTTAATACCACCACTCACTCTAAGAAATAAAACAAGAGAAGTACAAAACAAATACACTTTTATTGGGTCACCCTTCAAATATACATATAGAAAATATGAATTAACAATAAACGCTTATCTAAGCATACCGAGACTAGGTGCTTGTCACTATTCCCTTATTGGCTCTTCTCCTTTAGAGGACTAACTTTGGCTTTGGCTCTGATGCCGGGCTCTAATAATCTCCCGGAGGAACTTAACTTATAACCAACCCTTGGCTCTTCAGCCGACAATCACCACTGCAGCCGACGACTGACTGCATAATTTTTTCCGTCCCGGATAGTTTTTAGAAAAAATCGCTGATAGTGCAGAGTTCGTAATTTCGATAGATTGCCCTACATTTACTTCAACTATAGTCTCTCAATTAGGCAATCTAACATCGATTTTCGGGTTTCTGCACATCAGCGAAATTTTGCAACGACCTGGTTTAATTAAATGTTTATATTTTTTGTTTTCTATTGAGTAAATAAATTTAACCTAAGTTTGATAAATAAAACTCCTAAATGTTTTTGACTTTGTTTTTAAATCCTAAAAAATCGTTATTTTTATTTCAGTGGACGTCACCTTCATAGTGGATATTCTAATAAACTTTCGTACCACCTACGTGACTGGGAATGACGAGGTGGTATCAGATCCAGTCAAAATAGCCTTCCATTACCTTAAAGGATGGTTTCTCATCGATCTAGTAGCTGCGGTACCGTTTGATCTTTTGTTTTTCGGTACCGATACTGATGAAGTGAGTACTAAGGAAGTATGTATTACAAGAAAAACACTTACTTGTGATGTCGATTGGAAAGTCCTGTTAAGATTTTTTATTCACATCAAATTTGATTAACAAACAAACTCCAATGGACGCTATTTATGTTAGATTGGTGTGAAAGTTTGTTCTGACAAAGAATATTTGATAAGCTATATCATTTATAAAAGTAAAATTGCTAAAAATTGTTACACTTAAAGTTGAATGTAAACGATTTACTTCACAGGTAAATAATTATAAAAAAATTGGTGTATTAAAAAAATATGAGTGAAAATATCCATTGTCTCTCCCCCAAAATGAGACGCTTATGATCGAAAAATCTAATTAACACCAAGAAAATCAATCTCTCAATATTTTTACCCATTTTGTCATTTTTAGTTCAATTTTTGTTGGGCATTGGTTAAATTCCACTACAAATAACTGAAATATTAGAATGAAAAAAAAATAGTTAACATTAAAACTTTGTTAAATAGTTGATTTTTGATTCATTTCGGAAGCTCATAGTGGTTTGTATTTCAATTTATCTCTCTCTCTCTTCACTGGATTAAAACCACTTATTTGTTAAAAAAACGTTTTTAATTGACGTTTCGGCTTTCTATATCGAAAGCCGTTATCAAAATGACATAACAAAATAAATAAATTTACTATAGAAACAGAACACTTGATAATCTCGCAAAACTATCAACATACACTTAGAATAGATTTTGAGATTGAAGATGTCAAAATCTGTTTCAATCATTTTTAGATGTGCTACCATCTATGGTTAGAAGAGAGTATTGACAATAAATTTTGACTGAATCTAGTCAAGACGTCACTCTCTTCTTTTTATCCCTTTAAGAGATTAGTACAAAGTTTCAATCAATCATTTTTGTGACGTTTCTGGGAACGAATTTTAAAAGGATAGCGCATTTGCATGTTATAAGAGAATTTATATTTCGTCATAAATGAAGTTTTCTTATTAATATTATCATAAGAAAAAACCAGATAAAAACTTATGATACTATCCCGATATAGAGGGTATCCTTTTTGCAATTAACTCTTTTTGTAAAATAGGTATCCAAATTTTTGAAATATCAACCGAAAAATTAGAAACACATTCGTTATTATTTAAGCATATCAGTGCTGCTTCTTTAACTTTGCGGTTATAATTATTCGGATCTTTTAATAATTCCAAAATTATCGGAAAAAATTAGAAGGATTGGCAATAAATTTAATTTAAAAACAGTTTTTCAAACTAATAATACATTAAAATCTTTAATAGTAAATACAAAACCTTTTAATGAAATTCAAAACACAAAAAATTGTATTTACTAAATTCCATGCGAATGTAATAAATTTTATATAGGAGAAACATCTAGACCTTTTCATATTAGACTTAATGAACACAAATCATACATTAAAAATAAACAATTCGAAAAATCCAAAATATGTGAACATGCACGGGATTTTGGTCATAAAATACAATGGAATTCTTCAACTAGATTATTAAAAGAACCGAATAATTATAACCGCAAAGTTAAAGAAGCAGCATTGATATACTTAAATAATAACGAATGTGTTTCTAATTGTTCGGTTGATATTTCAAAAATTTGGATACCTATTTTACAAAAAGAGTTAATTGCAAAAAGGATACCCTCTATATCGGGATAGTATCATAACTTTTTATCTGGTTTTTTCTTATGATAATATTAATAAGAAAACTTCATTTATGACGAAGTATAAATTCTCTTATAATATGCAAATGCGCTATCCTTTCAAAATTCGTTCCCAGAAACATCACAATAGTACATTAAGCAACGCATTTCATATGGCATTCTGTTATGACACGAGTCTAAGTTTAAAAAACGAATCGCGCAGCAATGAGTTTTTTAAAGGACGAGTGTCATAACAGCCATATGAAATAAGTTGCTTATAATACTTTTTATATTTTGCCATTTTATTAATTTTTTAATAAATTTATACTTTGCATATTACAGAGAAGTTGGCTTTAAAAAAAATGAGTTGGTAGCACTGTTGTAGAAATTTTAAAATTTGACAGATTTTAAATTTAATTTCAATAGACAAATGTCAATTCATGTCATTTGTTGATTCATATCACCAACCGTATAACACAAAAAGTTGCGTACTCTAATGAAACATTAGAGTTCTTAAATACGTATCATAATGTAAAATATTATAGATGCAAAATATAAAAAAATATGATTGAAACAGATTTTGACATCTTCAATCTCAAAATCTATTCTAAGTGTACTATGTTGATGTCATATTTTTGCAAGATTATCAAGTGTTCTGTTTCTATAGTAAATTTATTTATTTTGTTATGTCATTTTGATAACGGCTTTCGATAGGAAAGCCGAAACGTCAATTAAAAACTTTTTTTAACAAATAAGTGGTTTTAATCCAGTGAAGAGAGAGAGAGAGAGAGAAGTTGATTTTTGCTTCCCTGTTTTCTTTAAAATGTTTCTAAATTGTAAAAAAAAAAGATAGAAAATGTAACCAAATGAAAGTTTTTCTTTCTAATAGTAGAATTAAAAAATTATTTTCAGTAATGTCTTAATGACTGTCTATTTTAAAGCTTCTACATCCTGTTCAAACAAAGCGAATGTTTAACTAAGGCCAAGCCAAAATTATTATAAGTCTGTCATATATCAAGGTTCAACTAGCTCAAAATCGCTAGATGATGAAATATTTTCGATATAGAGCGGCATTTCAAGGAAAGTATTAACCTTGAATTATTAAGGCACATGACATTTACTTTAAATATAACAGGACAGACCAAATCGAATAGATGAAAAACTTGATGTTAAATGTTGCATTTTTGAAATGTGGAACATTTGAATGCTCTCAGTTTAGTCTAAAGACTTTCGTTTCTGCCAGGCCTGGACTGGGCCCCACAAAACAATTCTACTTTCGTTTCCTTGCACATGGCAAATCTAAAATTTCTTTACAGAAAATCAACACATTTCGAGGCATAAATTTAAGTTTATTTTTTCATTTTATATTTAAAGATGTGCTATTTTATCATTTGTAAGTTGTTTTTAAATGTGACAATAAATAAAAAAGAAAATATCGAACAAACTGGTAATTTGATTTTAAATTTTAAAAGAAAACATCTTTAAAATTTTATTTTAGAAAAAACATGCTTAAATTTACGTTTCTGTCACTATAAAACGACAACTCTTTTAACTAAAACTCGCCCAGTCCTGCCCTGGCCACCACTTTCTATTCGTTGTTTGATTTTTGAGGAATTTTTGAAAGAACTAAAGTTTAGTAGTTAGACATCTCATAAAACAGGGAAGTATGCCAAACTTGTGTGTTTTAAAAACCATATTACTATATAATTCATCATATAAAGTTCTCTAAAACTTTGTCACAAGACTTAAATGGAACTTTTTAACTCTTAAAAGGAATTTTAATTGAATTTCAGAAATATTTGCCTCGACGAAAAAGAAAAAATTTCAACTACTTTAATTCGATTTGCATACGCGAAGTTTTTAGGTTAATTGGTAAAGAAACCTCTTTCTTCTCTATTTTTTTTAATTTTATTTATTTATTTTTTTAATAATAATCTAAATTATGAATATCCAGTTGCAATTTCTGCAATATAATAAGTAATATTAATATTATAATTCGTCATTATTTTGATGAGTAACAACGAGAGAGTGCTGAAATGTTCTAAGCCATATAAACATAAAAAAATTGAAATATTCCCAATCTAAAAACTATGAAATATAATCTTTGACCAATTTTTGGGGGGAAAATGGGAACTTTAAAACTGTGATGTAGATTTTGAGGATTTGAGGAACATTTCCATACTCCAGGTTTTGTCATGCATTAAGTGAGGTGCAATAAACGAAAAAAAAATATTTTAAAAACCTTGATTGCCACTTTGGTTATATCAAAAAATAAATAAAAAATTATTACGTAATTCAGTGTTTTCTGTGAAAAATTAAAGAAACTTATTAAAAATAAATAAATATATAAAATATTAGTTTTAACTTTTTCAGGCTGAAAACATCTACTCTTCAATCAGCGTTAGTCAAACGAAGGAAGATATAAAAGAGAAAACTGATGTAATGAATATTTTTAATTTATAAAAACGAATAAGGCATATTTTAAAACACACAAGTTTTGTTGAGTTGACAGAAAAACCTCACTTCACCAGTCATATTTCCGCAACATTAAAAGATTGTTTTGCCAGATTTTTCATGAAAGATGATTTTTAAATGAACTTTTAATTCTTTTCTATAGTTGGGCTTGGATAAAGACGAGGTAGTCTATGATAGTTTGATGCTTTAAAAGAGGTAGATTTCTATAATTTTTTTATATGCTTCATACTTCTTACAATGACTAAATAAATGATTAATAGTGGCTAATTCTAAAAAGCACCATTTCTGTATATGATGATATCACTTTTAAAACCAGGCTGCTAACGTATCTTCCGAAATGGTAGGGTCATACGCAGGTCATACTTTATGAAACAACTGAGTATCTGGCTTAGTAGATAAACAAGGAGAAGAAGATAGAAACATGAGCAAATAATGAAAGACCCGAGTCCTAATTCAAAAGTAAAATACCAACTCTGCATTGCTGGTAGATGGCGTTCTAAAAGAATTGGTTTTTGCCAAGCATAATATATCAGCGAATCCTGTAACCCTTCAACAACTTATTCTTTAGCAACAGAAGGTTAATGTGGTGTCTAAAGATATCGACGTGGAACGGTTTTAAAAATATTTTTTGAAGCACTACGTATAATCCAAAATAACAACATAACCTCTGGTTATAAAACTCGAAAGTTATTGACAAATTCAATCAATAAATCGCACATTAATTTTGAATATCTCTCTAATATCCAAACCTTTCGAAAAATATATTAAAGAAGTATGAAGTATTTTCTATTAATCCGAATTTAATATTTTATAGACATCTATCTCTATGATTGAGGAATTTTTTTAAAAACTGTCACCAATATGCT
The DNA here is from genome assembly GCA_949320105.2 of Crepidodera aurea. NCBI lineage: Eukaryota > Metazoa > Arthropoda > Insecta > Coleoptera > Chrysomelidae > Crepidodera > Crepidodera aurea. Next base: position 42,513,730 of record OX439475.1, read on the forward strand.
TGTTTTTACTCTCCATTCTTGGTTGAAGCACGCTTTTGAATCGCATGGTACATTTGCTTTTCGTATAGTAGTCATATATAAAAAGAAAACTTAAAATGTATACAACTATGAAATATGTATATAACTTTTTTCCAAAAGCAAAACAGCTATTTGGCTAAATTTGTCAACGTATGGGACTAATGGCCATATAGGTGCTAAGGATATTAGTAATATTAGTCCAAGAGACGATTGTAGTATTTTCTGGGTCATCCAAAAAAGGAAACGAAATTAATTGTGTGAGTTAAAATTGACAAAGATGAAGCCTCCATTTTAAGCTGGGACAAGTATTTGATATTACTTTACTGTAATCTGAAATATCAAAACGTTTTTTGATTAATAAATAACTATTATAAAATGAAATATTAAGTAGTATTAAATACGACCTGTGGCAAAACATATTTTTTGTTTTGATGGATGTATTCGCATTTATCGTGATACAACTAATTCAACATATATTTACTACTGCAAAGGTATTGTATTTATATTTAAAACTATTGTACATAGGCTTGGTCCACTCGCATGATTTTTTTTAATAATTTAAAAAGTTACCAAAATTTAATTTTTTTTACGCATATTTTTAAACAATAAAGGTATATGTTAAAACGCTATAACATCGCGTCGTCTTTGTTATAGGATTTTTGTTTTCCTGTACAACTGAAAACAATATCATCAATAATCAACAACCCGGAGGGTTAATGTCAATAATAAATAACCTGCAAAAGGTTTATTTTCAGTTTACTACTTTTTAATTGTTTAAAAATATATTAATCAAGCAAAATTGTATTAATAAACGTCAGAAGTGAAAACAATGTATTCGATTCCAATTTGACTCGCAGATTCTCCAAAATAAAAAGTATTCCCAAATTTACTATAAAAGAATATACAGTATGCCCAAAAAAAAAAGCTTCACGTAGAAGAAATATTAATGTTTAACGTCTTTAAAACCAGTAAGCATTTAGTCCACTCTGTGAGTCGGAAAAAACCTCGAAAAATTCAAATAAAATTTTAACGTCCCCAAATTACATCCCTTCCTTCGTTTTCGAGGATGCTGAACACGATGGCGGGGGTTAAAGTCATTTCGAGTTGGCCCCACCCCCCAAACGGTCAAAAACTATCTTCAAATTGGTGAATCGCGTCTTTCACGGGTAAATCTAACGTAACCGTAACCGATTTCAAGGATACTGAACACGATGGCGGTAATAACAATTCTTTTAGAGTTGACCCCACCTCAAACGGCCAAAAATCGCCCCCGAAAGTGTGAAAAATGTGTTTTTCAATATAAACGAGAAAACCCGCGTCATCCCCCATTTTCAAGGATGCTGAACGCGATGGTGATGTTGGATCTTCTCCTCGAGTCGACTACACAAACATTTTGTGAGATTCCCAGGATATAATTTTGGATAGTTTTGCTCAGTTTGTGTTTAAAGCATTCCACATACCGCGGTTAATCGATTTGTGTTCTCTTCGCATAAACAATTTATGGAGTATGAATATAAATGCCCCTTATTGCTACAAATTTTTGAACGAATTGTGCTGAAACTACGTGACAAAAACGTCAACAAATATACAGTTTTATTAAGTAAAAAATAATCATTTTTAATAATTCTATAATTGGTAAATTTTATTTATTGAATTCTACATACTTGTCTATTTGCTATTTGGGGATAAAAATAATTCTATCATGTCCTTTTTATTTGTACTTTTAATTGTTTTTTAACTAATAAGAATGACCCATTAATTTTATTTTTACTCACGGAATATTTATTTTGGGTGAGTCTCTTTCATTTTAGAAAAAATCATGTAGATTCTATTTGCTTCATCGGACATTATTAAATGACGGAGGGAGTATTTATTAATAAATCCACATAAAAACATGTTTTCATAATCATATACAGAGTGGAAGAAAAGTGTGGAGACGTCTGATTGTCTTTCCCGCAAACATTATCCTAGCAATAATACGACATACAATAAAATATAATGGGACACACGGTATTTTATCTGTGCAAATCCCTACGTAATCCAATTTTAAGTCAATAGATTGCACCAGCCATTCAAACGCATTATAACTCCAGATGCATCTTCACTTGCCATTTAAGTATTTTCTAACGAAATTTTTGTTGAAATCTGATTTTAATTTCGTTTCACCAGGCATATACAAAATGTTTTATAAGTTTTTAACATCATCTTCAGATTTCAAAAATATCCAAATTCGCTCCTCTGATATAGATTAAACCCACGGTACCCTATTTCCATGTTTTTAATCATTCAATTTTTTTGGCTGACCAGAGAGTATTGTCTTCGATGCTAAAATCTCCATCCTTGATACGTCAGTAGATAAACAAAGCCGGTTTGGGACCATTGATTAGGCCCTAATAAGCTTCTGGACCACCTATTTTTAGAAACCGCTATTTCTAGATTTTTAGTCCAGGCTTTGGACCACTGATAAGACCCTGATAAGCTTCTGGACCATATAATTTTAGAACCCGCTATTTTAAGCACAAGATACGTATTTTTAGATTTTCAGATTTTGGCTGATAAGACCCTGATAAGCTTCTGGGCCATCTATTTTTAGAACCCGCTATTTTAAGCACAAGATGCGTATTTTTAGTTAAGGCTTTGGACCACTGATAAGACCCTGATAATCTTCTGGATTTTTAGAACCCGCTATTTTTAGCACAAGATACGTATTTTTAGATTTTCAGATTTTGGCTGATAAGACCCTGATAAGCTTCTGGGCCATCTATTTTTAGAACCCGCTATTTTAAGCACAAGATACGTATTTTTAGATTTTTAGTTAAGACTTTAGACCACTGATAAGACCCTGATAATCTTCTGGATTTTTAGAACCCGCTATTTTTAGCACAAGATACGTATTTTTAGATTTTTAGGTTTTGGCTGATAAGACCCTGATAAGGTTCTGGAGGAACTATTTTTAGCTGAGGTATTTTTAGCCGTGGCTATTTTTAGTCTTCAAATTCCCAACCTCACATTTTTAAAAATAAAGAAGAATTGTTAAAATATGTCTGAAATTAAATATAAGATAATTGAAAAACAAGACTCTCAAATACTGGAAGACAAAAATGGTCATGAAGAACGATTTCTTACGTGGGGAAACATCTAAAAATCAAAGATTTACTATCCAAACCTACCAAACCTATTCGTCGTAAATACTCTTGCCAAAAATAGCTGGTTCTAAAAATAGATGGTCCAGAACCTTATCAAATAGCGATGGGTGTCTAAAAATACTCTTGCTAAAAAGAGCTGGTTCTAAAAATAGATGGTTCAGAACCTTATCAGCCAAAACCTAAAAATCTAAAAATATCTTGTGCTAAAAATAGCGGTTTCTAAAAATAGGTGGTACAGGAGCTTATTAGGGCCTAATCAGTGATCCAAAATCGGCTTTGTTTATCTACTTACGTCTAAACCATTCCTTACATGATTTATATTGAAGCAGCCTCTCCATTAAGTTGAACAAGCATACGATGGGTTTCAGCTGTACTTTTCTTCCAATTAAACGGGAGAAAACTTTTTGTCCTTTCAACACAACGTTTTTTATACATTTAATATTAATCCAATCACAATTGAATCAAAACAACGAAAGCAGAATACCTTTCGGCTTTTGTTGTTTTGATTCAATTAGAACACGTATTTTCACGATAAAGCTTGTTGAAATATGGTGAAAAATCGCAATCTGTCGGCACCTCGTTTCTAGCCCCTAGGGAACCCAATGTACGTCACCGTAGGGGTGGCTATGAATAGAGATCGGCGATTGGTAGAAATGTAGTCGTATCCTCTGGGTAATTGACATTTCCGCTGAATATGTTTTTCATTTGTTATTATTTTCAAAAGATAAAATCGTTACATTATTTTCTTTAGGCGACTTTTGTTGCTGGAAGTTGCAGAAAAGATGAAATTTGTATTTCATCTAAAAATAACCAGATCCGTAGCAGGTCAGACGACACTAAAGGCAAAGTGACATTTAGGTTTTTTACATATAAGACTATTTCGCAGTAATAAAGACGCAAAACTTGTGTATCGAGTAATTAAGGAATCAACAGCAATGAAAAGTTTAAAATACTTGCAAAAATATTATTAAAGGAAGTAACTCGAAAAAAAAGTACCTGGTAAATCCAAAACCACAGTTTGGGGAACACTCCAGACGAAAATGTTTTAAAATTTTGGAAAAAGAGTTGATTTTTGGTCTGATTTGAAAGATTTTAATAGCCTTCTCCGAATTTCGAGCTTTAAAAAAACCGAGGTATCTACTGATAACGCTTTTTCAATATTTTTATTTTATTTTCACTGGTAGTTATTTTGAAACTAAAAGAATCGTTTTATTTTACACCTTAAGTCATTTATTTTATTTTTTTTCGGTGTTGAAATATTATTATTTTTTAATTTAATTGTAAATAGCTTTCGTAAGCAAAAGATGTATCAATTTTACCTGTCTGATTTATAATTGCGGTTATTTAACCGTGCAATTCCCCCATTTCTCTTTCCAACTTCCGGAAATTCTTTTCTGTGTCAATAGCGATTGAAGACCGCTACTGTCCCTCTCTGATAAACTACCTGGAATTTTTGTATCTCCATCTGAAGCTACCTTTCCCCTAAGACGCCGTTTCTAAGGGTTGAGGAGTAAACCACATTAAATAATCTGGCGCCCGAGCGTTTTCCAATATAAGGCGTCATGCGAAAGGCATAATTTTTTAAAGACAAGAAAAAGCCTTACAGCATTATCTATGATGTTACTTAATCGGGAGCCTCTTGTTTCCTTCCGAGTTTCTATATTCGAATGCCTATTTTTAGTCTTTCTACTTGCCACCTTTGACAGAGTATCTTCAGTCTCTTCACAATTTATAATTTCGTCATCTTCGGTCTTCCCAATTTTCGTAGTATAGCTGGTCCGTAAGCGCTTGCGTCATATGGTAATCGATTTGTCAATGTTTGAATTTCAACCAGTTAATTTGCGCTCTCGCTCTTGCTCTCGTTTTGTCAACTTCATTCTGTAATATAGTCTTGTTCTTTTGTCTATGAATAAATGAATGTGAATCGTTCCACTAACTACACTTGGATACCCTCAAGGGACATTATTTTATGTGCACAAGTAACATCCTACTTTAGAGACTCGCTCCATCAGCTTCTGATTTTAATTGCATTCTACCACAACGGTTCTCCATACAGAGTGGCTGACACCGGGCAGGATTTCTCTTTTTTGCTTGTTGGACGTTATTCTTTGTAACTTTTTTGTGATCTCTTTATGTTTCCTAAAAGTTACAAGGTGTCATAGAAATACAAAAATAAGAGGAATATTACTGCAATGTTCTGAACATGAATCCTCGACGATTTCTGTTACATTCAGATGCTAAATTTTAAACATACTTCATCAAAGTTACACTACCACAGTGCGAATGAATTATTTCGTTGATAATTTTCTTTGTATTCAAATCTTCTCTATTATATTTCCTCCACTATCCATCATAAGCTGTACGCTGTATAAAGTTCTGGTTGAGGCAGACATAAGCGACTATTTTTTTAAAAATGCATTATGTTCCTGAAAGGAGACATATTTTGACACTCATGAAGGAAACATTAGGATCGCCCACTCCCTTCTGGAAGCACCCCTTCAGTTTTTAAAAGTGCTTGGGGTAGCAAGTGATACATCATTCAAAAGGTCTGATAAATCTCAATTTAACCACAAATACAGTACTTATTTTGTTAAATAATTGCTGTTCCTTTTGGAATATTTAGTCTTATATCCTAAAATTATGGTTGTGTTAGGAAATATCCCCATAAAAAGAAATATATGTTTACTCCTGAGATAGTGGTGGCCACTGTGTAGCACCTCTACGACCAATTCAATTGTCTGCGTATCTTTCGTTTGCCCACTCTCTTACACGGAAGTAGAAATGTAGTTGAAAAATACAAGTTACTTTCATCAATCAGCAACTTTCTTTGTTCATCCAGTTCGTTTTCCAAACCGTCTACAATAAAAGATTTAATGACGTTCACTAAAAGAACAATGAAAAGTGAACGAATAACAGCGTTTTCTAAAATTGCAGTCGATTCATTTAGTTTCTGAGATGGCTGGGAATGAGCTTTATAAAAAATATGTGGATTTTTAGGTTATAATTATGTAGATTTAACACTCTTTTAAAAGAAGAGGTCAACTCGTCGATGAAACAATTACACAGGCATACAAAAAGAAAAAAAAATATGAACCAGAGGGTAGACCCCACTATTCTTAGAATTTTGGGGTCTCTGAAACCGAATATGACCATGAAAAATAATTTCAATTGCCCGTTTTTCCGCTAGCACCCCTTAAAGAGGTTCGAATTTTGAATTGAACCAGAGGGGGTGCTAGCAGAAAAACGGGCAATTGAAATTATTTTTCATGGTCATATTCGGTTTCAGCGACCACAAAAACCTAAGAATAGTGGGGTCTACCCTCTGGTTCATATTTTTTTTTCTTTTTGTGTGCCTGTGTTATTAGAGAATTGACATTTCGTTGAAGTGAAACCTACAATTAAGAGAGAAATCATAGAACAAATTACTTATTACTCATCAGTAGTGATATATCCTTGTTGCACATTGTGCACTAGGGCGCACAATGTGTAACAAGGATAGGGATAATGAGAGGTCATCGAGAAAGCCGTTAGATAAGAAAAAACCGTTAGATAAGAAAAAAGCCGTTAGATAAGAAAAAAACCGTTAGATAAAAAAAAAGTCGTTAATTATAAAAATTGTATAATATCTAATTTTAAGCTATACAAGGAAGAATATCTCTAATAAATTACCATACTATTTACATACGGGTAAATTTCCTTTTAACATAAAATTTAATCACTTCCTCTGATGTCATCTTCTCTAGTTAAAATTGAAAAATTAAAATAGACATACTTAAAACATGTTTCAGTTTTCCTATAGGAACAAATTTGTTAAAATCATTTTTATCTTTTTTATCTACTTATAGTTTTTTTTTCTGCCTATTTCGCAGCGAAATATCCTTATACTTAGGTTAAAAAATCGTATTTTCATTAATAAACAATTCTTTTAAAAAAGTTTGCACTTTTTTTTATATTTTATTAGACTTTTTTCCTTGTCTTTTATCCTGTCAAGTAATTGTGTAATTATAGGCTAGATAATGTGTCCTTACTTTCTGCAAAATATGCGGCTGCACAATGTGCAGCCGATGATCTCGATTGACACCCTCCCCTTAACCCTACACTTGCTACACAATGTGGAGCCGATGACCTCGATTGACTTCCTCTCATTATCCCTATCCTTGCTACACATTGTGCGCCCTAGAGCACAATGTGCAACAAGGATATATCACTACTCTCATCATAAGAAATTACTAATCTGGAGCCTTTAGCAAAACTTCTTTTTAATGATTGTCTAGAAGGTATAGAAGATTATTTTATCTGGTCTCGGATATGACATTGAACTTTTCATTACATAAAAATAACTATTGAGAGTATAAATTGTTTCGGTCTATTTTTTGTCTTCAGCAAGTCATACTAAACACCCTGTCTGTACACCGTTGCAAAAAACCTTTTCTTTGTTGCCTTTGAATCAGCTGCTCGCAATTGAAAAATAGCCTTTTAGGTTTTAGGTTTTAGTTCATACGGACCCCAATTTCCTCATTCCCATGTCTCTCAATCGTACGGGAAAGGCTTGTTGATTCACTTCCAATGATTTTCCAAAGTCCTCTTGCATTTGACACTGATCTTCTTTGAATAATGCCTCTAATTCTTTGTCCTCGAATTTTTTTGGCTGTGGCAGTGGCCTGTTAGGATTCATGTTAGTATTCTACATGATTTATCAGTTGTAGCAGCATCACCAGCAAGCATTCGATGGGCTTGAGCTGCGATTTTCTTTAAATTAAAGTAGATAATTAAAATCTTCCACAGTTGCTGCCTGATTATCTATAATTCTAACAAGAAGGTCCTATTTATTTTAAACTGGGACAATTGTCTTTTAGCAGACATAGTTTTTTTAAATATCTCTTGCTTAATTTTAAACAAAATACGTAAATATTTTAGAAACAATAATTTTGGATAAATTTATACTTATATCACACCTGTATATATAACAAAGAACTTTTTTGCATTAAAAATCTGCATGCAAAAGAACATGATACTGTTACTATTTTACTTATTCATTTACACACACTACCAACACTTTGATCTACTTTTTTTCAATCTAACTGTAGTCCTGCATACTTTATTTTCCAGACGACTACGTTAATTGGTCTCCTGAAAACGGCCCGCCTTTTGAGGTTAGTCCGAGTAGCGAGAAAAATCGATAGGTATTCTGAATATGGAGCAGCGGTTCTTTTGCTGCTGATGGCTACCTTCGCTCTCATCGCACACTGGATGGCATGTATATGGTAAGAACAAATTATATAGGTATGGTTTCAGAGGTACTGTTAATAATTGGCTCAAGAGCTATCTAGATAACAGAGTTCAATACATTCAAATTAATGATAAAAGATCTAAAAATAATGTATGTTCCATAGGTGTCCCACAGGGATCTGTGCTAGGCCCACTTTTATATATAATATACGTGAATGATATAATATTATAACCGAAAAGAGTTTAGGTCAGACAATCAATGCTGAAATTGAACAGTCTGCAAATTGAGTAGGAAGTAATCAATTTGTATTGAATGAAAAAAAAACAGTAGTTATGCGTTTTAGCCATGTAAGATCTTCCTTAGATCATTGTATCCTTGTGAGAAATAGTAATTCTAAATCTCTTAAACAAGTTCCAAGCACTAAATTTCTGGGAATTAATATATCTGAAAATTGTTCATGGTCTAATCATATTGAATATCTTTCTAAAAGGTTAGCCACACTGATATTTAATTTATCAACTAAGCAAAACAGTAGAAAAATCTGTACTGTTAACATTATATCATGCATATTTTCATTCATTACTGTGTTACGGTATTGTAGCGTGCGGACACATCAGGAGAAACCCAAAGACTCTTTATTTTACAAAAAAGGGCACTGAGAAATATTGTGAATGCTCCAAGAAGAAATTGAATATATTAACTTTATATTCAACCTACATATTTCAAATATTGCTATAACAAACTGCCAAATGAATATAAGGAACTACCGATAAGGCAATTTAAGAGCAGAGTAAAAGTCTTGTTTCTGAATAAAGCTTACTATTTTATTCAAGAGTATTTGAACGATAGCAACATCTAAAATCTCCTTCAGGTCAGGTCATATACCTAGTAGATATTTATTTTATTTTGTTTGTATGTCTTTATTATTTATGTGGTGACAACTATAATCTTAATGATTAGATTTGAAATCGTCATATTATCGTATATATCGTATATCGTATATATTATACTTTATTTATTAATTAATTTATTTTTTTATACTATACTTTTATAAGTATATAGGTATTTTGTTAAGAATTAAATTCTTAGATCTATTTATTGAACTGAACTGACGTGTTCTATATCATTTTGTATGATCTAAAGAACTAATAAAGATGATTATGATTAACCAAAAATCAACTAATTAGATACACCGTCGGATAGTTCAGCAATTAGTCAACTAATTAAATAATAAATCTTGCTTACCTATAATTAAAATTTTCTTTGGTGTGGTGTACCAATATGACAAGTTCAACTTTGGTGCCTTACGGAAAATGATTTTTGAACATTATTTATATTACAAAATTACACAACCGTCAAATCTTCTTCGCTATGAATGTATCTATGTCGATGAAGAATGAAGAAAAGGAGTGTAAACACAGCAAAAACATCTGCAAAGCGCGTGATAAAAACCAAAAAAAAAATTCCATTCTACATAAGATTTTATTTATTTATTTATTTATTTATATAAGAATAAAAACAAGATGATGCCAGTACAGTATTCACTGTTTACTAAACTAATACAAAATGGATAAAATCCTTATTAAATGTTGCTTAACAATAAAAATAAGAAAAAAATATATATTATACATATTATATAAAAAGAAACTAGTCAAGATGAGATAGATATAATTTTTTAATAGTGTTTGTAATGTTATCAAGAGGAAGAAAAGATATCCACATCGGTGAGTGAAGAGATTGTATTGTATGATATACTGCATTTTTGCAGAGGAGAATTTAGGTAGTCGTTAGTAGAGCTTTGACTAATTTTGAAAAGATTTTTCCCTCGCGTGTTATAGGATGGAATAATGAAATTAATTTTACTTAAAATTTCGCTAGATTCAATTTGCCCGTTAACGATTTTGTAACATCTGAAAGTTGACATCTGTCGACTAGTGATAGTGGCTAGTTCTCGCTTGCAAATATAGAAGTCTGCATAAGTATGAAATTTTTTTGAAACATATTTTATAAACGTATCTTGTACTTTTTGTAATCGGTCGATATAACAGTTATAATAGGGATTCCAAATAGAAGAACCGAAGCTTAAAACACTATTGACATATACCATGTGTAGATTTCTAACAAACGCATTAGGAATCCTAGTGCTTTATTAGCTTTTTTTTGAAACATATTCGATATGTTGGTCAAAAAAGAGTCTGGAATCGATTTAAATACCGAGATCTTTGACCACCGAAACTTTTGTAAAAAGTTCATTATTAAGGAAATATTCGTTTTCGATAGTGTCTTTATTCCTTGAGAATGTTATACATTGACATTTTTTTGTGTTCAGATAAAGATCATAAAGTACGTTTTGTTGTGGAAATAAAGTTTTCAGTTTCGAAGAAAAGTTGTTTAAAAATAAAACCGTACGTACTTGTCTAGAGAATATAATTTTAAACCTGTAGTGTAAGTTTCAAGTGAATCGGTGAAGATTTGTTGAAGTTTTGTTTCCGGCAAGCTTGAAAAATATAGATAAACCCATTTTAAAGTTTTATAACCATTATTCGATGACAATTTCGAATTTCGGTGCTCTATACAATTGACCTGTCTTAAAATTTTCCCGTTCTTTATTCTTTTTCTTTTCATTGAACGCAAATTAAATGCAATTGAAATATTAATTTTCCATTGAAATTTCTCAGAAATAGAGCTTGGAGTGTGGACTTTATTCAAGCGCGCTTCCCAGATTTTTCTTATTTCTAAGATACTGAAGTTTAATTGAAGTTTTTGGGTTTAGTGGAGTGAAATTAGACGAAAATATTCTGAAAATGGATGTAAGAGCTCACTCAGTCAAATTTTTTTAATTTTTCTTTTTTTCGATTTTATTCGTAAAGAGAAGCTTGTAAAAAAATTTTCAATAAATTTGGGCTGGAACTTCGCGAGATATGTGCCAAAAACGGCATTTTTGGTATTTTTCGTATGAATTGCTTCACTATTTTTTAAATATATCCGGGAAGACATGGTAACAATTAAAAAAAAATGTATTCGTACAGCCAAAATCCGCATTTTTCGAAAAAAATTGAATTGGCCGCCATTTTTGGAAAAACAATAGTAGAGAAAAAAATTTTATCTTAAAAAGAAGGATTCTGTGTGTACTTTTGTCTAAGAAAATCCAACATTTTATTTCTTAATTTAAAGTGCCCAATTTAGGGAATAATAAAAAATTCGACTTAGCTCTCACATCCATATCAAATACTATTAAACGAGCAAGGTTTGTATGTGTGTGTGTGTGTGTGTCCAGAGGATCTCGAAATCCACTCGTCAGAATTTAATGAAACTTTCAGGGTAGCCTAATTCCTATCTAAATCGGCAAAAAATGTAGGTCTCATGTCTGTGAAAATTCGATCTTCCGAGATATTTACAAGAAAAGTTAAGCTTTTAGTTTTATTTCCTAGCAACGGCAGATATAATAACTTGTTTCTATAGTAATATATACTATAAAGGAAAGAGGAGTACAGTAAAAGTGGGGATATAACGTCACATTCCATAGGCGTACTTTGCAAAATAAGTTTCTATAATATAAATAAGGTCATAGCATATAAAACATATATACGCACTTCGTAGATTAAATTTTGAAGTTATATTATTTACAAAAAATAAAAATAAACCTTATGCATCTGACACTTTAACATTGAACGAATTAAATTTAACCAATAAATAACAAGGAGGATTATATGTTGGGATTAAACTTTTTTTAATCTCTTTGCATTAAAAGTAACGCTTCAGTACTTACCTAAACTCAAAGATTAAAAAAAAAGTTAGTTCAAGAACTATCTTTAAAAGTCACTGTCTTCATTAAAACTACTGGTATCACTAAAATTGTCTTTTCTGAGGTTTATTATTAAGCTAATCTTTTTTTTTTGGCGTGTGGAAATGCTTTATGCACATCGGGTTCTTCCCTTCCTCGATAGTGTGAGACTACCCCTTACGGCTACTATTTTATTATGCGGACAGTTTTAATATTTAAGTTTTCATTATTATAGAGAGAGAGAGAGAGAGAGAAAAAGAATGAATGCTTGTACACGTGTACTATTAACATAGATTTCAATTTTTTATTTTACAAGAAACTTTAATTTTTAAGGTTGATTGTGACTTTGTATTTTCCAAGAACAAATTGTAATGTAATGTACGAATGAACTATTTTTGTAACTGAAAAACTTTGAAAAAATATGATATCAATATCTGCCACACGTCGAGAGTCTGGTCACAGGTTTTTGTGTAAGTTTTTACCCAAGTATGAATATCAGACCTATAATTTTCCTTCACTCCAGATCAATAAATAATAAAATCAATTGAACATAGAGTTTTTCTTATATAGTGATAAATAGAGTGAGCTGAGCGATCTTCTGTTGACGGGAGCTGTGCCCTACACGCTGCTGTTGCCCGTCCCGGAAACGGGGCCTGTCCGCCGTGACTATTCGCGAAGATCAAGCGTCAGTAGATGTTGCCCTAAAAGGGTGAAATCCCCAGAAACTAGGCAACTTTTAATGCATTTAACTAACCTCTGTGACAAGCAGTTGATAAACGTCAACAACAGCTGCAGCCAATTGAAAATTAACACTGACAGCTTTTTTAATTTTCCCGCCTACTTTCAAGCCAATGTCATGTTATAAATATACTTAAATTATAATAATATACTCATTGGGCTGCTTAAAAATGTAGATTTGAATATTAAGAGCGAAGCTCGGTGACCAGATATTGAAATTCTAATTTCACGAAACTAGTTATTCGACAGTTCAATTTTAAGTTATATAAATATACTGAGCCGGCAGTTTTGGTCTACATAGACCATCATCAGGCCTAGAAAACTAAAATGGTAAGAATATGTAAAAATATAAAAAATCTGTTGTGTCGCCACAAGACTTTCCCGGCAGTTATAGAATAAAAATTAAAAAAATTAATTTGGTGTTAAAGTCCAAATTAAATGATATTTGGTATCCCAAAAAAAAAATTCGTTAGTTTTAAAATTAAAGAATGAAAATTTCAAGATGTATTTACAAGCCAGTGAGGCACCTAAATATCAAATAAGTCTTACATTTTTTCGCAATGTACATACGGCTACTGCGCCCCCTGGTGGGGCGATTTCAACCAAAAATAAACGGATTCATTCCACGATGATTCGATACCCACATACCAAATTTCAGCTCAATCGAATCAAGCGTTTGGACGCTACGGGTTGCGATTTTTTAGTTAAAAAATTTTTAGTTTAGGTTCAAAATTAAGGAATGAAAATTTCAGGAACAACTAATGGGTTCAATCCCCGATCACCCGAAACCCATATACCAAATTTCAGCTCAATCGAATTAAGCGTGCGGACGCTATCGTGGAAGAATGATGCAGACAGACACACAGACAGACGGACAGACTTCCATCTGGAAATCATTTTAATCGTGTCAGGGGACCTCAAAATGGATATATCCGTCGTTATCTCAATTTTTTTTAGTGCGTTCACAATACTTTCCCTTGGCGAGGGGCCGGGAAAGTAAAATGTATATAATAAACAAATATATACATATACTTTTATTACAACCTTAAGCACAACTTACTACGATAAACTACTTAGTTGATATTACATTCTTCATATATCAGTTTAATAAAAATTATAAAACATTATCATTATTATTTATAAAATTTTATTTTGAAATAAAGATTTTATATTTTCCTTTGTTACTTATGTTATTTTAAAATATACAACATAAAACTCTTACAAGGATTCTCAGACGTTCACTTTGATGGATACTAAAAATACATATAAAAGCTTTATTGCTGAGGATCCTAAGAAATCTATAAAAGGACGTGTTAATCTAGGTTCATTGATTAGAGCAATGTTTTTCTCTATTTTAAGTCGCAGATGGCATCTATAAAACATTGTCAGTGGACTTTAAATTTTAAACATTTAAATATTACTGCTTTTTTTGGTTTGGTTTTTTACACGTATTGCTACATATTTTATATTGAATTGCAAATACCAGTGGCGGCGAAAATATGTTGAATTTCAACAGGTATGTTGACAAAACTCTTATAACAGAAAATGTTTTTATAGTTGTTCACATTAATTTTTTATGTCAGTCACGTTTTTTGTACTTGTTTCATAGTTCCCACCTTATATTACTCTTGACAGTAGGATCTTAGAATATATACTGTTTGATGAAAAATTTATTTGACACGCCGAATTATATTATCTTAGAATTTACATTTAATTAACCGCATTAAACTTGAGGTATTTAGTAGAACGTTAGGAGTTAGTTAGGAGCGAAACAAGACAAAAGTTTTACCAACTAAAATTATCAACTTCCTAACTTTGCGGCCTAGAGTTCCAAGTTCTACTCATAAGTGAAGACGAAAGAGAATGATTTGAGAGACGAATCCGATTATAGGAATATCTCACAGAGAATTATTTAAAAAAATTAATTACCTTTCGTATGTAATTTATTTTAAGCAGTTAAGACAATGTAGTAAAATTTATTTTACACAGGGAACTATTTGGACTTTATTTGCAAATATTATATGTTTGTTAGATTTTTATTAGTTCTTTTAACAGTTCTTTAGTTAACTGATCATTTAATTTAATTAGTTCAATTTTAATTTTTAAGAAGATAATATGAAAATTTTTTATTTTAAGGTCGTCGAAAAAAGGGTACGCCACTGTGTCAGCGACATCCTATGCTGAAAAAATTGTGGTGGATGATAAAAATTAATTATATTGAAAATTTTTTATACAAAAGGGTTGGTGTTTTTAATTAACTACTTTATTCAAAAATTAAAACTCGGTAGATAAAAAGATTTTTGGGACAATAGCATGCAAAAATGAAAATTCTAACCTGATTAAAGCTGTCCTGCTGCTTCTGAACTTACCTGCAAAGAAAAAACCAAGTTACACCAGATAAAAATTATAAGCTAAATAATAATAATTTTTATTCAATGCGTCTAAGTACATTAAAAGTAAAAATGCATTAAAACCAAAAATGGTTGTGCATGGTCTAAATAATACTAAACATTGTGACCATAGGCGGATCCAGGCTGCAGCCCCCCCCCCCTTTTAGGTTACGTTTTTTTAATATATTCCATGGCCTCCCGACCCTCAACTCCAACTGATGTGGAAGACAGCCCCCCCCCCCCTTGACAATCGGCTGGATCCGCCCATGTTTGTGACGCATAAGTTACAAAAAAATATTGTACAAATGGATACATAATCATAGTG
Source organism: Crepidodera aurea (assembly GCA_949320105.2). Classification (NCBI taxonomy): domain Eukaryota; kingdom Metazoa; phylum Arthropoda; class Insecta; order Coleoptera; family Chrysomelidae; genus Crepidodera; species Crepidodera aurea. The sequence continues at coordinate 42,529,361 of OX439475.1, forward strand.
AAATATTAACTGCGTATTTCTATTAGATTTTTAGTATCATTCCTTCCTAATAAAATGATATATTTTTAAATATATCTTTTATCAAATTGATAGAATTTATTTTGTGAAAGTAATTTTTATAGATTTCAGGCAAGTCGTTATAAATTTTTCGCGAGAGGTAAGTATAAGAACGTAAACTAATATTTTTGTGTAATAGTGGAAAAAAATTTTAGACTACATAAAATTAATTTTAGTTTTAATGTAATTCAGGATATAAAACAGGAATTGAAATAAGTCTGTATAATCCACAAATGTGTAAAAGATCATTGGAATACAAATGTATATACAAAATTGTATTCATCAAATTAGGTACGAATTTTATGAAATTAATTTCTATAGTTCATAGTCGCTTGGTACTTCAAATACTCTTCTTAATAAAATAAGTGGTTTTTAATATCCTTTAAGAAGAGTATTTGAATTTTAGGAAGTCTCCATTTTACAATTTGAAATCATTAAGTACCTTTTTCACCAATCCCTGTCATATTCCAGTTATTCTTGCCCATGAAACTCCATTACACAATATTTAAATAATTGGAAGTACCTTTAGACACATCGCAAACTACAGACTTTTTATCACTAGCGGATACAGACAGAACGCGAAATACATTCCCGTCTTGTCGGGCGGCTTCGGGTTTTCTCGTAAGAAGAGCATTAGAACCACAGATTAGAACTTTGAATATAGTAGTGAGGTCCGTTTTTTAAAATATGTTAAGATACTTTGTTTATATTAATAATTCAATGATATAAAATGTTCCTTGAATAATTAATGTTGAAGAAAGCATTGCAAAATGTAATATGAGGGAATGAGTTTGAAATATACAGAAATTAATCAAATTCAGAAATAAATTAAAAAGATTTTTTAATATCTTAGAAACATACATATGGGACAATAGAAACATCTCTGAGACATCCCTATTTACCTCGCGACGTTCTTGGGATGTTTCTGGCAACAGCCGTGTCGGCACTTGCGATGCCGTACAAACATCCCGTCGGGATGTTTGTAGGATGACCCGGGACCCAGGGCACTTAAATCATACATCCTTGAGATTTAAATGAAACATACTTGGGATATGAGAACAAATAATATTTTCCCCTTTACCACACATATTTACCCTCCTAGGAGTGTTGTTGTTGTTATTTGTTAATTTTAACGTCTCTTTTCTGACCTAACGGCCTAAACTGGACGGGACCTACAGCTTATCGTGGACTCCGAATCATGGTCCTCAATCACCTTAAACCCAGGACTATGCCTTTGTCATGCAGGTGATCTACCGACTAACAAGTGTGTAATTGTGTCACCAACCCCTATCAGTTCCACGAGATATCCGAACTCATCCGGCCTGTTTACCGGCGTGAATGAAACTGCGTATAACACAAATACCTTTTTTCACTTGCCCAAAGTCTTATCTGACTTTAATTCCACTTGAATACGGCAGGATTCGAACCTACTCCCCGAACAATGACCAAGCTGAATCGGCAGACGCCTTACCAACTAGGCCACCGTGTCCGGTTTCCTAGTAGTGAAAATACTAAAAAATTAAACAAAAATGATTTAAAAAAAGTTATTCAAATAACAATTGAATTACCATCGAGTTTTTTTTCATTTGCATTCTAAGATTGCGTTCTTTTGCTTTTCTCAGCCAATCACCAATTCTTAGCTCGGTTTCCTTGTTGTTGGAAGCATGACCTGATTTCTGCGCAGCTTCTAAAATAATTATACATAAATTAGTGATGTGAAAAACATTTTTTTTTCATGAAATCGCAAGTTAAATTTAACACACTATTTAACCTCTAGTTAAATCTATATTAGTGTCAGAGGATAACTTATTGAAAGGATGACTTTAAACATGAAGTGTGTTAAGAATTTGTCTCAAAAAAGTTACAGTGATTTACGTTATAAACAATTAGGACTTTTTTATTTTTCATAATGTAATATCACTGTAGTTTTAGAATTAAATTAAAAAGTTTTATAATTATCAATTAGTGCTTTTGATAAAAGGGTTATCCCCAAAAGTATTTTTCACATAAAGGAAAACTGCTCTGCTAACGAGTCCTCAATTACTGGTGCAATGCAGGTCTAATCAATTCATAAGTAGTATTTCCACCAAGCTGAGCAAAAAACTGTACCTTCAATTTCAAAAATATAACTATTAACAATTAAAGTCACTTGATATGCAAGCCTACAGACTATATACAGAGACTGTCTAACATGTTAACATTATGTAGAGATGTGAGGTAGAGGCTTCTTCACTTAGTTTTGGGTTAATTTTAGAATCTTCAGCATGAAGGTTTAAATCATTGCTGGAACATATTTAAAAGCTTTCTGTTTTCTCGGGACTCCATCGTAAAAATAAAAATAAATAAAATTACAATCGCCACGAAAACAAAGTAAACACACCATAAAATGGCCGAACTAAGAACTAGAAATATACGCCGCGCGCAGCCGCAGAGCCACCAATCATCGCTAACTGCTAAATAGCGGGAATTTCAATAGTTTTCGTTTTTTAATAATTACACTAGGCAACTCATTTTTATATCATTGAATAGTTGTTTATTAAATGATGACGTAAAATACCTAGAAAATCTCATTGTAGATATTCAGTAATTATTTTAAATAGCTAGGTATCTGAAAAATGCAATAATTTTTATTTGAATTTAAATTTTTTAACTATTAATGTATTTTTTACAACTGTTTAACCAGATTAAATATCAATTACCAAATATAAGTAATATGAAACAAAAATTGTTGAAAAAATATAAAAAAGGTTGGTTCTAGAACATCTTAATAAAAACATTGCAGGGATGTCCTAAAAGAAACATCTCTGGCATGTCGTAATTAAGTCTGAAACATTGGGACATTCTGAGGACCTTAGCGGGACATAGCAGCAAGATCCCGTGTTATTAGAGATTAATACCTAATTGACTTTTTATTAATAGTGTTCTGTAATATTTTAGTCTTTTTTGTTAAGAAATAGATAGAAGCTGATAAGAAATGTCCTAGAAAAATGTATTATATACCAAACGATAATGAATAATAAACTAAAAAAAAACCTTAAGAGCAAACCGAACCCCTTGAAAAATTTTAATAACCTTTTAAGCCTTTAGTTTTAGTCTGATTTTTGTGAAATTTTCAGGAAATACTAATAATTACAAAACTTAGGGTGGAGATTCCTTGATTTTTTTGTAAACCTTCGAAAAGTATTTATTTTGTTAATTTTAAATGGAAAATCACAAACAGAAATATCCGCCCCATTCTGCATTAAATCTATGAAAATTTGTTCCTATTTGTTTTAATAAATATCAAGTAGTTTTTAAATAATATGGTTTCCAATTTCTTTCTTAAATATCTCGTAAAGTGCTGCCACGTCGTTACATACATTTAAAGCTGTCGAGAAATATTCCATCGTCAAGTTTTTCCAGTGGCGCGAATATAAATACAATTTTATATTAGAAAATTCTCATAAAATAGAAGTGAAATTTGCTTCTCACAAGAACTCCGGTTGCCACTTAATTTAATTATTTAACTTTTTGTTACAGGTACGCAATAGGGAACGCCGAACGACCCATGCTCCCAGCTAGAATAGGTTGGTTGGACGTATTAGCCAACGATACTCAACAGTATTATTTTCCGAATAACACCGGAGGTCCCAGTATACGAAGCAGATACGTTACGGCCCTCTATTTTACTTTCACGTCACTAACAAGTGTGGGGTTTGGTAACGTGGCACCGAATACCGACGCAGAAAAGATTTTTACCATTTGCGTTATGCTGGCTGGATGTAAGTCAAAATTTTATTAGTGCTATGAAAATCCATATCATGGGTAAATTAAGGTTTACAGGGAAAAATACTTTTTCCAAAATTTAGAATATTATGAGATTAATTATAATAACAATAATAATAATGCCTCAGGCGGAAATCGAACCCACGTCTCCAGCATTCCGTACTGGGAATCGAACCCACGTCTCCAGCATTCCGTACTGTACTTTCACATTGCGACCCCCACGTCGTATTAGAAAACACCACTCCCAGGTGTTCTTTGATTTTTACATATCAATTGTGTGCTAGGAAGCTTGCATGGACGAGTTTCTTATGTTACGTTTTTTCAAGTTTATAGCTTTTCCAATATATCCAAAAATAATTTTTTTATTTATTTTTGCATTTGAAAATACTAGTTACCACTTTTAGCCATACCCAGCACCAACCACGAGGACGAGGACTGTTTTTCTAATAGAATTTGGAACTTCTTTTTTTTTTCAGAGACTTTTTACATTAACCTGAAACATCGATGTTAAGTTGCAATTCCCTGAAATTTCCTTTACCTTTTATTACACTTACGTGCCCAAAAGGAGTAGCAGTAGAACATATGAAAGAGTTACAAATGTCTTTTGTCGATCGTGTCTCTTTTGGCAATATTATGTTGTTGTAATCAGGCATAATTTATATTTGCCTGTTGTAAATCTCTTTTTCAAAATCGAGAAGTGTTAGGTAGCATGATCTACAAATACCCAAAGGGTATTTTTCATTCCTTAAATCGAAATCCTCCCCAAGGACCCGATTTTTGAAAGTAGGAGAATCAGTTCTCTAGAGAAAAAATTCACCAACTTAAATTCTCTCAATAGCTAAAAACCTTATTTTTGAGTGTCTAGAGAACTTATTTCTCAAGAGAATAACGAGAGTACCGTAAGTCTATGATAACTTTTTTCTCAACCAATCAACGAACGGAATGTCATCGAATAATTGTATTTTACCAGTTTGTGACCCTGTCTAAAATTGACGTTTTACGAACAAAAACAAAACCAGCAAACAGTGATATTTAAAATGCCGCAATTATTATGTCCAAATTTACTTCTGATTGGCCTATTTTTACTTTTAACTAGTTTTTTGTAAGCTGAAGAAAACAGTTGAAAAATTGAAAAAAAAAAAAATGAAAATTTGGTAAAATTATTACTTTGGTACCCTCATTGTGAAACACCGTTGAAGTTGAAATAAAAAACCCTTTCATTTGAGCTAAGTTTGATTCCCCCTTTCCATTTAATTTTTTTCATTGCGATGACGTCCCTGCTTCTGTGATTACGTCACAGATACTCTGTATACCTCAGATGAAATTACTGTAGGTCCCAAAAAGATTACCCAATTTTCAAAAAAATCTATTCGTTAGTTCCTGAGTTATAGCCTGTAAAAAAATCTTGGGACACCCTGTATATTAACAAACACAAAAATTCTTCTTCAAAGTAAACAACTTTGGATATTCGTTATGAACTAAACTCTCCCAAATACAGATAGAAAACAGCCTCTAAACTTCTACGGAGTGCTGGAGACGTGGGTTCGATTCCCGCCTGAGGCAGAAATTTTTCGGTTTCTTTCTTCAGTAGTTTTCACCACTGGTGTACAGGAATTTATTTCTGTATTCCATTTTCTAGGAAGATTTTCCGCTAGCTTTTCACTTGTAATAATAATAATGTTTATTCAAATTCAAAAAATAGATCACACAATACATAATCTGAATAAACAAGGTAGAAACCACAGAAGCAGCAGATGTTGCTTGTACGTGGTGAAAAAAGTAAAAATATGGAGTCGCGTATATATATATATATATATATATATATATATATATATATATATATATATATATATATATATATATATATAAAATTTTACCTGACCGTTTTAAATTACTAAAGTAATTAAATTTTGAAAATAAGTCTTCCACCCAAATTATATTTGGTAAAATTAAGCCAGAAAAGTTTTTGATCAATCCTACACAGCACAATCACATTCCTAGAATGTGCGTAGAATATTGAAAAAGTATATTTGAATATTCTATGAATATACTAATTTCTGATATGCATATCCCTAGAATGTGGCAAAGGTCAGGGTCTTATCAAGTGCTGAGGACGTGAGAACATCCATTAGAATGTGCTGAGAATGTTCTGAAACATCCCTTAGAATGTTTTTATAATGTTCTATGCCATACTTTGAGGTACTTTTATAGCATTTTGTAAAATAAAAGGAGGATAGACCAAAAAAAATTAAAATATTTTTTATTCTTTCTTGAGTTTTCCTTTTAGCACATGCGCTGTTTCGAACACAAAATGTTTCGAAATGGTATTTATAAGTTAGAAGTTTAGAGGCTGTTTTCTATCTGTATTTGGGAGAGTTTAGTTCATAACGAATATCCAAAGTTGTTTACTTTGAAGAAGAATTTTTGTGTTTGTTAATATACAGGGTGTCCCCAGATTTTTTTTACAGGCTATAACTCAGGAACTAACGAATATATTTTTTTGAAAATTGGGTAATCTTTTTGGGACCTACAGTAATTTCATCTGAGGTATACAGAGTATCTGTGACGTAATCACAGAAGCAGGGACGTCATCGCAATGAAAAAAATTAAATGGAAAGGGGGAATCAAACTTAGCTCAAATGAAAGGGTTTTTTATTTCAACTTCAACGGTGTTTCACAATGAGGGTACCAAAGTAATAATTTTACCAAATTTTCAATTTTTTTTTTCAATTTTTCAACTGTTTTCTTCAGCTTACAAAAAACTAGTTAAAAGTAAAAATAGGCCAATCAGAAGTAAATTTGGACATAATAATTGCGGCATTTTAAATATCACTGTTTGCTGGTTTTGTTTTTGTTCGTAAAACGTCAATTTTAGACAGGGTCACAAACTGGTAAAATACAATTATTCGATGACATTCCGTTCGTTGATTGGTTGAGAAAAAAGTTATCATAGACTTACGGTACTCTCGTTATTCTCTTGAGAAATAAGTTCTCTAGACACTCAAAAATAAGGTTTTTAGCTATTGAGAGAATTTAAGTTGGTGAATTTTTTCTCTAGAGAACTGATTCTCCTACTTTCAAAAATCGGGTCCTTGGGGAGGATTTCGATTTAAGGAATGAAAAATACCCTTTGGGTATTTGTAGATCATGCTACCTAACACTTCTCGATTTTGAAAAAGAGATTTACAACAGGCAAATATAAATTATGCCTGATTACAACAACATAATATTGCCAAAAGAGACACGATCGACAAAAGACATTTGTAACTCTTTCATATGTTCTACTGCTACTCCTTTTGGGCACGTAAGTGTAATAAAAGGTAAAGGAAATTTCAGGGAATTGCAACTTAACATCGATGTTTCAGTTTAATGTAAAAAGTCTCTGAAAAAAAAAGAAGTTCCAATTCTATTAGAAAACAGTCCTCGTCCTCGTGGTTGGTGCTGGGTATGGCTAAAAGTGGTAACTAGTATTTTCAAATGCAAAAATAAATAAAAAAATTATTTTTGGATATATTGGAAAAGCTATAAACTTGAAAAAACGTAACATAAGAAACTCGTCCATGCAAGCTTCCTAGCACACAATTGATATGTAAAAATCAAAGAACGCATATAACCCGCAAATGGGGGGCAGCTAGGATTTTAAATTCAACTGATTTTGATGTCCAAACAGTACAGAAAATTCCTGCTTCAGCAGATTTTGGGTCCATTTTAGTCAAACTTTTGCAGCCTTCAAGCACACCGTGGGTTGTTCTCATCCAGTTCAAGGTTGAAAAGGACCTCTCGTCTTCTTGTAATCTTTTTTTAAATTAAAAAACATGACCTAAAGGGAGGGGGCTGCATTCAAATTCAATTAAATGAGATCACTTTTCTATGATTATTTTTTTAAATTTATTTTCAGCTTTGATGTATGCCAGCATCTTTGGAAACGTTTCGGCGATCATCCAACGATTATATTCGGGCACGGCTAGGTATCACACGCAAATGTTAAGAGTGAGAGAGTTCATCCGATTCCACCAGATCCCCAATCCGCTCAGACAACGTTTGGAGGAGTATTTTCAGCACGCCTGGACTTACACCAACGGCATCGATATGAATTCAGTTCTAAAGGGATTTCCTGAGTGCCTGCAGGCTGATATTTGCCTACATCTGAACAGGAATTTATTGCAGAATTGCAGCGTGTTCGATGGCGCCAGTCCGGGTTGTTTGAGGTAAGATAAAAACCAATAAAAATACTCCTAAAGATAAAAACTCCAATTGCATAGAAGGAAATATTCTAAATCGCTATTTTTAAACTATGGCGTAAAATTACTTGAAAGTTTCTATGCACAAATCAAAAAACGTCAACTGATGAACGCCTTCGTGCCCCACATTTATAAAGGTGGGATTCAACGGCGCGTGGAGTGGCACTTCCCGCTCCAAACTTGCCAGATCATGCGCTGTCGGATAGGGCGGGCTTGGCGACCTTCGGTCAGGGCATTGCAAAGGAGTTCAAAGAGCGCGTTCCTCACTCACTAGGAACAGCCAGGCTATAACACTACATTTATTTTGAAACTAAATAAAAACATACGCTTTTAATACAGTATAGGAATTATGGTTTGTTTAGTAGTAAACTTGGTCTAGTTATAGCCTGTCCACGTAATAAGTCAGAAAGAAAGGAACACACCGTCAAAGTTACCACTGAGACCGAAGCACTCGGCTTTCCTTTGAAGAAAGAACCCGTGCGATTTATGACTGTATTTCTCTTTAAGGTCGCCGGCGCTGCGGCGTCACACTCAAATAGGGCGGCATCTCCTTTCTTGTTGTCTTAAAGTTCGAATATAACAACTATACTCAGTAGTCAACGTGTTAAAAACTTTCGGGAGTATTTTTGGTCATTTCAATATTTTAAATCAACTTTATTTATTTTAGAAATATCGGTGTTTATTTATGTTATTTGAAATATCCAAATGTATTAATTGTTTTTTGTTTACAGAAAATATTATTCCACTTGACAATCTTGATACAGTTGATTGATTTAAATTTTAATTCAATTAAAACTTAAATTGGTAAACTCTAATTATTTTTTCGATGCATAACAATATGAATATTTTTTTGCAGAGCTCTCTCTTTAAAGTTCAAAACGACACATGCACCACCCGGAGATACTCTAGTGCATCGCGGTGATGTCCTTACTTCGCTTTATTTCATATCAAGAGGTTCTATAGAAATTTTAAGAGATGATATTGTTATGGCAATTTTAGGTAAGTATACGGTTTTTCTTTAGTACACTTCTTGTATTATAACTATATTATCATCATTTCATCTTGACATATCGGTTTCTATACAGGGTGTCCCAGAAGTAACTTTGGAAAATTCAGGGATGAATAGAAGTGGTAAAAATAATGTTATTGCTTCATATAACTTTTTTCCCTACGAGCCTTCGTTTCCGAGATATGGGCCTCTAAATTTAAAGATTGAAAATCATTTTTTATTTATAACTTTCGTACAATAACCTCAAATTTAACCAAACTTTGGTAGGTTACAAATCGCATTAGTGTGGTTAAATTAGTTAAGTTTGTCACAAAATCTTTTAGGAAGTCAGGAAGGTTAACATCTCATAATTTTTAGACAAGTGACACTGAACTGTAAATAACATTAATGAATTCCTTAGATATTTTTATAACATAAAGATACTCTTGCTTCATGTGGATTAAGTTAACGGTTTAGGAGATTTTTTAACTTTAATGCGGTAAAGCAGAGTAAATGGCGCATCCACCGTTTTATAAAGTGCGTCATTATTTGAAGTTTAATACGATTTGATTTTATAGTGTGCTGTGGATTCATTTGACATCGAACATCTGTCAGTTAATTTGCTATTTTGTAGTGGCGAAATATTTTTCTATTGATTTTTCTGTTTAAGTACATTTTCATAATTAAAATGGCACAGTTTATTCGAAACGAATATGCAGATATTCATGCATTCTGACCTGCTTTACCGCATTAAAGTTAAAAAATCTCGTAAACCGTTAACTTAATCGACATGAAGCAAGAGTATCTTTGTATTATAAAAATATCTAAGGAATCCATTAATGTTATTTACAGTTCAGTGTCACTACTTGTCTAAAAATTATGAGGTGTTAACCTTTGGGCATAGTCCGTTCCTGACTTCCTAAAAGATTTTGTGACAAACTTAAATAACTAATTTAAGCACACTAATGCGATTTGTAACCTACCAAAGTTTGGTTGAATTTGAGGTTATGGTACGAAAGTTATAAATAAAAAATGATTTTCAATCATTAAATTTAGAGGCCCATATCTCGGAAACGAAGGCCCGTAGGGAAAAAAGTTATATGAAGCAATAACATTATTTTTACCACTTCTATTCATCCCTGAATTTTCCAAAGGTACTTCTGGGACACCCTGTCTATATTTTTCGAACGTTCTTTCGGCAAAAGAAAGCACATACAACTTTTATACCCCAAGAAAATATGCATCAGATTTTATTGAACGTTTGATTAACTTTTCCGAATTTTTTAAGTATGTATTTTTGTTCCAGGTAAATACGATATTTTTGGAGAAAATCCATGTTTACATCCCACATTGGGAAAGTCTGGCTGTAACGTTCGGGCCCTGACCTACTGTGATCTTCATAAAATCCACAGGGACGATCTGTTAGACGTTTTGGAGCTCTATCCTGAGTTCTACACGCATTTTTTGACTAATTTAGAAATTACGTTTAATTTAAGAGATGTAAGTACCATTTTTTTTCTCTGTACTGAAAATAGTTATTATCTTTGTTTGTTTATTTTTGAACAGGATTTCGTTTGAATTGTAACTTTAAATTCGTTAAAATGTTGTCAACTGACGACGTATTAATGGAGTTGATGTCAGTCGGATTTTCAATTAAAAATTTTAATCCATTGTCGATATTAACAGTGATGTACTAGGATAGCTTTAAATAAGTAAGTAGGAACAAATACTGATGCAAAATGCCAAATTGGGGAAGTAGATGAATTGAACGGGAATTTACAATGCACAATTGTTGAACAAAAAGAATATTTACTTTGTCGAAATGAACGGTAAATGGTCGTTTTTGTCATTCAAATGCGTTTTTAACATATAAGCAAACAATTTAAAACGGCAAATCCAGTTATTAATTGATTTATGCAAAGACAACTTATTTTTTGGATTTTTAACAGCCCCAGTTTAGCTTTTTTTTAGACCACCAAATTAATACCTAATCCGTAGGGAATTATTCGTCCCAATTGGGTCTGGGTTACAATGGTCTAAGACATGTTAATACAGAGTGATGTGGTAAAGTGGTACATTAATAAAAATATATCTTCGTTTGTTTCAGGATGAACAAGCCGGAGTCGTTCCGCGCAGATCGTTTTATCCAAAAGATAAAGAAAATCGTTATTTTAGAGGAGTCCCTTCGGCAAGATCGAACGGTCTGTCTAGTCGAGGAAATTCCATGAACGGCCGACAGGAGTCGCAGTATAGCGACGAGTCTGAGTCAGGTAATACAAATTTATTTTCAATAGTATTAAGTTTTTAGTGAGTTGCAAACTTTGGAACTTTTAAACTATAATCTCCCCTCCAGCTTTAGTCCACTTTACTTTTGTCCCTTTACACAACCACATCGTTTAACAGGCAAACCGTTTGGGTATTTAATATTTGGTATACTATTTATTATTAAAAGGTGTTGGAGTTTTAGTAAATATTCTCGATATGACACAAATATGTTTCATAAACACAAAATACTTTAACAACAAAATCTAGATAGGTAAAAGCGTTTATTAGAGAAAACAAAGATAAACAAAAAAAAATTAAAAAAATACATGCAATAACACAGGCCCACAAAAGAAAAAAGTGGAATGAACTTTACATGTCAGTATACTACCCCTATCCGAATCCAGTCTCAGAATTTCCCCTGGACCCCCCAGTGAAAGCAATTTCGATCTACGCAAAACGATAATGTTTTCACGTATCTCCTCAGAATTCCACTAGCCTAGGGGAAAAAGTGTTAAGCTAAGCAAAACTTGTGATTTCTGGAAGATATGTTGAGTTCCTGAATTCATATCTGACGTACAAAATGTTCCACAGTCCTTCAGAATTTCCCTAGCCTAATCGAAGTTTCATGCAGGCCTTTGTCGTACGGAAAAGCTGATATCTTTCCGTCTTCCGAGTTGCAGTGTTCATATCTGTCATCAGAATTTTCATCCAGCTCCTCACAATTGCCCTAGCTTACGAAAAATGTGCAAAGATAAGGGAAGCTTACAATTTCACGTAGCCTTTTTTTTATACGGAGAAACTTTTTTTTTGCGGAGGTGAATAAAACCCTTTATGGGGAGCCTAAAATCTCAAGGTCTATGGTGAGAATCTCCTTTCCAGGGCATACTCACTAAAAACTTCACCCCCTAGTTGGGCCCGTCTGACCGAAGCCTCAGGTAACACTTAGGCCTATCAGCCCATTGTATCTTGCCTCTCTTTTTGTGATTACAATATCCAATCCAGTACTTTAGTGCCCTGTACAAGCGTGTACAACTCCTTTACTGGGTGGGAGTTGTATAGTTCTGGCTCCACCTATTGGCTGCCCAAAAATGTGCTGTCTTTTGCGGTCCAATGCCTCGCATCTACACAGTATATGTGTCACTGTTTCTGTTTCCTTACCGCACAGACTACAGGTAAGGTCGCCATTATACAGTCCCATCTTGTTGAGGTGCCCCTTCACTGGGGCATGTCCAGTGAGGAGTCCTGTGACGATTTTCAGCTGGCTCCTTTTCATCTTTAGCAGGTCTGCCGCTCTTTTGTGACACGGTCCCTTGATATACTCTTTCCCGTGTATTTTTCCTGGGTCGTTTTCCCAGTAATTTTTGTGTTTGTCCCAAATCCAGTTTTTTACGGACACTCTTGCTGCACGCTTGTACCACAAAGTGGAGAGGAGGCAATCCCAATAGTGTCTCCGTGGCTAGAGTAGACGTTAACTTTATTGCCCCCGTGATTCCAAGACATGCAAGCTTTTGCACCTTGCTTAGTCTTGTAATAGCTCCTCTTTGATGTGTCTTTGGCCACCACACCAGAGAGACGGAGAATTGTTGCCCTAGCTTACGAAAAATGTGCAAAGATAAGCGAAGCTTACAATCTCACGTAGCCTTTTTTTTATACGGAGAAACTTATAGGGCTTCTCGTCTTTCCAGTAGCTGAATTCATATCTGATGTCAGACTTTTCTACAGGACCTAGAAATTCTCCCAGTCTAAGGTAAAAAGTGTAGTACGTGGGTTTCACGATGCCTTGATTTTCACATGGAAGAGCTGACGAGCATATATGATGTGTTTAAGCATTGTGAGGGGCAGTAAGAAAATTTGTCGGACAGAAATATATCAGCTTTTCTGTACGAAAAAAGCCTGCATGACACTACGATTTTTGCACAATTTTCTACGTTTTTCCCTAGGCTAGGGAAATTCTGAAGTACAGTGGAACATTTTGTACGTCAGATAGAACTCAAAATACGAAAATATATAAGCTTTCTTGCGCAAAAATAGAACCTTCCAGAAATCACAAGTTTTGCTCAGCTTAACACTTTTCCCCAAGGCTAGTGGAATTCTGAGGTACTCTAGGGAAATTCTACAGTGAGGTTAGAACTAAGCGACTCGAGATACGTGAAAACATTAAAACATTATCGTTTTGCATATATCGAAATTGCTTTCACAGATACTGAAATTTCTAAACCTAGCCCTTAGGCTAGGGGAAAACTGGGGGGTCCAGGGGAAATTCTGAGACCGGATAAAAATTCAGCGGCTCAAAATCTATAGAGGTAGTATGTAAAGTTCATACCACTTTTTTTCTTTTGTGGGCCTGTGTAATCCATAAAATTCAGTTTACAGAGAAGGGCACCTCTGGTTAAGATAGATAAAATGCCTCTCATCGCACTTTCCTGAAATAACCTGTGGTATAGTTTTTGGGGTTGAAGAAACATGTTTGGTATGGCCACAGATCGCCCTATCCCCTCCTAGCCTAACATAAACCTGTTCGAGTTAATTGTTTTTCTTATTTTAGAAAATTGTTCTTAGTAAAAAAATTTACCTCCATACAGTGCGTTGATAAAATATGCAATATTCATTATTTCAGTTGTAAATTAACTTGTAAAAATCCTGAGACACCTTAATTGTTATTTCCAAATACCTTAGAATTTTATCATATTTAATTGTTTTTATGTGCATGTGCTTTTCTGTCTAAACCATTTCCATGTTCACCATATCGCTATTAGTGCTTCCTAGCGCCTTTTTTATATTATCCATTTCCTTTGCTACATCACTTATTGCTTTCTTATTTTTTTCTTCTTCCATTCTTCTTTCATAGCCTATTCTTCTTTCATAGATCATTCGTCTTCTATTGTTTGATTTATTGATGTTTTTCTATTCTGTTTCTTCATTTTGTGTTTTCTTTTCACGTTAATTTTTTCACCTCTTCACGTTTTATATTTGTCTTTTTTCTTTGCTGTTTAACTTAATAACTTTTGCTTGTTTGGTCTATGAACATCCGTTGCTCTACAGCTTCTAGAGTCTTTAACAGATTTTCACGTTTCGCTGATATTTTCCTTTCCTTCCTTGCAGTCTTCATCAAATCATTAAGTTTTTCTTTTCTCTGCTGCATTTATCGTTCGTAGACCATTCATCTTCTATTGGTTGATTTACTGAGTTTTTCTATTGACCTTTTTCTGTTTATTTTTCTAAATTTTTTGTACGCTCTTTCTTTCTTCATTTGAATTTCTTCTGAGAAATCTTCCAGCAAGCCCTTTCTTTTTTATATCGTATTTCAGTATAATCCTTAGTATTTTACTTAACTTTTTGCCCAATTAGATTTTGATTCTAAATCTTTGTCTTCTGTTGGCCTCTTGATGAGTAGTAAATGATGATTTTTGATTGCCTGTCGAGCATTTCAACGAACACAAACCTTTGATAACAGATTTTATTACTGACGTGCTGATAGAGTTGGCCATGCAGTAATATATGGAAATTGGTTCCAGTACATGCTTGCCTATGTAGTTTGTAGTATTCTAGAATACTATGAAACATTGAAGGAAGTTTTGGCCTCCGGCGTAATTTATCCTTTTTCTAATGAAAAATATTCTTCTTCAGGGCATGGTATTTTAGAATTCTCAACCGATAAAGCCGGCCAAGACGTAACTCCTTTAAATTTGGACTTCGGAGAAGAAAAAAGGAGATCGTCGACACTGAATTCCATAACAGGTAGTTAAAAACATCTCCGTTTTATTACTTGTTTGTTTCTCCCCTAATTTTTTATCCCCAACATGAAAAACAAAACATTTAAACATTTTTTTGAATGAACATTGTGGTGTAGGCGTTACATGCATTGCTTATAATATAGATGACGGCTACTAAAACCATTCATAATTCTTACGAACCTGATGGAAATGTGTTTTTGCTATGTACTAAAATTATATGCTTTTACTTCAAATCTTGTATAAAAAATTTACCGAATTTGAAGTTTTAAAGTTTAGTCAACACATATTGATGTTAAGTTTGACCCATAATATACAGGGTGTCCAGGTACTAATCAGAAAAATGTCGGCAGCTTCTAGTTGGCCTTCAAAGTTGTAATCGTTTTTTGTTTCTAACTTTCGAATTGTCAGTTTGATCTTTATAAAATTGTAAGTATTCTTAGAATATATTGTTGTAAAAGTATATACAAATCTATAGTACAGGAACGGACTATTCCCAATGGTTAAGGGTCCTAAACAGATTTTTTTAGTAGTGTGAAGTTTTTATTGAGAAAAAATGGCGGATGCGCTATTGACATGCAGCGTCAAATCACTTTAAAACGCGTTAAGATAAATCACAATAGACATGCCGAAATAACTAAAAAATCATATACAGGGTACTCATTGTACAGCTCTATTACTTATACTTTACCTATTCCTCAGCAACAAGTCTTGGAAAGTAATTTTTGTTATTTGTATACATCAGCAACTGTCATCCCTAGAGAAATTTGAGATCCTTCGCTCTTAGGAATACTGTAGATCTGTTTAAACTTACAATTTTATAAAGATCAAATAGGCAATACCTACATAAATTAGAAACAAAAACAAAGTTTTTAAAATAATGTATTCGTTATTTTGAAACTAATTTCACTATATTGGTTATTTATAATCTTACAATACCTACAGTTTCTTATTTTTAAAACAATTCTAATATTTTTTGCAATTTGTTCTGGTTTAAACTTTGTAACATTTAATTATGAATGGTTTTAAGCTTCAATTTTTTTTGTTAACTGTCCCCTGTTACATATGCGACCCTTTTCAGTTTTAATATCTCAAATCATTTTATTTAATATCATTTATATGTTTCTATTCAGATATTTATAGTACAGATCAAAAAAATGTATGATCAGTAAAAAAAATCAACAAAATTTTGAGAAAAATTAAAATCATTGTTGAGATAATACTCCCTAACTTATTATTGCCTACAAAACTTTCTGTATTCAAAAAATAAACTAAATATTATGAATGTTATATATCATAAACATTTATTGTCACTGTAAACCATTCATAATGGGCGGAACCATATATTGTAAACCAGGCGAACTAAATTGTACACCCAATAGTACGTATTATTGTCTTGCAACTTTCTTTACTCATATTTAGAGTTCATAATTTTTGTAGGCAATAAAATGAAGGGTAGTTTTAATATTAATACTAATGTATTAAGCATTAAGCAAAATATTTCCTATAGGTTGATATTGTCAATATGGCTATAACTGAAATCTGTGCTATAAAATAAAAAATAATATCATGTGTTTAGGCATGCTATCTCAACTCAAAAGAAGTATTCCAGATCTAAGGTTACACAAAACACACCAGCCACTTATAGGTAAGTTTTACGTTGGTCTGTATCCTAAAAATAGTTTTCCACAATTATATTTTACAAACTGTTCATACTGACCATTTTTGTAATTAACTTTAAAATAAACAAAAAAAAGACATTTTTTTTCAAGCGTAAGTATCAAAATATTGTTAATTACGCAAAATCAAATTTTTCTTAAAACATCACTACTACACGCATTTAAGGAAGTTGCATTGTAAATGTATTAATTAAGCCCACTGCTTTTTGCGAAATTTTTGGCTCTGCTTGTACTGATGTTAGCCAATCCAGAGCAGTCTTATACCATCCGGCAATGTTGTATTACTGTTATAGAAAGGAAAGCATCTGACAGATATTTTGATGCAAATAATATTTAAAAAAACTCATGGTCCATAATTTGAATAATAAAGAATTCAAACAGATCTGATCAAAAACAACTAATATAAAATGTCATGTATAGTTTATTCAATATATATATATATATATATATATATATATATATATATATATATATATATATATATATATGTTCTGCTTTAGGTTTCCACGGGCATTATATGAATAGCTGGGCTTCCGGGATCTTCTCCGTGTTGTCACTGGTTGATTCTCAATAGAATCGTTCAACTGACGATGTTTCGGCACAATCTCATGTGCCATCTTCAGGTCTTAGTTTTGCTGCTTTGCTTCTAGTTAGTCGCATTAAACTGACTTCTCTTAGCGTTGTCGAAGGTTTATGTACCCTCTTCGTTTTCCGGTCTAGTGCACACAGGTCTGTTGTTGGCGGGGGCGCGCGGGGCTTTCTATTTTGGGGTGGGGGTAACGTCGATTTCCACGTCGCGGGAAGTCTTTGTGTGTCGTCTCTGGTGTTTAAGTTGTCAGGACGTTTCTCTATTTCGATGGCTTCCCTTATAATACGTTTTCTTTTATTTTGTATTCCCGCTATGACTTTGGTGTTTTCAAAATCTATCTCGTGGGAAGTCTTTCTTACATGTTCCGCTAGTGAAGATGTGGTTTCCTGCTTTATCACGGATATACCGTATATCGGAAACCAACGCATACAGACCGCTACCTGAATGCCCAATCACACCACCATCCTTCACAACTACAATCAGTCATAAAAACCCTAGTCACAAGATCGGAGAGACTAAGCGATGAGGAGAACAAAAAACAGGAAATGAAGAAGGTGCAAACAACACTACAACAAAACGGTTTTCCAGAAAGAGTCGACCTCAGGAGAAGATGACCAACCAATTTCAACAGCCTACCTGCCTTACATAAA
Source organism: Crepidodera aurea (assembly GCA_949320105.2). Classification (NCBI taxonomy): domain Eukaryota; kingdom Metazoa; phylum Arthropoda; class Insecta; order Coleoptera; family Chrysomelidae; genus Crepidodera; species Crepidodera aurea. Next base: position 42,547,326 of record OX439475.1, read on the forward strand.
AGGGACTACAGAAAGGATAAGCAAGATACTGAAGAAACATAACATAAAAACTACTTTCGGTACAGCACGTAAGATTGGTCAGATATTGCCAAATGCCAAATCCAAAATACCACTGGAAACACAAGGCGTCTACGAAATCCCCTGTAAAGATTGTAAAGGTAGCTATATAGGACAGACGAATAGAAAAATCAGTGCTCGACGAGAGGAACATCGCAACGCCGTGATAAAGCAGGAAACCACATCTTCACTAGCGGAACATGTAAGAAAGACTTCCCACGAGATAGATTTTGAAAACACCAAAGTCATAGCGGGAATACAAAATAAAAGAAAACGTATTATAAGGGAAGCCATCGAAATAGAGAAACGTCCTGACAACTTAAACACCAGAGACGACACACAAAGACTTCCCGCCACGTGGAAATCGACGTTACCCCCACCCCAAAATAGAAAGCCCCGCGCGCCCCCGCCAACAACAGACCTGTGTGCAGTAGACCGGAAAACGAAGAGGGTACATAAACCTTCGACAACGCTAAGAGAAGTCAGTTTAATGCGACTAACTAGAAGCAAAGCAGCAAAACTAAGACCTGAAGATGGCACATGAGATTGTGCCGAAACATCGTCAGTTGAACGATTCTATTGAGAATCAACCAGTGACAACACGGAGCAGGTCCCGGAAGCCCAGCTATTCATATATATATATATATATATATATATATATATATATATAAATACAATGAATGAGAAGCGATAAGTGACTGCACTTGTTTCGCATGAAAGGCATCATACAACATCATCATCAACATTATAAATAGAATTATACCCAAAGACCAGACTATGCAACGTTGCCAGCTTTTACTTTATTAATTTCCTTCGATACCAACTTTTCATTGCGTACATTTTAGGCAAAGATACTTTAGTTTTTCCGATCGCCTCGCCTGAATATTTGTATTCAACGGCTCGGCGCGCTTAGACTTTTCAAATTTGCTTTCTTATTTTTAATAATTTTTTATAGTAATACAAATTTTTTGTAAAAATAACTTATAATATAATTTTTAGTCAAATTTTCCGCTCTTTCACGTGGTGCTATTAGTTTTTCGAAATTTTTATTTTGTTTTCGAGATATAATGAAAAAACAAAATTTTCGATTTTATTTTCGAAATTGTGAAGTTAGCATACACTTTAGAGCAGCAAACATTTTTTTCTACACCTATTCAAGTACTTAAGTGCCAAGTTTCATCGATAGCTCAAACTCTCTGACAACTGTGCTATATGAAATCAAAGTATTTAGAATTTCAATAGCTGCATTATAATGTCACTATAGCTCATAGTCAAAAAAACTATCTTAAATACGATTATTACATATATACACATACAAATAAATTAAACATGTACAATATTATTGTGGAAGACTATACTAGCCCTGTTTATCTCTCTACAGTTTTTAAATGATTATAACAATTTTACGCCATTCACTCAACAAACTATAAAATACTTTGTTGTAAGTTTTCATATTTTTAAAAATTAAATAAAACTTTAGTAACGGAGAGTAGAGTAGAGCTAGTAAATAACATTCTGTATACTACAATAAAATTTAAAATCTCACCTGATTCATTTTTTTTAAGTTCTTATAAAATGACAATAAAATTTCAAGCTGTTTGGATAACTTTGTTTGTTAACCACTTGTACCCGTTTATACAGAGTGTTTTAATTGATGTGTAATAATCGAAAGCACCTTGACTAGATTGGTAATTTAAATAGTATGGTTATATTTAGATTTCAAGATGCTTTTGAACTTTTTTAGATATAGATATCTGGTTCCTCAAAAACCTTACGACACTCTGGCAGATACTGCCAGTTATGTATGTATATGAGATTAACGTTTTGGTATAGATTATAGATGGATGAAAAGCATGCGATTTTTAGCCTTTTTACCAACAAGCACCCACAACTTCTAACCTTTTTTTTAGATGAGTGTGATTCTTTGTAAAATACATACATACATTTTTTAGATTAAAAATATATATATAGAAAGTAAATTTAACCCCAGAGACTAGCTTAAGTAGTTTTTTATAGAAAACCATTGAAATTGAATGTTGATTTTTTAGTACCAAAGGGGCCTGTGGGACATAGAGTGTAGACATTTTTAGAATCAATGTTTTATTATATATTTTCGAAACAAAAAATAATTTGTGCTCCCAATACAAATTGAAATTTCATTGGTACAGCTTTTCGAGGATGTAATAACGAACAGCAACAACAAATCCTAAAAAAATCACCAACAATAATTGAGTTATTTATGTATATACAAAAGCGATGCCGCTAATTGAGCCAGCAGTAATTCTACTAAAGCTTCTCTAATTTCCTGAAGTATCAAAAAAAACAACACCCACACATTTTCACTTCTCTCTAATGAGGAACGAACTCTGACAAAGGATGACGTCAATATCAGATGTGGATTCAGGGCAACTCATTATTTTAAACTCTTCCGCTTAAATAATGTAGAATATAGTCAAAACTTTTATTTGGTTGAGGTTTTAATTTAATTTTAATACTTTATGGCCATCAGGAAAATAGTAACCGGACAAAATACAATATCTTTTCCTACAATCCTACCAAATAGTTGAATCATATTCTAGAAAAGGTCGTAAATTATGGACGATAAAGTTAATAATGTCTTATCTTAATTGTACGTCTGTCAGGGGGTTTTTCTTTTATAAAACTACCATATCTAGGCTCCCAGACATTGGCATTGATACTTCAAGAAGTAGAACTCTGTTTTCAATAAGTCCAGGTAGTTATTTTGCATTTTTTATGCCTTCCTGATCTTTTTTACCCAATTTTTACTTGTAGGTGCTGGTCATAACCAATTAAAAATAAAAATGAGAAATTATTTTTACTCCTCCGCCAAATTTTAAAATCCTCTAAATTAACCGCCATAATTTTAGCTCATACGAATCCTCCACCAAAATTTCGAAGCATCCATCAAAATTTCGAATCCTCCACCAAAATTTCTAATCCTCCACCAAAATTCCGAATCATTTTCGATCTTACACCAAATTTTTTACTTTTTTCTTAGATTTAAAAAAACATTTTAATATATAAAAAAGTTGATTTCTTATCCAGAAAGAAGAACATTTATATACAGGGTGATCAACTTATACTCCGGAGTTTGATATCTCTGTTGTTTTGAGGGATACGAAAAAAAGTTTTAAATACAAATTATAGATAGATAGTCCAATAAACGAAGATATCGACCTGGGCATCAGGTTGCACAAGAATAATTTTTTTTTAATTTGCAGCTATTTATGGTTACATTGAACTGTGAAAATCCCAACTCCTTTAAATTTGTGGAATGGTGGGAAAATCGCGCCAGAGTTCTGGAAAATCCGTTTTTGACCGATATCTCCCAAAATATGACTCTCAGAGAATTTTTGTTCAGACAACAAATAAATAGCAGTTTATTGCCTACAAAAATGATCCTTATCATTTTTCTCGAAAATGTAATGGTTTTCGACATAATCGGCCCCAACCGCATCTCGTATTTTTAGCTCCCGACCTGTATCTAGAGAGCACGTTCTAGAGGAATGCTACTCCCAAGCGGACTAAAATTTTTGAATAAATCGGGCAAAAATTAATATTTTTTCATGATTCAAAGTTCAGGTGAAAGGAGGAACCTGTAGCTATGTTACCATGTTAATTTTTCCTTTTAGTCATTTTTCGGGACTATTGAAAAACGGGGCCAAAGTTTGTTTTTGGTCGAGATTTTAGCCCTTCTATCAATCTGTTTATATTCTTTTTATAAAGAGTAATTTCACTAAATCCTTTTGACCAATGAGGCTTGGGAAGGTCTTGAATACATTCCAAAAGATTCGATAAGGATTTTTTTCGTATTTTTATAAATAACGTGTTTTTTCAGGGTTGCTTTTTTTTGGATTTTTGGAGTTTTCCAAAATGCTCGGGGCTAATCGGGAATTGATAGATAATCAAGCACCCTATCGGGTTTCAACCCACATCATTGGAAAGCTTAGATTGTCCCCTTGTCTACGGTATTATTCTTTTTTTTTACATTCTCTTACAATTATGAATTTTTTAATCTCCGTTTTCGCACAAAATATTCGCGTAGCGAAAAAAATGATCAGGACCAATTTTGTAGGTAATAGACTGCTCTTTATTTCTTGTCTGAACAATAATTCTCTGAGAGTCATATTTTGGGAGATATCGGCGAAAAACGGATTTTCCAGAACTCTAGGGCCATTTTCCCACCCTTCCACACATTTCACGGAGTTGAGATTTTCAGAGTTCAATGTACCCATAAAAAATTATTCTGGTGCAACCTGATGCCCAGGTTGATAGCTTTTCCGGCCTTCATTTACTGGACTAAGAGTCCAGCTCCACATTTTAAAATTGTTTCGTAATATACAGAGTATTTCATAAAGTCACAGCATACCAAAGTTATGTTTTTTTATTGGAACATCCTATATGTTGTCTCGAATTTGAATTTTACTCATTTTCCCCATTCCGGCAATATAGGATTTTATCAGGTTCTACAGAGTACTTTTAAAGAAATGGCCACTTTTCTGTGAAAATCTTAATGAAATCGTCACCCTGTATTATTTAGAATCAACAATTGAGGGTTAATATCTCAAGTCCAGAATAATTTCGTAGTAGTCTAGTTTTGTTGCAACTAATCATGTTTTTGATATCTTTCATTTTGTATACAGGGTAAGCCAAAACTCACGACCATGATTTTCTCGGTTATAGAACTTAATAGTATATTTAATAGCGTTTTAACAAAGAATACCACTAACTAAAGTACCAAGCAACTAAATTCTGCATTACACTTAAAAATAAAACAGTCGTGGCCTCTCATTACCTCCAATATTTTTCTATCTTTCAGCACAGTCCACTCCTCCCTCCAGTCATAGGATACGCACAATTCGAAGGCAGTCTTCGATAGGGGCGTACCACCAAGAACCCACAACGACGACAACGACGCACCAACAAATCGCACCTCATCAATCTCAACACATAGCCGGACCCCTTTCGAGTAGTACGAGTTACTATACTAACAGTCCCAGTCCGCCACATGTGGGGGATGGAGGTGGGACGCAAGTACAAGAAACATTGGTAAGTGGGATAAACTAACAAAAGGTTATTTAAAAAACCAAATTATAAAGTTACTGCCATTTACGATCACTCCAGGTTTTCCAATTTTATACAGGCGAGCTTTTTAGTGCATGAGGTTTCCGAGTTCAAACCTCGGTGAGATCTGACCTTTTTTATTTAATTTAAAATTATAATATTAATATTTTCCATTTCTTCCTTATAAGTAAACTTGCTGGGCTCGGTATACATGGAAATTTGCTCTGATGGTTTTCATCATATATTAGGAACAGAACTCAAGCTGTCAAGATAGGCATGCATACTTCTGCTTTTACAGATATTACTTCAGGAGTTCCTCATGGATCCCATCTGAGTACCATGTTATTTAACATTTATATTAACGACATAAACAAATGCTTTACTTTTGCCAAATTTTTAATATATGCAGATGACCTGAAGATTTATCAGAAAATTACAAGCCTATTAGATGCTTATCTCCTTCAGCAAGACCTTAACAAATTTTTCCAACACTGCCACCACAATTGTCTAAGTCTAATCAGCGGCTACTTATTTGTCTACTTGTTTAATGTCCCTACCATCCTAATTGGTTAAATTTACTTCTCGTTGCCGAAATACGTTACATTTTCTGGAGTCGAGGTACTTACGAAAAAATATTTTTTTCTGTTTTCAGGTGCCTCTGGATGGCGCCAGCATACACCTTCAACATTCCACAATGGACTCACATTCACATTCTGACAATTTAGTGATAAGTAGGAGCCTCCTCGAGCATATCAACAACAAATTGGATCATCTATCGAACCGCGTCAATTCGCTCGAAACAACTCTTGCGACTGACGTTAAAACGATATTATCGCTCTTGCAGGCACACCAACAACCTAGTAGTAGTGAAGTTTCGACTGTTAAACAAGATGTAAGACAACCAATTACAGTAATTTGAAAATTATTCGTATAAATCATCCGTATCTCAAAGAGGAATAATTCCCACAACTGTCAATCTCAAAAATTAGTTGTTATGTAAAATATAACGAATCCTGACCTAACTAGAATTATTTAGTTTTTTTTACTTTAGTGGTACCTAATAATAATAAAAAAATCCATTTGTTGCCTACTTTTTCAGACATACTGTATAATACTGATGCTTTAGTGGAAATTATGTTTATAGTAATACATTTTTTTTTGTTTCAGATGCCTGAATATGAAAATTTAGCAATAGATCCAACTAGAACTAGATATACATTTCAAAGGTCAGTTAGTGAACCAAAACCGATATCAAAGAATCATTCCCAAGTTCTTCATAGGTGAATACTTTTTGCATATATGTGGGCTAGTTATTTATATGAATATACAATTATTTATACGAAAGTTGATGAAAATATTACCCAAAAAAGGTGAAAGAATTCTCAACTTACCCAATGTATCGCTGATGTAATTTTCTGACTAGGGCTAGGTGAGGATGAAGGGGAATAAGGAAATATGCCTTTCTTAAAACAATGTCTTAAAACAAAAAACTATCACGATCCGAAATTTAAACACTTGTTTTTTAATTTAATTAAATTAAATTTTGTTCCGTTCAATGTACAAGTACTAAAATCTTACTCGAGGAAAAAGCAAGATTGCCACGTTTTAGAATTTTTCGGGAGAAAAATAGACGTATATGGAACAAAAGTAGTAGCTTCAAATCAGTGTTAAAAATAGAAAATTATCAGTCCTGTATATGCCAGACTACAAAAGGAAAGCTGGAGAACGGGATTTGATAAGAAATTCTGCTACTTCGTATCAAATTCCCGACAGTATCCATTATCTAGTTTTAGTATTTGTTAAAATATATAAAATATAATAAATAATTATTATAATAATATTATTTTTTAGGTTTGCATCATTTAATAAGGCTTTTGATTTTGACAAAGGCGTTGAACCTTCATGGGCCGAATGCTTGTTACCAAAAGAGAAAGATAAAGAGGAAAAAACAGCTCCTATCGCTAAATTAGAATCCCTAGATGAACTAGACCTGGTAAGCCAACTCTTATGGATGTTGGTTCTTAAACCTTCAATTCTAATATTTATTATACATTTACATCACTCAACTGTACTAATTACTATATTTATTTTCAGGAATCTCCGTTAGGCAGTCCAAAGAAACCAAAAAAATAATAAATACCTAAACAAATTACCAAATTTACTGTTTGTTTAATTGTATTATAAGACAATGTTGTATGAAAAAAGATCACGAAATTTCTTAAAACGGCCTTTGTTATTTCGGTAACTTTGAAATCAACGCAATTAATCGGAGCACAATATATTAAAGGTAAGCAGAATTTTGTCGCTGATGCTTGGTATCCTTATAAAAGGCCACTGTAAGATTAAGAATTAAAAACAAAATTCAAAGTGAATAGAATTTATCATCAGAAAAATATGGAATAATGTAATCCGAACTAATTTGAAGTTACAGCAATTCAATATATTGAATAATTATGAAACATTCTTATTCTTGTTCTTGTAGAGATAATTTTATATAAAAAAATAGTTTTCATATAATTCTTCTTTCAAAACCGTTTAATATTTTAGCACAAATTTACCACACTCACTTGTGTTAATTTAGAAAGCATCGAAATAACAAAAGCAAAGAAAAACTGACGGTCCCAATATTTGGGATGGCTTTTATAGACTGTTGATTAATATATTGTTGTAAATTAATGAAAACAGTGAGATATCAATAATTTTTCCGTAATATAAGGGTAAAAACGAACTTTGTTTATTAAATGATTTAAAATTACTAACCTAAATTAATAAATCAATAACAAATTAATGTAAAATGTTTAAGTAAACTATGAGGAATCGTTAGTAATATAATAATATAAAGCTGTCATATAAAAAAGATATTTATTTGATATTCGTTGGAAAAGACAGTGTTAGACTTCTTTCGTTTTATCTAATTGGACCTGGACGTTTCGTATGAAAGATATTCATCTCTCTGAACACCTTCCCGATCACTTCACTTTGTCAATGCTATTTTGAGAGTATTTGCCTACCTCGATTGCATATTCCTCGATCGCTGACCGTTGAAATATTTAATTGTAGGGTACCTGACCGTAGTGTGCCTAAGAATTTTTTAGAAGATTTTGCATTAACCAATAACCTCCTAGTGGTATTCAAGGGATTGAGAAATATTTTGCCTAATTTTTCTAAATTAATAAAGTACCTGTGTGTAGTAAATATCAAATGAAAATAATGAAAACGATTTAACTCATATTTTACATCAGCATAAGATGCAGTTTCCTTCTCATTGCTTTAATTTTCGTCGAAATGGGTCCATTTATCTACACAATTTTTTTCACGGAAATTATTCATTAGTTTATTTGGAATTTGGGAAGCAAAATCATATACAACATTTAAAATTAATTAGGTAGCCAACCAGAAGTTACCTGTCAACGTTTATGAGACCACTTGTCATTGTCAAATGTCAAAAACATTCTTCAAGGATCAGTACATATACGTCAAACGTCACAAGTCACAAACTTGCGTTGATCCTGGTTTCCTGGTCCCTTTGTACTGACGAAATATTATAATAATTAATATTAATGGTAGATTTTTCAACTACTTAAGTATAACCCATATAATAGAGTAGGAAGTTAAACCCATCTTCGAAAGTTACGCTGTATATTTCGAATAAAATAGTTATTTTGATTAAACTTGGAGCTTTGAGAGACTGTACATAAATTAGTATTATAAAATAAACTATATATAACATTCCATAAACAAAGATGTGATATTTTAAACTAACAAACCATATATATGGTAAACCACAATATGCATAAAAATATTGCTGGCCTAATTTCGATTAATAAAAAAAGTCAATAAATGACAAAATTTTAATAAACAAAGTTTGTTAAGAGAATATAAATCCGTCTTAAAAAATATTTATACAAGAAAAATGTAAAGTATAAAGTAATAAAGACAGAATATGACTTATTACTCATTGAATAATTTGTTGAAATTATTTGTTAAAAGCTTGTTTTTTTTGGCATTAAATCGCTTTAAAGGTACATTTTGTAAGCACAAATTATATGTTTATACACAATTTTATCATATTTTTAATAATATGTAATACTGAATACTCAATAAACGGCAGGAAACTGTCATAACTATGTTTGTGCTTTTATTTATTACTGCAGGCCCCCCCCTTAGGTCGAGTTTTTTAATTTAAAGAAAGATTACAAGAAGCGAGAAGTCCTTTTAACCCCCCCCCGTTGAAAATCAGCTGGATCCGCCCATGATTAGGATAGTAGAAGAACAGGAGGTATAATTTTTAATTTTTCTGGGATTTATATATGAAATCGTAAAATTCTACAATTTATGTCCAAAATTCGGGTTTCTGTGTCAAGAGAGCAGAAGTGCGAGGAGGTTTAATTTTAAATTTTTCACGGGGCCATTTTTAGTAAAATTTAAAAAATATATTTTTGAGTTTGCTGGATTGAAAATGGCGACGAGCCATATTCTGGTCTTAAACTTTGGCTACTCACCGAGAGATGGCAAAAGAGCAAAGTAATCTGTAATACTGGTTGCCTAAACAGTAGTAAATTGAATGTCTAGTAAAAATGGCTTATACAGGGTGTCCCATTAAGAATGGGACATAGAACAACCGCAGATTCTCCAATTCAAAATAAAACGATTAAGCGAAATATGCTTAGATAAAATGTTACTCGTTTCCGAAATACGGGGTGTTGAAGTTGAACACTGAAAAATTATTAATGGCCATAATTTTTTTAATACACCGTATAATTTTACTCAAATCGGCACACTTGTTAAATATCATAAAATGCACCTAACAGTGAAAAAACAGTTCAGTACGCTCTACCAGTGGCGTACGGCAGGAGTAAGTAATGCTTGTACCCCTTCTAAATGTTACGCCGCTGTCTAAATTTTAATTTTGACTATAATTTTAATTTTTTTGATATTTTCTAAGTCAATAATGTACACTTGTTAGTTTGTTGTAAAGTCATTGTTTTTCAAGATATTCGCCGTTAAAGATAGATAGACACGTACTTTTTATTTGTATTATTATTAATAATATTCATTTTTACAATTTTGTCTTAAAACCAAACAAAGTAAAAACTAATGTAATGAAATTTTTACTTCAACAAATTTTCAATTTGTCCACCATTAACTTGTATACACTTCCTTAGACGTTTAACTAAAGACTGTCTCACTTTAAACAACTGATTTGCTTGATTTTGTCGAATTGTAGCAGCAGCATTCTGAATTTTGTTCCAAAGTTCCTGACGGGTATTTATTGCTTCACCATAAACAAGACTTTTGATGTAGCCCCAATAATAAAAATCTAAAGGATTAAATTCAGGACTGCGTGGTGGCCAAGCAAATTCGCTTCCACGTCCAATCCAACGATGTGGAAAACGTAAATTTAGGTAATTCCGAACATCTAATATGTAATGGGCTGGCGCACCATCCTAAAAACCAGAAGTTATGACGTAAATTTAAAGGAATATCATCTAACATGTCCTCCATATGGTTTTGAAGAAAATTGAGGTATTCTATCCCATTTAATCTGTGTGGAAGCTCGTACGGACCAATGATGTAATTTCCAATAATACCCACCCAAAAATTTATAGAAAATTCTGTTTGGAAATGGTTCTCCCTTGGCAGGTGTGGATTTTCAGTATTCCAGAAATGACTGTTTCGCCAATTATAAACCCCTCAGCGATTGAAAGTTGCTTCGTAAGTAAATAAAATTTTATTTAAAAACATGGGGTCATTAGTGTGTTTATTAAGCAAATCTCTACAGAACTGCAATCTCAACGGAGGATCACGCGCGAGTAAATGTTGTACTGGCGTAAAGTGATAAGGATATAAGTGTTCTCTTTTTAAAATCCTATGAACAGTAGAGCGGCTTATCCCAACGGCTGTAGTTACTCTGAGCATAAACACAAACCATGTCCCTCATTTCAAAATTGGAAAATTCGTTATGACGTGGCATTTTACAATAATATTACAGTTATTAATAACAATAATCACTTATCGGCAACAGATAGTTACTACGAAAATGTTTAACTGACAGTGACAGAACTTCATTATAAATCAAAGCCTACTGTCAAAATTTTCAATTATAAATTAATAAATATTCTCACAATCGCAACGTGCCTATTAGGAACTTAACATTACAAATCAGAACAAAAAAATAAAAAAAATAGAATAAAGCTGTTTGGTCGCGAATCTCATTAATTGTAAAAATGAATATTATTAAGTGGCAACCGGAGTTCTTGTGAGAAGCAAATTTCAGTTCTATTTTATGAGGATTTTCTAATATAAAATTGTATTTATATGCGCGCCACTGGGAACACTTGGCCATGGAATATTTCTCGACAGCTTTAAATGTATGTAACGATGTGGCAGCACTTTACAAAGATATTTAAGACAAAAATGGGAATCCATATTATTTAAAAACTACTTGATATTTTTTTAAACAAATAGGAGCAAATTTTCATAGATTTAATGCAGAATGGCGCGGATATTTTCTTTTGTGATTTTCCATTTAAAATTAACAAAATAAATACTTTTCGAAGGTTTACAAAAAAATCAATATTTCTCCACCCTAAGTTTTGTAATTATTAGTATTTCCTGAAAATTTCACAAAAATCCGACTAAAACTAAGGGCTTAAAAGGTTATTAAAATTTTTCAAGGGGTTCGGTTTGTTCTTAATAATAATACAAATAAAAAGTACATGTCTATCTATCTTTAACTGCGAATATCTCGAAAAACAATGACTTTACAACAAACTAACAAGTGTACATTATTGACTTAGAAAATATCAAAAAAATTAAAATTTAGACAGCGGCGTAACATTTAGAAGGGGTACAAGCATTACTTACTCCTGCCGAACGCCACTGGTAGAGCGCACTGAACTGTTTTTTTACTGTTAGGTACATTTTATGATATTTAACAAGTGTGCCGATTTGAGTAAAATTATACGGTATATTAAAAAAATTATGGCCATTAATAATTTTTCAGTTTTCAACTTCAACACCCCGTATTTCGGAAACGAGTAACATTTTATCTAAGCATATTTCGCTTAATCGTTTTATTTTGAATTGGAGAATCTGCGGTTGTTCTATGTCCCATTCTTAATGGGACACCCTGTATATTCCACAATTTCTGTAGAAAAAAGATGATGCCATGGCCCAGTGTTAATGTATCCGCTTCGCAACGAGACGACCCGGGTTCGATTCCCATGGAAATCAAGTGGTTCATAATATAACCCTACTTTTTTTATGTCGAAAATTCGGATTCTTGTATTAGGATATTCAATGTTGCACTTATATGCTTTTAACCTTTATGAATTGATAAATGCCTTTTAGAGCATCATTTATTTATTTAAAAATCTATTTTTTTAAACATTTTATTTATGAAAATGATTTTTTACAAATATTGCAATTGAAATTCTTCTCATTTACATAAATCACTAAATATTTATTTAAATCTCGCTCTTCTAACCTGATTAAAGCTGTCCAGCTCCTTCTGAACTTACCTGAAAAGAAAAACCAAATTTCACCAGATAAAGATTATAAGCTAAATAAGTGAAAATTTAAAAAAAATTTAGACTACACAAAATTCATTTTAGTTTTAATGTAATTCAGGATATAAAACAGGAATTGAAATAAGTCTGTACAATCCACAAATGTGTAAAAGATCATTCGAATACAAATGTATATACAAAATTGTATTCTTCAAATTACTTCTTTTTACAATTTGAACTCCATTAAGTATACCTACCTTTTTCACCAGTCCCTGTCACATTCCAGTTATTCTTGTCCATAAAACTCCATTACACAATATTTATTATTAAATCACATTGAGAACTAGAACAACAATCAAAATTACTAAATAAACCAAATTTGCCACTTTTTCAGACAACGCTACCCTAAAGTACAGAACGCAGAATTCTAGGAAGACCCGTGCGTATCGGTCATCATCGTAGTAGGCTGAGTATTGAATCTGTCTAAGGTACCGATATCTTGGAGTATAATATAATAAATCATATATTAATTATACTTTATACAATGGTTTAAGTGTTCACCTAAATTTTGTTGTTATAAGAGTAAAGTGTGATATGTCTTTTTACAGAAAGTGGTTTTAATCAAATCTAATTAAACCTGTTCTAATCTACAAAGTTTTGTAGCGTAAATCAGTTGATAAAAATGCATTTTGAATAAATTTTATGAAATAAAAATCAATAATAATTCATAATTAAATATTTATTGCACAAATATTTACAAATTAGAAATCACAACTTAAAAGAATGCCCAGAACAATCTGGGAACTAAGCAAAAATCACAGTATTTGTGATCAACGTTTATGTCCAAATCATAAACACTACAAAATAAAATAAATAAAAATCAACTACACATTCAATAAATAAAAAAACACTCTCTCAAATTCACACACACACTACAATAATAAATTATTTACAAAGAAATATCACAATTTTCAAGACGAGATTCAACAGAGCGAAGCTAGAAATTGGGAATTTTGACTTGAGACATCTGGTACTGCCTTAAATCATCGTCTTGAGGAAAGGGCATTGGGTCTCTTACTGGAGTACCATCAGGGTAAACTCTAACAACCATTGGTCCTGTCAAAGGAGCATCATGGCACGTTCCTTCATCCATGAGATCTACCGGAGCTTCGGTAGTACTCGTACTACACACACAATTTCTTTTTATCTATAATAATAATAATAATAATATACGCCCTGCAATGCACTCCCTTACGAGTGAATGATGCTTTTAACCTTTACGAATTAATAAATGCCTTTTAGAGTATCATTTATTTAAAAATCTATTTTTTTTTCAAAAAAAAAACATTTTATTTATGAAAATGATTTTTTACAAATATTGCAATTGAAATTCTTCTTATTTACATAAATTTATATTTTGTCTTTCCATTTGAGTGAATCAGTAAATATTTATTTGAATCGCGCTCTTCAGGGTAAATAATTTATCACTTAAATTTTTTTTCACCTGAATGAATTATTAAATGTTTACTTAAATAGCTCTTCTGAGTAAATGATTTTTCACAAATGTTGCACTTGAAATTCTTTTCATTTGAGTGAATCCGTAAATGTTTACTTAAATCGCTCTTCCGAATAAATAATTTTTCGCAAAAGTTGCACTTGCAATTTTTTTCATTTGAATGAATCTGTAAATGTTTATTTAAATCGCCCTTCCGAGTAAATGATTTTTCGCAAATGTTGCACTTAAATTTTTTTTCACCTGAATGAATCACTAAATGGTTATTTAGATACCTCTTGCAATTAAACGATTTTTCACAATTGTTGCACTTAAAATTCTTTTCACTTGAATGAATCAATAAATGTAATTTTAGAGTTCCCTTCTGAGTAAATGATTTTTCACAAATATTGCACTTGAAATTCTTCTCACCTGAATGACTCAATAAATGGTTTTTTAAATAGGTTTTGCAATTAAACGATTTTTCGCAATTGTTGCACTTGAAATTTTTTTCACCTGAATGGATCAGCAAATGTTTATTTAAAACATACTTTCGAATAAAAGATTTTTCACAAATGTTACACTTAAATTTCTTTTCATCTGAATGAATCACTAAATGCCTTTTAAGATAGTCTATCATGGAAAATGATTTTTCACAAATGTTGCACTTGAATTTCTTTTCAACAATTAATAAAGATTGTTTAAGAGCATCGTCATTCATCAGATATTTGTGATGCAACTCTTGTTCATTATCACTTTCACTAATTTCGTCCTTAATATTTATTTGTTCAGATTTTATGTTAAAGTTGTACAAACTGTTGTCCAACATATTTTCATTATTTCTTTGTGTACTAATATCATCATCAGTCTTGATACATTCTCCAATTTGAAGCATAACTTTATCAATATTTTCAAACTCTTCTTTGCATTTAATTTCATCTTGTGGCATTTTAAAATCAAAATTTAATTCATTTTCTGCAAATTCAACTTCAGTCTTAATATTTATTTCTTCAGATTTTATGTTAAAGTTGTACAAACTGTTGTCCAACATATTTTCATTATTTCTTTGTGTACTAATGTCATCATCAGTCTTAATTTTATCAATATTTTCAAACTCTTCTTTGCATTTAATTTCGTGTTGTTGCATTTTAAAATCAAAATTTAATTCATTTTCTGGAATTTCAACTTCAGTATTAATGTATTCTTCAAATTGATCCATATTTTTATCCACATGTTCTAATTGTTCTTCACGTTTTATTTCACTTTCAGTAATTTTAATACTGAATTTAAAATCATTTTCTTGTGAATCCATATTTTTTTTAGATAGGTACTCGGGTTTTATTGATTCTTTGTTTAACTCCTAACCTAACTCCTAACACTCCTAACCTAAATAGTGATCGCGAACTATCGAATGAAAATCATCGAAAGAATCGACAGTTGCCAGATTCGTCTGTATAAATTTAAAATCAGATAACTTAAATTGGACCTTAAAATTAAGTTTTTGGTAGTCTTGGGTCAAACGCACAATTTACAGATTTAACACTTCCCGTATAAAACAGGGGATTTTTGTCTTACCAAGATAAAGCAATGTTGCCAACCATGAAATAATTAAGTATTATACGAATCTTACCAAACCTCAGAAGTTTGGCAAAAAACGTATAAAAAATGTGAAAAATTTAGTTTTAAGGGGATTAATTACTGCAGTTACATGTATACCCTTTTAAAACTTCGGAGGTTTCAAACCACTTATCTACTTACTTAGTTGGTAACTGCGATGGGTATACCAACAAATCAATTAATCATATGAAACATTTATGAAAAATAAGAATGGAACTGGAATAATATCTTACACTTAGAAACCCCTTTATGAAACATGAATTAAAACCAATGTTAGGAAAAAAAACAATTAATACGTTCTTAATTGACATATAATTAGCCGGTACTTTTTATCTTTTTAAATAACTCAAAAAGCATTATTTTAATTTCGTCTGACACAAAAAGGCAAATTAAAATAAAAAGAGAAGGGAGTAATAAATAGAATAACAAAATAATTCGACTATCGATTAGTCCTAATACGCATATGCCGTCAAGGAATTCACAATTTCTATTTACGCATCTCTAGAAAAAGAAGAGAATACCATATGTGCCTCCGTGAGCAAAGCAAAGACAAAAGACATCATTCTATGCAAGATTGCCAAACTTACACAACCGATAATCTTTAGATGTTGTATTTGGTTTTAAAGTCTATATCCAATATACAATTTCTTTTTATAAATAAAAATTGTAATTCATTGTTAACAAATTACACTCAGTTGAAACACTATCGTCGACCGCTCAACCAAAATACAATTTTAACACAATACGCGCGTTTCGCCAACTATTTTGGTATCATCAGGAGCTGATGACAGTCTATCATCAACTCCTGATGATGCCAACATAGTTGGCGAAACGCGCGTAGAGTGTGTTAAAATTGTGTTTT
Source organism: Crepidodera aurea (assembly GCA_949320105.2). Lineage (NCBI taxonomy): Eukaryota > Metazoa > Arthropoda > Insecta > Coleoptera > Chrysomelidae > Crepidodera > Crepidodera aurea. The sequence continues at coordinate 42,563,950 of OX439475.1, forward strand.
GGTTGAGTGGTCGACGATATAGTGTTTCAACTTAGTTGATATAAACCAAAGGTTCCAATTTCCCAATTTAAATTACACTCACAAAAATATTTTGTTGATTAGACCTACAAACAAACATGAATTTTTTATCACAATAATATATATTATTAAACGATTCAAGATATTTGGGACTGACTGCTGGCCTTTTATTTGGGAGTTTTATCTAATCCTATTAACTTATTAGTTATAATAGTAAACAAGCACATCAGGGTTGTACTATACAAAATGACATACAAATTAATTTTATTTTTATTTATTATTTTATTAAGTTTTGCCAGTCCTAAAGTCTGGAAAAAGTGTAAAGGCAAATTTTAGTTTCTTTATAAATGTAAAAAACCTTACTATTTACATACGAAAGTAGAAATATACACCACAAATTTGAACTGATAAATGCTCAAAATTTTATTAGCACAACCCTGTAGTTTTGGAAAGTATCTCAAACCAATTTAACAACCATGATTAGAACTATTCAAGGTCGTCTCAAATATCTTGAATCATATAATGCCATCCCTTCATAAAATAACCCAACATTAAATTATAACAAAATGAAATTCATCTATATTTGCATTTATGTCCTTTTGATCCTGCCATTACCAATAACTAGAAAACTAAAAAATATCAAAATAGTGAATAATGGAGTAGACACAATTTTAATATTTGAAGTTAAATAATAATGTTCGCTTAATAATAATTTTGGATGCAGAATCCACTAAAAATGTTTATAAATATTTTGCAATTGGAAGAAAAATTAAAGTAATCAGAAATTTGTAACATTTGGCAACACCACATTCAGCGCATACTATGCGCAGTGGTTGCTTTGTGTTCTCGAAAGCGAGACAGAGATGGACCTTACTTGCACGAGAAAAAGAGATAGAACAACGGTTAAAGTAGAAATCCAAAATGGCGAAAATCAAGTGATCGTATTTTGTCCACTTTCGGTCAAAAAAGTGCGATTTTCTCGTCTAGAGATACAAGATAACCGTGAAGGATGGTGATAAGGTGCGACTGGACGTAGACGTTAACGAAAATCGTTGTTTTTGTTTTTAATTTTTATTTATATTCATCTAAAACGAAAAAAGTGACAATGTATGTCGTGAGTGGCCCTTAGTAAAAGTGCTATTTGGAATTATTCTTCCTTTTTGAGAAAATATGAATACTGGTCTGTCTGGGGATACTATTTACGATTTTAATTCGGAAGAAAACTCTGCGAAATGGAAAGGCCTCCTGACTGCTGCATTAAAAAAAGTGAGATAATAGTCGATAGTCGACACTTTGTCGGGACATTAAGAGTTTAAAGCTCTCGTCCAATACATACATGAGGGTTTCTATTTTTTCCTTTTTATCTGAAACAAAAGTAACGTTAAAAAGTACTTTTAAATAAAACGTTAGTTAAGTCTGTTTACGAGTACTATACCAGTTGCCATAAATACTTTTTTTATTAAAAAGATAATTCAACAATATTTAAAGAAACCCTTATATTATCAAAATTAATATTAAAATTAGATTTTCCTAAAAAATATATGTAGAAAAAGAGAATTTAGGCGTTCCTAAGATTTTTGAAAAAAATATGATAAACTGACACATTTTAAAGTAAAATGTTCTAGGGGTAGAACATTGTTTTAGAATAAATGATTTCACAAAACAATGATTTTTTTTCATTACCAAGTACATTTTAACAAAATCATTTTGAGAACTTTTTATCCTAAGATAGGAATGCTATCCTAGCTATTCATTTAACTAAGGATCAATACTAGGAATATCTTAATAAATGAAAACAGTATAGGGATTTTATAACCAGATGTAAAAAATTAATGTTATATCCTGTAAAAACAAATGCAAAATGATTCATTCAGACAGCTGTTAAAAAGTTATCTTCTATTATTTCCAAAATACAGCTGTTAATATTATAAAAGTTACCATTTATATTACCATAAGTACATGTTTTGGCCAGAAACCTAAAGTTACACTTGTTCTCAACAAACAAAAGCGTAGTTAAAAATTGTTTGCTAAACATTATCAAATGGTCTTTATTGACAAAACATACTCAAATGAATGCTAAACATTCAGCATTGAAGCAAAATATCTTTGATAAATCAAATGGCAAATCAAGTTAGTTTTTAATGTCTTTTGATCTGTAATTTTTTTTACAAAAGGCAACATTATATTACTTTTAATATTTATTTAAATGTTCAATATTTCAGTGGCATTGTTTATTGCGTATTTTAAATTATAGAATATTCCTTTAAAAATTAAGAAGTTTAGTTTCATACATAAGCCAGAAAACATTTTATCTACTTTATACTTAAATCCTAATTATATCTGCCTTAGATATACCATACAAGACTTAGTTATCAACCCAATTAATTAATTGCTAAATGACATGTCATTTCAAGCTGTAAAATTAATTTAAAAAAATAAATTTTGGTTGGTCTACACCAAAACTACTTAATTTAATAAAATAAATTAAAAAAATTAATTAAATTTAAAAATAATTTTTGCATACAACTTTTATTGTTTGCATTATTTTGCCTACATTGTTAATTATGCATACACTATATCTATTTTTAGATATTTTTGATTATTTTATTTCTTCCTAGAATGAGTGTATATATACAATTTAAAGATGATTTTTAGATGAATGTTAAATTGACCATGCTGAGTTACTCATAAAATTAGTGAACAGAAGATGACTAAGATTAATCAGCTACTGATAAATATAAACTAGATGATTTATTTACCATTTTAAAACATGCAATTTTTATTGACTACAGTGTAATCATTACTTTTTCTTTGCTGTATTTTTATTCTAATTTTGTTAGAAATTTTAAGACCTTCAAAAAATGCTATTATAATTTTTTTTTCTTTACTATCATTATTAGTAACTTTCGGAATTTTGAAGCGGGAACAGTGTAGCATTCAGTGGTTTGAAATTTTTAAGTAAAAAATGTCCATCCAGTTAAAATAAATTTTGAATATGAACATGGATGATGATGATGCATTTTGACAGTACTTAATTCCCCGATTCCATTCCCTCTTTTCTGAGCTCTTTCATTTTTCATCCCATAGTCTTTCTTGGTTTTCCTTTACATCTCTTTTCATATCTTCGTTAGTGAGTTCAATGGCATTCTTTAGCTTTTTTACTCTATTGTTAGTGTGATTGGTTTTTCCTCTGTTTCTTTTCTTGTCTTCATTTCCACATTTATCTCTTATAGTTTTGTACAACTCTCAAACTAAATACAAGGGGTTATGATTTTGGTTTCAGGTTTTAGAGCAAGTACATCCTTCGCTAGGAGCAAGGGAAGAAGCCCTAGAATATGTCGAAAGTCTCTGCTTGCGTCTTCTTGCTATGCTGTGTGCAAAACCAAGTCCTCACACTGTACAGGCAAGTAATAAATAAAAAACTGTATGTAAGAGACAGTCAATAGAGTCAAATAAGTAGATGCTTATGTTTAGAGAGAATTTGTTATATATTAAGACCAGAATACTAACTTTTAATTTTTAAACTAAATTTATTTCCACATTTATTTAAAACTTTTATTTTTCAATTCTACTTTGAGGTAGGATGGTCTGTCTATTTCTGTGTTTAATAATAAACTTGTTTGAATGACAATAGAACAAGTGGAGATCAATCACCTACTTTAGACGATATACAAAGTAACCCTTAACCTTTTAATCTGATGTTTTTCAGGACGTTGAATTTAGGGTACAAAATACATTTCCTACCCCAATTGACAAATGGGCACTGAAGGAAGCCCAAGAGGCCCTTGAGAGGGGCAAGAAAAAGTCGGTATTGCAGTTGCCTGTTGACAAAATCCATTCATTGTTACAAAAGGTAATTAATGAGAATAAAGTTCATGAAGCCCCTGTAAAAATTTGGCATAACGAAGTTATTTTATATCCTACAGTTTTTTTTAATTTGAAGTCCAAATTTCTTTTCTTTTTTTTTAATTTTAGGAACTTTTGCTATACAAAGTTGACTCAACAGTGTCACTATTTCTTGTGGCAGTTTTAGAATACATCTCTGCTGATATTTTAAAATTGGTTGGAAATTATGCTAAAAATATAAAACATGTAGAAATCACTTATCAAGATGTGCAGATTTCTATGAAAGTGGACAAGGTTAGTCTGTATTAGAACAGGATTTATAAAATAGATTAAGTTTTTTTGAGATTGTTCTTTTTTTTCAGTAAAGTAAGATGAGTATTGAATGTCATCTCATTGGCTAAACAAACAATTCTACAATGTCTATTTATAATAAGCTTAAATTAAAAAATCATTAGAAAACGGGTATTTACCAAATTTGCAATTGAATCTCTTATTTTTACTAGGTGGCAATCACAAGAAACTGATTGGACTGTAGTATATTGTCGAAGGGGCAATTTTTTCCTTTCATCCACAAGTTTTGCTTTTGCAATTCACTCTTAACTCTGACCACTGTGAATATGTCTTATTCAAACAGTTTTGACCTCTATGTTCTTTATATATTCTGTCCTTAGCAACTGAATGTACTGTCTGTAAGAAAATTTCTATTTTTTTTAATAGTTCTTTAATGAAATCCAAATCTTTGCTCCCATTCTTATCACGCACGACTCTGGCACACTCACTTTCGAAATCATGAGAGGAAACTTACCCTTAATATGTATTTGTTGTATGATCTAGAAACACCGTCAGAGCATCAATAATTTAATAAAATTTAAGAGATTCAATTGGGTCAAGATTTGTCAATTTTTTTTATACAAAAATATTACTGGCCATGTAGCCATTTAAATTCTGGCGAATGATAAAACGGACGTAAAATTTAATTATTCATCTTTCTCGAATCTAAAAAAATAACAATTCTTTCAAGATAGGCTGTTTTTGCATTAAATGATTGATTTTTAGTTTGATTTTACGTATTAATCGAGTGATTTTTAGTTATCATTTAGGTGTACGATTTAAACATTTTGAAATATAGCAGTTATATTAAAAAAAAAGAGAAATAATAATGAGTGATTCAAATTGTAGCCATGAGTTTACCATATTTTGTAATTTATTTAATTCAATTTGTAAATTTTCCTTTGCAAAATAACGTGTATTCTTCAAATGGTTTTTTGCCAAAAAATCTTGGCTTCAGAAAAATTTAAATTAGCACAAAATTTCTTCTAATGAAGTGACTTCAAATGTTAATTTTCCAGGCACTAAACAAATTCTTAAAATTAATTTTAATAAATAAAATAAATAATATCCGATCATATCTTTAAGAAGGGGAGATAGGATTTTTTTAATTGTCATTTAACTTTGTAACTTCTATTGCTGTAATTGCTGTAATTTTTTAATAGATTTAGATTCTGCAAGGTAAATGTCCAAAATATACTATGACACTATCGAATCAAAGTGAAATTTATATTTCTTTGCGGCATTGAAGAGACAATTTTAGGCATTTTAAACATTCGCTTAAAAAATTGCATTTTCGTTAAAAACTACTCTTACGTAGAATCCAAATATTTAAGATTTAAAATTTTGTTTTGATGGAATCTCCTGTTGCTCAAAATCTATTGTTACTCTAATAATTCTACAAAATATGGAAAACTTCGTAGATTTTAGCTTCTTATTATTAAAAAAAATGCTTTTTGCTTTCCACGCTGCACTTCAGCCCACATCCATGGTACGTAGCATTAAGTTTTTGACAAAAAAGTCAAATAAATATTATTTTTTTTTGCTTTACTATTGGCATATCTATTTGCACTATTCTACTTTCTGCAAGCTTATTGGATTTAACCACCAAATTTTGACTTTCTTTACTTATTTAAATCGCAATTGTAGCTTACACTAAGGTTAAGCTTACTTTACGAAAGATACAAGACTTACAGTAAAGCAACGTTTCTTTCAAAAAACTACATTTGACGGTGTTTGAAGTACCGACGCTTTAATGGATGTGTTTCTTTTTAGTTGTCATTTAATTGTCAAATAAGCTCGTGAATTAAAAAAATGGTAAAGAGTCTTAACAAATTCGGCTCAATACTTGCTAAGTATGAATCTGAAATATACATAAATCGTTTATTAAAGTGATATTAAACCATATTTCAATGCTTTCACTGCGATACTCTTTAAGGGCAAATCCTCCTTGTGACCAAAACATTAAATATGTATAAAACATTTTGTCTTGCCTCTCCTATCATTAGCCGTTTTACTGTCTTAGAAACACATTAGTAATGAATTTACCTACTGTCAAATAGCAATAGAATAGTAAAGTAAAACCAGAAATCTAAAGTCATCAATCAATATTAACCGACGACCGTCATTATTACCTATTGTTCGAGATGTAATAATGCAATAAAATTGGGTGTCGGTTAAAAGATTCACAGGTCCGGATTAAAATATCTTATGGAATAGTTAGGCATTTTAGACCTATAGAACATTAGATAAGGTGCGTCTCTGCGTAGACCGCAAGCTGATAAATCGAGTCGTTTATGGTTTATGGTGATCTATAACCTTAGATTTCTGGTTCTACTTTACAAGGTCATACAAAAACTAATTTCAAGGAGGAATTAGAAAGTTGTACTGCTAGATTGTAGCACATTTTCGGGAGGCAAGATAAATCTGGATTTTCTAAAATTCATTATGGTATATCCCTTTATTTAGTATTATTAAGTAGAAACACTTCCATTAACACCAAAAAACTGTAAATAAATGGTTTAAATACTTTGATATTTTGTGCAAAAAAATATTTAGGAATGCACGACTAAATAAAATATATTTTCTGATGTTATTTAGATTACATATTTTGCGGAAAAATATCAAAGTACATTTTTAAAATATTTAATACATGTCAAGATTGTGCAAGGCGTGAAAATTTAAATGCACTGTAATTTAGTTAATGGTTATAAGTAAAAATATGAAGTTGGTTAAAAAAAATAACGGCGCACAACATTTAACACTTTTTAAAACACATAAATACTAAACAACGAATTAAAATGTGCACTAAAATTTTACCGCCTTGTAGAATTATAAATAACAAATACACTATTTGTTTTCTAAATAATTTCTTGGTGTAGTTTTTTCTAAATTTCCATTAATTAAGCATTACCAAACCATACACTTAATTAATTTTTTATAGCAAATAAGTTTGACAGTAACACTAAAAAAAACAAGGTAAACCGGAATATTTGACAAAATATGTATGTTAGAATAATAAAGTTCACAACTGATTGACAATTTTAAAAACGTTACTGTTTATCTTTACAACAGGTATCGTTTAGTAATACTGTTAAATCAACGCAAAATAAAATTAATCCCATTTCACTTGTGACGTGTTATAATGCATACATCATTTTTATTTTTTCTTTACTTTTTTCTGAGTGTAGTTCTCATAGCTTTATTTTGTTGCAAGCTGCCTATTTTTCGTTTGTTTTGCAGTCATTTTTTGCACACTTTCCTGTTTCATTTGTTTACTCTTATGGGCACAATTTTCTGTGTGGCATGTTAAGAACAATAGAATATTAAATATATCTCAAGTTCAAATTAGATCTACTGAATACAGTAATTTTATTTAATTTTCAGAATATAACTATGATACAGTAGTACTTATAGAAGTGATATGAATTTAAAAAAATTACTTTCGAACCCGGCTGTTTAGTTAATTTTCTTCATCCCCCAGATGACCGTTAACAAAAATGAACGTTTATACATTAGTTACTGCACCCATATGGTATGAACTGTTTGACAGTATGGCCATAAATCATAAAATCTGCAACTTCAGAGTCGAGAAGACGAAATTATATTTATTTGTTAAAAAAAATTGAAAATAAAAATATATACGTAAGCAGATACCAATTCTGAATCTTCAATTTAAAATATATTTTTCATCAATAAATTATAATTATAACATATTGTTAAGAGGTGTCGTCAATATCTGAAGGAATGAGGTGACATGTTAAAAATCAAGTACTAGTCGAAAGGTGCAAATCTGGTACACCGACATCTAAGTTTGTGAAAGTTGCAGACACAATGTTATATATACTCTTTGAATGAATTGAAATCGTCTATTCATTGTGAAACTTCATGCAAAAAGAACATGACTTGAGTTTATGAAAAAAATAATATAAATATTTATCAGACATCTTTGATACTCGAGGTTTAGATGATCCTCAAAGGTCAGATGAAAAGGTATTTTCAGAAATATAACAGGCTGAGTCACTCTAGTGGATTCTCATGATTTAAAGGCCTTCTTGTCGAACTTGTACCTTCGAGTGGTTGGTCAAGTTTTATAGTTCAATATTCATAAAAGAGCTTAGAGAAGATTGAATGAGCGTACATGTGATCATTTGATATATGATCATTCTGGTTTGATTTATATAACCCAATTGTTTCCATTGGTTGAATTATGTTTGGTCTTCTCCAAAATGACTAGATCAAGAAGTAGGAGGTTCAGATTAATTTCCGAAGAGACTATAGGCAAAAAACTGACTGGTCTTTCCAATCAGTCTCTTGTTAATAGGTTTTCTTCATTTTAAAGATTAATATAAAGTAGGGCATCAGAACGACAAATAAAAGTGGTAAAAAAAGTATAAGGGAGATTACTGAAATAGACACAAATACACAAAGCAAAAACAGAATACAGAATTATTTAGATTAACACAATAAAAACAGTCAAATACTTAAGTAATATAGATTTCTGTGTGCTATTTATTTTTTATTTTGTAGGCTCTTATGGATATGTTCTACCAGGATGAAGGTGGAGGTACAGGTAGTTTAAATGAAACCCCGGTAATGTTATCAACAGCTCAAAGAACTAGTTTGACCTACGAAGAAACTGTTCGAGAACTTATTGCCTCTGAAAAAGCGTATTTGAAAGAGCTGCATATGTTAATTAAAGTGTTTAGGTAAAGATAATTTCATTTCAAAAATATTGTTGGTTCACAATATTGCCATATACTCGTTAGGTAACTGAAACAATAATGCCTAAAAGTTTAATTCCTATTTTCTTTCACAACATAACGAAAAATTAAACTATTTTTATGTTTTTTTTTTCTCTCACTTTTTAAGGGAGGAAATAATAAAGTTAAAACCTGGACCACAAGATATAGAAAAAATATTTTCCAATATCATGGATATTTACGAATTGACATATACTCTGTCTGGTAGTTTGGAAGATGTCAGAGAAATGGCTCAGGAAAAAATGCCATATATTGGCAGTTGCTTTGAAGGTAATTGATAGTTGAATACATCATTAAACCTTGTCTTTTATAGTGGTTTTAGATTAAATATAATTTTTATATTCGTTCTTATTATAAATCTCATTATGGTGCACCAAACCACTATGATTCATTAAATGGATTCCTCAGAGCCCTCTTTAATGCATTTTTAGAACTAGCTGAAGCTGCGGAATTTGACGTTTACATAAAATACGCCAGAGACGTAACATCACCAACATGTCGGGAGACTCTCAACGCTCTACTTTCCCGCCCAGACGTTCAAAGCGCGCTCAACACGGCTGGTCAGGGTATGCCTCTAGCTCTCAAGTACTACTTACCGGCTCTCTTGATGGGTCCAATATGGCACTGTTTTTCCTATTTGGATTATATCAAGCTCTTGAGGGATTTATCTCCCTCTAGTGAGGATAAAGAAACCTTGACGCAAGTCGAGGGGCTGTTGAAGCCGCTACAGATAACTTTAGGTGAGTGAATTATTAAGGCATTCTCAAAAAAAGTATCTATTAATTATCATATATCCCAGGCAACTGTGGTCCAACACAAACTCTTCCAAGAAGCTCAGCCTCGCTCCCCCAAGCCAGAGCAAGAAGACAAGCAGCTTTAATAAAAATTCACGAACTCGAGACGATTGTAGAAAATTGGGATTCCAAGGATTTGGGGCAATGCTGTAATGAATTTGTAAGAGAAGACACTTTAGTCAAAGTGGGTAATAATAAAAGACTGACAGATAGACGTGTGTTCCTCTTTGATGGTTTGATGATACTCTGCAAGCCTAACTCTAGGTAAGATTAAAGAAATGCTATTAAAATGAAGAACCTATAAGAAATAAATTGAGTTATCAGACGGTCTATACGCAGAGATGTACCTACTCTAGCCATTAAGTTCAGTTCTATAGGTATAATAATATAACTATTTCAACAATAGGTGATAATGAGGGTTGTCGGTTAATATTGATTTATAACCTTACTATATTTCTGGTTATACTATACTATCCATTATTGTTATTTTCTTTTTAAGGAGACAGAGCTCAGTCCACCATCAAAGCTATCCTGAATGTAGGCTCAAAGAAAGGTTCTTCATAAGAAAAGTGGAAATTATAGATCACCACGACACCGACGAGCTTAAACACGCTTTTGAAATATCTCCTAGACAGACCCCATCCGTCATTTTGTGTGCCAAATCTGTCGAAGACAAGAATTCTTGGATGGCTGATTTGGTCATGTTAAATAACAGGTCGGTAACGTAATTATTTTGGTCATATTTAGGATCCATTCGTTTTATAAGCTAATATAAGGCTGATTGACACCAGTAAAATGTATGTATTGTTGTTCGTAGATCCATGTTAGAGCGTGTGTTGGATAGTATCCTATCGGATATAGAAAGGAAGCATCCATTGAAATTGCCTCCTCCAACATTGTATAAATTCGCCGAACCTGATTCTAAAAATAACATAATACTCGAGCAAAGAGAAAATGGTGGAGTTCCTCTAATTAAAGTAAGTTTCTAATCAAGTTAAGTAGAAAAACCTTATGAACCTTTCTCTAATTTTTTATTTAATGTATGTTTATTTTGGAAAAATTTTATGTATGAAGTTATCTATTCTAATTTCAAAAAACGTTAATTACCTAACCAAAGCAGATGATTTGTTTCTTAAATCACAGTATTTCAAAGTTTCCAGAAGTATATTTAATAATTCATTTCTGAAATTCATAGTGGCTTGCTCGTTTAAATACTCTTCTGTCTAGAGAATCTTCTTGTTTTATAGCAGCTGACTTTTGTTGCAACATCCTCGACATTTTTTCAGGCTCTTTTCCAAATATTTATTTTCTCTGATTGTCGATAGGTGGCAACACAGTTGCGTGAAATATTGAGCGCTTTCATTAATTACAAACATTTTTTAGGGTGCAACTTTATACAAACTTGTTGAAAGACTGACTTATCACATTTACGCTGATCCAAAGTTTGTCAGGACTTTCCTGACCACCTATAGAAGCTTCTGCTCTCCCACTGAACTTCTAGATCTATTGATAGAACGGTTCCAGATACCGGACCCCGCTCTAGTATACGAACAAGACTGTTGTGATAATGACAAGATGCAGAAGAGCAGCCAAAGAGAGGATTGGAAGAAATATAGGAAAGAGTATTGTCAACCAGTGCAATTCAGGTATTCATTTACATTTTTGTTTCTGGCTATCTTACAGGTCATATATTCAATTATTTTTGTTTTAGAGTATTAAATGTATTAAGGCATTGGGTGGATCATCATTTTTATGATTTTGAAAGAGACCCCACCCTATTGGTAAAACTTCAAAATTTTTTGGACTCTGTTCACGGAAAAAGCATGAGAAAATGGGTAGACAGTGTCATCAAAATTGTCCATAGAAAAGTAAGTTTGTATTCGTTGTAAAAGTTTTAAAATAGAATAGGATATCAACTTATTTACTACTTTTTCTTCACTTAGTAGTTACCATTTCAAAACTAGTGAGAGCTGGGAACATAAAAAGTTCAAAATATTGAGTATATTTGTTTTTAGATGGAAAATGACAACCAAAGGCACATAAAATTCGCTTTCGACGAACCCGCACCACCGTTCGAGCGACATATCAACTGTCCTGAAGAAGAATATGGAATTTTGACGCTCCACCCCGTAGAAATTTCCAGACAACTGACCATTCTCGAATTTGATCTTTACAGGACGATCAAACCATCAGAATTAGTTGGATCTGTTTGGACCAAAAAAGATAAAGAAACTTCTAGTCCGAATTTATTAAAAATGATCAAGCACACCACAAACGTAAGTAGTATTAATGTAATATTATATATATGATACAAACGGGTAGAATCCTGGTAAATCATTACAAGAGACCTACAAATTCAGACCATGAAAAATAAAATAACAATCCACCATAGAAAATATGTTTCAAGAGAATATCACTCCAATATGCTCGATAAAAAAAATCTAACCCAATTTTTCCAGAGAATGGTAATTTGTCCAAAACATGGCAATTGTCCAATAAATGGAAGTTTTTTCCAAAAAATGGCAATTTATCCAAAATTGTGGGACAAAATATAATGATCTCTACCTGTATAAATTATAAATTTATTCTTTACCACACCCTCATTCAGTCCATCTGGGCTTGATTGACGGGTGTCACTATGCAGAATTAACCAATTAGAATAAATCTTGCTGCGTTGAGAGGCATTCGATTGGCTAAGAAATTTCGAATCGTCTGTGTGTGAAGTAAAAATCTTCGTTATATATCAAAGGACATTACTTTAAGAAACCACATTTTTAGAGGTAGCGAATAGCTGAATAGTACCGAGTCAGACAGAATTACTTGTTCTAAAAACTATTGTATTTTTTTTAGTTTACAAGGTGGCTCGAGAAAAATATAGTAGAAGCTGAAAATTTTGACGAACGTGTTGCAATAGTGAACAGGATTATAGAAATCATGATATGTCTAAATGAAATCAACAATTTTAATGGAGTACTCGCAATTGTATCAGCTCTGGGATCCGCGTCTGTGTATAGGCTAAATTTCACATTTACTGTAAGTGTTTATTTCATTAACCAACTATAAAAAATTGAAAAGAAGTTATAAATCTTTCTGTAATTATTTAATTTTTTCTTATTGTAGGCTTTGAGTCAGCAAAATAGAAAAGCTCTTGAAGAATGTCGCAAAAGCGATGACCACTTCAAAAAGTACCAGGAAAAGTTAAGATCCATCAATCCGCCTTGTGTACCGTTTTTAGGAATGTATCTCACAAATATCTTGCACATAGAAGAAGGAAATCCGGATTTTCTGCCCAATACGCAGCTCATCAACTTTTTCAAACGCAGAAAAGTCGCTGAGATCACCGGAGAGATTCAACAGTATCAGAACCAACCATATTGTTTCAACGTAGAACCTACTATTAGGGTAAGTTAAATTTATTTGATTAATAGACGTTCAATAGCTTGTTTATGGGTGTTTTCAGCGACCCCTGTGTCGATTCCTAAAGTAGAAAGTCCAATTATGAAAAGAAAAACATTTTATACATTACTTAACATTTTTACACCACTCGTTCCAGTAAAATTCATCTTAGTTTTACTCGCATTTCGAGAGGACGGAAGTCACGTGCTAAAAATAAAAATTTTATTTGTTCAGTCTTCACGCTCTATTAAAATTATCGGTTTTTATTGGTTTAGACTTTGCGCTCTGCTCAAATTACCGAAAACTCTTTGGGCTATTCCGAATAATACCGAACATTTTCTGGACATCATAAAAACCTTTGGTGGACGATTGGTCGAATTTTATTTGTTTTTTGCAATTTAAAATTGGTATATAAAGTTTTGGGTTTATTTCATATTCGTTTGTTACGGCTTTCCGATTATATTTCAAGGTTTGCCTTTTGTGGTTGTTTGTTCAATCAGTGTATTGTAATTATTGTTGTATTAATTTTTATTTTACTATTTTAGCATTTCTTGGAAAACCTAAACCCGTTTGCAGAGATGAATGATACAGAAATAAGCAATTATCTATACCAAAAATCGCTCGAAATCGAACCGAGGGGCAGCAGAATTGTACCAAAGTTTCCCAGAAAATGGCCCCACTTGAATTTGAAGAGTCCAGGCATCAAGACTGTAAAAACGGTAAAGAATATCCCGAGCGCTGTTGTCAGTGGTATAAATCAAACTTTGAATACGACGCTGAGAAGCGATGATTCGAGGAGTGAAGATTCATCGAGATCCGACGATTTTAGCATTTTTGCACCTGTAAGTGTGAACAAAATTACATTTCTCTAATGCAAACAGTTGTAACTGTGGTGACGGATTCCACATTTTAGCAAAAGCTCCTTATTTATATAGATTTTGCGTTGTCAAGAATTACTTATCTTCTGACGAACTTATCTAGTATTTAAGTTGTTTTGTTATCATACGATTTTTTTTGAAGGTACAATTGGGAACTGGTCAAAACAGTCCCACCCTCAGTCCAGTGTCTCCTGCAGCTTCTAGCGGAATAATGAACTGGTTTAACCATACTAGGAGCCCCAGTGTCAGTTCAATTATTTCTACTACTTCTTTTAGGCCACCTAGAACGGAACAGGCGCCACCTTCAGTGTGAGTAAACAAAAGTTATTTATTTTTATAATGATGCTATTTACAGACCAATTTCTAATAATTATGTTGCAAAAATTAAACTAAGAAAAAGATGAAACGAGATTACAGAAAATCAAAGTGATATTTTTTAATTTTTAGGCCTCAGAGGTACAGCCACAACAGCCAGAGTTCAACAGGTGGTCCAAACAGCCCCGGTCCCCACAGTCCTGTATCTCCCGGACCTCATCTTCCTACAGAACCTATCAGTCCTCGTTTATCATCCAACCCACCACCTACCCCTCCCCCCTTACCCCCAAGAAGGAGAAGAGATAGTCCTGAAATAAGTTCGCCACAACAAGTAAGTAGATGTAGTTTCATATTAATATGGTTTTATACGGAATTCAAACACAAAAATGCTGTGGTACTTTCTGTACATGATCAATATTAACAGTAAAGTAATTTTGTTTTCAGTTGAAACAGGCGCCGGATGCACCCATTTTACCCCCAAGGGACAACTTGTTGCCCTCAAAAGACTGTTCTCCTCCTCCCCTACCACCCCGGAGGGAACCTGGACCTTCTCCTAGTTCTCACTCCCACTCTCATTCCTTCTCGCATCACTCATTGCCTATTTTGGGACACAGCACTCTCCCTAGATTGAACCCCACTTATACTTCACAGTTGCACATGAGAAGGCATGCAACACTACATCCACAACCTGGACAGCACTCCACTCAACACAACGGAGGGACCAGGTAAGTAAATAATTAATAATACAAAAAAAAAGTTTCCAAAAATCTTTTATTTTGACACTTTCTGGTCAAATACAACCAGTGTATGTTCGACGACAGCTGCAGCTAAAAATTCGGGAAAGTAACACAAAATATTTCATGATTTCATCAGCATTTATTGGTCTTTGGTCTTCTAAAGCAACACTTTTGTTTAGTTTTGGCTTCATGTAAGTTAATCCAAGTTTCGTCGTAATTGAGTTGACAGTTTAACAAATCACTGATCTACATGAGACTTCCAACAAAGTTTATCTCCCGAAGGTAGATCTAACAGTTTCTTTGGATATTATGTTACGATTTGTAAATATCTTTATTTATTGATTTTTGTCTTTATTTAACTTCAAGTTAAATACATCAAATACAGTTATTATTTTTCGAAATATTACTGGGTTTAAGAAAAACGAATCCTTGGGACGAAGAAGTCGCTAAAAGTAGCCGATTATCGAGTTTTTCTCATGTAAAATTACTGGTGGAAAACTAAACGACTAAATTTTTTTCAGTATTCCATCAGCTCAACCACCAACTATCTCCCCGAGGTACACCACAGATGCGACATCTGGTCAAGTGACCCCTCAACTACCCCCTAGACCAGCTGTAAAATCAGCTGGTCTAACTTGTGGTACCATGTTTCAATATCCTACCACAACAACAACTTAAAATTCAACTCAGGTTGTGTAGGAATATTTGCTCGATAAAAAATAAAAAAAAATACTTAAAAGTGGCAGTTTTTAATAAAAGAAGTCAGTAATAATAGCTTTTTGTATTGGTATTTACTATTTAATGAAAATTTTGTTTTGATTCCAATTTTTTTCGGGCTTTTACAAAATATGACTTCACGAACTGTTGTTGAGTTACTTTTTTATTTGGAAAATTATCCACTTGATTTTTTTTTTGTTTTTTGAGCAGCAATTTTAGAAACTGAGTTGAATAATCTAAAAATGGAATTGCAAAAAAATATATATTAAAATACAGCAAAAAATTACGCTTATCATCAGGTTGCTTTTGCTTGGCCTTTTACAGAAAAATTTTGAAAATTGTGAAAGTATGAAGAAGAAGTTGTACCAACAAACTAGAACTCATACATAGCCTACATGTCGGATACGAGTAGCTACTCTACAAAAAACAGTCCTACGAGTAATATACTATACTATACTTTTTCTACAAGTTACGAGTTTTTATTCCTTTAACACAAGACGTAATTTTACGCTCTTGCTTCAAAAGAATACTTTAAAACCCTTAAAGTTAAATTTAACTGTTACAGATATCGCCTCTGCCGGCATATAGTCTACATATTGGAATAGGTTACTGATGATGCACAATTTTTAAAATATCTTCTGATTGGTCCATCAGATCAGTACAAATAACAAAACTTGCACTTGTTATATAGATTGTTATATATAATGGCTTTATTTGACCGTTGTCATTCCAATTTTTGATTAAATGTCGTGAAAAAAGTATGTGTATAGGTTGATTGCGGATGTAGTCGTAACCGTACACAACTAAAACTAAAAAGTAGATTTAGAAAAACTCTAGAGAGAAATATACGATGATCCGTTTTAGTCAGTTGGTCACTAAATAATAGCTTTTAAAATAAAAACCGTTAATGGGGGCTATGACTGAACACTAGAGTACTATGATTGAACAGTAATAAAAAAAGTCATAAAGAATATGTCATTATCTACTCGACATTTTCGACAACCTTCTTTGCAGAAGGAAATGGTAATGGGCGACTAGCATCTCTTCCTTTTCTTTTTACTTCATTTATTTGTCGCTCTTGTGTATCATATTTCAATATTCCGCGAGTATCACTGTTCTTATTTCCGCTTCTGTCTTGAAAGGCATTCTGTGACATTACTATATTTCTGGTTCTACTTTACACTAAGTTAATAATATTTATGTACACCTTTGGCAAAATTTACTATATGCTTCAAACATTTTGCAACGAAGCCGTTTGTATAAATTACCAACCAGTAATTTATCAAATCTAGTGTGAATTTCAAGAAAAGTAATTTTTTTTTAACTTTAAATTCACTGTAGTACTCTGGTAATGTGGATCTACGCGATTTAAACAAATTAAAAGAACTTAAATTATCTGAAAATGCAAATTTACGATTGAAAAAACATTAGTCAGACTAATTTTATTTTTATTTGGACCAATTTTTTCTAAAGATATTGCTTAATTTCAAATATTTCCATTGCTTAGCGTTATTGATAATAGGGCCCAAAATCAATGCTATAGCAATTAAAAGATTTTCGTCATTAAATTATTGATAAAGTCAGTAAAAATTATAGAATTAAAAAAAAAAACATATAGTTATTAGTTAGTGGCCTTTTATACTAAAATGGTGGTATAAATCATACTAGGGTGTAGATATTGAATCTGTTTTTTTTTTTCGGGGCTAATTAGAAAACTTTCAGGTTATCTTTTGCAATTCTAAAATTATAGAAAAAAAAATTGCTTCTAAAATTTCTTGCTTAAGATAATGTGAAATATTTCTACCAAACCTGTTTGTGGAAGTTTGTTGACTTCCTTTCGTTTTTTCAATAAGCGTGTCTGAATATCGACTATAGTTATACAAGAAACTTCTTTGAATCTTCGAATAATTTAGAAAATAATATATGTTACCTTACTGTTAGAATTTTGTATCTGTATTTTGCAGTTAAACCTAAATTGATTTCCAATAGTTTTGTCTTAAATCGGACACAATCAGAGTAGATATTTTTTTACTAAAGAAGCGCAATTGATTATTTGGATTTAATTGTAAAATAGGAACTGTTTTAAAATTATCTTGTTGTTTAGCACATTTTCTATCCTTTATATACAGGGTGTACTGTAACGTAAGCGATGGATTTGCATAAAAATGTGAAATATTTAAATTAAAAATAATATATTTCTAATTCGGAGCAAGATTGAAAAAATTTAGCTTTAGGTATCGCCCTGTATTAAAATTGTTGGTGTTAGAGTTTTCCAGAAGTGGCATTCAAAGCGGGAAAAAAATGACGTCATCAATAGTTTTCACTTTCTAGATATGTGAAAAATTATTGACGATCGTCTTTTCCATACACTGAGAAAAAAGAAAATATCAAATAAAATTCAAAATTTTAATTTCGAAAACATCTAATTTGTAATAAATTTTAAAAACAATGTTCTCAGCATTTAAAAATATTGTTTAATTTTGTTATTTTGTGATTCTATATCTTTTTCTTAGTGTATATATTCGGGTAAAATGTAGTAGTTAAAACCTGAAATTTTTGTACATTCTGTATATAGTGTACCATACTGTAAATGTTTGAGCATGATTTTGCCAAAAAATGTTGAAAATGTTTTCTATGTTAAATCTTTCGTAATCTCTTGTAATACAGGATGTCCCTAAAAACAAATTAATAAAATTATGAGGTAGAAGATGCAAACGTTTTTTTAGGAGTTCAGAATGATGTCAAAAATATTTTACCATCTCACTTTGAGTGAAGAATGTTTTGGGAATATTCATTTTTAAATTGTTTAGTTGTAATTTATTTAAGGGGCATCCTGCAGAGCGAGTGAAATTGTATGAAATGTAATTCATACGAGAAAAAGAAAATATAAAGGAATTTGTAAGGTACAGTTTTATTGTGAAAAATTCGGAAATAGTTTGGAACAGAAAAAGAAAAGAGTTTTTAAATACCATAATTAAAAGGTTGTTTGGACTATTTCTGAAGCTGAACTATTTTTAAATTAATGATTTTTTAAACTGTGATAGTAGAAAAAGGACCATATTTGTAAAAAAAAATAAATATATGAAATTAAGTACAATAAATGTATCAATGTATAGAAAGGTATTTTATTTATGTATTCAAGGTGTTGTCCCATAATTATAAAGAAAAAACTCAGGATCGAGTAACTAGTAAGAAGCTTCTCCACCACTGGAAACACTGAATATAATATTCCGAACTATTTATTGAGTCATCTTTCGCGCAACTTTACTACTCCGCATTCCATCCGTTCATACTTCTGCCAAACACTTGTTTCTCGTTACAACTTTTTTTATATATAATATTTGTTTCATTTATTCTGCGGGTTGACCATTCCTAATTTATTTTTTTGTTCATCTAAGAGGATAGTATTTTTTCCTAAGTAAAAATCAAATTTTATTTTACTATTTACATAGATAAAGGATAAATAACATTTATTTCAGAACAATCATCCACAAAATAAAAACAAAACTTAAAATTACTTTATATATTTACAGACATTATTCTAATAAATATGTAACAGATAGTTTGATGTATACAAACTTATAAAACTTTAAAAATAAAAAATACTATATATCAAAATAAAACTTTTATGATGCTAGATGAGTAAGCAGGAACAATAACTAGAATAAATACAGTATAGTGGACCTTAGAAAATACAAAAAAAATAAATATAAAAATTTTGTATAACTATTTCGAAATAAATCTCTTTTAAAGGTTGTCACGGTAAACTTATGCTGCTGTAACATAGTTTACAATCCATTAAGTTGTATACAGGATGTTTAAAAAAATAGCGACGAAAGAAGATCCTGTAGTTTAGCAACAGAATGGTGTTCAAAAAATTGTCGTAAAACACTCTTTCGTTGGTTATTGATACAACGTAATTTTTGGAACACCCTGTAAAGTAAGAGGTGACTGAAAATCTTATGATCGATTGTATAGGTGGTTTACTATTTACATTTAAAAGTTGCATAGTAGCCAAATGTCTCAAAAAGAGAGGCAAACGAAAATGACGAAAAAAAAAATTATATAAATCAAACCAAAAGTTTTTTTTTATAAACTTTACCATCAAATATGTATCTCTTAGTGACTTTATAAAAAAAGAAACTTCGACATTGAAAAAACCGGTTTCTGGTTTCATTTGGACCAGATCCAATAATTTAAACTATATAATTAGGAAATAGGATTGCAAACTTTCCTTTAAATTATTTTATTTTGATATTTTAAAAATTATTCAATCCTTTAACCGGCTATTAGGATTTTTAAATAAAATGCAGGATGTTCCATTACAAGAACCATAACTTTGTTAAGCCACCCATTTTTATTTTAAAATATTTTAGGAAACCACAAAATTTTGGAAATATGCGGAATTTAGATGAAGAATCAGTCGTTACACAGTTAAATTCATAGATCTACTAAAATTGACAATTTGTTTTTGAATTTAACACAACAGAGAGAAAAATTAAATTCACATTCTAATAAACATAATTTTTTTACCATGACAGTTTTACTAAGATTTTAGGAGATGCTTTTTACTTATAAATATTTAAAAAATGCGTATGGCGTTTTTTACGTTAAGAAAACAAATCGCATCAATAATCTTGGCATTTTATAATGGAGGACTGTTAGTTAAATGGGACAAAAATATTATTTTGAAAATTTTAATAAAAAAGCGTTTATTTTCATTAACAAGTAGTAAAAATAGACAAAAAGGTTATTTTCCAAATATGTTATTATTAAATTACCTTTTACGATTATTTCATTTATACCAAATATTCAGTAGAAAATATTATTTATGTTACAAATTTGCCTATCAAATATGTATAGAAAAAAACTTTAATTCCACCCCCCCCCCCCCCCCTCCATTTATTTTGAATAGTGACTATAAAAAACCAGTATCGGCTAACAACCATCATCAGGTCTTAAAAATTAATACAAGGATCGGTTAAATCAGCTGAAAATTAATAAAAGAATTTGTTAAATCAATTGAAAAATCACGAAGAACAACAAGTTGAATAGAGGATATGAAATTGAAAAAAGGACTTTGTTTATTACTACTTTTTTATAATATTTTGTTTGCCTTTGCCGGTAACCACTCCCATATTTTATTTCTCAATTAACCCTGTAATAGTTTCTCATAAATTTTCAGCTGATTTAACCGATCCTTGTATTAATTTTTAAGACCTGATGATGGCTATTAGCCGAAACTAGTTGTCTACATTATCTATTCAAAATAAATTAAGTAAGATTGATTTAGAGTTTTCCTATTCATATACCAGTTCTTCTAACATAAAAGTTTTACTTGAAATGTAATTTTTATACGATAATTTAGAATTTCTATTACACCGAAAATGGCGCTAGTCTCAGAGTTGTAGCCATTGGAAATTCCTAATAAATTAAAATGTATAATTAAATATTGAAACTTATAAAAGCAAATTTTGTCCCATTTAACTATATCCAGATTTACATTTTATAATTTTCTACACAGTGTATATTAAAAAAAATGTCACATCAGTTTTTGTCATTTGATTCTTTGTATATTTATAAATATATTCATCGTTAGAGACTCGATTACGGTCACATCTTAAAATTAGGTTTATTTTTTTTTCTTAACAAAAACTCTTAGAGATATAAAAAAATATATCTACACCCAACCTCACCAAAAGAGAACACTTATTTTTTTTTTTTCAAATAAAATTTGTATTCGTAATGTTTATATAATTAGACATAGACCATGCAGTGTATAATTGTTTTGCAGATACAGTAGTTCATATTGCACTTTTGCTATGCAAACCGGACGCTATTAATATCTATAGAAATATGTCACTCTAATAATGAAATTCTACCTTATACTTATAGCAGGTCATAATTTAAAAAACATTTATAGAATGAGAAATGAAATATCTCAAAACTTTCTATGACTGATAAAAATCACAGGGTAGTTTTAAGTAGAGAACACTTGAAAACAAACCCAATCATTGAATGATCATTATCAAAAACGTTCTTGATGGACACAACCATCGAAAATATCTTCATTATAAATACAGTTTTTGCATTTATTCTCATTTGCTTTCATTCAATTAGGCCCTCCTACGTTTGGGTACCCGAAAAGTATAAACATTAATACACTGCACGATATTTATCTTTGAAAATAAAAAAATCAGTCATGTACTCATTGAAATAATGTTTTATAACATAGAGTTACCGATTATCTACTGCCTCGCATTTAACTTTAGCCAGATCTATGTGCTCTTCTTCGATGTCGTCTCCTTCCTCTTCCTTTAACATGTTCTCGGGAGGACCGGGTAAAGTAACCAGCTCCGGAGGTTCTACGGTACTTTCCAGGGGATCTGCGGAAATATCGCTTTTTTTAACCGAATTTTGAGGAACCATTTCTTCAAAATCCATTTCTAAGCCCAACGGAGAGTCGTATATATCTTCTAAACGAAAATAATCGTCAATTTGAGTTGCAGACATAAGGGGGAAACGATACGATCCATTTCAGACTTTCGATGTGAAGGAAGATACATTTATTTAGATGAGACCAAAGTTGGTAAAAAAAAATTGTAATGGTGAAGTTAGTAAACATTTGAATTTTATAATATTTCCCGTATGCGCTTTTATTACTATCAAGACATTTAACCTTTTGTCTGGGGTTTAGGATACTTATATAATAATTTTTTTTATGTATATTTTTGACAAAATTTTTATAGTATAATATACTTTTTTTTAACTATTTAAGACCATTATTTTAAATTGCATTTTATTTTACTGTATGATTGTAATTTTAATGGGCGTCAGTCCGTAAATAAATAAATAAAAATAAATAAGACAACATACCTGATCGAAACCCCCGGCTTTTTAATTTTGTCAAATCTTGTAATATTCTTCTTCGAGCGTTTATAAACCAATTTTCTACTTGTAGCAGAGATAAATTGGTCTCTTTCATTAGCATTTGTTTTTCTTGATCTGTCGGGTAAGGATGCTAAAATGATGATGAAAATGTAATAATGATATATATTTTTAAATTCTATGCACAAAAGAAATTTCTTACATCTGTATGCTTGAATAACCATTTTTTCAAATGATTTTTGGCTTTTGTCGGGAGATGAGGTCTTTTTGTTAAAATGTTCTTTGTTGTTTCTTGTTGCGTCGCTAAAAAAATGGTTCGTTAACAAATTCCTGGATTGCAAAAAATACTTAGCTTACTATTTTCGAATTTTTACACAAATTTTTTTAATTTAATTCACTAAAATTCTCACTGCATACTTACACTTTGAACAAATATTATTGTGTTTCCTCAATAACTGCAAACTTCGAAACGACTGATGGCAAAAATTACAAACAAACTCATCATCAGCGTAAAGTCTAGTTACACTCATCCTACTCCTTGGATAAATCCCCCTATAATTCCTGTGAGGTTTGTGGAATTTTTTATTGGATGGGATGAGAGAGTTAGCAGACGAAGTAGATTCATCTTCATTTTCTTTTGCTGGAATATTCGAGTTTGGACTTACAGGTACTATCTTTGTAATTTCACAAATTTGGATAGGATCAGCACTTTGAATCTAAAAGCACACAAAAAAACTATTAAACAACTCACGTAAAAAGTAACTTATAATTTTTATATAACAGAGATTCAATCAATGTATAATAATAGTCATAATAATTAAATATAACAATGTTGTGTTACATACAAAATCGACTGTTGATATGGAAACTTAAATTATTAAATTTTAATAATATTACTTACTTTAAGAAACTTCTCAGGATGTATAGTGGTTTCCTCTTGTTCATCATTTTTAGGTATAATTAAAGCGAGTTTATTCAAAGGGGGTACATCATCAGTGGGAATTTGAGACAAATCATAATTAATTTGATGATTTTCATTGTAATTCTGTCCTTCGATATATTGCTGGATCTTTTTTTCAACAAATAAACAGCGTGATTTAAAGTCATAGGCAGACTTAAGAGCAGTACGGCAGTTGTTGCAAATAACTGGGTTTGGAATCAAGTCAAGGGCCTAAAACAATAATACTTTTATGTGCATTAGGGTATATATTTTTCGCTATTAGCCATTCGGTTCCGATGTTAAACTGTAGCGCCAATATGGCTGTATATACTTAAAATCAGTTTTGGATCGACTACCCTGTATGTCAAAGATATAAATAGATTTTTTTGTAAGGGAAACAACAAACAATATCCCTAGATATAGAAATAACTGTCAAATTAAGTTTCAATAATTCAGAAATTAATTTAGATTTTTCCATTATTTTGTTAATCCAATATCCAAACCAAAATACCACAAGTTATTAGTCCACCAATAATTAGTAATCTAAAATTATGCATTGGAAAAACCAGGTTTTTCCAATAATTTTCTAATTTTAATTATGACCAAACTATTTCACATTTCATTTTTATCTAAAAGTATTATAAATTACTTTGTTGAAATTTTTAATTCAAATTTGAAAATATGAAACATTTTGATAGATAGATAAAGAAAAAAACACTTAATTTAAGTAGGTATTTCCAAATTTAAATTAAATGGCTTTATCTATAAAATATTTTTTATATTTCTGTATAAACATCTTAGGATCTTCAGACTTTTAACATTTTAAATTAAAAAGGGATTTCAGCTTATTTGATGCATAAACTGGATGATTTTCAAGTCATACAAGTAAAATATGAAATAATTTAATTTGTTTTTCATAGTGTATATAAATAAATAATATCCTTAAAACAGCTCGTAGACATCTTGTCATATTGACAGTTTTCAGCTATTCTCAGTGTCAAGATGAATGTTGGGAAGCTACTGACAGATATGTATCCTATTTTCAGTATCAAAGAGTAACAATATACTCGAAAAGATCTATTGAATCATTAAACAAATACAAACAAAGTATTTTTCATGCAATAAAAAATCAATAATATGACAAACCATTTCTGGAATGCACGTAGTTAATTGGTCACGATAGGGCATAAACCCCGTGAAAGATTCGACTGCGTTGATATTAAAATATTTTGAACCTCTTTGTAACTTCATCAAACACAACCGACACACTTTCGTCATGATTATTTTAAAAATAACACTTTTTTAAAATTCAAACAAACATAACAAAACTCGAATTATATAAGACTTGTGCGATCTAGGTAGGTGTAATGAACTGCTTTTTTTTGTTAACGGATTTGACATTTTATTATGGATGTCAAACCCCAAATGACATTTAAATGTCAAATGGCATTTGGAGAAGCCATCATTTTGTCAGAACCAAACATCAAAATTTTCTGTAATTTTTAAAGACTTACCTGTCATTTATTTAGACTATTGGTTCACAGATGGTGTTCATGTTTTAATATTTTAGTTTCTGAATCAAATAATTGAATCTCACAAGGTTGCAATAAAATAATTAATTTTGGTCAAATTGTCAAAAAGTACAAAGAATAAGAAAAATGAAACAGTTTATTAACTTCATACTAATTTAATTCAACAAATATATTTTCTTGGTAGATGGTAGTACATTTGTGAAATAAGAATGTTCTTCAAATTTATGTATAAAATACCGAAATGTAGGCCTTTTGGCGCTCGGTCTCGTCTTATGGAAGGGCTTTTTATTGTTGTGTAAATTAGAGATTGTCGACACCTAGTATAGTCAGGTAAAACGGGTACATTTTCGAAATATTACTGAAATTCGCAATAGCGAAAGCACTATTAATTGTCTGGACGATTGTTTTGAAAAGTTATCTGACAGACGAGTTATCTCGCAGTTGGCAGTCCACGTGTTAAAGTGAAAAAAAAACATCAAAAATTAACAAAAAAATTTATTAACTAGTTGGTAAAATACCTTTTTACATGAATTAAAAACTATAAAACACAATATCACAAAAATTAAGCTGTACAAACATATTTTGGCAAGACTCCTATGGTATTTCCATTCGTTCAATTCTCTCACATAAGAGAACTTGTTTCTCAGTTCTTGTGGTAACTCAAACTTACTGGGATTAGGGAATAAAGATAAATAAAAGTCATATAGTATGGCTCTGACGAGTTCGTTTTCGGATTCCTTCGACTCATCTAGGTTGTCGTTTAAGCATACAAATTTCCTGTAACGCAAAATTTTCTTCATTAAAAATCAATTTAATAACAAATTTCTACTCTATAAGAAAGAATAAAAGCCTAAACTAGGCTTCATATCGTTTTAACATCCAGATGTTCTCAAAAAAAGGTTGAATAGGATCAAACTTTTGGATATTATGTAAAACAATATTATACAGGGCGATGTATTATTCAAAACAGATTGTACCTTTTGAAAGCCGATTCTGGAAATTAACTAAAACGGTTGTATTATTTAAAAACAGCACGAGCTGTGGTGGTACTAGTAATTAAAAATAAATAAGCATTAAAAAAATATATTGATATTACCTTCTGTACCTTCGTATTTCATCTAAATTACCAACGACGTCGCTGATATTAGAGTTGAGCATTGTAAATGACACATATTTTTCAGAATTGTGTATTACATCGAATTTGTACTTATAACCCCTTTGAAATTTCTGAAGAAGTAAATTGGATAAATACTGGCACTCCTTGACTAGATATTTAGATATAACAGGCTAAAATAATTTAAAAAAAAGTTCATTCAATTTCCCCCGTATTAACTTTTTAGAGTTGGGGGATTTTTGCTGAGAAATAGTTAATATGTTGGGTCATTATATATTTTTTTATATAAGTTGATATTTTACCAGTTTTGAGTCGATATATCTCTCATATGGAGGAATAGGAACGTCATAATAAGAACCACGTTTAGAGCAATCTAATAATACGTCTTCAAAATGGTCCACAGTTCCATAACTTAAAGGTAGTTCATATAACTGTGTCAGTAAAGTCCTTATCTCTCGATCAGACCATGTACTACAAATAAAAAATTATAACGAGACAATAATTTCATAAAATTTAAAATGAAATTAACAAATTGAAATTTAGATTATAGTGATATCGATGGTACATTTTTGAAAAAAATTCTATTTGTTTGCCAGCTGGGGGTAAACCCGAAAAGGACACCACAATATCATTATCAATGCACATTAAAATATTACACACATAGCGAAGTGACAAAGTTTTTGTAAAAACTCCTATAATTAGAAAAAATAAAAAAGTTAAAAATATATTCGATTGTCTTCTTTTGAAAAAAATTATGTGCAAAAAACTTACAACTTCGGTATTTTTTAACTAATTTTTTTTCATTTCTTTTTAAAGCCCATATGTTTCAAAAACGACCCATTTTAAAAAAATTTCAAAATTCCACAAAAATAGTTTTTTTTTGAGTTTTTTATGTTATTTTAAAAAGTTTTAATTCGATAACTGTTAATGCAGCTAAGAATTTTGGAAAAGTATTTTTGCTTAACTGAAGGAAAATCTTCTGATTCATAAGGCTATTGCCGCACTATCCCGTCTTATCTGGGCTTTTCATTGTGATATAAATTAGGAATATCCAAAATCTAACATAGTCAGAGAAATTTTCGAAAATTAGTAAACGTTTTTATTTTTTAATATTTAGCTTTTAATGAATATACTTTAACAAGTAGAATCCGGAGACCAAAAAGGTTTAAAATAAGTATATAACAAACAAATTTTATAAACTTACTCGGAAGAATCGGTATCGAACTCATCAAAAATCTCCTCAATAGTTCTGTTTCTCTCCTCCGACATAATGAAATGGTAATAAGTAAAAGAAAATTGCATGTCATCTTTTCTCCTCACTTTGTTTCGTTCCGTAATTTGGAATTCTTTAAAAAACTTCAATTCCAACTCCTGCATAATGTCTTTGTCTATTAAAATAGGGGCATGCGATGGCACTTTCCGAGAATGGTAGCCATATTTTTTGTTAAAAACTCTATTTGAGTGCTGTAAAGACGCACTATAAGCGTCAATGTTTTTTGTATATTTATATTTTTCAAAAAACCATTTTCTTGTGTCTCGTCTTTTAATATGTCTTTTTAATTTATCAGCTTTAATAAAATTATTGTTATGGTCCCTTACAATATTTGATATATTTTTCGTTGCTAATCGTGAAGGTGTAACCTTTATAGTACCCTCCAAATTTTCGCCGTTTGTGTTGTTTAGTAAATTTAATTTTTTAAGAAATGAGTGATAAAAGTTAGCTTGGACCTTTTTGATAGTTTCTGCTAGTGCAACACTCCTGGTTTCGTTCTCCCCATTAAGATCTTCTGAATTTTCAGTGGTTGGTTCATAAAAAAAGCGTTTCTATATAAAAAAAATAAGAGCAAATTCAATAACAGATTAATTTAGGAATCTTTATTACTAACAAATTCACTTAAATAGTTTAATTAAAATATTTTAACAAATATTTGTCTCACCTTCTCTTCTGGATCATCACAATCGTTTCCATCCATCTGACATTCGGGTCTGTAACAGTCTTTGTCACACTGTCCATCATTAACATATATCCATAAACAATTTGGCGCACAATTAGGTACTGGCCATGCTAAGTATATTAAGAATCCTTTGCCTGGTGAGTAAAAATCTTCTGGATAAATTGGAAACGCCAAGAATATGTCGTCGTTGAAATAGATGAACTTTTTTGACAATCCTGGTATTCTGGAACAAAAAATAGCAGCGCATAAATTTAATCCATAGCACATTTGTTACAGCCTGTATATTATAAAATACCTACCTGTGGAGATTACTTTCAATAGCAGGACTAGAAAATGTTGGCAAGTTAAAATCATCTTTAAAAATTTCTTTGTGGGTTACAACAGTTACTTTTTCATAATCCAAATCAAGCCAATATGGAATTTGGCCATTTGTTACTATATATACGTGATTTATCCAAGGAGCATATTTCTCTAATGACCTGAAAGTAAATTAATAAATATTTTTATCTAAAACATATTTTATATATATAACATACCTTAAAGAAAACTTCAGCTCATATTTATCATCATATCTTTGTTTAGAAGAATCACAACTAATATTTTTATTTTTTATATATTCATTCAAGTTTTTAATAAATTCAGGATCTGACCCGTTTACCCAGGTATATACAATATCTATTTTATCTTCATATAGGCAGTTTAAACTGGTTAAAGTCTTATTTAAAAAATTTTGGTGTATAAACTAAAACAAAATCTTTTAATCACAATTTATGTAAATTAAAATAGTTTCGATGAGTCAAATTTGTAAAGTTGTAGAATGTATGAGTAGATGATGGTTATCATTGTTACTCTAAAAGTTCTACTACATAAAAAACAGAAATTGGAAAATAACGTTACGATCACTTATAAAAAGATTATGTTATAGTTACGCTTCGAAAACTTACCTTGAACATATGATAAATAAATACCAAAACAATTAAGAGAAGAAGTGCAAAAATTAACTTTATTAAAAAATACCTTCTCATTCGAAAAATCACAACCATCTTCAAGTCTTGTGTATTTAGACCATTACGAAAATACAAAAAAAATAAATAAAAAATTACTAAAACATTGCTTATTTTGCTTTATTTGGGCGCAGTTTTTAAACATTTTGATTTGTAGATTTTAAATACTGCCTCATAAAAAAAATAAACACCTAACCTCAAGCGACTCAATTAACTGTCTTTATTAGATGAAGACCAATTATATAAAAGAAGATTTTTCGTTCTAGTTCAGGAGCGGCTTAAGTATGGTACTGTTAAAAGAAAAAATTTAAAAAGAGGAAAAACATATGAAAATAAAAATAGAAGCTTAGATTATGGAAGTAAAGATTTGAATTTGAAAAAAAAGGTCTTTAACTTTTTAAGACGTCCCTGTCAAAATTTTTAATTCTTCGTTTTTTTAATACCATTTCTCACAATTCCCATTACGTAAAAGTTAGTTTTATTTTATGAAAATTAGATAAAATAGTAAATTACTTGATCTTGATAACGTGCAACACGTGGTTGTGGCATTTAAATTTTTAAAATTTTGAAAATGGATAGAAATGAAAGAGAAATTACAGCATGGAAAGACCGTCGTAAACATAGGGGACAAACTGACACTGGTCTAACACACGAGTGTGGAGTTTTTGGTGCTATTGGCAATAAAAATTGGCCATGTAATTCGGAAATTGCTCAATATATATGCATAGGTCTCCAAGCACTGCAACATAGGTAAGTTTTTTGGTAATAATTCTGAATAATTTCGATACTGAAATATTTTTAGAGGTCAAGAGTCCACTGGCATCGTTGTTAGTGAGGGAAACAATGATTACCATTATCACAAAGGGATGGGATTAGTAAAACATGTTTTCAGTAATGAGAGTATTTCTAAACTTCAAGGATTCCTTGGTATAGGTAAACTCTAAAACTATCTAAAATACATGTTATATGATTTATTCATAAGGATTTCAAACTTAGCATTGGGAAATGTTTCATTTATGTAGCACATGTTAACATTGCTTTAATTAATTATAAAATAAGTTGATCAACCATTTAAATGTTGATGCAGGGGTGTGTCTAAATATTATGTTGATTAATGGCACTTTTTAAATCATAATAGTACCAAACAATATGTTCATAAATTTAAAGTTCATTAAATATATCATGTGTTTATACAGCAAAATTAGTAATTTAAGAAATCAGAATGTATGAATGAGTTTATAGAAGTAACTACTTAAATAACATTAAGAATTTTAGCTTTATTTATATTTTCTTTTTTGGTTTAATTTCTGTAGGTATACATTTCTTTATAAGTTTAAACAGTTTTATATCCAGGATACACTGATTAAAATTGCTTTAGGTCATACAAGATATTCTACAAGTGCTAAATCAGAACAAGTGAATTGCCAACCTTTTGTGGTACATTCCATGCATGGATCTCTAGCTGTAGCCCACAATGGAGAGTTAGTTAATGCAGCAGTTTTAAGACAACAGGTATAAAACGGAAAAATTTTGAAACAATTACAAGATGTCAATATAAAACTTATATATAAATTTTATTTAAATTTCGATTTATTATTTGATATTTAGGTTTTGGATCGTGGTGTGGGTCTTTCGACCCATTCTGACAGTGAATTAATCACTCAAGCTTTGTGCCTTAACCCTCCAGACGGCGAAGTAAATGGTCCAGATTGGCCAGCACGTATTAGACATTTAATGCAAATGGCACCTTTGAGTTATTCACTTTGTATAATGCTTAAGGATAAAATTTATGCTGTGAGAGATCCTTATGGAAATAGACCGTTGTGTTTGGGAGTCATATTGGCTGCCAACCAGGAGTGTTAGTATTTAAAAAAATACCTTTTTTATTTTTAAATTGGAAAAATCAAAATCATTACATATTCATTAAATTATTTTATACAGTTTTCTTTCTGGATAACAAAATCACTTTTTTATATTTAAAAAAAAGAACAGAAAGAGGAACATTTAAAAGAACAATAAATAAATAAATAAATAAATGTTAATGTTTTTTAGTAATAAATGGTAAAGTTGGTAATATTCAACCTGAGGGATGGGTAGTATCGTCAGAATCATGCGCTTTTATGTCAGTAAGTATTCCATTAAAATTTAAATAAAGTATAAGGTCATATCATTTGAAAAACGAGAAGAAAGTTAAAAAGACTAAATTTTTAATTCTAATCAAACTTTCTTACTGTAAACACTATTGATTTTAAATTTCATATCTATTTTTTTGGGGTCTAATATTGTTTTTATTTAGGGTGTTGACTAGGTTTGTGATTTCTGTATCAAAATGTCTTAAAATTTTCATATTTGTTTCCCAATCCCAACATATTAAGAAACACACAAGTTGGGTATTTAATCTTGATATTTTTTGACCTAGTTAATCAAATTTTAGCGGGACATTGTATAACTAGGCGAAACACTTTGCTTATATGGTTTATACATTTTAGGTGACTAGGTATTTACGTGAAGTCCTACCCGGTGAAATAGTTGAAATGACTCATGCCGGTATAAAAACAATTGATATGGTACCCCCACCCGAAGATAAGTCTCTTGCTTTTTGTATATTCGAATACGTTTACTTTGCTAGACCCAATAGTTTATTCGAAGGACAAGAAGTGTATACTGCAAGAGTACATTGTGGCATGCAGCTCGCTATAGAACATCCTGTAGAAGCTGATATAGTGGGATCTGTTCCAGAATCGGGGAATGCCGCAGCGTTTGGATATTGTAAGCAGGTAAGAAAACATTTATTTTGATTTTGAAACGGTAAACAAAAATTTTTTTTATCTAGACTCATTTACCTCTCGGTGAACTTCTTACCAAGAATAGCTATGTGGGGAGGACTTTTATTCAACCTAACAATCGTCTACGGCAAATGAATGTTGCCTTAAAATTTAGTAAGTATATTATTAATTTTAGAAATAAAAATATATTTTCCCACTTTTTTTAATAAATCATCCATTTTGCGACACCCTGAATAAAAATATCTATTAAATTACACATGTTTATCTTTAAGGTCCCATATTAGGTAACGTAAAAGGTAAAAGAATCATTCTAATCGACGATTCCATAGTGCGGGGTAACACCGTGGGGCCAATTATTAAATTATTACGCAGAGCCGGTGCTAAAGAGGTGCACATCAGAGTTGCTAGTCCACCGCTAAAATATCCCTGTTATATGGGAATAAATATTCCAACGAGGGAAGAATTGATCATGAACAAATTGAAGGATACTAAGGAATTCGCAAGGCAAGTTGGTAAGTAAAAAACCGGGAAAATTTATAAAAATTACATTAAATATTGATTTTAGTAGCTAATAATAAACTTTTTGGTTAATTATCATCCACTCTGCAGGGTGTTTACGAGTAAATTTCAGTTTTCAAATGTGCCAATTTTTAAGTTAGAGGTTTTTTAGTGACTTTTTGTGTCAAACCCAATGTTTGAAGCACCATCTGCTAGTGAAGTATTTTGCAATCATTTTTTTTGATACTCTGCTGTTGTATGAATTTTATTCAGGGATACCAAGTATAAAATATTATTTTTTTTTAGATGCGGATAGTATCGAATATTTAAGTGTTGATGGTTTGCTGAAAGCGGTTCGCAAAGAAATTAAACCTACAAATAAGGTTGTAGGCCATTGTACTGCTTGCCTAACAGGGGAGTATCCTGGTGGTTTACCTGAAGAGTTAAGCTGGTAAAGCAAAAAAAAATGGTTAAAATGTCTATTATTAGTTTAAACATTTATTCAAATTAATGTTACGGCAAATGTTATGACAAATTTTTTGAGCTTATGGACAAGGTCAAAATAGTAATCGAAGATACTCGAATATCTTTCGTATTTAGTTATCATATATTAAGAACGCTTTTGATATTTCATGTCTATTGACTAATATTTTTTATCGAAAGGGGAAAGGCTATACATTTTTAGTTGTTAGAATATAAAGAGTCTCAACGACACAGGTAAAAAATCAGTATTCAGGTTATTGACAATTTCAAAGTCCCATACCGTAAATATATACAATCGGTTATTTTTACATTCCAAATTATACAATATATTTAAAATAAATTTTTTGTTTTCTTTTTTGGTTTTTTTTGTCTATAACACAAGAGGGGCTGACCTAAAAATAGTAGTGAAGCTACAAAAATTCGCAGAGCTGAAAATTGGTAGGAATTTTTAGAGCACCATTATATGTGAAATCAGAAAAGTTCTCATCGATCCCGTACCTGGAAAAATGTATTAAGGTCAAAGGTCACAAAAATGGGGTTTTCGAGTTTTTCAGCAAAATGTTAAGTTTTATCAAAAAATTAGCTCAGCTTGTTATGAAAAATACAACTTTTCCAACTGTTTGAACCGTTATATCTCAGAAACGGTCGCTCTTAGGAAAAAAAGTATTGGAACATTTTTTTTAGATAATTTTATGTTCTACAATTTTTGTCTGAAGTAATTTCTTAATAATACTTACCATTTTGCTAAAAAATGCGAAAAACTCGTTTTTGTGACCTTTTTTTTGACATTTTTTTCCAGGTACGGGATCGATGGGGATAATGGTGTTCCGAACATTCCTACCAATTTTTAGCTCTATGCGAATTTTTGTACCTTTGCATGTCTAAATTAATCAGACTAACAGAACAACTGGATCGAGATGCATCTTGAACATTGAACAAAAGTGACGGGATTAATTCGGCCACACTGAGGAACGGCGTTCGGTCAAATAGTCTGTATGAGGCTTAACAATTATGTAAGGGTCGGAAATAAATAAAAGGCGAACAATAAGTTTTTGATTTAATTGATACAATCAAAATACACATAGCTTACTAACAAATATTGCATTTAATAAAAAATATTCGCTTTCGTACCCATTAGTCGAAAAATAAATCTACCTCCCAAACAAAACAATTACAACAAAAAAACATCCCAACAAAAAAAAACATGAACACGACAAAAACATTTGTGGAAGTCGATTATTTTTCTAATGGTGCTTACACATTTACAGGTAGTATCCAGGCGAAATTCACCAGCCCAAATTTTAATTATTTAATTAAATCAGAACTTTGAATAACTGATAAATGAATCAGAAAAAAGTTTAGATAACCTAATTGGGGGTTACACATTTCTCGTCAGTGCCTTTCTCCTTTGTTTCCACGGAACTTGGAATGTTTTATTGGATAAATAAAAAAAAAAACAAATTACATTGATTGGACGTCTCTTTGAAGGGACCAAAAAAAGTCTATCTTTTATTAGAGACCGATGCAGATCGCTCTATGACCGTCCTGAAGGTGTGTATGCAGCTTAATTTTATCAAGGCAAAAAACCTAATAATTTTTTTTTGTATCCTAAAAATTATCCTCCTAACGGTAGTTCTTAAATCTAGTTAACTGAGTATTCAGCGTATACATATAGTCATAAGAAGCACCAATGCCTAAAAAGTTCCGAAATTCAAGCTTCACTAATCAGTTTTGTCATCGCTTAATAATAAACGTAAGCTAAATTTTAACAAGGAAAATTTTGATAGTCTTTATATTGCAATGAAATAATCACCTTGTATGTAGAAGGTAACCAGGTAACAAGAAAAATAAAAAAATAGTGACAGGAGGGGATTTTGAGAGTTACTGAAAGAAAGGGGATGTAAGGTTTTTTGGAAAATTGAGAAATATTAAAAAGAAAAATTTAAATCCACCACCAACAGAAAGTTGCAATTGATTAATAACAATAACTTATGTTAATATTAAGTTGTATGATATATGGAAGTTTGTAACTACCTAGAAGAGTTCTGTTAATGTACGAGGGCGTCTAGATGAGAAGACTAGTTTGATTTGACTTAGAAGGACTTTCACATACAGGTCAAAGGTACTTGAAACTTTTAGTGTTTAATATTAGAATATTTTTGTTATTTTTATTGTTCAATATTATATTATAGAGAGTTAGTGAGTGTGAATGTTTTGTTAATAATTATATTTGCAATTTTCGGCAATGTTCAATGTTATCATCTGAAATTGTTTAAATAAAATTTATAACTTTTGACATTTCGGATCAATATATTCAATTGTTTTTTATAACCACCCTCAAAAGTGGTTTTTGGGAAGTACCTTAAAATATATCAAATTTACGAGAAATGTTAAAAAAATTTTAATCACCAAAAATTTCATAGAATATTCAGATATTAAAAACGGAATCCATTTAATAATGCTTCAAACAGAATCTGGGAAAAGTACAAAAGAACTATTAATTTTTTGCAAATGGGTCTGTTTATTTTCACTTTTGACTTATATTATTTATTAAATTTGTTAAATATTTTTCCTGCAAGCAAATAACATTGATCAATAAATAATTGTATAATAACAGCAAAACCCTGTTAACAGTTTGGCAAATGGAATGTTTTTTTCGATACCTTTAGATACTTAAGAAAAAAATATGGTGGATTGTTTCTTCCGTATATTTTAAAAATAATGTAATAATTTACGATGACAAAACTTAAAGTGATCAAAATTTTGTTTCTACTGCTTCTTCTTCTTGTAATGACTTTTCGAGCAATCGTTAAATTTATCACAGACCGACATAGCAAATTAAATTATAACACTGAATTTGTATTGCCCAAAAAAATCAGTCATTTTTTTTATAGAAAATTTTTAACCGACATTTTGGCATTTTTTACCTAACACAATATATAATATCACATTAAAAAACTTTAAATATATTGTCTAAAGAGAATAGAAAATTTTTTAAATTGAGATTTATTTATTAAACGAATGCCAAAAAATCAGTCTTTTAAATACATGGAGATTCTTTTCCTGTGTTTTTTTGGACAATTAATTAACCTTAAAAATATTGCAATCCTTAAAACCCTCAAATAATTTTTTTATAAACAATTATCATATATGAAGGGGATTTAGAAAATTTTTTCAGCAATATTTTTTAGGTTATTTATTTTATCAATCAAAAATTGATAACGCACTACAGCAAGTCGAAAAAAACGTATATACATCGTTTCAAAGATTACGTATACATTAGAGAAGGATAAAAATGGCCGATGCAAAATATAGAAAAACATACTGGGACATGGAAGATTAGAGACTAGTTCAAAAAGTAGATTTTAGTAGTAATGATGCAGTTCGAAATTTTTCAAAAGTTAAATAACAAGATTTGTTAGTAATATTTTACCTGCAATCGTTACCACTAGTTCTGAATTATGTCATTAAATGAATTTTAACAAAAAACCGACAATGATAAGATGAAAGATTCATTACGAATATCTTTCATCTCATCAAATCAGGAGAGAGGGAGAAAAAAAAATGGTATACAAACAAGTTTTTGGTTTCTATTCTATTGTACTACTTTGGTAAAATATTGAGCAATATTAACTTACAACGAACTAATAAGAGTGATTTTGTGTCGGCCATTTTATGATAATAAAGATGACAGAATAGTCAAAAATTACAGATCTACAATAACAAACTCCTAAATATATGATTTGGATGGAAATTTCTCAGTTTCTTATACTATTTATTGTATAATTACGTATATAAGTTCCAAATAGTATACATTTAAAATTGTACTCAGATTTTAAAAAGGACTGCAGAAATTTTCCAAGTACACATTTTTTATATTTTTGTTTCTTAGTTATTAATACTGAACAACGTTTTTCTTTTGATACAGTTTGTAAAAAATTGGAATTTTTTGTAACAAAGTGATATATTTCATGAAGTAAGAATTGTGAAAATTTTTAAGAATATATACCTTCATAATTAATTAATATTTACAATTAAATTTGTATTTCGGTAAAGATTGTTAGTATACATTCGATTAATTGTCTCTAGATCATTAAAGTTGTGATAAAAATTTTTTTAAAGTAATTTGTGAAACAAAAAAAATTCAGCTAGGACACTGTATTTTTGTTACAAAATATCACCAGAAAGTTAAATACTTTTGGAAAACATGTGGGGAAAAAGCTGTTTTTATAGTTATATTAGATAAAAACCTTTGAAGCCCTTGAAAAATATGTCACTCAGGGTTCCCACAATGCAAGCGAGATTTTCGCCTGACTTTTCCAGATTTTCCTTGACCATGCACAAACTTTTTTTAGGACAAGAATCCACCTTTTATAAAAAAAAAAATTAAAAAATTTTATGTATCTGCATACGAATCCGAAAAAAACAGATTCTTCTGGTTAAATTTATTTGACAGTCTTGGACAAAGTATAGTATTCTACTCGCATATAATGGCTATTATATGATCCTTGGATAATATACTATTTATTTAAAAAGGGAATATCCTCAAGTATTTATAGATCTGGAGAACAATTTTGTATTTATTTATTTTCATAGATATATCACTCTGTTATGAAAGTATATTTAACAGTATAGCATGTACAGATAAGAGTAAAATCTTATTATAAATTACAGTTATTAATACTGAAATGAGCATTAAAATTTAAAACTGCGTATACACATGACTTGCACAGAATTTAACTACAAAAATTTGTTTTTTTTTCGCGTATATTTCGCAGTTAAATAATGCGCATTTTTTTATATGTTTCTGAGGTATATATTACGTATACTGGTTTCTTCAAAAAAATAATACAACAAAACAATATTATATGATCTAAATCAGCCTTTTAAACGTAGTTTTATATCGTTTGTATTCACTTTGAATTTAAAATTAAATTGTCATTTCAATGGAATGTCAAAAGTAAAAAAATGGACCTAAAAATATGAAAAATTTTTCTTGAGATTCCTACAAATTCATTCATTTATAAAAATTCCAAATAATGATATTTCTGATAAACTAAACCAAAGTATCCAGTTTTCCAAGTTTATATAAAAAAATGCATAGATTAATAGTTATGTTATCAGAAATATATATATTTGATTTAAACTAAAAATCTTCAAGACTCCTTTTTTTTTGTAAAATGAATTCAAACGATGATGAAATGTCATCTCCGCCTACAAGCTTATCTGAAAAAAAATCTTTTAGTTATTTAATGGAAAGTCAGTAACATAAGGAAAGTGGCACCGGGAGACAGTAACAACACAAAATACGAGGCTAAATAAACTGAAATAAATAGAAGTATGTAGAATAACACGAATACTGTTTATGTATGAAGTGCTCTGGTGGCAATAGTGCAAATACTGGATTCCAAGAACTATTGTCACGAATCCCAAATATATATAAAATAATAATTTCCGAAAAAACAAAGTCAAAAACATTTGGGAATTTTATTTATCAAAATTATCTTACTTTAAATTTATTTACTCGGTAGAGAACAAAAAATATAAACATTTAATTAAACCAGGTCGTTGCAAAATTTCGCTGATGTGCAGAAACCCGAAAATCGATGTTAGATTGCCTAATTGAGAGAAGATAGTAGAAGTAAATGTATCTATCGAAATTACGGACTCTGCCATGTCAGCGATTTTTGCCTAAAAACTATTCGCGACGGGAAAAATTAGGCAGTCGGTCGTCGGCTGCAGAGTTGATTTGTCGGCTAAAGAGTCAAGGGTTGGTTAAAAGTTAAGTTCCTCTGGGAAATTTAGTTAGTCCTTTAAAGGAGAAGAGCCAATAAGGGAATAGTGACAAGCCCCTAGACCTGGTATGCTTAGGTAAGCGTTTATTGTTGATTTATATTTACTGTATGTATATTTGAAGGGTGACACAATACAAGTGTATTTGTTTTGTACTCCTCTTATTTTATTTCTTAGAGTGAGTGGTGGTATTAAAACATAAGAATTCGGGGAGAGACCTTCGTAAAGGTCGAAAAGGCGTGTCGCCCTAGATACGTAGCAGCTACACGTAGGCCAATACTGGACCTCGTGATACTATAGAAATATTTAATTTAGTTAAAGGACACACTGAAATGAAATGAACCACTTGGACGACGCGAAAATTGTTATTACACCTATTAAAAAAACAAAATACTAGCAGTATTTAAAAAAACATTTTCTCGACTTACCATCAAGGAACATGAAATATTTTGACAGTTTCACTGCCTATCAGCGTCCGGACTATTGTTGTAGCCTAAAACGTCTACGGGATGACCGTTTTGTTGGTTAACTTCACCGCTCTGAGCATTTGCATCTATGACTAAACTACCTTCTTCGCCATCGCTGCTATAAGAGTCACCCTCTTCATCTGAACTCGACAATATACCTTAGAACATAAATTAAAATAGTACCGGTATAGTTTTTCTGGAACTTTGATTGAATAACAAAATCAAAAGATTGACTGTCCATAGTATGGTTTTCAACGCGCACCTGGACCGATGTAATTCAATACCTGTGGGGGCAAGTAGTCACAGGAGTAGTTGTTTAAAATAGAATTAATCACTTACCGCTATCCAACTGCGCGGGCATATTGGCGAAATCCTGTGGCCAAAACCTTCTATTGTTATTGTGACTTTTCTTCTTTTTGTGGCTAGGTGAGTTCGTGGCGCTGTTATCTGAAGGTGTAGTGGCATCTAACATTGGCTGTAAAATTC
Organism: Crepidodera aurea; assembly: GCA_949320105.2. Lineage (NCBI taxonomy): Eukaryota > Metazoa > Arthropoda > Insecta > Coleoptera > Chrysomelidae > Crepidodera > Crepidodera aurea. The sequence continues at coordinate 42,603,687 of OX439475.1, forward strand.
TACGTCTAGCATTAATGAACCAATTGTTGACTTGAAGTAGAGTGAGATTCGTTTGGGCAGCTATGTGACGCTTCTCGTCCTCTGTCGGGTATGGATGCTAAATAAGAAATATAAATATAAATTGTATATCAATTTCGCATCCCTTATAAAGTTCAAGTCATATAAGTTTGTATTTATTTTAGGACTGATCTATAAAAAAATATAACAACACAATCAATTTCTTATAATTTCCATGTATTACTATAAATATTAATCGTTTATGTGTATGTTTCTTTGTAGTATTGTCTTTTTGCCTATGTAGGAGTTGTCATTTGTTATATTGGAACTAATGAGTTCCAAATAGTTACAATGTACTTGACAACACTACGTATATGTCATTCAGAAAAGAGAAGAAGCATTGGCGCGAACTATACTTCATCCAAAACCAAGCGGCCAACGTTTGTTTATTTATCAGTGATCTGCAGTTCTAAGAGGTTGTCGGAAATTGGATTGTGTTAAAATAAGGAATTAATATCTATCTAGACCTTCAGTACTAGAGTTCGTATTCCAGTTCCTTTTACAGATCTTTTTAACGAAAGCAGAATTCTCAGTACTTACCACTAAATGCTGGAATAACCACGACCTCATCACACTAGTAGCGTGCTTTGGTAATACCCCCCTTTTTTGTTTTCTTCCTCCTCTAGAATTAAAATCACTATCACAGTCGTCGGCCGAACCACCGGGAGTGGTCGGAGCGGGCGATAAAGGACCGCCTGAGCTGTCACTAGGAGCAACTGAAGGACAAATATTGGCCCCTATTTGCCCCAACGGCGTAGAGCCGTGGACTATGAGGTTTTCCGAGGGCGGCGGTTGAGAAGGTGGCAGAGGGGGCGTGGGGCCGCTACTACTTCCATATGGGGGCATTGGGTACGCAGCAGAAGCATCGATGGGGCGTTCGATCATAGGTGGATTAGGAAGTACCTTGAAACAGTTTAGAAAATATATTTGGATTTGCCAAAATTAGACTTTTAGTAGAATTTAGGACATTTTAACTTACTGGTTGTGGAGGACTAATAGAATATTGCACAGGACTATTTGAAGCCGAACCACTTTCTGAATTACCATGAGGCATCATACTATTGTTATTATTTTCCATACTGTTCAATAAACCAGTACCTAGAACATCTGAAATATATATGAAAATTAATAAATAACAGTTTTGAAGCTTATGGGTTTTAAAAAAATCCAAATAATTTAATTTAATTTAAACTGAATATATTTTTTTACCTTGCGGGTAATCCGACCTAAGTAAATTTTCAGATTGCATCTTTCCCTTTAAGCAGGTGATGTACCTATTGCAGAAGTCCTTACACAGCTCTTGCACTTTTTCTAATTCTAATAAGTGTATCCTTAAGACTTGTATTGCTTTTATCATCTGGAATAAAAAACATTTAGTCAAGAAAATTGTTAGTTTATGGTACTTGTAGCCTAAGCATTTTGGTCTAAAATAAATTATTTAAGAATTTTATTTTATGAGAAAAAAATAAAAATTTCAGTTTTATTGTTGATTTTTTTAAATTTATTTATTTTGAGAATATTCGACGCCATTTAGCTGAGCAGACCGAAAATACTAGTGTTGGTGAGTTGTACTATTTCATAATAAAATTTCAACAAGTCTTTTGTCCTAATGAGGTAATATCTCATTTACCTCCCGTCGTCAATAGCAACCAGCTTTTGTCCAGTGAAATCAACTGACCTGCTCCCATGGTGCGAGTGAAAAGAATTAATTTATAATGGAATATGTTACCTTTTATAGTCCGTAATAAAATAATAAGGATTTGTTGATTTAATAGAAAATTCTCAATTATTGATTAGCAAAAAGAATTCGACAAGGTAAATCAGCGTTTTGCTAAACGTTTTAAACCGTCATAATTTGGCTAAATTCAACAACAGTGAATCAAGAACTTATATTAATATATCGGGAGCACCGCAGGGATCCATATTGGAACCATTGCTATTTGTAATGTTTATAAATACAATAAATCATATGAAAAACGATGAGTAGATTAAAAATCACACATCACAATCCATTTTTGCACTACGGGTTGCCGGGATATCTCATTTTCAAATTCAGGAAATGTATCTGTCAGATTTTTGAACTCATAAGAAAACTTAAGAGCATATTTAAGAATTTTAAGAAAAATACGAGGTCAAAATTAATGAATAGAAACAAGAATAATTTCTAATAATACATTTATCGGAATTTCTAATAGTTACAAGCAATTATAAACAGTTTGTTCATTAGAACAATTATAAGACATAAATAGATGCAGTATGCAAATTAACGCATACTTGAAATTGATACATAATGTTTCTGTTTACACGTGTGACAACTTTTACGTAACGTTTTCGTCATATCAACACTTTAATGGCTTAATTAAAGAAATAGAAAAATATATTGTTATGGTTTAAAAAAGGACACAAAATTATGTAAAAGTGACTTAAAAAAAAGTGACATGGTTGTCATATAAGAGATAGTGAAAATGTCAGATTTGAAATGAGAAATAATAGCTATTTATATATATATAAACAAGGGCTTTATTGAACGAATAATTTTATAGCCGAGCGAGCTTGCGAGAGAGGCTATAAAATGATGAGTCCATAAAGCCTGTTTATGTACGCGTTATATACATGATTTTATGTTCGATTGCAATTAAAAAATAATAATAAATTGAAAAAATTAAAATTTGTTACGATTTTGGCTGACAGCAGTTGCGATGACAAGTAGATGTTTATTTTTTAAATATGTCAAATGAGTTGTCTTGCAACTTGTCAGTGACGTTGGCAATTACTTTATTGACGCAAAACTGTTCTATAAACAGCGTTTTATTGGTCAATCGTACATAAAGAATATTAAAAATTAGAAAAATCATATAATTACATAATCATTTGGCGCCCAACGTGGGACTCTAAAAAAACAACATAGATTTAAGAGAAGATTATGCAAATGTTGATTGCCATGAATCAAAATATGGAAAGAAATCAAGAAAAGATTGAAAAAATATGGAAAGAAATAAGGAATAGATAAAAACAGGTAATCGAATGGATATGATAGAATTGAAGAAAGATTTGAAGACAGATATAATGCATTTAGAAGAAACTATAAAAAAAGAAATAAGTAGTGTAGGTGAGATGTTTGATTATGATTTTTGAGAGATGTCAGATGTGACAAAAATAAAGAATATTAAAAAGTAAGGAAAATCCTACAATTCATTTCAATATATTTTAAATCTAGCGTTAGATAAGTGCATCTAAATTCCCCCTTCCCCCATTTAGCTCTTGAACGGGAAGACCCAAATGGTCAAAAACATTCTTTTTAATTTTAAGTTAATTTTTTTATTTGATTGATTGCATAAACGACTTCTTAGATGCAGTGTGACTGTGTAATAAACCACAAAATTTGTTAATAAAAATTACGCGAACTTACCAGTCCATCAATTTCAGGTTCGTTGGCCAAAAATGGTTTTCTATCACGTTCTTGGTGCTGTACAAACGCTTGAATGTCCAAATTGAAAGCATCGCTAGATTGCGGATCTGAAGACTGGGTGGCAAGTTCACATCTTTCAAATAGTAAAGCCAATAGAGGAAAAAGCGGGTGCCTGAAAAAAAAATGTAACAAAAGTTTCGAGGAAGGTTGACGTTTTATCACGTATGCTTATTGTTTATGCGCTATTTGTATATATAAACGGTTAAGGTCAACCTTTCATCATTATTATTACTATTAGATTATTGTTTGATATATCAGATTGTCGTACACTTCGTTAGTTTACATTTGATATAATGTTCGAGTATTGTAAATAGATAATAGACGCCATTTTGTTAGGGCTGAGTTTTACACCTAATCGAAGCCGCCCTAAATCATGACAACACAAAATAAAAATCTGTTATTTTACTTACTTGTAGACAGCCCTTTTGTCAGCTTCAAACTGAGCTTGATCGGCATCTGTAGGTGAGTAAACGGCAGGCAGAGGCTGCTGTACTCCAGTTTCTCCAACGGGAGGTACACTCAGCATTGCACTTTGAACGCCACACTCCATACTTTTTCACCTGTAAGAAAAAAAAACAAATATTGCTCAATTCCCTTGAATACCAAAATCAAAGTGTTGGTTGTTTTCTTTCTAGTCTTCCTACACTCGTCTGGAATGTTTTAATTCAATGTCTGTGGGTGCATTAGCCCCAGGAATAGTTGTTTCCAGTCCAGACGTGGTGCCCCAAAGTACGCACCATATGGGAAACTTTTTTATTAAGGGTTTCTCGACAAAAAGTTATTCTTGATAAAAGTTTGTGCATCCCCTAAAACTAAACATGCACCAACAAAATATAGTAAAACACTCGTAACATACGAGGAGCCTTCAAAAATTTGATTTTGGGACAAGAGTAAAGTTATTTTGAAAAATCTCGGGAAATGTTATTTAGAAAAGTTGTTCAGCATTAAAAAATCCATCTAGATTTGAAGTCATGGCCATCCAAGTGAAGTTTTATTTTTTTACCCATTTAAAAAAAAATGCTACAACCAGAGAATCAATGAGTTTGTGCCGAAATACTTATTTTATTTTAATTTTTTGTGATTTAATATTATTGAATATTAAGTTCATGTTACACTACTGTATAATTTTTAGCAATTTTCGGTGTTAACAAAAAATAGAAATAACTTTGCACCAAAAACTTTGAAAATTATTTTACTCTTCAATAGTTGTGCAATTTGTAATATTACAGGCTTTTTAAATAATCCGTCATATGCATATTTATCGTTTTAGAAAATAATTTGTTTTCGTAGTCCTTATTTTAAAAAAATGGGTAAAGAAAATAAAACTTAGATGGCCATGACTTCATATCTAGATGTATTTTTTAATGCTGAACAACTTTTCTAAATAACATTTCAAGAGATTTTTCAAAATAAGGGTACTTTACTCTTGTCTCAAAATCAATTTTTTGAAGGCTCCTCGTATATTACGAGTGTTTTCCTATATTTTCTTGGTGCATGTTTAGTTTTAGGGGATGCACAAACTTTTATCAAGAATAACTTTTTGTCGAAAAACACTTAATAAAAAAGTTTCCCATATGGTGCGTACTTTGGGGATGATACTGTATAACTTGTTATATTTCTAGTGGAAGACATTGTGAATGAAGCTGAGAAAATTATTTTCTTTTATTTAATTCTAAAAATCCACTTTTGAGATTGGATATGTCTTCGTTGTATTGCTCAATTATTTCACGATATTTTTTAAACAAGAGTTTTAAAATTTTTAATTGATTTTATAAATGAAACCTCACAATAACTCATTAATAGTTTGCTGTCTGTCCAATTCTCGTTTGCACAGAGTCTTTAGCGTTATTGGAGTGCTTTCTTGATGTATCTATTGATTTAGTATACTATTGTTATTTTGTTTTTGAGAGAAGGTAATAAAGACGTTTAATGGCAATTTAATGCAAAAACGTTTCGCCTCTGGCCAGAGGCTTCATCAGTTTATTATTTATCATTTACAGGAAGTTAAATTGAAACATTTTTAATGTGTAGTCAACACGTCCAAGCTGGAAAAGAAAATTACATTTCAATTTCATTTATCAATGTTGATTTTAATAAAATAGTGAGCATGCGTGTAGATTATTATTATTTCTTATTCTACCACCAAACAAGTAAAAAGGCACTAAGGCAGGTTCTCGCCCGTTTAAATTAAATAGTTTTTAATATGTCATCTGATCTGATCTGTAGATATTTGACTCAAATCGGCAACAACGCAGATATCTTTCGACGTTTTTCTTCCACAGTATTTCTTGCTATTCTTGCACATTCTTCTATTCATCTTTTCAATTCCTTTTCGTACCGCCCTTCGGATGCCGAGGTTAGAGCACCAGCAGTGGATGTGGAGGCCCTAATTTTGAACCGATCATCGTATATTTATGAATAACCTTTGAGTTTGCAGAAATGATGTTCGACAGAAAATTCTATTTTCATGAAAAATGTTTAACACAGTTTTCTAAACGAATCCTTGTCATTTAACTATCGCAGACATTTTAAAGTTTGTCCCTAATTACGAAATATGTTAATCGAACGTTAAAATCGATATGCAATTCATCAAATACCTAGAATAGACATTTACATGTAATTACTCCGAAAATGTAAAACATGAATGTTTTGCATCAACACATTTAACACATTATTAGGTTAACCTATTACGAGAATATTAATATTGACTCGTAGCTCCATGTCCACTCCAGAAAATGTTAATATCGTACATGACGTGGTTGTGGGACGATCGATGAATTCGGCTTAAACATAAATATTTGATGAAGCTGACTTTGAACCGTTTACCCACTTCCCTCTTAACCATATTTAGCCTATTCACATTATCTCGAAACTAAAAATAATTTTAAAGGCTGTGGAACAATGGTTTGTAAATCCAGACCATACAGATTCAAGGAGGATTTACCATAATTTTCAGTAAAAATAGTTTGCGCCACTCCCCCATGTTTTTTATTATAATTATAAAGGGGTCGAGTGATACCACGTTTTAAAGCTACTTTGTTATACTTATAAATTTTTAGATTTATTTTTTCACTTTAATCAATTTATAATGATAGCTGGTCAAATTTAATTGGACAGATATATGACTATACTACGTCCAACATAAAGAAAAGTAAATGCACGTGTGCATAGCGTGACTGTTTTAGTTCACAGGGTCGCATTAAGGGCAGGGCTGGCTTTACATATGGGCTGAATGGGCTATAGCCCAGGGCGGCAAATTTTGGTAAAAAAGTAAAAAATAAACAAAGTATTCCTAAAATTAAAAATATTTGAAAAATTTATTTGTAAAAAACTTGTAAACATAAAAATTGTAAATTGTAATTTGTTAAACAATTATTCACTTAATATATTCCGTCGACCCGCCGCGGTACCAAGGTAAGCCTACATGGTTGGTGGGGGGAAGGGGGGCAAATTGTGTATAGCCCAGGGGCGGCAAATCTTCAAATCCGCCTCTGATTAAGGGTTTTATAAGTAATCTAAGCGTTGCATATACAGTAGAAGAGTAGAATCCTTAATACACACCTGTTACAAATTCAGACTGACCACTTCCTACAAAACAGTCAATCCAGGAAGCTTTTGATCTGATCACGTGTTGTACATTCTGTTTACGTTACTTTTCTTTATGTTGGACGTATTATAGCGATAAATTCTCTAATATTTATTTTTGCTGCTGTGCTAACCTCTTTGACGTCAAACAGGCTGCATTTTAAAACCTTCAAATCTATTTTTTTTATTAATCTTTGGTTCGTAAGGGCCGAATAATATTCTGTAATAAATTTGGCAACATTGAATGGGCTGAGGCAGCGCCTGATGTGCAAATCTTAAATAAGAAAGATCCCTGGTCGTTTTTCAAAGATAAAAAACAGCTGGCCCTAGCAATATTTGGTTAAAATTAATAAAAGAGCAGTCGGCGGGCGGTCGCGCCATGACGCTGGAACAGTGGCATGGCCAATTTATTTTTTAAGAGCGATAAATTCGGCATTTGTAAAATCTTTCTTCCGATGACGGTGTACGTGTAATGTTATTTTCTTCGTTAGCTACAACTTCTTGACGAAAAAAAAAAGCTATGATAAAACTTCATAATGAAATAGATACAAAAATGATTTTTGAAAAGTAGCTACTGATGTGGGCGTGTCTAAACCATTATTAATTTTTTTTTCTGAAAGTATTTCTACTACAACTTGTACCATGCATCAGTGGCGTAAATAGGATTTGAATTTGGGGGGTGATTAAACTGGAACGAGACACCACGGGGGGCCTGGGGGTATGGCATGAACATTTTTGGAGATTTATACTCGTAAAACGTGATTTTAGCGCTTTTATTGTTTTTTTAGTATAAGTATTTTTCGGATTATCATTAAGCATTGGGGGATGATTGACCACCCCCTTATTTACGCCACTGCTATGCGTAATAAGTAATGCTTTTAGATTATTTTCAGACTTATCATATTGTTTGTGATGTCTATCATTTTTTTAATCTGGATTCTCCACAGAAACATTACTAAGTCTATTTATTGTGTTTCATCGGCATCGACTGCTACCTCATGTTCTGTGCAGGCTTTATTACTTTTTCACTGCGCCACTTTAGGAACAGCATTGTTAATTATAACCCAAATGTTGCGCATGTGGGGCTTGGCAACAACCTTAAATTTCACGCAATTTGTAAAATTATAATGATTTGTTATTAAAAATTACTTAATATAATGTAGTGCCCCTCTGGAACGGCACTGGTAAAGAAAGAAAAAAATAATTCACAAAAAGGGGATATTTTTTGCACACAATGTTTCATTTAATTTTATTTTTTATAAAAGCAGTAATGAAATAATTGTTTTATCAATTAAAACACCCCACTGAAACATTCGTTTTCTATAATTTTTGTTATAAAAGAAATTGGCCGACTAATTACGAAACACTCTTTATTTTACTAGCGACTTCCGCAGTCTGTTGAAATCTCGTGATGGGCAATGTGATTTATTCAAATTGTTATTGCCCCCCAACTTTGAATTAAATTGCATTTAATGTTGATTTATGCTGCAAATATTTGAATACGGGATGTTCCACAATTGTAAAGCAAATGTATTATCAATAGGCTACAATACGACCTCTTGGATTTACTGTCATCAAATAGGTTTGATATATTTTAAATTTTAAAATTACCAGCGACTGCACTATTTATTAAATGCGGCAACGTCTCAAATACGCTCTTCATGTCTCCAAAACAAAACTATGCTTTTTTTATTACGAAAGCTTCTTAAATAAACATTTGTTGGTCTAAAATAATGTATTCTATTAGCAATCAACCAATCTGTATTATTACAGTGAACGGAGGGGTGTATTTTTATAATTTTTGTTTGTCAGGGCTGTGCATTTGACAGAAAAACTATCGCTGGAATCACGCCCAGGGTACCCAGCAGGAAAATACTTCCGCAAAGTTTTGTGGTTGCTATAGTAACGAGCTGAAATGGAAAAAATATTGGTGTGAAATTTTCACTTTAAATTTTAAAATTACCAAGTACTCCACTATTTATTAAATGCAGCAACATCGCAAATACGCTCTTCATGTCTCCAAAACAAAACTATGCTTTTTTTAATACGAAAGCTTCTTAAATAAACATTTTCGCATTACGTGAGTGGCAGGTATTACCTTAGATGCCAATCTCCGATGGAAAGTGCATGTTAAAAAGCAAAGAGAAGAACTTGGACTAAAATATAGAAAAATGTACTGGCTAATTGGAAGAAACTGCACTCTGTCTCTACATAATAAGCTTTTTTTTGATTCCAAGAGACCATTCTTAGCTTTTCTGTTCAAGTGTCTAAAGATAAACATTGGGCCAAACTCCAACTTGGGCCCACCTAGGCAGACCTAAGCACACCTAGACAGACCCAAAGTATCTGGAAAAGTATTAGCCACTCAAATAAGAAAACGCCGCACCTGAATTCTTCCCCGCCTTCCTGCAGGAACGACATAGAAATGCCTCAAAACACCAGCCCAAGCACTGCAAACATCTAGAGAAGCTGCCCGTCTGCCATCGTGGGAAGTTAGAAAAGGGAAGTTTTGTGGAATTTCACCTTATATAACCTTACGGGAATTATTATTTTATAATTGAGGATCGAGAAATAAATTAATATTTATTAACTTTTCTTATTATTTTACCTATTGAACCCATTTGTTGTACACGTTAATATTTCAGATTCGCAGTAGGTACAGTTGGTATTTTCTGTCTTTAAAATACCTGGTGCCCTTATTTTGATGTAGTTCCCTTTTTTTTTTCTTATACTAATTTACTAGTAAATAAAAAAATCCTCTGTGAATCCGGAGCAGTGAGAGCCCACCGCCTCTGAGCTAGTTCATCTCCTTTTTTTTGTAATAAATTCTTTAAAGTAGGAAAGTTATTCACCCCTTCACTATTCCCTTTTCAATTTTTATTCACTGCATTTTCATTATTCTTGCAACAAAATAAGCCTGTACGGACCTATGGTATCCAACTATGGGGATGCACCAAAGCAAGCAACTTAGCAATCATCCAAAGATTTCAAAACAAAGCACTGAGGAATATAGTAGATGCCCCTTGGTACATTCGGATAGGGATCTGGAAATGGACACTGTTGATCAGACCAACAAGAAATTAGCCAAGAGTCATGAAGAAAGAGTTCATCATCATGTCAATGTCGAGGCTATCCAGCTCCTTGACAATACTGGGTTAGAAAGGAGACTTAAGAGGATCCAGCCCTTTGAGTTAGTTTAGTAAAGGAGAGCTTGTGTGTGCACGTTAAAGTTTAGTGCAATCCATTCTACAGAACCTAAGGAACTTTATTAGATTAAGTTAGAATTAAATTGCTCATTGGTCACTGTTGACCAGAATAATAATAAAAATAAAAATTACGTTGAGTCTACGCCTCTCTAACAACTCATTACGAAGAAAACACTCGCGCTACTCATACACGTTCATACTGTTAATTTATGGGAGCGGATGATTTCATTATAGGACCCTATGTTGTATAACAATATGAATGCAAATATGTATCTACATCTTTTTAAGATAAACCTTGGAAAATATTATGCGTAACAATTCGAAAAATATGTGGAATCAACATGACGGACGGCACATTTCACTGACGGTTAAAGCTAAGACCAACGCGGTCTCCAGACCTGACCGTATTTTAATTTTTAGTGTGGGGAAAAGCTCATTGCTCAAACGTCGCTAGAAAATATAGAAGAACTTGTTTTATGACTTTTGAATGTACAATTTTTATTATGCATTATAGTAAAAGAACCTTTAAAATAGAACAGAAATGAATTAGCACTGTCAAATTTTTGAAAAAAAAATATTTTCCTATCCACTGAGCTAAGTTTAACAGACAAGTATTACCGTTTAAATTCCATATGTGGATCTATTTTCTTTATTTACATACAGTCTCCTTTTTACATTGTTCTATTTTTTACACGTAATTATTTTTATTAAGTATCTTTTCGGCACCTTGACTCAAACCACTTTGTAACTCATCACCGACGTCAAATAAACATCGTATTCATTTTACAGCCTGTTTTATTGCTTAATTACGTTGAAAAAGAAAAAGGGGTGAAAGAAAGAGCGAGGGTTTGAAGTATTGGCCCATGAACTATATGGAAAAAGACGAGGCGTGCAGTCATTATGAACAAGTGTCACCCTGGGAGAGATTCAAGACTACAATAATTGTGTTTCCCTCCCTGGACGGAATGAATTAAACATATTGGGGGCATGAGCTTCTGTTTCAACTACGGCTATAGCTATGGTTGTAGCGCGACGCTACACCAGATACGTCTGGATAGGGATAAGATCTCGCTGTGTTACGTGTCCCGTGGAAAAAACAGTAGCGGATCGAACTAAAACAAAAGATTTGGATTGAGGTTGGTATATTTTTTTTCTTCGATGTCGGTGGAGCCTACTGGCTTATTGTGTTTCCTGTCTAATTTATCTGTTGCTGGGTGTTTGATAAACGTTCCTGGGTCTACTGTCTACAAAAAGTCTTTGCCTCTTGCGATTCAATACCTCGCATTCGCCTTAACATGTTTCCACTGTCTCTATCCTATTTTGTTTAGGAACTCTTTTAATGGTGCATGACCAGTCATGAGTCCTGTAATCACTCTCAGCTTACTTATTCTGTCTTCCTATGAAGGATTTTCCGTCGTTTTGTGCTGACACATTGTGCCAGTGTTGCAGCTGTCTTTCCATGATCCAGTTTCTTTTTATGTTAAGAACAAAATCATCAATAATGTTTAATTAATACTGTAAGTATTGCTATGCTTTCTTTTCTATGAATTAAAACAGTTTTGAATTGACCCTTTGCGAGTTGAGCAAAGTCTTGAGTGATACACTCCTCGAAAATTCTTCTGTCGTGTTAAGAAGATTACTATTTTCAAGAAATGAGGGAATCCCTTCATTTTTGCCAGCTAAAATGACAAACAGGATAATAATAAACATAGAGTTTGTTTAATTCACGCGATAGTAGCGACACGAGTGGCTGTTTTCACTTGCCACCTTTTGAAATCGTTGGATATGGGGAAGAGGTTATACACATCATTTTAACTCAGAGTTCCAAATTGTAACACATGGGGTGTGTGAAAGACAAGACAAGAACAACAAAAGAAAATATTCGAAATGTCTGCAGTTCCTATACTTTGAACTTTGGACCACAAGTGATATGTTTTTGAAATCGGCTTTTTTCAAGTAGATTCCAAAAATATAAAAAATGGATTGGGTGTTACATTCTCTTTTGTTCTGCCCTTTCAAAAACGTACAGATTAGATTCACCAAAAAAAATTTGTCATTGCCAAAATTCATCACATGATTTAGAGAAAACCATTCAACTATAGACCATAGAATAACTAATACCATCGAAAAAACCTTAGAAAAAAAAAAGTTAGCTCTACTGTCTCACATCGTTCGTTCTGAAAACGGTGGAGAAAGCAACTGATAACTATCCTCAGCCGAACTTGAGGAGAAGACGGTCAGCTTTGTGAAGGCTATGCAGGTCTCTTTCAAGGCTTCGTGCCCCATTAAACGTAGTAAAAAAACATTCCCTGTCTGGTGGAATGAAAACTTAACAAACCTACGGAGGCAGACTAGAGATGCCTACAACATCTGCTACCAGCAGGATAGTTGGCAGCTCTACAAGGACCTCCTGCGAGAATATAAACGGGCTCTTAGATCGGCTAAAAGCGAGTCATGGAAAGACTATTGCGAATCCATCGAGAGCACAAGGGACTCTGCCAGACTAAGCAAGGTCCTATCAAAAGAACATTCCAACCCTTCCTTCCTAAGAACCACGGAGGGAACGTGGACAGAATCGTCCTCAGATACGCTAAACCTTCTTATAAACACACATTTCCCCGGATGCACGGAAAGCATCCAGTTGAATGATGAAGGGGAAATCGTGAGATCAGAGAGTTGGGTTAACTCGGTAATAACAATTGACAAGATTGCCTGGGCAATTGACAATTTTGCACCATACAAATCTGCTGGTTTGGATGGTATCTTTCCTAAAATGCTACAGGAATCAAAGGAACAGACCGTTCCCTTGATTAGAAAACTATTTAAAGGCAGCCTCCTGCTCGGTTATATTCCAAAGACGTGGAAACGGGTGAAGGTTGTCTTTATACCAAAATCTGGAAAGAGGGGACACGAAACGGCAAAAGACTACAGGCCGATCAGTCTCTCATCCTTTCTGTTAAAAACTCTCGAACGAATTCTGGAGCAGGAACTGAGGAGTATCCTGGAGAGAACTCCACTTTGTCCCTCCCAACATGCCTACTGCAAGGGTAGATCCACAGAGACAGCACTGAGTCAAGTGGTGCGAACGGTGGAAGAGTCTATCCAATACAAACAATACACGCTAGCCACATTCTTAGATATAGAAGGTGCCTTTAATAACGTTCAAGTGTCAGCTATCCAGGATGGACTGGTTGAACTGGGTGTAGACCCAGCACTCAGTCAGTGGATAACTAACATGCTACAAACGCGAGAGATCTCGGCGGATCTTGGTAACTATCACATTACTCGGTATGTTAGCAGGGGTACACCTCAGGGTGGCGTGCTATCACCTCTGCTGTGGTTACTTGTGATGGACAAAATTCTCAAAAAACTCCAAAGGGAAGGTATAAAAGCAGTTGCGTATGCAGATGACCTAGCAATATTGGTCTCCGGTAGGTACCTTCACATAATTAGCGAAATTATGGGCAGGGCCCTAGGCAGTGTTGGCAAATGGGCCAAAGACTGTGGTCTGAATGCCAACCCGGCAAAGACGGAGCTAATGTTATTTACGACCAAAACTAAGATCCCAGCTTTCACAAAACCGAGTTTGGAAGGTGTCGTGCTGGATCTATCCCCTAGTTTGAGATATCTGGGAGTAATCCTAGATTCCAAGCTAAATTGGAAACTAAACGTTGAAGAAAGAGTTCGTAAGGCCTGTATAGCCTTATACTCTACAAATAAGATGGTAGGTAGGAAATGGGGATTAAAACCACGCATGGCCTTGTGGATGTACACTGCTATTGTACGCCCCATTCTTACATACGGTTCAATAGTATGGTGGCCGGCCCTTGGGAGAGAATATATCCGCACCAAGCTTGGTAGGGTTCAGAGGAGTGCATGCGTGTGCATAACGGGGGCGCTGAGATCAACGCCACGGGATGCTCTGGATGCTCTCCTCTTTCTCCTCCCAACCGACCTTCACATTAAATACATAACTACCTGTAGCGCGGTCAGGCTCAAAGAAAACGGGCACTGACCAGCAAAACCCTATGGACATAGCAATATTCTCAGCTCGGAGGTGAGGCAGATGCTGCCCGCGTCCACTGATTACACCATTCCCAAGCTGTGTCTTGGCAAGAATTTCAGAGTCAAGATACCTGCTAGGGGTGAGTGGAAAAATAATAATCTACTGAGTGGGGTAGACACGGTGATCTACACTGACGGTTCAAAGATGGACTGCGGTGTAGGTGCAGGTATTTACTCAGAATCACTCCAAATTAGTCAATCATTTAGACTACCAGATAAATCTAGCGTATTTCAAGCAGAGATGCTAGCGATCTGGCGTGCATGCCAAGCGGTGAGACACGATCCGTCTCCGAAACACAACGTGGTGATAGCTACGGACAGCCAAGCCGCCATTTTGGCCCTCAATGCTACTACCATATCATCGAAATTAGCTAGCAAATGCTCAGAGGAGCTTGCGTTAATTAGCAACCTATACATCGTGACGTTACTCTGGGTTCCTGGCCATAGGAATATACCTGGGAACGAATGCGCTGATGAATTAGCAAGGAGAGGCGCAGCCATGGACGTGACAATGTCTGAACAGGTTGAACCCCCAATTAATACGGTTAAACGAGATATTTATCTACACTTCCTAGCCTTAGCCGACGCTAGGTGGAAAGCCTTAACAACGTGCAAGACGGCCAGGCAAACATGGCCCTCGTACGTCAAAAGCAAAACGGATAACTTTCTGAAGCTTTCGAGGAAGGACATAGCTAGGGCTACGGCGGTTTACACGGGACACTGGCCAATTGGAGAGCATGCTTCTCGGCTTGGTATTCCGTTTAATCGGTCGTGTCGTAGCTGTGGAGATCCCAGCGAAGGAGAGACAATTACGCACTACATTTGCAAGTGCCCAGCGCTGGCCAGGGCCAGGAATTGCTCTCTCGGGAATTACCTCCTTAATGAACTCACCGATCTATCTAGTAAGTGGCCTACGGAAACAGTACATTTCCTGAACACCACGGGATGGATCTAAACAACCAAATAAAGCTCAGGTTCGCGCGATCGTGGTAGCAAAACGGTGCTAAAGCGCTAATTGGGGTTCGGGACAGTTGGCCGGAGCCCGCCACTTGAACCAACCAACCAACCAACTATATCAGAACAGAAATCCTGGAACGGGTGCCTCTGCACCCCCATCAGCATGCGTACCAAACGGGCAAATCTACGGAGACCGCATTGGTGCAATTGACAGATGAAATCCAGGATGCACTAGAGAACAAAGAATCTGTAGTGTGTGCCTTTCTAGACATAGAAGGGGCTTTTGACAACACACCACACGAAGCTGTCAAAAGAGCACTAGAAGAAAGAGGGGTAGACAACACGACAACCAGATGGATGTCGTGACTACTGTCTACCAGAATAGCAGAGACTAAAATGGGACAAGACACTATTTCCATCTGCACAACCAGAGGATGCCCACAAGGAGGAGTGGCCTCCCCTCTTATGTGGAGCTTAACAGTGGATCGACTCTTTTGCGATTTGACCGAGATTGGTATATCGTGTCAAGGCTATGCAGACGACATAGTCATAATCGCAAGAGACAAATTCGAGAATACCCTCTGCGATATAGTTCAAAGAGGGCTGGACTATACTAAGGAATGGTGTCAATCGATGGGACTTAGCGTCAACCCCATCAAGACTACCTTAGTTGCCTTTACACGGAAAAGAAACATTAACCTCAAAACCATCGAATTGGACGGGAAAATTATTGAATGGAAGCCAGATGTCAAATATCTGGGACTAATACTAGATAATAAACTCATCTGGAATAAGCACGAAAAAGAAGTAACCAGCAAAGCCACGAAAGCTCTAATGGTGTGCAGAAATTTTGCGGGAAAAAACTGGGGATGTAACCCAAAAATCCTGCAGTGGATGTACACGTCAATAGTGAGACCTGCCATCACTTATGGAGCAGTAGTCTGGGGCAGCAGAACTAAGTTGGCCAGTACAAAGACAAATCTAGCGAAAATCCAAAGACTAGCCTGTGAATGCATAACAGGTGCAATGAAAACATGTCCAACGGCCGCCATGGAGGTAATCCTAAGCCTTACACCCCTCCATATAGTAGTGGAGAGTATAGCGATAAGGACAACCTACAGAATCACCAGAGAAGGATCAACCAAACATAAGTTTCGACTCCTTTCTGGAAATCACCAAACCTGGGGCATGCCCCAAGATGAGATGACAACGAAGTTTAGCTTTGTGAAAGAATTCAACACAAAGCTAAGTAACAAAAGCGAATGGGACAAAGATACCGTTCCAAAACTCAATAGAAGTGCCATGAAATGGTACACAGATGGTTCTAGAACAACAGAAGGAACAGGAATAGGAGTATATGGGCCTGGAACCAAATATTCCGAAAGTTTAGGCCAATCTCCGAGCATTTTCTAAGCTGAAATATACGCAATCGGAAAATTTGTCGAGTTCAACATAGAAAGAAATTTTCGCAGACAAGAGATCATCATCATGTCAGACAACCAAGCAGCCATTAATGCCTTGAACTCCCACGTAATCAACTCCAAGATAGTTTGGGAGTGCCTAGAGAATCTAAACGAACTAGGCAAGAACAACACTGTTACCCTACTATGGGTTCCGGGACATACTGGAGTGGAGGGTAATGAAATAGCAGACGTACTCGCAAAAAAAGGGACTGAAACACCATTTCTGGGACCTGAACCCTTCTGCGAAATAAGCACCAGCACAATACTTGATGAACTTGGAAAAGAAGTAAATAAGAAAAGATCCCAATACTGGATAGGACTACAAGGAATGAGGCAGACCAAGACACTACTGGGGAACTATAACCAGAAGAGATCTGACGACTGCATCAGTAAAAGTAAAAATAAGCTCAGAATACTAACGGGTATCCTAACAGAGCACTGCCGTCTGAGAGGCCACCTAAAGAAGAGCAGGAAACCTCTATCCACATTCTGTTAGAATGCATTACCCTGCAAAATCCAAGGGTACGATACCTCGGAGAATATGAAATAGGAGAGGAAGATCTACCTAACCTGAAGCCTATCGATATCCTGAACTTTTTGAAAGCAATAGGACTGGAGGAACTGCTCTAATCGTTGAGACATCCTTAACGACTGGGCAGCAGTAGGGGGCATAATAGATCTTACAGGTCGCAGTGTATCGACACCCCCATCACAGATAGATAGATAAGAAGATTACTATTTTCAAGAAATGAGGGAATCCCTTCATTTTTGCCAGCGAAAATAACAAACAGGATAATAATAAACAGAATTTGTTTACTTCATGCACTGGCACACGAGTGGCTGTTTGCACTTGCCACCTTTTGAAATCGTTGGATATGGGGAAGAGGTTATACACATCATTTTAACTCAGAGTTCCAAATTGTCCCACATGGGGTGTGTGAAAGACAAGTGCTTTGTCACGAAACTCAGAACAACAACAAAATAACATATTCGAAAAGTTTGTAGTTCCTATACTTTGAACTTTGGACCATAAGTGATATGTTTTTGAAATCAGCTTTTTTCAAGTAGATTCCAAAAATATAAAAAATGGATTGGGCGTTACATTCTCTTTCGTTCTGCCCTTTCAAAAACGTAGATTAGATTCACCAAAAAAAATTTGTCATTGCCAAAAATCCATCACACGATTTAGAGAAAACCATTTAACTATAGACCAAGTCCATAGAATAACTAATATCATCGAAAAAACCTTAGAAAAAAGTTAGCTCTACTGTCTTCCTTGATGTATCGCAAGCTTTCGATAGAGTTTGGCATGAAGGACTCAAACACAAAATGAATCGATTATTTCCAAAACAGTATTCAGAATTATTAGCATCATATAAATCAGAGAGGTACTTTATGATTAAACAGGAAGAAGCATACTCTAAAATTGAAGAAATTAAGGCAGGAGTACCACAAGGAAGTGTATTAGAGCCAGTCCTATACCTATTATAGACTAGTGATATTCCTGAATTAGGGCAAAATACAATTGCCACCTTTGCAGATGACTCTGCTATCATGGCAGAAGGGAAAACCCACGAAGAGGCTGCTAGAAAACTACAAACATCATTAGATAGAATTAATAATTGGACCAATCGTTGAAGAATCAAATTAAATGAAAATAAATCGGTACACTTAACAAAAACAATGAGTATATACCAGTCAGAATAAATAATACCCTTATGCTAATTCAGCAAAGTATCTAGGTATTACTTTAGATGCGAGACTACGCTGGAAGGTCCATGTCAAAAAGAAACGTGAAGAACTCAACATAAAATTCAGAAAAATGTATTGGCTGCTTGGAAGAAATTCTACCCTGTCATTATATAACAAAATATTGTTATACAAACAAATTCTGAAACCGGTATGGACATATGGTATCCAGCTTTGGGGATGTGCCAGTCAGAGTAATTTACTCATAATACAGAGGTTCCAGAACAAAGCATTAAGGAGCATAGTCAACGCTCCCGAGGCCATCTAGTTCCTGGACAACAGTGTTCTAGTAAGAAGACTCAAGAGGAAGAAGCCCTTTGAGTTAGTGTAAGTGAAAGTGACAGAAAAAAGCAGAGCGTAGTGTGCAGTAGTGAATACACGTTAAGTAAGGTGTAAAAAAAAATTATCAGAACCTAAGGTACACTAGTGAGTAGACTTTAGTTATCCAATCTTCACGTATTAATTTAAGTTGGACAAAAGTTACTCATTGATCGTTATGTGATCAGATTGTAATATTAACAAATGCTCCGAAAAAAAAAATTGCCAAAATTTGAATAAGCATTAACCTTTATGTAAGTTTTTTTTTGCTTCAACAAGTTGTTATAAAACGTTTCATACTTTTAGAAATATGCGCCGGTGTACATTGATCCCAATATTCTTCCCAACCACATTACTACACATATTACGCTATTAAAGCTACTAGCTCTCAATTACTGAGTTATGAAATTCTCCCCCACGTAACGCGACCTGGCAAAACACACCATCGATACGGCATCATCCCCCATTCCTGACTTCCTTCCTGAGACCAAAACTAAAACCCGAGCTCTCCGACTAATCCTCCTGCACTGTAATATCTTTCCAGCATATTTTCCTTTTCTGTTTTCCGACTAGGTTGTCTCTTTTCAACCTCGTCAGCAGCAAATTCAAACAGGATCGGACCGAAATTATAATTGAATACATTTTTTGCATAAAAAATAGTATTTTTTAGTATTTTTAGTATCATATGAGTCAACAGTCTGATGCCGACTGTCACTGGGAATCCCACACAACCAAATCAGATGAATAAGGAGGATTTAACGCCTTGTGATGCCAAAAAGTCGACTTAGACCAAGGCCAATCATTTTTGAAAACAAAAAGGGATCGAACTAATTTGTAGGCCATTTAAAATGAGGAATCACTTACCCACACTTGCGTTTAGAAGATAAGTGAGTAAATAGCTGTCACTTAGGACGAAGTAAAAAAAAGTAGTAGGGAGGGACAAGAATTTCCATGCTGCATTCACATCAAATAGGTAATAGTTATCATTAATCATTATTTTTCTTGGTGGAGATAAAGAATTTAAATAGTTATAAATTGTACATTAATAGGACATATTCGTAGGCCGGCCCTGTACGTTGTTCCGGGAACGTTGGGAAAACTGGCAAAACTGCATAGAAGCGAAGAACTCCCAAATAGCGAAAACGACGGGAAGTGGCTCAAACTCTCCAAGCTCCAGTCGATTGTCTGTCTCCAGTCTTGTAGTGGCGCTAGCCTCAAACTACAAGAAAAGGAAGTGCATCCCCCTTTTTTACGATTTTATTTTAGCGTTTTTCTCTCTTTTCTATTTATTTGTTAACTAGCTTTAGTTTATTTTCTACTCTTTTTAGTGGACAATTCGTACGATGTTGTTGTCAAGTTTACTTTGTATTTAAAATTAAAAGAACTTTTGGTATTTTGGTAAAAAGAATAAATATACAGGGAGGCTCATTAGTGCGTCATAAATACTTTTGTAATACTGAATATAATTTTATTTTATCTATTACTAGTTCCCTTTTTTTGAATGTAATTTTTTTTACTCTTCTATGGTTACTTCCACTCATCATTGATGGTACTCTTTGTAATGCTCCTGCATTTATTTCCGAATTTCTAAATCTCTCCAATACTTGGTTTTCAATCCTATTAACTTCTTTAGTATTAAATTTTATCTTATCCAGCATCTTATCTTAATTATGATGGTGTTGTGTGGTTTTTCTGGGGTTTCCCACAACTGTAAAGCAAATGCGCCATCTAGTATCAGTAAGTCGCCCCAGAGCGCCACGGCAAATAATAATAATAATAGCCGTCCCTCCCCCGCACAAGCTGCAGAGCTTCTGGGGTTCACTCGTAAGGAAGTCAATTGCAGGGCGTATATTATTAATATTATTATTATCTCATTTTGGTCAATTTGCATATCCCTCTTCATATTTTTATATTCACTTCTGTATTCCTTTCTCACATCTTCTATATTAGATTCTATTTTTCCCTCTAATATCTTACATTTTTCTTTGATTTCCTTTCTTGTTATTAAATTTTCTTCCTCTGCAATAGCAATATTGGTTATTAACCCTTGATATTTTCTTCTAATTTCATTAGTGCGTTTTCATTATCTCCTTCTCCATTTCTCTTATCCTGTTCCATTATTTTCTGTTCTGTCAATTTCTGTTTGCTTTCAAATTCTTCAAATTTCCTCTCCATCTCCTCCTTTAACATATTAGTATTTTCTTTCATCCCTTTAATTTTTTTGATTTAGTTTCATATTTTTTTTTTAAATCTTGTTTTAACTCTTGTTGATTTTGGTCCATATTGTCTATCTTTTTGTTCAATTTTTCTTGGTTTTGGTCCATCTTCTTTACCAATAATTCAAACATTTTAACCAAATCATTTCCTTCTTCTTTTCTTTGTCCTTATGCTCTCCTCCTGCTAATGTGTCAATCGATATTACCTCTTGCCTGTGTTCTTCCAGTATTTCCGAGATTTCTTCCTGTCTCATATGTTCCTCCTTTTCTTTTATAATAACAAAAGTTTCTGGATTTTCTCCAATGTTAGACTTGCATATAATCTTTCTATTAGATCTTTTTTTAGTCCCTCTACATCTTGTCCTCTTCTTATTTCAATTCTGCAACCTTTAAATCATATAATCTTTTTCTTGTTTCTTCTTCCATTTTTCTTTATATTTTTCTTACTGTTAGTTTCCACTTTAAATAAGTAATTTGTGTGGTTTCTACTTTTGAAGTTGGGCGCCATTTGAGATGTTTAGAAAAATGTCCACTTTAATTAAACTTTCAACATGTATGAACCAGCATATAACACACAACCAACCAAGAAAACCAGGTCTGTAAATGTAAAACTGGAATTTGCTCATAGATGGCTGTTGATATCATCTAGTTGTCACTGTAAAACGCGTCATTGGCGCCTTTTTCTTGTGTTTACATTCGTCAAAGACTTTTAACTCACAGCAATACAAGTTTTATTCAACATATTTACAGACCTGGTAAGAATCAGTGATTACATATAACGAATTTATTTTTTCTATAACCGATCGCTGAAAAGAATTGCAAAGTTGCTTTCAAATATCATAAAGAGGGCATTTGACCGTAAGTTGAGGGCCTATGACCTTTTACTCGATCGGATCGTCTTTCCCCCTCATCAAGCAAATGTCAGTGGCTATTCTGGAACACTTCAATATTCGAATTCGATCTGTGAAAACGCCATTACATCAAATAAATAATAAGTTGAATATTAGGAAAAGGTACACTTGGAAATTTTTTTAAAATTTATTTATTTTTATTACTGGCTTTAGAACGATGTTTCGGCCTCAAAATCATCAGTATCAAGAGAACTCTAAATTTAGAAAACTTGAAAGATGGATGGTCTAGTCTTGCATACAAGAAAAGAAAATAATTAAACTCGGGAAAAACGTTTTTCTGTGTAAGTTTAATTAAAATTCTATCAACAACTATAAGAAATATTTACATCTGGAGGATCTTCTCTTCTTCGCTTGAGGGTAGAATAAGAAATAAGTATATACGATTCGGCAACTCGCGATAGCAGAAGTGGATGGGGCGATTCAAAATTTAATTTAACTAATTTAAGGTCCTTTCGGCACTGGAAACGTTCGTTATATCGCCTCTTTTTTTTTCTTAACGATATTATAATTGCGAGCGCATAAGCTGCACGATTTAGATTTGGTTTGCTTTTTAAATAAATCGATATTCGAAAACGATTTAGTCTCTCAATTTCCGGATTTGAATGCGAAAGAAAAAGTACAAACGTAAACATAGAAATGGTATCGAATTGATGAAAATCAATCAATGAAACGAGAAGCGTATTTAATTCATGAAAGCGGATAATTGGAAAATTTAAATTTTAAAATGTTAATTATCGCTATTTGTACGATTCAAAATGTTAAAGAGAACGATTATGCACCAATTAGTATATGTAAAACTTTATTAACTTTTACGGTACCGTTAGGGACGGGTTGTATAAAACGTTTTTATTCGAATATGTCACAAAACATAAAATTCCGGACAGTACACAATAACAAGAAGAACTTTTTAGTCCACATACTTTTTCGGACGGTGTACCGTCCGAAAAAGCAAAATATATTTGGTTTACCTTTTTCTTTTAGTTTTAAATTTGGTGTATTTTAGAAAATAAAACTTGTGTATTGGAATAACATATTGACTTGTTATGATTTTTGTTTTTAAACAAAGCCAAGTGACATTTTAGGTTATGTTAGATTCCTTACACTCGTTTGTTTGTTCCGTTGCTTTTTAGTGTAATGTATATTGCACTGACAGAACCGATCAGCTATTCGCAACCCTCAAATTCAAAGAAAAAGTTCTAATAACACTAGTGTAGTTTGATTTGACTCAAAGCAAACTCAAATCAAGCCTGCTGTGAAGCAAATTAATTAATAACTTGGTTATTATAAATGTTTTAAATGAATTTAAAGACATTAAACATTAACAGATTCATCATTTAGTCTATTCCTTCATTTGATAATTGTTAGAGAAGCCCTGGAAAACATACTCTATTGATGCTGATGTAGAAGGTATCGCTAGAAAATTTCTAGCCATTTTAGATAGTATTGGAAATGCCTTCTACATCATTTTAATACATTTTCTGAACTATCGGCCTTTCCTTCAGATAAATATTTTGTAATATCATATTTCCAGGAATTTTCATAGACTTTCAAAGAAAGCTATATCAAAATATTTGGAACCTTTGGAGGGCTGATTATTATTTAACGTTAAATTTAAATAAAATTTTATGTAGCTGGATATGGTTTTTTTAAATGAAATGTAAACGTTTCTGTCTAATAAATGCACAGTTATGACATTCCAACGTTCAGCAAAATTAGGTGTTTAACTCAAAATCTAACATCATGTGTTTTATATTTCTAATTACTTATACTTAATTACTTTCTACATAATTGCATGTTTTTTTTTGTTTTTTGCTTAAGATAGATAAAAAATAATAAGAAAAGATTTGAGATTTTATGCAATTTTTAATACAGATACGTCACTGGCACGGGTACTGATTTCCTTTACGGTAAACGATTAAAACAGAAGAAGCATATCGAGAAAACACAAATACTCTAACTTAAAAACAAACTATAAATTAAACTAAACAAAGAAAATACTATCTACTAACTAAAAAATATTAATAAATCAAAAATAAATGCAAAACCAAAAACCCACTCTTCAACAAAAATCAAAGAAATTACATTATTGACAGTGACATTTAACAATTTTAACTTTGATGTCGGGTGAATTCGTTTAACTTTCGATTCGGTTTATATCTAACTTCAGTTATGTGGCCAGTGACGTAATTTCAACAATGACGCAATACTCAAAAGGCACATAAAAATTAATAAATTGCTGGTAAAAATTATGTATCTATGCAATTAAAATTAAAAAAAAATTGTGCTGTTATTTATTCATATAGTACTAGTTATTTATAAGGTTTTAAATAGAATCTGAAAATTAGTTAAACACCATATTCTGTCAAATATTTGAACGCGTTTTTGAGATAATTAAAAAAAACGTTATAAAAATTTTTCAACGTCCTGTATCTTTTAATCTTAAGAATGTCCCAAGAATCTCCCTGTGAAATATCGGTATTCAATTAGGAAACACCCTGTATTTTTTATTTAAAAAATAAAACTGCAAAACAAATTTTTTTAAAAGTTATTTTTAAAGATACAAAACCCTACGTGTTGCTTAAAGTACCGCCCCTGCCCACGGATGAGCTTGCAATGCCATCGTTTCTTCGTGTCTGTTTTCTTTCGATTGGACTCCTTGTTGTACATGTCTAAAATGTTTATTGCTGTTTAGCCATAATTTGAATATAAAGTGAAATATAGTGCTTTACAGATTCCGCATTAAATATATTCCTTCCTTTCTAAGTTTTCTTTTTTTCTTTTCTTAAGGCATGTTTACTTCTTCCTTTATGCCAAGCGTGATATGCAGACCAAGCGTCTAAAATGACTTTATTCGACATGTGGTTACCGAGTTTCAAACTATTGGATTTTGGATATTGAGTAATAGTAGTTTATTTCTGAGTGGGGTACATAAATTCATATTTTTTGCAATACTGAGTTGAGTATTATTCGAATAAATTTTCTTCCATATTATTATTCGAATAATAATCAAAACGCATTCTTGAATAAGTTCATCAGCGAATAATTTATTTATTGCTTTTAAATATCACGAATAAAAATGGCCAAATTATTTCTTTAAAAATAGTAGTTTACGTAACAAGTCCCGAAAGTGATATTTTACTGGATGAGTGGGCGAATTGCAGGGCGAGCCGCAGGCGAGTCCTGCAAGCCTGCGAGTCCAGTAAAAGCACTTTTGGGACGTATTACGTACAATATTTTTTTTAAAACGTGTAGTGTTGTACTATAAACATCATATTATTCAGTTTACATTTTTATAACAAGAACTCTTTATTAACTAATTTTAACAATTGCTTGGGTCGCCGCCTTAACAATTTCATCTTCCATTAATTCACAATCAAATGCATCATTTTGAATATCTATTTTATAGTAAATGTCACGTTTTCAACTAAACGTCAAAATATGTCAAGTTATTTTATAGTTTTAAATAATACAAAACTCGGTTACTATAGAAACCAATTGACCGCTATCTTAGACTAACTATATTACTATGTTTTTCATTAAAGATAGGCTGGAAAGTAAATAAAAATGAGTCCGGTAAAAGCTTTTACCGGACTATCACAATAATTTTCTGGCTCGGTCCGACAAAATGAGATTTTCTGACCTAAAAATAAACCGGAAAGTACTAATTTCTGGCCGGTTTTAAAAAAAAAACCATTACATTTAAACGTTTCCAGAAATTTTTGTGTAATTCCTTACGTGTTTCGACTTATCAAGTCTTCATCAGAGAGAGAATCGATATATTCTGAAATTGGATGGTCGGGGTTATATACAGAGCAATGTTATGAACTGGATTCCCTTAAAAACCCGACTGTATGATTTTTGTTTATAAAATGTTGAAAGGAAAAATAATGAATCAAGTTCACAATTATCAGACTCGAACAAATTCAAATTTTCATGTAAAAAGAACCCATTACTAAAAAAACCATGAATTCTTTAATTCACAAAGGATTTACTAAGTATAACAATCTACCCAATCATATCAAGGAAAGTGAATCTAATCTTCTGGGGTACATCAAAGGAAACTAAACTTCTTCTTTATGTATTTTCATTTTGTATGTATTCCAAAATATTGATTGTATTTTTATTATTATTATTATCATTTTATTGTATTGTTTTTACTTACATTCATTTAATCAAATAATTATGTAATAATAATTATTACAATTTTTGTATATTCGGATTTCTATTTTGAATAAAGATTATTATTATTATTTGGTATGGCCTGGGCTAAGAGCTCTTAAAAGTTGTACCAATTAGATTTATTTTGGAAAGTGTTAAGAACGCAAGTTGAGGTCCAGCAGCCTAAATACAGATTTGGTGAAAGTGTTTCTTGGTGTAGAACATTTCCTTCCAAAATAGTGAGTTCTTCAAGGTTCTGTATTAGGTCAATACTATTTTTACTTCATAAATCTTTTTGTAAAAGCCCATGGTTTATTTTCAGTTGATGCTCATTCAAGCTGGTCGATATCATAATAAAAATATTAAATATTAAATTTTTAGAATCGATATACATATATTCATTTTGTTTTAATTCAGGGGCCCTGTACTTATAGGGCCTAAAACATACCTCAATCAGTCACTGGACAAACTAATCTAAATTCCTATAGCCCTTTTCAGTGGCGTCGCTTGTGGTGTGTACAAAATGTTAATTTACAAAAAAAAAAATGAAAAACTATAATAGTACAATTACCTATAGAAAAAGCAATTCCAAAACAAGATATTCTTCGTATTTTTCAAAATTTAAATGCACAGTAATTCACACTTCCGGACTCATTAAAATTCGAACAACTAACTAAAATGAAAATACCTAAGTACCTTCAAACAAATTTGTTGTGTGGATCAAAATTAAAAGATAAACAATAACTGTTGATAAGTATACCCTTTATAAAATATATCATATTAGTTTGCATTAAATACACATTAACATTAAACCGTATGTGCACTTTACTTCCTCGTAAGCAAGTATTATGAAGTTATTATCCTTAACTACCTATCAATTAGTACCAATTACGTACCATAACGTTATTAAACGCATAATGATTATGTTTATCAACCATTACGATCAACGAAAATTTACATCACATTGTAAAACGTTATCCTTTCGACACCTCTTCGCTAATGGTTCAAGCAAAGTGTTGTTTACACACTCTAAACATAACCTAAGTGATAAATAACATTGTGAAGCTAAATGATGTTAAAAGTACAAAAAAACATTCGAAGGGCAAATCATTTAACACTTTGAAGATCATCCTGTACATAATGTATTCGAAAAATTATAAAGCATTTGAAATAGACTTACATATTCTCCCTTTTTCAAAAGACTTCGTAATTCATTTCTGCAGCTTTTCCAAAAAATTTCACATCGCACAAAATAATTTTATTAAACCCGGCAAGGTTAACTGGATACTGGCCACAAAAAAAAATTAACCAACATAAAAAATAAGTATTAATCCACTGAAAGTAAATATAAACAGCTACAACTTCACAATAAACAGATTTATGCAAAATACCATGTGACTAAAATATTTTTTAATAAAATTTCTAGTGTTTACATGTCACTCTTTCAGTAACAAATGAGTTTCTGTCTAGACAACAAGACGTATGTCAATATTCGTCAAAATCAAAATGGCTACGCCTTTAATTTGTGAGCAAAGACGAACGTCGTCATCCATCTCTCCCACTGACGTTAACGACCGAGCCACAAATCTTGAGTGACGTATTTCTTTACTAGTTCATCGTAAAACACGCCCAACACTTAATAGCTTGGGTTTAATTCAAATTGTACCGCCAAGAATAGGCCTTTAACTTAAAATTTGGAGAAATTTTTTGAAAAATAAATTATTTTTGCAAGAAATGCCACCGTAATCATCGTAGTAGAAGAAAGTTTAAAGTATTTTTATAAATTTACGGGCATGCGCTCGTCAATGAATATTGTTTTTTAATCTAATTTTATTGACTTATTTCGAAAAAGATTCATGTTACTGAATGATATAAAATGTATTAACTATTTGAAAACATTTTTTCTTTTGTTTAGTTATTTACTCAGTATTTGTAAATAATGGTCTTAATATTATTAAATCTACCAAAATTATGATCAAGAAAGGGCTAGAACTTAGCTCCGCCTACTTGTAATTTGAAATGCTGCATTTCATTACAGATGCTGCCATCTGGAGTTGATGAGAGTAATAAACATTTCAATAAGGAAATCTGTAACTTTAATCTTCCTTTTTCTACATGTGGCCTTTTTCTAACAGTGCGTCTAGGTAGGACTCTTAAATCGCTTTCAATTTGTTCTTTTCATCTTTCTTAAATAGATAAATCATTTGTGGTTATGTGGTTGATGAATGGACTGTTGTGATTTCTTTTTAAATTATCATAATGAACACTTTAGGTCTTAGTATGATATTAAAAATGGGTTGTATTTGTACAAAAGAAAGTTTAAATATAAATGGAATCAGATATGTAGTATTGGAACGACTTGGAGAAGGGTAAAACTTCAAATATGAACCATCTGTTAATAAAAAATTACAGTTTCTAATTTCAGTGGTTTTTCTTGCGTGGATCTAGTAGAAAATACAACAACGAAGAAAAAGCACGCGTTAAAAAGAATAACATGCCATAGTATAGAAGATCAAAAAACGGCAATGCAAGAGATAAATTATTATAAAAAACTTAGACATCCAAATATAATAGAACTTGTTGATTCAACATTTAAAGGTAAACTATTTAAATATACTATAATTCATTCACTTTTTTGGTCACCAACCAACCTAGACCTGAAAACAAATGATGTACATTTTTTTATTTAGTTAAACTAATACATTTACAATAAAAATTAGATTAAAATAAAATTTTCTTGCACAAAATAGAATAAATACAGATAATTACACACGTATTAAGATAAAGCAAATGTACATTATGTTATCAAGAAGTAAGTTAGCCAGACACTAAAAACATTTAATGTCTAGAAGAAGATTGTTATATATTAAAGCAATTTTTTATATGTATTATTTTTTCAACATCCTTGAATATGTTTCTAGTTCTTGTATTATAATTATGAGACAATGTTTGCAAATCAGTTATTTTACTTCCATAAGAATAAATGATAAATTCCAACTTTTTTTAACCTGTTTACATATTTAATTTAGGTTCAGCTGATATTGTCGTCCAAGCAACCTCAGAGGCATTTTTAGTGTTGCCTTATTACAAGAGAGGTACATTATATGATTACCTTACTCTGAGATCTTTTAATAAAAATTATTTAGATGTAAAGGATATTTTGAGAATTTTCTCAGAAGTTTGTGAAGCCTTAAAATTTCTGCATGATTTTACTCCTGATCCCATAGCACACAGAGATTTAAAAACGGCTAATATTTGTTTGACTGAACAGACTGATCCAATTTTGATGGATTTAGGTAAGAATACTATTTTGATTAGTGGTTTATATTGTATATAATATTGATATCTTGTATTTATTAAAAAAATAATTGATATGGGAACCATAAAATAAAAATATTTTTTAATTTGTTTTATAGGTTCTTGTGCACCAGCGAAAGTCCAAGTTTGTGGGGCACAAGATGCACAAAAATTGCAAGATTTGGCTGCTGAGAGATGTTCTATGACCTACAGAGCTCCAGAACTCTTTCATGTTGAAAGCTACTGTGTCATAGATCAGAGAGTTGATATTTGGGTAAATACTTTCATTTTTTTGTTTAATATTGAAATCGAAGTGCTGATGTGTCAATTGGTCTAATGTTATTTACTAACAGTGTGATAAGAACAATCTGTGAAATGCAGAAATAAAAAAGAAAACCAGGAAAAATTAATTTGAGTAGGGGAGTGAAAATAATGGTGTATTACTTCCAAAATAATGTAATTTTACACTGAAATTGAAAAACTTGTTAATTCAATTTTATATTTTAGAGCTTGGGTTGTGTCCTCTATGCCATGATGTATTTTAAATCTCCTTACGATATTGTTTATGAACGGGGAGATTCCGTTAATTTAGCTGTGATATCAGGAACTGTAGTTTTCCCGCAAGAAGCACCTTTTAGTGAAGTAAGTATTTTACTTCGGCCCTCGATATTTAAAATAATTTAGAGAATTGATTTTTACAGTAAAACTTAAAAATATAAAAGAAGACCAAATATTTTAAAGGATCTTGTTTATCCATATTTAATTGTTTTTAATTTTAGGATATCCATGATTTGGTTCGTTATTGTTTGACGGTCAATCCATCTGAAAGGCCTTTTATAGATGCAGTAATTGAAAAAACCAAGGATTTAAAAAATAAAATAGAAACAATAGTATAAAATTATCATTAGTATATTTATTTTTAAAAAGTATGTTCCTTCAGCAAGCACTAAAAAGGTGCAACGCACTTTTTTTATATCTATTTTACAGTAATTTTATTGCAAAATATATAATTTTTGTTATTTTTTATATTTTAACTTATTAACTGTGATACTATTCAGTTTTTCATCTTTTACAAGTTAAAATGGAGTTACTTACTGCTTGTTTAAATATGTGTATATCAGAGAAATAATTTTAAGCTATTTAAAAAATAGACATATTTTCCACTGTACCATTCTAATACGTTCAAATAAAAATATTTATTAAAAATGGTTTTAATCGTAAAATGTAAAGGGTTAATATAATATTTGCGTATTCTTAAATAAAATTACATACATAAAATGCCATTCATAATATTACTTTTAAATATCACAGATAAGGTTTTTTTTTTACATTTTGCAGCATTTAAACTCTCTTTGAACTAATAAAGTACCGCCATATCTTGCAACCATTCCCTCTTGAGTAATATTTACTATTTTGAAATAAGCTTCATGCCAGGTGCAGTTTAAAGCAGAGAAAATCCTAAAAACAAATTCAAAGTTAATTTGTCGGGGAGTAGACGGGAATTTTGCTGTTCCAGCCTTAATAGTTGTCTAATGATTAGCCAAAACATTCTCTGTTCCTTCTCATAGACTTTGAAGAGGTGGAATAAACTGGTTAACATCAATTTACAATGTAAAAAAAGTAAGAAAGTTACAATTCTTGCTTAGTTATTAGCAATCAGTTGCTCAGAAAATGAACTCATGTGGAACGGATTTAATATTCACTGATTTTAGAATGTATTTATGAAAGGCCCTATGAACTTAAACGTAAATTTAACATTCAGAGAAATTGAGAAATAACGAAAGGTAAAACCGCTGCTGGAGAACAACAAAAGGGAATGATCCCAACTCAACATTATTTTTTTTTAATTTAAGAACCACATAGATATATTTAATTTACCTGTGTAAAAAATTAAAAATTTTCGGTAAAACCTCTATTTTTCTATCAATAGCAAGTTGTTTAAAATGTTCAGCTATCAGTTCAATATCTAATTCATACGGATTATCATCTGAGTCTATCCATTTTTTTATTATTGGCTTAATCTGGTCCCATGTAAGATTTCTGAACGGAGATTTTTCAACTGAACCTAAAAGATATTTACCTAATTTTCATTGAATAATACCCATTTTTTAATAGCTATTTATTATTTACTAATTTATTCAAAAACAACAAAATAAATTGTACTCTTACCAGTGTCTGATTGAGAATGGATTTTATCACTTTTTTGAGTACTTTCTTTGGGTTTCCTAGTTTCACGCAGATTGTATTCTTTCATGATTTCTTTTCTTATATCTTCAGGCAATTCATTTAAAACTTTTATATCTATTTGTTGCCGCATTTGAGAAATCTGGCTCGATTTAGTCCCATTTTCGGTACTCTTCTTTTTTCCAAAATAATTGTTAACGCTGCCCGAACTTTTAGAATTATTCCCATTTTTACTTCCTTTTGGTCTCCCTCTTCTCGAACCAGTATTTCTTGACACTTCCTTCTGTTTGAGGTTTGACACATTTTTTTCGTCTGTATTTTCCTTTACTGTTGATTTATCATTCTCAATCCTTTCTTTTGATAAATGATTATTTTCTTCTTCGCCCTTTACTTCAATTTGAACGGGTTCCCTAGTACTAGGTTGCTTTAAAAACTTACTCAATGCAGTATTTATCAGTGCATTTTTCTCCAATTTTGTTAATTGTAAGCCAACGCCCCTCAAATCAGCAAATGGCGGGTTTAATTTTTCATACAATAATTTGGCTTCTTTAAAAATAATTTGTGGATTATTAAGAATTGCGTTAGAAGTTGTACTCTTTGATAAACCGTCGCAAATACCGTGGCCTAGAAATTTGGCCGTTTCCTATAATAAAAAATGTTTGACGTTGATTTAATTCACTCCTGGTGTATATATACATTCTACGCAACGGTTACATTGTTTTTACTAATCGAATGATGATTAAAAATTAATGTTTATTTTTTTTCTTTTGAGATAACGGAAATTTAATTTTTTTGTTCCGACTTTGCGGTCTATTCAAATTATCGATTTTTATTGGTTCAGACCTCGCGCTCCGTTTAAATTACTGGAAAATATTTGTGTTGAACAATACCGGACCGGACCGATCTTGATCTCACGGTCACTGTGAATTGTTTGTTTGATTTGCAAATGACAATGGGCGTGCATAATGTTTTTATCTTTATTAGAAATGTAATTATTTTATTTTAATTTGTTCGAATTGATTTTTATTTAATCTACAGGATTAGATAAATATGTTGGATGTTTTCCAACAACTATAATATATTTTTTACTCACCATTGGTGCCTCTGGAGCTCTTACTAGTAATTTTAGCGTTAAACATCTGGCTCTCATATTTATATCATTCATTCTATTATAAACTTCGACAGACAGATTCTGTAAAAAATTATAACATTCTTCGATTATTTTGAACCTGATACCATAATTTACTTCGGCCGAAACCGATTTCCGTTCGTGATAGAAATTGAGAGGTCTGTTGTCTATACCCATAGACTGTTCTTTTAGAGTCTCACCTGCTTTTAGACCGACTTCGTTTTGGAGAACTTTTAAAGATGCCAGCTGAAAATATTAACAGTATTTCAATTGGGCAATTTCGAACCACATATATAGTGTTTCCTTCGATCGGAAATATATTTTTGATCACACATGAAGGCTTATTATTATATACCTGTACATCTCCACAAGTGTGCAATCCCATCTTTTGTAGCTTCGCTAGTGTGGCCCTACCGACTCCAGGTAAGTCAGCTAATTTTACTTCAACCATATAGCTTTCTACATTTTCAGGTTTTAAATAATACTGGCCTGCAGGTTTGGCTTTCTTCGTAGCTAACCTTGCTTGAAGCCTCTTTGCACCAAAACCTAAAAAAAAACAGATTTTCAAATGGTATACCTTAATTGAACCAATTTTTATTTGTATGTGCATTAAATTGGAATAATTCTTAATATATAATAATGATTATTAATTGTTAAATTAGAAAAATATATTACCTACCCGTTGAACAAGGACATCCT
This sequence comes from Crepidodera aurea, assembly GCA_949320105.2. NCBI lineage: Eukaryota > Metazoa > Arthropoda > Insecta > Coleoptera > Chrysomelidae > Crepidodera > Crepidodera aurea. Next base: position 42,637,150 of record OX439475.1, read on the forward strand.
GTTATACTCATAATCTCATTTCTGATATAGGTGGCCCATTCTTCAACAGACATTCCTGTTTCTTTCAAAATTTTAGTAACATCGACATACATTTCATCACAACTCACTGCTTCTATATCTAATGTATATGAAGCTATGGTTTCGTAAAGTTTGTGAGACACTGATTTGATACCCTTAAAACATAAATTATTTTTCTACTACCGTGTGTGAAGTACTAACTTTACAACACCAAAAGTTTTATGTATTCCTATTTATTCCTAAAACATTAAGATCTATAAAAGACACTACACCAGAAATGAAAAGAACCCATTTATCCAGAAGATGTCAAAAGTATTAATAAACAAATTTTTAATGAACTGAAGCCACTGTTATCCTCGAATGAGTTGATTATTAAAATTACCTCAAAGTCATAAGGCAAAGTCGTCAAATCCGGGCACATTTTGACAGCTTGTCCCAAAAACATTCCATTTCTTATACCACAATGCCTTGCTTCGTAACTGCAACTTGCTATTTCTGACAAACTAGATTGAGTATCGATTTTATCAACTCTAGATGTGACTCCTACTGGCAACCTATCAGAATACAATGAAAATTCTTGCTCTCTGTTAGCTTTTTGATCTGGCCTAACGTTTGTTAGTTGACCATTGCGAGCGTGGGTAATTGCCACTGGTTTACCCTTTAATTCTGGGTTGTTCCGAAGACTTACCGATACAAAAAAACAATCCATATCAATGTGCATTACTACTGAATCGGGAGTAAAAGTTGGATTGGTATTGGCTAAAAATACATATTTTGTCATTTTCATCAACTTTTATCTTAAAGTAAATATTATGTATTGGTTGTATTAAATCATTGATTTATTTTTTCTTGCACAAACTGAATGTAACATTAAAAATTATTTCTTTCCAACACCAACTTTTTGCACTCGTGAAAAAGATCCTTGTTATGCACATAAATATTTCACAATTCAACAAGACCTCAAAAATCATATTGGTCAACTTACTTCTGATTGACAACAGTTTTTGCCTTCCAGGAAATTTTCCATCACATTTTTCTCTCATTTGGCCGACTAAGTGTTTAAATTCGGCCCCTAGAGTGGATATTAAATGTAATCTTGAATTGTTATAAAATTCTTCCAAAAAATTAGGATCTGAAGCAGTTTTTGTCGAAAGCTTATTTGTCTGTTCAGTTACTGCCACATTTGAATTATTTTGTACTGGTAATACATTGGAACTACTCTGAATTGTTGAAATTGAACTGCACTCTATTAAAGAAGCATCATTGGAACTTTTTTCCACCAGTGATGGTTTTTCAATTACAGGAAAACCTATGCCTGGTTGTGTTTTACTTTGATTTGTGTACAAAAGATATCTACGATAATCTAGTAATTTGCCATAAGCAATACTTTCCGTTATCCAGGATGGTTTGACTATTGGAGTGGTACCAATATGTTTTATCTTAAAAAAGAAATATATATGTACAAATGTATTAGTTTATTAACTATATATTGTATTATTATTTTAGCATTCAATAATTATATATATGAAGCAAACTGATTTTCCATATCTCAGATGTGGCCCTATTTTTTAAAGAGATTTGATTTGATCTGAAATTTTTTCGATGTTTAATTTGGGAAATTATATATAGGTCCAAAGAAAAATTATTTTAGAGCATTTACGGATTACCTTAACGTTTGGTAAATTTGAAGCAATTATATGGGTCGTGCTGGAGACTTGATACATATGAAACATGCCTCCATAAGCGGCCATAAGATTTTTTAATTCGTCTGATGGTGGGCGTGTTAATCCATTAGTATGAATAGCAACTCCTTCAAATATGTCTGAAATTTTTGGAGTTTCTGATTCTTTGAATTGGTCTACTAGCTTTGCCCTTTTAGCGGCCATGTAACCACCCTAAAGAAGTTGCCAAATTTTAATCATAAAACCAATTAAAAAAATTACAATAGTGAATTTTTACCCATTTATCAAAACCATCGTCTTCACCAAATCTTCTGGTTTTCTTGGAGTTCCTCTTATTGGTTTCTTTATTTTCTTCATTTTCCATATTGTATGCTTAATAGGTATTAATTTAAAAATAATATTTCCATGCATATAGACCATAATACATTTTAAAAATTGATTTGTTTTATTTGGCAACAATATACATATAAATTTAAATACCAAAATAGGTTAGTTTTCTTCTTCTTTCTTTTCTAAACTCCGACTACTTCTATATCCAGTTAGGCAAATATCCATTGAAACATTCAACAGAGCCGGTTTCAGCAATATTGTACAATAATTTTTTTTAATAATTCAGCGCAGAACCTTGTAGAACTGAGTAATTCCAAACTTTTGGGACACACTATGCAAAATGAGTTACAAAATTAATAAAACACAATGGAAAGTAAAAACATTTATTTCTAAAAATGGAAGACTTTTCATGGAAGCAGGGCATTTAAATTCATATAATGAATAAAACAGTTAGGTATAATTAGTACTATCAAATCTTGAATAGTCCCATAAAGCCCGATAAAGCAGAAAATAGCGCACATATCTTAGCTGTCCTATAACGGCTATGGAGGCAGCATCCAATAAGAAATTAATTTATTATTCCATATGGAATATAATCTCTTTGAGAGTATAATTCAGAATTTTTGTGATCTGGAGGGTGGCCATGAAGTAGTTCTGTCATAAAGCTGATGTAAGTGATTGCCAATCTGAGAGTTTCAATGCGGGAGAGGCGTTTTTCGTAGGCGAACGTTGGTACCTAAAAAAATATAAAGTTTGAAAAAATTACATTTTATATCAAATAAAAAATTACGTTTGAAAATAATTTTAAACTTTTACCTTTCGTCGAAGTTTATCAAATGCCTCGTTTAAATTAAACATTCTCCTTCTCTCTCTAATATTAGCTGCTCTTCTTTGAGCAATTGTAGCCACCCTTCTGCGAGTTTTTTTAGTTTGTGAACTTCCACTGGAGGACCCGCTTCTTCCTAAACGGTTGGTAACTAGTCCACCACACTGTTGTCTTTGCCAAACTATCAAATAACAAATAATGTAAACTAAATTAAAGCTGATTTTTTTTTTCGTGATTTAACATTGCTGTTTTGGAAACCGTAAACGATAAAAGGACGATTAAATGTAGCAAATGTAGCTATAGTGGCTTGGGTATAGTAAATGTTTCTTTGATATTTCACTAGTATATACCATATACAATAAGGAAAGGATATGTCTAAGAACGATTCATTGAGACATAGATATGATCCTGCTTTATACAAACCGCCAATGCCGATAAAGCAACTGGTCAGCCCATCAAAGCAGCTTGTCGGCACATCTGGGAATTTTGTTTTTATATTTCTGCAATTTAAAATGGAATAACTATACCCGCCTGAATTTATTGAGATTCGAATACCTACTCGCCATCTTGCTTAATCCTAAACAATTAATTGATCTGAGCCACGTTTTACTTTAAAGTTAAGCATCGGATAATTTTCCTTTTATACGGCCAAATGAATAATTATGTAAACCCCTGCAATGAAAGCCTGCACCAGTATACACCAAGCGCGTTGTTGCCGGATGAAATATTTTTCCAATCGTCTTCCACTTTGCAGAAAGAAATTACAATCTCGTCCATAATTGGCACTACCCTGTACATGTTTCACTCAAAACTACAAGTGGACATGAAAAATATTTAATTCAAGCTAAAACTTTTGAGTCACAGGGTTATCTATCTTTTACGTTTTCAACTGAAATAAAAATATTTAAAATAATTATATTACCTATATGTTTGGTTTGATCTGTAAATATTTAGTACCCTGTATTATTAAAAATAATTTTAAAATATGGAGCTAAAGGGCATTCGCAATTTTTCTAATGTATGGAGCTATTGGAAAACTGTGTATGTTATAATAAATGAAACATATTTTTTATTATATAAAGAATATTTTTGTACAAAAATATTTACCCAAATCAGAGTTAAATGCAGTTAAAATTTCTGGATAACCACTCAGAGCAGTGTTTGGGGCAGAAAGACAGTGGTGCGGATCCCATATACCTGGATATCCATTTATATCTGGTGGATAAGCTGGAAAATCTGGACCCTGAAAGAATTTTTATTATTAGCGGAGGTATAGTTTCTCCATTTTCAATTACAGAACAAAATGATCCCGCTTTATATAAGCCGCAAATACCGACAAAGCCACTTGTCGGCACATCTAGAAGCCGCCAAATTTTGTTTCTGCAATTGAAAATGGAAAAACATGAAATCAAAGTCCCGCTGGACTGGAAAATTAAACAAAAAAAAAGAAAAAACGAGATAGACAACGTCAAATAAAGAGGGAAATAAAATATAGCCTGACGTCAAGTATGATTATTATAAATAATTCAAAAAACTTGCAGTTATTTAAAACATTATATCTAAACTGTTAGAAGGCGATCAGTAATGTACTCTCCCAATGGTCGTTATATGAATAAATAAGTTGTTGGACAAACTGGAACAATGGACCTTAGATTTAGATGTTAAAAAAGGTAGGAATTAAATTTATGAAATATTCATTTTTGCTCTGCGATCCTCACGCGACAAAATTGTCAAACATTGTCTTCAAGTTTATGGGGCAAAGATTTGCAAGAAGAAAGTTTGAAAATATTTATAAAACCCAATATTGCGAATTATTAACAAAATCAGCCCTACAAAGCCGATGTAAAGATTCCGAATATTTTGATATAGCTTTCTTTCAAATATCTCGTATTAAAAACCCAGTTCCAGTCGATGAAAATTCCTGGAAATATGAAATTTTAAAATATTTATCTGAAAGAAGGGTTGGTAATTCAGAAAATGTATTAAAATGGTGGAAAAGAGGCATGATTTTTTTTTGCGGAGGTGAAGAGAACCTTTATGGGGAGGTTATGAGCCTAAAATCTCAAGGTCTACCGTGAGAATCTCCATTCCAGGCATACTCACTAAAAAATTCACGTCTGACCGAAGCCATTTCCAATACTATCTAAAATGGCTAGATATTTTCTAGCGATACCTTGTTTAATGTCTTTTAAAGTCCTGGATGGCTAATAGAGTTTTAACAGACTTTATTTCATCATTAAAATATGAAGACAAAAAATCAAAATGAGATCAAAAATTATAATATTCAACACTAACAGAAAATTTCATTATTTAATTATTCAAACTAGTTTGATCAAAATATTTTATTTTATAGTTTGATTTGATTTGATTTGATTCACAGCACTGCTAGGCTTGATTTGAGTTTGATTTGATTTCAAATCAAACTCGTTAATCGCTAGGACCATGTATCATTACTCGATTTTTCTGAAAAACGATGCAACATTTGTTAATAATGAAACATTTTTGTATTTTTCTAATTTGTAAAACGTTGTTTGCAAGAAAGGGTGGATTTATCGATTTTTTACACAAAGAAGAAAATGTTGGTGCTTATATTGGAATAATGGAAAAGCATTTAAATTTTTGTCACCATTGTTGACGAAAAAATAATATTTAGACTAAAATTAAAAAAAAAATCTTACGTTGCTCGAGTCCCACGGACCTCGATCGTTAGGAAATGACATTTTCATTACAGCAACTTAAAATATGACTTTATACAGCCTAATAATTAGTCACTTAACACCCAGTACACCCTCAAATATTATTGCAACTTTTCACTCATACGTCAAAACTACTACTAAACAGAAATAATATTATTTCTAATAATTCAAAAACTCTCATTATATCTACACGTAGTCCTTTGCATCCCTTATTCCGAAGGGTGAAAGTATCTCTAATTCTGCTATTGGTTGGAATGGTAATAACGGGGTGGTTTTATTAAGGGACGTAGCCAATGGCTCCTCTTCAACATGTTGCAGTTTAGGATTTGGGAGTTTGGAGTTTAATTTGAGTTTGTATAAAGGGTAGTTTCGTTTAATGTGACAGTATTGACTTTCGAACTGTTTTAGAACGCATTGGATGTTGACAAAGTTATGAGAAACTGCAAATTTTAATTTTCATCGCATTGTTTCCAAGAGAAAATGTGATCAAATGCGACAGACTATATAAAATGATATTAAAATATTAAAAAAATATGGGATGTAGGTTACAATACTTTTTTATTTGTTAAGAGAAAGTTGTACTATATAATATCCAAGGGTGGATTTACGGGGGGGGGGGGGGTGGTAAAGGGAGTAATTACCCCCACCCCATGATTATAATTTATAAAAAAATGTATAAAACATAATACACACAAAACTGTTTTACATAATAAGGAAAGTGGTGCTTCTTTATAACGCGATAAAGAAAAATGTATGCAGCTTCCTTATTTTACTAGACTTTTAATAGTAGCAGTCTAAAAGTGTTTTTATTTGTTTTAACCATTTCTAAGTACTTTCCTAGTCTCTTTGTGATTATAATTTAGTATTAATAAAGTTTTTTTTAAACATGTTGTCTTTAGTTCAAGAAATGAAGTAAAATCATTGAGCAGAAACAGATCGACTTGAAATTTTTTGCAAATTGTTAGGAAATGTGTTTAGTTCAGAAGTAGAAAACTTTCGATAGTGGCGTTTTTTTCATCAAAAAGTGAGGGAAAAAAAGAAAATAAACTTGCGCAATCGATAAATTATCCCTTGTTAATGAATTAATGTTAAATACAATTTTTCATGAAAATAAACCCGTCCCGAGTTATAGGGCGTAGAAAATTACGATTTTCACCATAAAAATCGTACATTTCTAAAAGTTTTTTAAATATAACCGAAAATCTTATATTATTTCGTAAAAATTGATATGAACTAATTTTATGGTCTTGAGCTAACAATTAAAATGATTTTTTTTTATTTTTCTACGATTAATACGAAGGAAGATCTGGCAATTGAAAAATGGGTGTTTAAAGAAACTGGATCGTTCTAGCGCAGGGGTTCTCAAACTGTGGTACATTACAATGTTTTAGTGGTACAATTTAACATTTAACATTTTGTTTTCAGAAACACATATTTTTCTTCAAGTTTTTGACTTTAACGGCTCTAGCGTTAATATTGAAATGACGACTTTTCCAAAAACTTCGAACAATTTCGCGACACATTGATTTTTAACGGCGAATTGCTTTTATGGTGGTACATATATTTTTGTTTCATATTTATGTGGTACAAATTTGAAAAGTTTGAGAACTGCTGTTCTAGCGTAATTATCTCAAAAAATATGACTTCCACAAAAAAATGTATATAACATCTTAATGAGAGAATATTGGGAACATTTTAAGACCAACCAGAACCGTTTAACATAAGCAGAAAAAAAGCTATGGACAAAATAAATTTTCTGCATGCTATAACTCGGGAGGGAACATTAATTCATTAAAAAAGGTAATTTATCAATTGCGATAAAATTTTTTCTTTTTTTCACACCCATACTCAAAACGCAACTAACGAAAGTTTTCTACTTCTGGACACCTTTCCTAGCAATTTTCAAAAAATTTTAAGTCGATCTGATCAGTTACTAGTTTCTGCTCGATATTACAAAAAAATTTACTAGCTTTCTTGGACTACTTGGTAAGTTTTACCCCTCCCATAAAGAAAGCTAAATCCGCCCTTGATACTATCCAGGGGTGGCCAAGCTCCTTGATATAGTCCGGAGCCATTTTCAAAATTTGAAATGTTTCTCGAGCCGCAATTAAATACGTATTTAAAAGGTATGCAAAAAGGTATTAAAAATTTTTTTTTACAGAAATTATATTTATTGAAAACATATAAATATTAAAAATTAAACACATTTATTTGACTTATCTTGATAATTCTTTAAGATTTGGTGAATAATTGGTGACAGCACTTCTCAGTAATTCTTTGAGACCTCGTCCGTTAGTAGCCATTACTAGCCATTAGTGAGCCATTACTGGCCACTAGCTAATAGTGAGGAGCCATTACGGGCCACTAGCCAATAGTGAGGAGCCATTACTAGCCATTAGTGTACAAAAATTTAACTCGCGGTTTACTCCTCGGTTAATACTGATCGGTGTTTGGATTTCACGAATTTTAAAGTGGGAAAAAATGATTTCACATAAGTACGTTGTTCTGAATATTGAAATAATTCGACAAGCAGCCTTTTTTCATTCAGAATACTTCGATTCTGGTACAAATTTCCAAAATTCGGTAATCGATGTCGACTTTCAAGTCTTGAAATCTATTTTGGAATTCCGTCAATATTCCTTCTAGCTTTTTTATATACTCGTTGAGTTTTTCTTGTTTAATATTGGAACTAATTTTTTTAATTCGAGGAAAATGATAAAATATTTTATTTTTAACGTCCTTTTGAAAAAGTTTCATTTTAGTTTGAATACTAAACATACACTGTGAGAGGTCAGATATTATTTTATCTTTCCCCTGCAATTGTAAATTCACATCAAGTCTTGTAACCACTCGTCATGGTCTAATTCAGAATAAGTTATTTCTACAAAACGATTTAATACGTTGTAGATAACCATCTAACAATGCAAAAGAAATTAATGTCATTTGGAAGTTCTTCGTCCTTTAATTCTTCAAGGAAATTTTTGAATTGTCGATTTGGTGCGACTGTAATTTACAATGTGTAATATTGTTTTCATAACATCGGGATATTTTGAAAATCAGTAATTTCAAAGACATTTTGAAACACATACGAAACGATAATAATTTTTTAAAATATAATAGCACAAAAATGAAAAGGGAACTCGGGTACATTTATCGAGAGCCACAAATAATCATTCAAAGAGCCGCAGATTGGCCCCCCTGTAGGTACTATACTATAAAACAGTGTATGCATGAGTTTCGTAGTACCTAAATTTTAGGTACACATATTGGTAAAGATCTAATTTATGGTCCTATCTTCTCGCTTTTTCAAAATTTGATTTTGTTTTATAATAATAATAATTCTTTTAAACTTACCTGTTTCTGTGGTTTCAGGTGAAAGATGTTTCAGTAAATTTAAAATTATTAAAAATTACTTGAGAAATAATATAACACAATAAAAGCTTTCCGCTTTCATCTGTATTGGATCCTAAATCTCTGAAAACATTGATTTCACCGAAATTATTGACTAATTTGTTTCTTAGAAAGCCAGAAGAGTTATTTTATAGTTATACAGGGTGTTTCATAGTTAAACCGACATACGTTAACTGTAAATAGAGGGTACTTAGGTGATTCCAAATAACCTTGGTTATTGGGTCTAACGCCTTTAATAACCGAGATACGGGGTGTTTCATCCATTTCGGCCAATATTTTGATAAGCCGTAACTTTAGAACCACCCTGTAGATTTCTCTCATACTTGGTCCAGGTATAGTGTGTTAATAGCCCAATCCTATAATATAAGAACTACAATTAAAATCCAGATTCGGATTAAGAAGAATTTGTAAAATTTGAAAATCCCCAAAACAACACCCTCTGTGTATCAGATTTTTTAAAATTGGGACGGATATTTGAAAAGAACGGAAAAAAATGAGTTAAAGTGAATTTTTTTTTTAAGTGCACATCCCATTCTCCTACTGGAGCTTTAACGCCAAAATACATCAAATGCATTTTTTTCATTTTCACAAGCAGTAACTTTCGAAATACCTGGTAGATTTTTTTCATATTTGGTACAGGTATCATTTTTTAGTAGCCCAATCGTATCATGTAAGGACTACACTACAGTTAAAATCCAGATTTGAAAATTCCCAAAGCAACACGCTGTACATCAGTTTTTTTTAAATTGGATCAGACATTCGAAACGAATGGAAAAAACTGAGATATTCTGATATATTTTTATAAATGCACATCTCGTTCTACATATTACTAAACTTTTAAAGTTAAAATTCAGTTAATGCAATACTTATTGTCATTTTCATAAGCCATAACTTTGGAAACAACCTGTAGATTTCTTTAATAATTAGTACAGGTAGATTGTTTAACTAGCACAATCGTGCACAAGAGCTAAAGTTAAAATCCAGACCCGGATTAAGAAAAATTTGTAAAAGTTGGTAATCTCTAAAATAGGAGCCTGTATATCAGATTTTTTAAATGTAATCGGATTCCTATTTAAAAAAGGAAAAAGAAAAGAAAAAAGATGTGTTATAATGTGTTGAAATATTTTTATGAGTGCACTTGAGCGTTCTACAAAAAAAAATACAGATTTAATTTTTCGGATTAATTCCGGATATAAAACTCATTAAAATATCAAGTAGGCTTTGGCAATAACACATCTTTTTTTAAATAGATATCCAATTACATTTTAAATAATCTGATATACAGGGTGCTATTTTAGAGATTATCAACTTTTACAAATTTTTCTTAATCCGGATCTAGATTTTAACTTTAGTTCTTGTATTGTACGTTTGGGATATTTAAACAATCTACCTGTACTAATTATTAAAGAAATCTACAGGGTGTTTCGAAAGATATGGCTTATGAAAATGACAATAAGTATTGCAATAATTGAATTTTAACTTTAAAAGTTTAGTAATATGTAGAACGAGATGTGCATTTATAAAAATATGTCAGAATATCTCAGTTTTTTCCATTCTTTTCGAATGTCTGATCCAATTTAAAAAAAAAAATGATGTACAGCGTGTTGCTTTGGAGATTTTCAAATTTTTCTTAACCCGTATCTAGATTTTAACTGTAGTGTAGTCATTACATTATACGACTGGGTTACTAAAAAATGATACCTGTACCAAATATGAAAGAAATCTACCAGGTATTTCGAAAGTTACTGCTTGTGAAAATGAAAAAAATGCATTTGATGTAATTTGACGTTAAAACTCCAGTAGTAGAATGGGATGTGCACTAAATTTTAAAAAATCTGATACACAGGGTGTTGTTTTGGGGATTTTCAAATTTTACAAATTATTCTTAATCCGGATCTGGATTTTAATTGTAGTTCCTACACTATAGGATTGGGCTATTAACACACTATACATGTACCAAGTATGAGAGAAATCTACAGGGTGGTTCTAAAGTTATGGCTTAACAAAATATTGGCCGAAATGGATGAAACACCCCGTATCTCGGTTGTTAAAGGCGTTAGCCCAGTAACCAAGGTTATTTGGAATCACCTAATTATCCTCTATTTACAGTTAATGTATGTCGGTGTAACTATGAAACACCCTGTATAATTATTAGGCAGTCTTTGTAGAAGGACTGATATACACTTTTCGTTTCACGAAATTTATGCATTAGTACTTTTTTTATTAGATTATATTTTCGAGTAAATAGTGTTGTTTTGTTCTTTTCTAATTAAATGTCCATTTTTATTTCAATAATAATATTTTTCTTTGTTTGTTATTTTGTCACTATTATAAGCTATTAGCAGACCAAAAAATCAAGTTAATTAGTCAAAATATGAAAAACTCTCTAGAGGGGCGGCACATTACGCATTCGCACGCCCTGCTAGGATCGGCCCTATCAGTAAAGCAATTAATTATTATTATTTTTAATATGCTCTTCAACATCGAATAATGTTCCAAAACAGTTGCAGCACAAAGATTTTTGGAATTTTCGATAACTGAAGCATTTTTGGAATAAATCTTCCTTTTGATGTTACAGTCAATAACCTTTCTTATACTGCTTCAATCACACCTTTTTCAAAAGCTGTAGTATTATTGAGAAACTTTAAAAATGTGTGTTTTTAAACAATGACAAATGAGTTATGATTTATATAGTAACATAAAAAAACTTCCCGAAGATACAAAATAAACAGCAGTGAAGACACCATGAGAGTGAAGTGAATTAATCTCTCCGGATTAAACCGTTCACTTTAGTCCCTGATATATAACATACTGTAATTTAATTTGCTTTCCAATCTGTAGCTCGAAACATATCTGACGTCTGATGAAAAATGATATAAGATTACTTCAATGTGCAAAATAATCCGTTTTGTTTGAAAATGCGTGAATTTTCCGTAAAATTGAGACAAATCCATCAACCAGAACATAGTCTATTGTTCTGTGGATGCCACCGATACCGCTAAAAGATAAATACAATTCGACTTTGACACCCCCAGTATTTCTGATTCGATTTGGACAGGGTGTATTAGCTAATATTAAATCTACAGCCCTCTATAATTTTGCGCCATTCACGCACGTGCAACACTTAATATAACTATAACGAGAGGGATGAAATCTGTTGGTTACTTTGAAGTCTGACTTACAAATATAGGATCGATATGATCTCAGCAAATGTTTAAATCAAGGAGCTTGGCCAGAAGTATTTAAGAGCTCTGTATTAAGTGGCAACCGGAGTTCTTGTGAGAAACAAATTTCACTTCTATTTTATGAGGATTTTCTAATATAAAATTGTATTTATATGCGCGCCACTGGGAATACATGGCGATGGAATATTTCTCGAGAGCTTTAAATGTATGTAACCATGTGGCAGCACTTTACAAAGATATTTAAGAAAAAAATGGGAAACCATATTATTTAAAAACTATTTGATATTTATTAAAACAAATAGGTGCAAATTTTCATAGATTTAATGCAGAATGGCGCGGATATTTTTTTTGTGATTTTCCATTTAAAATTAACAAAATAAATACTTTTCGAAGGTTTACAAAAAAATCAAGGTTTCTCCACCCTACGTTTTGTAATTATAAGTATTTCCTGAAAATTTCACAAAAATCAAACTAAAACTAAAGGCTTAAAAGGTTATTCAAATATTTTAAGGGGTTCGGTTTGCTCTTAATACCAATTTTTAAAGAAAGCTGCTAACAGCAAAAATGATTAATGGAATAGTTTGACTTTCGCGAACTCATTCTCCTCAACTACAAAACAATTTCACTTTTACTAAATAAAGATTAACGTCATTTATAGACAAATATGAACTAATTTCTCTATTACAGTATAAATTCACAACGAAAACTAGCCATAAGTAATTTATTGTTATTATTTGGCAGCGAAACAAGTGCAAATATCAACTTTTCAACGTTTGTTATATACACGACATTGGCTTCATCTAAAACTTTTTTGCCATATTTTATATGACATTTTTCTTGGTCTCACAAAAATTATAATTTACTGTTCAGCGTTCACTCATAACTATAAAATCACCCGTTTTAATTTCATGTCCCCAACCCTCTTAGATTATAATTTTGCGGACATATGGAATCGGTTTCAATAAAGCCTTGTTTTTGTATCAAAGGGGATTAGCCCTCTTTGATCCTATTACATGCTATCACGCTCTTAATATAACAAGTGAGGGGATTTCACTTGTCAAAATAGATATTTACGTTCTTGGCTTTTTCGCTTCAATAGATGATTCTAATCACTATTAATTAAAAAATAAAAGATAATTTCAAATTAACATTAAATTAAAAACAACTGAAATATTTAAAATTATAGTAAATATTTATACTGTGTGTCCCAAATAAAAGTTTAATATACGAATGGAGAAACAGTTTATCTTAAAAAACAATTGCTGGAATACAGGGAAAATAAAAAATGATGATTCGAGGCATTTGCATTGCTTTATTGGTTGCATCTGCGGAAAGTTAAACATATTCCCAGTAAACACAGGATATCCGATGGACATCCATCAAAAGTCCATAATTGGTCCATATGGACATGGGCCAGAAAAGGACGTCCAGTGGATGTCTAGTGGACGTCGTTCATGGACGTACAATGAATAACCATTAATGGATATCCTTTTCCGGTCCATGTTCTTATGGATCAATTATGGACCTCTGATGGACCAATTAACTTCGAAATAAATTGTTACTGTTGGCATTCCTTGAACTAATTTCAACTTGACAGGTTATTTATTTGGTTCTAAGTTCTAATGGATTTAGAATATTGTTAATATAATTTCTTCAAAAAAGAAAAGAGATTTGTGTTTTAATCGCCAGGTAAGAAACATTTATTTTATAGAACGGGAATGTTAACAGAGCTCTGGAAAGTCAACCTATAGAGCAGAATTGTTATGCCGTTAATCACTTTTTGTAACTCAAATCATCAATTATTTTATTTTACTGGATGTTGCGCATTACTGCAAAATAGAGTTTACTTAATTTTTATCAGCAATTTTTAATTCACTTTCAAAAGTTTGAAATACTTATAAATTATTAATGGCGTCTTCAAATAAGTGAATATTTCTAGTTGAGGCCGCCTCTGTACTTTGTGAAGTTGCATTTTGTGTATTTTACCAGCGAATCTGTGCCGGACCACCTAAAACGACTTTACATCAACAGTAATATTTTTTTACGTTGTTGACAACGTTTAAACGTAACTTTAAGGTTGGTAATAGGTTTAAAATTTTGAATTACTGTCATACTGTCTACCATTTGTATTTTGATTTTGTTTGTTTGTGCTTGATAGATTAAGTGATTTATTTTTTATTAAACAAAGTTTTTTTAATATTGATAATTTATGTCTATTTGTCGCAGAAGCTAGAATGGCTCATTTTACATTCTTGATACCAAGAAAAAAGGAAGATTTATTAAGAAGTGGCGTTAAAAATGAATACAGTGTCATAACTTTATACAATATTTCCCCTTGACCCGCGCACCAAAAGTAGGCGTGACTAATTATAAATAAATAAATATAAGATTTTTTTTTGTTCTTTAATTTATGGTTTAATAAACAATACTACAGATTAATCTAGTGTTTACTACAACGTGGCCAGAGGAGAATAAAACGTGATATACCATAAAAAACTTTTACGTATGTTAGTAATAAGTGTCTTTAAAATGATCGTAAACCTATGAAGAAAATTCCAATATCAACAAGTTGACTTTAATATCATTAAATATCTTCTCTCCGACTATATAGACGTTGTTTTAAGACGCAACATATCCTCCGTCGATAGGTAAACAAGTTCCAGTTATCATACTAGCTTTATCGCTCAGTAAATATACTACTGCATCGACAACTTCATGTACTTCCCCGAACCTTCTCAATGGAATCTTCTGTAACATAGGACCAGCTACAGCGGGATCAGACCATCCTAACTTACCCATATCTGTCAAAATGACGGTTGGATTGACGGCGTTGAATCTGATGTTTTTGGGTCCGTATTCTAGGGCTGCTGCTCTGGTGAAAGCGTCTACAGCACCTTTTGTAGCGCAGTATACAGTGTGATCATTTAAACCTACCAAGGAAGCTTGGGAAGAAACGTTGACAATGCTTCCTGGAGCTTTTCTGGATAGAAGGCTTTTGACCACAATTTGGCTGACATGGATCATAGCTTTGATGTTTACGCCAAATAACCTAACAAAAATATGGGCGATTAATTACAAAATATTTAAATAGAGTAAGTTATCCATTTTTCTCAAATGTGGCCAATGTTTAATAAAATAAAACGCCTCTAAGTCGGTACCACAAAATTTTTTAATAATAAAGAATGGAGTTTCGGCAGATCTGCCATCATCAGGCCTGTAATAACGGTATCCGTAATCTTAACCCTTTAGCTGCGGAATACGCGCTTTATATGTGCACCTATCCAAACAATGGCATTAAAAATAGTGAAAGGGTTAATCTTAAAATTTTTAATCTGATTGCATACCGTTATTACAGGCCTGATGATGGTAGATCTGTCGAAACTAGTTGCGCCCATTTTTTATTATTAAACAATTTTGTGGTACTGACTTAGAGGCATTTAAAATGTGTGTTAAAATTAAGAAGTTTGCCTGTGCCGCCGGGTTTTGTTGGACGTAACAATAGACTATCCTTATTTTAATCCCTTTTAAGACTCTGATGAGCGAACGGTTGGGAAATTGTGTATTTGTTTGTATTATTTTTTTGTTACTATTTTAAACTTAAATAATTGTAATTTAATCTTGCTTGCTTGTATTAGGTGTCCCCTCGCCACTCACCCCTGAAAAAAAAATTTTTTTGGTTGGCTAAGTCCAATTTTTTGTTTTTTGTGTTTTTTTGGTGGGCGAAACTTGGTAAATTCAATATTTTCATTTTGTACAGTACCTACACACCGAAATAATACTCAATAATACATATTCAAAAAATATATATTTTTAAATGATGATTTTATGTACCCCGTAATATATATATTACTCCGGCTCGATCGCGATTTCAGTATAATATAGTTTTTTTTAGTTGAAATTTCTGAAAGATACAGGACAAAAAAAAGGTAACTAATATGGATGCACTTTTCGAATTCTTATTTTTTTATCATGAGAATGGATTACGTTTCCGACCATCGAACCTCTATTCATATTTTTATTTTACCTGTCACAGTCACTTTCTTTAACCTCTGTCAATGGGCCTAAAATAGCCAACCCTGCATTGTTTACCAACAAATCCACATTTCCTAGATTTCTTAAGGAACATTCGGTGGTACACCAATCAGTTAAATCCAAAGTTATAATTTTAATTGAAGGACATTCTTTTTGAAGTGAGGTTAGAAGTTCTGTATTTCTTGCCACAGCGATCACGTTTGCTTGACATTTTACCAGCTGCTTGACAATTTCTCTACCGATTCCTTGGCTAGCACCAGTTACAAGTGCCGTTTTACCTTTGAAATTTATTTCCATTTTACTTTAACTGATAACTCTGACCACGTTATAAAGAGTCTTGAATGTGGAAATGAGAAAATGCAACTGTCAGCTAAGATCAAGTTCGCTATATAGTAAGGTCAAATCATTTGTTGATAAGTACTACGATAATAAAAAATTTATGAGCTATTTAATACAGAGTGGATACACATTGTTTGATATTGTTAATTCAGAGATAAGTACACAATTTTTATACTTATTTTCAGTTTGTCTTCTTTGTTACCAGATATTTAGGGCGAAAACTATAATAGATATTGAAAAACGGAATCTGCAACAAAAGTTAGCTGCAATAATTATTTTTCTAACAAGTGCGCAAAGTGTTACTTTTCCGCTTGCAAATACATATAGACGAACGACGCTCGGAGAGCATGTAAAACCGTCGGTCCTGGCTATATAACTATAGGCATTAAGCAATGTAGAAAGCGGTAGTCGCGGCCTGAAAATTTCTACACCAGTCAGACTGAACCACCCGTCATACGAACTTTAATTTTATCATGCAATTAAGATAACAGAAAGTGCCAGGCATAAATTTTCTGCTATTGTCCACAAATCTTTAAACACATTACATAGCAGAGACATAAGAAATAAAATTATTTTTTCTGCATTAAAGGATTTAGTAACATAACAAAATCTTGTGAACAATAATTTATTTACAACATAAAATGTTCTTAATAAATTATAGTGGAGTCGATCTGGCTTTCGAAAACAGACTGATGAAATCAAGAATTTTTTGTCCCAATCGATGAAGTCATTCCTGCATGAAATGTTCGACCCAGGCGGCGTAGAGGAAGGGGCGATCTTCTATCTAAAGAACTTGAAAACGGTTTTTCCGACAAATCTCAGCCGGGTTTTATCCCACAAAAAAAATATTCTTACCAAAATTGAAGATCTTGACAAAACACGTAATCTCGTTCCAACCTGAACCCGATAACTTAATTAGTTCGCGAACTATCGCGATTTGAAATTGCAAGTATTTTAATTACTTACTTCTGGAGAGGCAATGGAGATAGGGGTCTTAATTTTTTGTGAATAAAAGGGTAATAACGAGTACTTTTAAGTGCCGGAGGGTGGAGATTTGTGGGAAAACCCTTTTTCAAGTTCTTTAGATAGAGGATTTCCTCCACCGCCGCCTGGGTCGAACATTTCATGCAGGAATGGTGGGGGGATCTGACTTCATCGATTGGGAAAAAAAATTCTTGATTTCATCAGTCTGTTTTCGAGCCGTTTTTCTCGCCAGATCTACTCCATTGTAGGTACTACTGCAAAAAAAACAAGTTAAAATCTTGAACGCATATAGTAATCTATCGCTGTCGAAAACGCTGCAAAACCCATGGCCCCTACTACTCCAGCTTTTACACCAGCTGCAACAAAATAATAAATATACATGTAGACACCAAATAAGAGTAAAGTAAATTTAAAATTTTTGAAAAAATATAGTACTAACTAAAACAAGAGCAACATGAGGAATAAGTACAAAAAGAAAAACAAGTTCTGTTCTGAAAAGTAATTGTTTAAATAGCCTTGTGAATGTTTTAATTAATATTAAAATTGTACATACCCCTTAAACCTATTAATCCACCTGTTACTCCACCTGCATAAGTTCCGTTTTTCCAATCTGACTTTCCCCTTGACTAAAAATAAATTTCGAAATAAACAATAATTTAAATTAACGAGTGATAACTTACTGATTCTATTATACATTCAACCCCGGAAAATAGAGCTCCTATCAATGCAAAATTCTTTGCATAACCTAGAGTAGTAGTTTTCATTTCCCTAAATACTTGTCTTGCAGTCTGAGGTTCTGCAGTATCAGTGACTGAAGCAGGTCCCATACTTGATGAGAAAAGACCTATAGCTGCTCCTAAACCATATCCTGGAATAGAGATCCCGTAACATAAACAATCTTTTTTATATTATAATAGTTCTTACCAACAACACAACTCATAAGAGACTTAAAAGTACAACTTTCAAAAAAAGATTCAACCATCTTTTCTTCATAGGTTTTTATTTGTACAGGTCCCACACTTTTTGGTATGATTATATTGTCTCTGTAACGAAAGTTGTTTCCTACAAAATATCTCATTAAATACTCCCATTCTTCGGCCGTAAAAGATCTTTTCTCTTGAGTCTCTGACATGTTTTTATGGCATAACCTCACAAATTACAACTTTAAGTTTTTTTTTTAAACACCGACTTATTCACTTATATACAAATTTAATTTTATAATGCTGACAAATTTTATATTTGAGGAATTATAAATAAAATGTATACAATTTGGATTTGAAATAATGAAATTAAAGTTATTTTAGGTTGGCAGCTTGATTTGATTCCTCCCTAGATCCTAGATCAAGTATGTAGGGATTGTAGAGTTAAATTTTCCGTATAAAGGTGCCCATTCACGGTCCTTCCAATCCATCGCTTCTTTATTATTATTAAAATAATAATAAATAAAATAAAATATTATGGCTGAAGGACCTCGATCGATGGCCTATTGGGATCCAATAAAGTACATTAATTATTATTATTAAAATATAAATATGGCAGATTTTAATGTCATCGTTTGCGTTTCCTTATAACATAAAATCTACTTGATGTAGGGTAGCAGAAGCAACCAAAAGTGGTGTCAGCACTGTCTTCTTTCACGCACCGAATTTAATTTAGCAAATTTTATTTACCGTTAGATATGACCTACACAGAAGAATATTTAAAAAATAAACTCACGAAAGAACTTGAAGCTTCACATGTGGTAAGTTCTATTTTAATATTCAAATTAATTTTTTGGGGATCTGTCAAATTTGGGACATAACCTCATTATTGATTTTTGCCGAAATGCTGCCACATCACTCAACAAATGAGGATATTTATCAGTAAATAAACTTAAGTGATGTGTAGATATTTTCTAAATTTGGCACTAAATCAATGTAATATTTTAAATTATTAAAATGGTCAAATTAAAACAAGTTTCATAAAAACACTCCAGTGTTATTGATCAAACGTCATCTTATATATTTATTGAAAATCCGTCCAACAACAACAAGATGTACTGTAGAATCGGTTCAGAAACGTGGTTAGTCGTTTTTGGGGCTTTCCTAGCAATCTTATTAAGAGCATGTACCGATTTACATCCTTATTCAGGAGAAGCAAAACCCCCCATGTATGGAGATTATGAAGCACAGCGCCATTGGATGGAAGTCACTACAAATTTGCCAATAAATCAATGGTATCACAACAGCACAGACAATGATTTAAACTATTGGGGTCTAGATTATCCTCCATTGACAGCATATCATATGTACCTTTGTGGTAAAGTAGCAGAATACTTAAATAAAAATTATACTAAGTTACATGACTCACGAGGATATGAAAGTGAGGATCACAAAGTGTTTATGAGGTACACAGTAATGATTGGGGATGCACTACTTTATATTCCTGCCCTTATATTGTATTATCACACTTGTATTAAAACCACAGATATACAAGATGGTGGAGTGAAGAAAAAGAAGCTTAAAAATCAAAAAAAGTTATCTGAAATTAAGCCAATGAGTATATCATTGTCTACTGTACTTGGATTGTTGTATCCTGGAATAATACTCATTGATCATGGTCATTTTCAATACAATTGCATTTCTCTAGGATTAACTATTCTAGCCATTATTTTTATCTTGAAGAATTATGATATTCTAGCCTCATTTTTTTTCTGTTTAGCTTTGAATTATAAACAAATGGAATTATATCATGCATTACCATTTTTTTTGTATCTATTAAGTACCTGTGTGCCTAAGCCTGGACAAAAAACAGTCTGGGGAATTTTTAGGTTATTTAGAATTGGTGTATCAGTTGTTTTAACGTTTGCAATTATTTGGTTTCCCTTCTTATTTGACTTAGATAATTTATTACAAGTTTTACATAGACAATTTCCATTGGCTAGAGGTGTGTTTGAAGATAAGGTTTCTAATATTTGGTGTGCCTTAAATGTAATTTTAAAATTTAAATCTAGATTTGATAATTATCAAATGATGAGAGTGTGTCTTTTTACTACTATTACTTTACTTTTACCTAGTTCTGTAGATTTATTTCTAAGACCTAACAAAAAAAAGTTTGTTCTAGCTCAAATAAATTCATCTTTAGCATTTTTCTTGTTTAGTTTTCAAGTACATGAAAAGAGTATTCTACTAGTAGCCATACCTATTCTACTACATTTTCCCTATGACCCTTTTACTTGTTATTGGTTCCTCTGCATATCCGTTTTTAGTATGACCCCTCTTTTACTTAAAGATAATTTAGCCATAGCTGTTATAGCACTGACACTTTTCTATTGTGTTACTTTTAGAGTTTCTATTGAACATAATTATAGAAGTAGTTTAAACAATCAAGATGGACTTAAAGAATATTATAGAAGTCTTCTACATTCTTTGCTAGATATAGAGTATAAAAAAGCGAGTCAAATAGGTATAGTTAAAGCTTCTCTGCAACAAATCATGAAAAATTCTGATGCTTTAAGATCTCTTATTTTTCACTGTTGTATGTTTCTTTCACTTATAGGTTGTTTAGTACTATTCTTTATATCTTTATTGCTTCATCCACCGCCTAGATTACCAGATTTTTACCCACTTGTTATTTCTGTATATTCTTGCATCCATTTCTTAGGTTTTTTTGTTTATTTCAATATTAAACAATTAAGGATACCTCAACAATTTGAAGATATAAGAATTGATAAAATGAAGTTATCATAGACTTGTAATTTTTGTAGATATTAGAAGTAGTTCAATTAAAGATTAAACATGTTTTGCCTTTTTTGGGCTGTTATAAATTGTTGTTTTTCAATAAAGTTGATTATAAAGTGTGATTGTTTTTTTAAATGGTATTTATATTTGTCTAATCTTTTTTTTATTAAAAATTGATTGTATGGTTTATTACAGTACTTTGTAATTAAAAAAAAAAAGAACAACCACGTCTCCAATTTATGCAATATTTTACACTCAACGTCGAATTCAAATTATAGGTAGTAATGATATAAAATGTTAGAAAGCCCAAGAAAGTCTGGAAGATCGTAAGTACTCAGGTTTTGGCCAGTGATACTAGAGTTATTTTATTTAAATTAATTATTAAAAGTTTGATACCAGACTGAAAATTTAGAGTTGTTAAAACTCTTCAGAATAGTTGAAGCAATCATTTTGGGGTTGATACAGGTTAGCTAGAGAAAGTGCTTTCAAAACTGGATCTATTGAGAGGTGAGTATAATTTCAGAGTTGTCCCACATGAAGAATCTTAATTTCTTGGTTGATCGAAAAAGGGAATTAGAACTTTGCTTTCAGCATAAACTATAATAAATGTTGTGCGGAGTTATGGTCAAAATATTCTGAAATTAAAAAAATTACTGGGATATTAGGGAACATTACAAACCGAGTACGATTTTAATTTTTTAAATATGTTTATTACTGTAAAGAAAACTTTAACCATGTTTTTCTAGCTAGTAATTGCACAATTATTTTTTTACGTTTGAATACCTAATTCTATTTTGATCTAATAATTAAATTGTTATGTTTTAATTACACGAAGTTTGAAGAGAGTATGTAGTTTATCTTTATTATTATCTATAGACAAACAGATTTGATGTTTGAACACATTGCATTTTAAAATTTAAATGCAAATCGACTAGGTATTGTCATTTAAATATGTAGTTACGTTTTTCGATGTGTTTATTTTTAGAACATTTCTTTTTTCAGGAAGTAGTAGATCAGTCAGACGGATGTGGAGGAAAATTCGCTTGTGTGATTGTTTCGGAAAAGTTTAAGGGGAAACCGCTCTTGGCTAGACACAGGTAAGAAAATAAAAAAATTTGCGAATGAAAATACTTTCATACAAAGGTTTTATGAAGAAGATATAATTTTTTTTCTAACTCTTTATTTACTACAAGTGTGTTTAATAATTTTATGAATTTCAAAATGCGTTCCTATATTTAATTTCGAAAGGATTTTGATTTGCGCAAATACGTAAAATTGCTAAAAGATCTTTTTTTTCTAGATTAGTCAATTCTGTATTAGAAGAAGAACTAAAGAGCATACACGCCTTCTCACAAAAGACTTATACTCCGGAACAGTGGGTGGAGCAGCAAAAGTAAAATAAAATGTCAAACAATATACCTTCTCAGTATCAAAATGTCAAAACTGCAGGTAAAATAAATCAGTCTTCCTTTTCTACATTAATTATCTGTTTCATGGCATTAGAACTGCAAAAATCCATTACTGTAATGTGCTGCCCCCAGGAAACAGTGAGAAAACCCTAAATTATTTCTAATTTCTGCAAACTTTCAATATAGTGTTTTTGAAATTGTACCAAAAGTGTCTGATTAGCTCCGAGACTGTCCTAGGCCTTTGAAAAAATACAATTTATAACAAAGTCAGAAAAAAGAAAACGATGGAAATTATTTTCAACTTTCTATAGGTTCGCGGCTAGAGGGTCTAATTGGCTATACTCGTAGTAATGCAAAAAAATCACATTTCTGTAAATGTCCAATATTAGTAATTTTGACAAAAGTTTTATTTAAACTTTTTGTTCTATTTAATTAAATAAGTGGGCTATCGTTTAACCCTTTTTAAAAGTTATATTTTTTATGTTTATGATGATACCTAAACTGTATTTATTCCTTTTGCGAATAAAGAAACATTCTATTCTATATTATTTTTTCTTTAGGTTTGGAAATATTTGTGTCTGCTCCAGGTAAAGTAATTTTACATGGCGACCATTCTGTAGTTTATGGAAAACTAGCTTTAGCAGCTAGTTTAGATTTAAGAACTAAAATACGACTTTCGGAAATAGATCAGCCCAACACGTTCATAATTGAGTCTCACGCCTTGAATGTTAGTTATAAATTCGATTTAGAGGTAAATACATTTTAAAATGTGCATTCAGATTGAACGTAATCGAATATTTTTTTTATTTTAGAAAATAAAATTAATTTTTACCGAACCTCTTCCACTACTTGTAGACCAGAAAGATTATAGCTGGGAATCTCCTAATCTTTTAAATCACGATGAATTATTGCACAAAATCGAATATTTTTTAGCTGGTCTGAATGTAACATTTTCTAGTGCACACCAAGTCACTTCAACCAAAGCTGTTTTATATCTTTGCGCTGGTATTATTGGATCAACTTCTACTGATTTAAAGTCTACGGCCATATATATTACTACTGATTTAACTACAGGCAAGAATAAATGCAAAAATTGTCCAAATAAACCTAAACTAAATTAAATTATACACAGGATACAAATCGCTTTCTTGAAAATAAATATTCTTCCTTTTTAGGCGCAGGAATGGGAAGTTCAGCGTCGTTTGCAGTTTGCGTAGCAGCGGCACTTGTGCAATATGTAAAAAGTAAAAGATGCATAAACAACTTTTCTAGGAATTTCTACAAAACGTCCAATTGGGAAATAGATCTAAACAAATTTAATGCAAAAGAATTGGATCTAATTTGTCAGTGGTCTTATTGTGCCGAAAAAATTATACATGGTACCCCATCAGGTTAGTTTTTTTATTTATAAATCAACTAATGTGTACCGAAAGTTTTGTATTACTATTTTACATTTTACAAAAATATTTCAAAATTTGTTTATATTTGTACACTACAGATACATGTGACCTAAATGGTACTTAAAAATGAATCAAATACAAAGTAAACAGAACAAAAATACAACAATTGATTCTGCTGCAATTGCTGGGACCAAGAAATTAATGTAACCCAACAAAACATGTCGGGGGTTAGACGGGAATTGTGCTTTTCTAGCCCTAATCGCCTTAATAGTTGGCTAATGACTTCCAAGACAAAAGAGGACTGTATAATAAGGTTACCTGCATTTGTTGCTTCCTGTTCGTTCTCGGTTACTTTGTTCTGTAATTTCTCCAATCAATTTTTATGGTTGTCCAAGATGTGTTTTGTATTCTCCAGAAATCCCAAAAGTCGAAAGACTTTATTAAAAAATACAACTTCTGGTCCAAGAGATCATTAGCTGTTTGCAACACAGCCAATGTATTGCCT
Organism: Crepidodera aurea; assembly: GCA_949320105.2. Taxonomy (NCBI): domain Eukaryota; kingdom Metazoa; phylum Arthropoda; class Insecta; order Coleoptera; family Chrysomelidae; genus Crepidodera; species Crepidodera aurea. The sequence goes on from OX439475.1 coordinate 42,661,686, forward strand.
AATGTGTTGCATAATTGGGTCTGATACATGGATAAAATCTTACTTTGCATTATTATGTCACCAGTTGGTTAAGATTATTTCTTTTCTATATCAATTCTCTCCCATCTACTCTAGCTTGAACAGTCGAACTTTTGTATTGTTATTGTAACGTTATTTTTTAGGTTTGGATAACACGACTTGCACTTACGGTTCTATAGTAGAATTTAGAAAGGGTACGCCTCCGACATTACTAAATATGTCTCGTTCCCTCAATCTTCTTCTTATCAACACAAAAGTGCCTAGAGAAACAAAGAAACTGGTAGCTACAGCAGCTTCGTATAATAAAAAGTTTCCAGATATCTTTAATAACATCCTGGATGCTATGGAAGCTATATCGGTTAACGCTTTGAAGAATTACAAGGATCTCACACAGACACCAGGTATACAATTTTATAGATACATTAAGCAGGGTCAAAGGGGTGAATGTGAAGCTATTACATTTATATGCTTAAAATCAAATTGGTTATTGCTTTATTTTTCTAAAAATTACACCACTTAATGTGACAAAAAAAATTAAAAAACGAAACTGACACAACATAAAGATATGATATAATATGCTTTAAGCTACCTAAACTCTTTTCTCGGCTCGGCTCTCTCAGTTTTGCTATTTTTAGCTTTCTATTGACCTTACGCGTGTTTAGAATTTGACATTGAATTCGGAGGCCCAACTGATGAAGTCAAAACGCAGAAACCGATCTTGGGAATAAATTGTTATACTTACGATAAAGCAAAAACTTCAAGGAACAAATATTAATTTTCGGGTTTATTGGGATAAAGGTTTTTTTTTTGGCGAATGTGTATTTATTTTATGTTTCACTTTACATCTGACAACAAATTTATTGTTTTTTAGGCGAAGAGACAAGCGAGATTTACTCAAACTTATGCCTTCTTTATTCTATAAATCACAGTCTCTTGAACTCCATGGGAGTAGGCCACAGTAAATTAGACGAAATTACGGGAATCCTAGCAGAAGCGGGTTTAAAAGGAAAACTTACAGGAGCAGGAGGAGGTGGTTATGCTATTTGTTTAATTCCTCCAAATTTTGATGCAGCGCTTTTAGAAAAAGTCTTACAAATTTTGACTTCTAAAGGCTTTGAAGTAGTTCGAACTGATTTGGGAGTGGAAGGCGTGAGATTGGAGAGCGCGTCTAGGAAAATTGGAGATAGTCAGGAATCGAAGTTTTGACATTTTGATTTTATTTTTAAGAACTGATTCAACATAATGCAATGAAGTTTTGATTTTTTTGTATTTTCAAACTATTATGTGAATATTTTGTAAAATCAAATAAAAAAATTTAGTTTTTTTGTTTTTGCTTGATTTTTAGGGGAGAAAAATTAATATATTGGCAAGTACTACCCCAAAAAACGAATTATTATTACGTTACCGCGACCTAAAGATACCAATCAATCTGGGGAATATTTTGATGTCCCATACTTAACACTATTTTGCTTGAAAGGGGTGGATTTTATGTTAAGATTTTGAGTTTTACCAATTAAATAATAAAAAAACCGCTATGGGACCCATAAACTTCATTTTTTATTACTCTTATGGAGGAAGTGGTAGTAGAAGCAACATAATAACGGCAGTGTGGCTAGTAGGTTCCCTGCACTCATTTTTAATGGTACACAAAAAAATATTCTTAGTTTAACCCTTGAAAGATTAACTAAGCAGATAAACCTAGAAGTAATATCTGGTAATGCATTCTCAAAAGTTAAATTCTATGAAGTTTTAAGTCACTTTTAATCCCGATTTTGTGCAAGAATTATTTTACCTTTTTAGATTAAAATTAATATGCCTAATTACAGAATAAGGAAAGGAGATTTGCTAGATATTGTCTAAAAACAATTTTCATACTTTTAAAATTTTAATAGGCAAAATACTAATAGACTTAAAAATTAGACAAATATGAGAAATAATAATAAATCTACAACTTTACTTCTCCTTTAGCAGCTTTGCACAATTTTGCTAATAAACCAGACATTTGAATTAAAGTGCACATGCCTTCAACAATTCTCACATGTGTCTGACCAATTTCCTAAAAAATAAATATTTTAGTAGTAGTAGATAGACTTATTATTAGGATGTTCTCACACAAAAGAGATACTAATAGATGTTAAAAAGTCGGATTTGATTGAAATATAACAAGAAGAAATCGCAAAGTGAGTAAATAAAAAATAAATCAATTAGGGACTGTTTTCCCCTTGTCTTATAAAGGTATTGGTACTAATAATATTGACAGAGTGAAATAAAACCAATTAAATTCTGGTCAACGTTTCATCCATATATTTGGACCTCTTCAGGTAAAATTAACTATGTGTTTTAGGTCTTAAACACAAAAAGGAGCTGAATTATATGGAGAAAACGTTGTCCTACATTTAATTTGCAGTCACCTACTTTTATATCCAATATGGTTTTGCTACTTCAAGGATGATAAACATATAGTATTTTTAAAAATACGTTTATTTTATGGGAAGGTTATATATAAACACTTTTACTTATGTTATGTTTTAGAATAATTTGGCTGATGTACTGTTTGGAAAACAATAAAAATTCTGAGGTACCATTTTTTACTAGGTTGTGGCACACTGGTCACTAATTTGGTTATTAGAAAACTTTTTCTTTGCTATTAAAAATAAAAACTTACCTTCACAAATTCTAGCTGTAAACCCAATTCCATATCCATGTTCTTGCACACCCTAAAAATATTTTTAATAATATCCTCGGCAGCATATCCTAAATTCCACAAATGTTCGATAACTTTATACGCTTTCCTTATATCCCCCTCGATACAACTTTTTAACATGTCTTTAATAAGCATTGGATGAGGTTCATCACAAACTTTGAAAACGTTTTGAGAGTTTACTTCACCAAAACCGTTATGGGTAGATTGGAGGTTGTTTAGAGCTTGCCTCATGTCACCTTGAGCAGTGAATACTATAGCTTCGAGACCATCTTCAGTGTATTTTACCTAATAAATATTTTTTTCATATAGAAGCAACTAGTGATTTTCAGAAATTCTCCAAAATGTTACAAAAATATTTTTTTTAAATATAAATTGCATCTGCACTTACATTTTCTTTTTCACAAATCTGCAAAACCCTCGCCATGATTTGTGAATCTGTTAATTTAGTATATCTCAAAATAGCACATCTTGATTGTATAGGCTCAATAACTTTTTCACTGTAGTTACAAGCTAAAGCAAATCTTGTAGTATTACTGTATATTTCCATTGTTCTTCTTAAAGCTTGTTGTGCACCTTCAGTCATGCTAAAAATGTAATAACTAATATATTTGCTACTTTAAGACATTTGTATATTGTGTACCTGTCGACTTCATCCAAAATAATAAATTTGTGTCTTCCAGGCGGTAAAGTAACTTTTTGTTGGGCAAACATTTTGATTTTATTCCTGACTATATCAATACCTCTATCGTTGGATGCATTTAGCTCTAGTACAGCATCTTTAAAAGCAGGCCCTAGTAATATTTTAGCGAGGCAGAGAATTGTTGTTGTTTTTCCTACACCGGGAGGACCCTAAAATAAGATAATTGAAATAAACTAATGTATAAACATTGAGGTTACTTACAGCAATTATTATATTGGGTACATTTCCCTTTTTAGAAAATATAGATAATCTTTCGATGGTGTCTTCGTTTCCTACTATATCTTCAAATGTGTGGGGTCTAAATTTTTCAATCCTACAAAAAAAAACGTTTAATGAACATTTGTATAAAATATGGGGACATATTTACCATGGAAGATTACAATGTTTTTTATTTGGCGCTTTTTCGGGTTTTTTAGAAGGCCCTGCAACTGCATTATCGTCTAATTCGCTAATATCTACTTCCATGTTCATTTTCAAAGAATTGTAATAAAAATCCTAAAAGAATAGTTTTTAAACTTGTTATTTGACAATTTGATTTTGGTAGCAGAATTCCCTCCAAATAATCTACTTTTTTAAAAATCAAAAAAGAAGAAATTATTTGATCTCGACTAATGCAAGTAGTGGTTAACAAATGTTGGCCAGACCAGAAGAGCTCCTTATGATTAGACAACACACAATTCACAAAGTCCATTGAATAATTTGTAGTAGAAAACATTTTCATTGATTTTCAATTGATCTTTTTTCAAGAAACTCGTACCAAAAATCTGTTTGTTTAAATTTGTATATTCTGCTAAATTAATAAGATTCTTAGTATAAAAAACATACATACAGGGCATTCTTTGAGCTAAGCCATTTGAAAATACGTGGTTTGATCTAATGTTCTAATTGGATAATAAAACCACTTAACAAAATATTCACTCGACGTTTCGATTTGCAAGTACTATAGTATTTTTTATCTTAATATTGATTGTTACTTTTGAAAACAATATTCGAAACTAAAATAATTGATAAAATATTAACAAAATAAATAATTACTTTTTTTTCATTTCATATATTCCTCATTCATTTCTGTAAACAAAGTTTTTTAGAGAAACTAATTTTGTTAGTGCTATTTAATAAATTAGTTATTTTTTTTATTTTTAAATTTTTAATATGTATTTTATGGTATATCTTTGACAAATTTTATATATATATATTTTTTTTTAACTATTTAAGATGGTTATTTTCAATTGCATTTTACTTTATTTTATTGTATGATTGTAATTTTAATGGGCGTCAGTCCGTACATAAATAAATAAATTAATTAATTGTTCCAGGTTTTAAATTTGTCCTAAAATATAATAAAACTTTTTGAAAGAGGCTGTATATTTCAAAATATTTTTAAATGTCATCATATAATTATATTTTTAATTAGATTTTGAAACACTATGAATACAAATTCAAAAATGTTTTATTAAGAAATAAAGAAAGGAATAGATTGTATTATTTAAATAACTTATTGCGGACGTACGTCATTAATCGCTTAATCTTAATTATATCATAAAAGAACCACCCTGTATTATAACACACATTCGAACTACATCAAGCAGTGTATATTACAACCGACCAGTCGTTTAATAAAAATAGCTTCAATTTTAAACCATATCAACTAAACTGATCAGTTGTACGATATAAAATCCAACTACCCTCATACAAATTAAAAGGGGTAAAATAAACACGTGTTACAAATGTCAAAACAAATTGTATTCAAACTTTTTGTTATTTAAAACGTTTATTTGATAACAATTAGTGTGTAACATATAGAAAATTAGTTAAAGAAAATGGTTTGAAATATATCCACTATCTAGGGATATTTCACCCCGCTAGAGTTCTCAGCTCACTATTGATTTTCACCACCCCACAGTGCTGTCCGATTTCAGTTCTATTATTTCGCTAAATCGGAAAATATGCCCGGAAAAACCTGCACTTCTCAATAATAAAGTTATTGGAATATTCGCGTTTAAAAAAAAATGTTCGCGAGTGACGAAATATGATTAAAAAAAGTGCTAGTGAAATTCAACCCTATTTTATACATGTCAATATTATCTCCAGAAAAAAGTGATCAAAACCTTGAGAAAAATCCGGGAAATTGGTTTTTTTGTCTAGTTTTCCTAGAATTTTCATCATGGAAATTTACTTTTTGGCAATTTTGACCGACGGGTTGATCGATAAACGAAAGAAAATTGGTAAATTGTGACATAAAAATTTGGGAAATCGTCATTAGATTGTGCGAAAATGCAGAAGGAAAATTCTAACCCTTCCCCCGAGGTGCACCAGTATGTGGGGCCTTATAGGCTGGAAAAAACCTTAGGAAAAGGTCAAACTGGTGAGTTTCTTATTAAAAAAACCCAGAAATTGTATTTTATTTACGCTAGATTAACTTTCCATAATGTAATTTAGAGAAACATTTTCATTTTTAAAATAAAAAAATTGCCATATTTTGAACATTATTTCGATGTTTGTGGTTTTTACGATTTGTGGCTGAAATGTACATCCTATCGAAAAAAGTTTAATGTAAAAGTTATAGACAATTAAAAAATCTAAAACTTTTGTATTAATAATTTTTCAACATAATCTCAATATTATCGAGAAAATCGCTAAAAACCGTTTTTTTCGTGTTTAATTTTTATCTCCCGCAAAAATAATGTTTTTTTATGAAACTTGGTAAATAGGTACGTACTTTTTTGTGTTTTAAAGAATCTGTAATTTTTTCAAAGCAAAACATTTATTTTTCGATTTTATACTAATTTAAATTTAAAACAAGCCTAATTTTCAACCGAAAAAGTTGGTTTACAAATATTTAATTTTTTAACTTTATCAGTGCTCATTTTCTTCGTTGAAATCTCGAATATAAGATAATATATTGTTTGTATTGAAAAAATATGGAAAACTTATACTTAAGACTGCCATACTGCATATTTTCTACGACTAATCTATTATATTAAAATTATTTCTAGAAACTTTAAAAAAAAATTGGAAATATCCAGCAACTGAATATTCTTAAGTGTAGTGAGTGTTTAATAAAATCGAAGGGACCTAAAATATGTCCCATCTTTTTTTCTTCTCCAAATATCTTCTTCTTATTCGGTCAAACGCCTTTTCTAGGTCTATAAAGCACTCATGTATTTTAAATATTAACTCCGGTGTACTTTTCACACTTCTAAATCCATATTGAGTTCCTTCTAATGTTATTTTGATTTCGTCTCTTATTGTTTCTTCAATCATTCTTGTAGAAACTTTTCCTTCACTATTCACATTAATTTTGTTAGTTGTTTTGTTGCTTCTTCTTCCATATATTTCATCTCTTCATGAGTTATATATTATCCATACTATTTCTCCTTCTGGTATTATTATAATACTGTGCTAAATAAGAAGTTATTTAGTGATGAGGCTTTTCCCACGTACTTGATTTTCTACGAACTACTTTTTCTTTTAAGCTCTATAAATCAAAATCCCATTCAATTGTTATCTGCAGCATACCCTCTGTCCTATGTTAAAATGGATTGGCACGAAAAATTTTACGCTTCCCAAAAAGGGACCCATGCACTCAAACGCTTAATTATTTTGAAATCCAGCAAAAATAAAACTCACTTAACACATTCCACCCTAATTACATCGTCATTCTTCAAAGGACCAAGGGTCGATGAAATAGATGTCAAAGTCCTTGTGGGAATTGCAAGCTCTAGTTTCAGGAACATTGCATCCCCTGTGTATGACGAATGGCCCTAGGCACTATTAGGGCAACATGATTATGAATAAACAGCAGGGGAGAATATTTATGAGCGGTACCTTTCAAATGCAGGAAATGGAGTTCTGTTTAAGATTTCGCAGGGGTGGATTTGACCAGGTGGCGCTTACCTGTAACAATATGCCACGGAAAAGACATGACTGATTGGCGGAATAAAGTTGTTCTTTTTAACAAACATTATACAGGGTAATTCATTTCTGTAGCTTAAAGTGGTTTGTTTGTTTCTTTACAAACTCTTATTAGTTTTCAATTACCTGACTTTCGAAGTGGTTTTGCAGGCCGAGACAAGCAGATTCCAGGGCGAGCCATTCAAATTTGCGAACTCACAAAACAAGTTTGACATAAACAACAAATTAAAAATCAACGAACTGTCACTTGACAAAAAGTCGCAGCGGTGTTACCATAGTAACGAAAAACGAAATCAAGGCAGACTGTATTATCAAACACCGAAATGGAAAAATGAGAAAACAGGGACCGGAAAAAGCTTTTGCCTTTTCCTAACGTCCATTTTTCGGCCAAACGTTATTTTTTGGACGAAAAATTGTCCAGAAAATATTTTCTGGCCTGTCTTAAAATATACCCGTTGCATATAAAATCTTGTTTGAATAGATCAAAAATATATGGTTGAGCGAAAGAGATCTGAATGAGTGGAAAGTACTAATAAATTTGTGAAAGGAAATAGAGTATTTGAAATTATTCTGATAGTGATTGATGTAATAAATAGAGCCTAAAATTTTTCATTTGAAAATGCTGAAAGCGTTTATTTAACTTGCCAGCGCATCAAAGAAATTGATACAGGGAAATCAAAACTATTGATTTTTATGATGAAAAGTAAAGTGCTTTGAAATTTAAATACAGAAAAAAATATCCAAACCTCGTACATTCATGGCCTTCTAATAATTAATTAATAAATTTAAAGTAAAAGAAAACATTATTTATTGCATAAGATAAATCAAACTTTTCTGGCCCGCAAGGTATCCGGACCTGACCCCGCTAGACTTATTTTTATGGGGATACTTAAAAGACCATTTGAAAATGTTGAATATTTGGAGAGAAAATATGATGGTATAACTCGGGCTGGTATCAGAAATGTAATGAAATAATTCATTAATCTTTAAAGAACAATTACCTGATTAGAAAAGGACGTTGGATATGTTGAGGAATAAGTGCAGTGAGGAAAAAGTTAACCCGTATTTTTCTTTCTCATGTATACAATGTGTAATGTTGCATTTTGAAAAGAAACGATTCTAATTAGGTATTTATTATTGATAATTCTTGTAAAATAGAGTCAAAGTTTTCAAATTTGCTATGCAAAGATAAGTGATGTAATCAGTAAGTGCATTCATTTTTAATTTAATTTTTGATTTATCTTATGCAGTAAATATATTCCAAACTCTGTATAATCGTCTGCTAAACAGTTTTTGTCTGATAAGAGTTCTTTTAAACAATTGTCTGACATATATGTTTATTTTTAATTTTAACTTTAGAGATTTGTATATATTTTTTTGTTAAATTGATGTTATATTTTTTTGTTCTATATGACTTCTCATATGTATATGATTGGATATTGAAATAAAACTTTTTTTAGGTCTTGTTAAACTGGGTGTGCAGTGCGTGACTGGCAAAAAAGTAGCAATTAAAATTATAAATAGAGAAAAACTAAGTGATAGCGTTTTAATGAAGGTAAGTTTTTATAAAAAAAATCGTTTTTATGTATATTTTGAAGCCATAATATGAATATTTTATTTCTGTAATGACAATTGGCCGTAGCCCTTTCGATTTCTCAGCTATAATTCATTATTTTTCGTTTTCTATTTCTATTTTTTTATTGTTATACACTAGGTATGTTTCGGCGAGCAATGTCAATAGCAATTATTTTAAACATGACATTATTTAACTGAAATATGATTACGGGGTATTTCTAGTAGGCTCGCGACATCTGATGACACCCTCTCGCAGGAATAGAAGCTGCATCAGCAGTGGCGCTCTCCGAAATAACTTTAAATATACAAAGCATATTGGTAGATAATGTAGACGATCCAGATCTCGACGTATGTGGGCTAAGGAACGAGACAGTCAAACATATTTTGTGTGACTATCCATCCCTGAAACTTTATGCTTAGTTGATGCTAAGCAAAGGAAAAATATATCTGGAAGCAGGCAGAGAGAGGCATCGAAGGGATGAACTCCATCTAATGCAGAAATTACTTGCTACACAGATGGAAAACAGATGAAAGTGTAGGAGCAGGAATATATAGCCAAGTCTGAGCTTACGTAAAAAGAGTTACTACGGCAATTGTTTAAGGAAAAGACTATCGTCATATACTCTGACTACCAAACGGCTATAAAAGCAATCAGCTCCATGCAAGTTAACTCCAAACTTGTCTGGGAACAAACTGTCTTTACCAGGCCACACAGGTTGTAAGAGCAATGAAGAGGCTTATTCACCAGCCCCAGAAGGAGCACGCTATATCCGAATTGGTCCAGAACCTTTCTGAGGTAAAGCTAAATCGCTGCAAAAAACATATAACAGTTGTTGGATGAAAAATTATGCTCGAGAAAGCTGGAACAATGCGCCTGGAATGAGACTGGCCAAAGAGTTCATCGTCAAAATTCACGGAGTACCTGCTAAGCCAGAATAGGCGACCAACCAGGGTCATGGCTGCCAGACACGATTGCCCAGAAGATGAGGAAACCTCAGCTCACATACAGCGCTACTGCGAAAGTTTGACTGGGCTTACGTTTTCGATGAAAGGGAAGAAAAAGTAATAAGGCAGAAAACTAACATAGCATGAAGGCACACACAATAGATCTGCGAAGGTCGCAGTGGAGGGGCTTCTAGCACCCTGCAAAAACTAATCTCTATAAGATGAGTGTATATCTATGATAAACCCTAATGGCATTCTATTTGTCCTATTCTAGCTAAAATGCTCGTAATATTATAATAATCACAATAAAATTAATTCTCGCTAATTAAAATGGACACAACTTTTAGCATATAAGCTCTATGTGGAAATTTCTACTTGTACAAACTTTTTGTTCTTGTCTAGGTTGAAAGAGAAATCGCAATAATGAAACTAATCGACCATCCGCATGTTCTCGGCTTGACGGATGTATATGAGAACAAAAAGTATCTGTAAGTACTTTACTTATTTCCTTTAAATGTAGCTATTTTTGTTTTGTATTATTTACGTCTGTGCGATGCTCGAGAACTGTTTTCAAATTAAGAAAAGATTTTTAAATAGAAAATAAAAAACATGCTGGATAACTATTATAATGGATATAAAAGAGGGTTTAAGGATGCCTTTACATTTAACAATAATTAAAAGACCTTTCGGATAGTGTTTCTAATATAGTCCAATAAACGAAGATGCCAACCCGGGCATCAGGTCTGTCTGGCACCATTTTTTTTTAATTTGCAGGTATTCACCCCCGAAAATCTCAGGTGTCAGAAATTTGTGGAAGGGCAGGAAAATGGCCCATTGGTCTCAAAAATGTGTTTTTTTTCGCCTATTTTCCCGATATTTCCGAAAATATGACACTTAGAGAATTTTTGTTTGGACGAAAAAATGACCCTTATCAAAAATATGATACTTTTCGACATAACCGGCTCCAAAACGCACCCCCATTTTTAGCTCCTGCCCTGCATTTAGAGAGTACGCTCTAAAGGAATGACACTCCCAAGCGGATTACAAATTTTTCAATAAATCACGTAATAATTAATATTTTTTCATGATTCAAAGTTCAGATGAAAGAAGGAACCTGTAGCTATAATATGATGTTACTTTTTCCTTTTATCTATTTCTCTGAATTATTGAAAAACCGTGCCAAAATTTGTTTTTGCTCGGTATTTTGACCCTCCAATAAATTTATTCATATTTTTTTTATCAAGACTAATTTCACCGAATCCTTTTGGATAAGGAGGTTTGCAAGGTGTTAAATATATTCAAAAAGATTCAATAAATTATTTTTGTGTATTTTCATAAACAACATATTTTTTTAGGGCGTTTTTTTTTGGATTTCCGGAGTTTTCGAAAATGCTGGGGTCTATCGGGAATTAATAGATAATCAAGGACCATATCGGTTTTCAACGCACATCATTGGAAAGCTTAGCTTGTCCCCTTGTCGATGGCGTTTTTCTTTTTTTTTTTCATATTTTTTGGTTTTCCGGAAAATTGAGAACATTCTCACCCCTATGAAAAATCGACATTTTTTTTTGAGGATTATTTTCTTTTCGTGCTAAAATTTTTTGGGGTTAGGAATTGTACTAAATAAAAGATCACATTCTGACCTTCTTATCAATATATAATATCAAGTGTTTTATTAAGTGCACGAGAAAAAACTCACAAGTGATTGAATTTTCGCGATAAGTCCAATGTTTATTTCTAGACAAGTTGCTTGAAAACACCACGAACTGAAAATAATTAAGTAGTGCAAATACACTATTTGATAAGGGCTTGTTATCCGTTGAAAAAATTATAAATTGAGTTAAATAGGGTGATTCACAGTACAAGTTCGGTTTTTCTAGTTTCAGGGCCAAAAAGAAAGAGTTTTCCAACTTTCCGTTCTAATTTCAAACCTAAAGTTGGCACAGCGAATCGGAACTAGTAGTTACATTAGCTAGTAATTAATATTTACTTAAGATAGAACTGGAAATTATTTAACAAATAAATATTTTTTTAGTTATCTTGTATTGGAGCATGTATCGGGCGGTGAACTTTTCGACTATTTAGTAAAAAAGGGTAGATTAACACCAAAAGAAGCTAGAAGATTTTTCCGACAAATTATATCTGCGTTGGATTTCTGCCACAGTCACTCAATATGGTAAGCATCTAAAAACTAAGACCATTTGTTTATTTATTATTAGAAAACTATGCTACTATCCAAGGGCGCCGTTACATAAGGGCAAGGGGGGGCGGACGCCCCCCCTGGATTTTAGATTTATTACTCGAGACGCCGCGTTAGACGCGATAAATTTAAATTTGCTGAAGTATCAAATTTCCTTTTCGCAATGTTTTTTAAACCTCACTCGTAGTAAGTATTGTTCAATAGTATATTGTGTCACAAGGGCAGAAAATGAGCTTTAGCAGCCCGAGTCTATTAGCTGCATGAGCGAGCGAAGCGAAGCGAAGGCAGCTAATAGCTAAGGACTGCTAAAGCGTTTTCTGCATGTGTGACACACAACTGTTTTTCGCCTACCAAAAAAAAACGAAAAATAGGAAAATATAACAAAAATCTTTAATTTTTATAAATACAGACAGAATTTAATAAGCAACTTAAGTAATAAAAATGTATTAATTTATTTATTATATATTATTTCCAGTTGTTAAACAATTCATAGGACTTTTCGTACCATTGCGCGTTGTCTTGTTAAGTAACAAATTTAGAGAAACATTACTACCTACCTTCTTCTTGCAAGTCTGGTGGAGTATTCGTAAATTCTTCATCACTGCTTGAATTAGGTACTATTCATTTTCACTAATTCTCATAATCACAATTATTCAGAATCAGAACGTATTTTTATTTTAAAGTTTAATTCTCTTGATTCTACACTGATGTTTAATGAAAATGTATGTGAAATGTCAAAGTCAAAGGTACGTTGATAGTGAAAATCGTGTTCTTTTTGATTTTTGTAAAAAGTGAAAAAAAATAATAATAGGATGAAACCCATTGAAAAAGGAAGAGAATGTAACAAAAATGAAAGGAAAAATAATTTACGGGTGATCTGAGGTCGGGAAGTGGAAGGGTGTGAGTTTTTAAGGGTAAAAAACTGTTTATCTCGATTTCTGGCAAAACTACAAGTCTTATGGAAAAAAGTTGTAGGTAATAAAAAGATCTACAACTTTGGTATTTACACTTTTTCACATAACCTTAAAATTTATGTAAAAAATTCAAATAATCAAGTTTTTGGTTTTTTTATTTTTATCTTTTACAAAAATTTTTTTTCACAAAATTTGGTGAGACTTACCTTTTTATGTCCCAAACACACTAATTTTTTTGATTTAAAATATTTAGTTTTTCACCTTATTTTGACTTAATATCGAAAAAGCACCCTAATTTTCAATCGAAAATTCTCACGTCAAAATATCTGCTTTTTTAAAAAAACTCGGTGGGCTTTTTGTTCGTTGAAATGTCTACTTTTTGATGGTGTAAAAAAGTTTTCACCAAATTTCGTGAAAAAAAATTTTTTTGTAAAAGATAAAAATAAAAAAATCAAAAACTTGGTTATTTGAATTTTTCACATAAATTTTGAGGTTATGTGAAAAAAGTTATTTTATTATCTACAACTTTGCCATTTAACTTTTTTCCATAGGACTTGTAGTTTTACCGGAAATCGAGATAAACAATTTTCTTCCCGACTTCTTCCCGACTTCCCGACTTCCCGACCTCAGATCGCCCGTAAATTATTTTTCCTTTCATTTTTGTTACATTCTCTTCCTTTTCCAATGAGTTTCGTCCTACTGTTATTTTTTTTGGTTCCAACAATTATCGACCTGTCTATTCATGCAATAATTTGATTTGAAAAAATGTGCCCCTCCCTGACATTTTTTGTAACGGCGCCCATGCTACTATCTATCACTAAATCTGATAAATGAAGCTGAGAAATGAGCTTTGACAACCTAACAAAGCACAAGTAACCAATTTGCATTGGCGGTTGCGATGTTTTTGACAGTTTCTTGTCAAATGATCTCTTCTTCTCATCCGTTCGAGGGTAAACAAATACAAGTGTATCTTTTTGAACACTAACTAATGTTAAACATTGCTTCAATCCACCACCGATTCTTTTAAAAGAAACGTTAAGTTATTCGTCGGCTGTCATTTTCTCGAATAATAGTTAATGGTCACAAATGACCGGCTCTCGTTCTGCCTACTTTCAGAAGTGGGATAAGTATAAATCAGAAGTGGACAAAAGACATATGGCAATCAATTAATCAATCCAAATCCCCTGACTAGAACACGAAAACAAATTTGTTTCTTTTTGTTTCTTTAATTGACAAGCCATTATTTTCCTTTTCCATTCCATAAAAATTACCTTTATATATAGAAAGTTACTTTTAGTGGGATCTTCTACATTTATTCTATTTTAAAATATTATTATATCTCAATATTTCGTTTTACCTGACCCCAGTACAACAGAAATAGATTTGACAATTATTCATTTTTCAGTCATAGAGATCTTAAGCCTGAAAATCTACTATTGGACGAGAAAAATAATATAAAAATAGCCGATTTCGGAATGGCCTCTCTACAGCCAATGGGCTCTATGCTTGAAACAAGTTGTGGGTCTCCACACTATGCCTGTCCAGAAGTCATTCGGGTAAGCCTTAATAATATTTTAGGTATCAAGAATTTTTTGAGGTATAGAATTCAATGTACCTTGATAGCCCATTTGCCAGAGAAGGATATTGACCAAAGGCTCGCACAAAATGTGATCTCGATGAAACTTGGCATTTAAGTACTTAAAAGGGCGTAAAAAACAATAAAAAAATCTTTGCTGCTTTAGAGTGTATGCTAACTTCACAATTTTGAAAATAAAATCGAAAATTTGGTTTTTCCATTGTATCTCGCAAAAAAAATAAAAATGTCGAAAAACTAATAGCACCACATGAAAGAGCGGAAAATTTTACTAAAAAATAATATAAGTTATTTTAAAAAAGAATTTGTATTACTATAAAAAATTATTAAAAATAAGAAAGCAAATTCGAGGCGAGGCATTCGGAAAAACTAAAGTATCGTTGTCTAAAATGTACGCAAAGAAAAAAAAGAAAGCGCTTTAAGAGGAGACTCTAAGCTTTCTCAGGAAGTCATTAGTTTTTATTTTTTTTTGTCATTCTCTCAAAAAATATAACCCAGCACAAATATCAATTGATGAGTCGAAATTTCTTAGCCAATCGAATGCCTCTCCACGCTGCAAAATTTCTTCTAATTGGTTAATTCTGCATACTGACACCCTTCGATCAAGTCCGTCAAATATCAAAGAAATATTTCCTGTTAGATTAACATAAAAATTTGATCTTTTTTAAACAGGGAGAAAAATACGATGGTAGGAAAGCAGACGTTTGGTCGTGTGGAGTTATTCTCTACGCCCTTTTAGTTGGTGCTTTACCATTCGACGACGATAATCTTCGACAACTTTTAGAAAAAGTGAAAAGGGGAGTTTTCCACATTCCACATTTTGTTCCTCCAAACTGCCAAAGCCTGCTCAGGGGAATGATCGAAGTTAACCCTGACAAACGCTTAACGGTAAGATCCTCAAGCATTTTTTACTCAATATTGACAAACACAGGTTGTACAGTGTATTTATTATCATTATTTTCTCAAAGATCATGTCTTAATCTCTTACTTTTAGAGATAACTAACTAATCGACAATTATTTCAGTTGTCCGAGATCAATAAGCACCCTTGGGTGACAGCTGGTGGTAAAGGGGAGCTAGAACTGGAGCTACCAATGATGGAAGTAGTTCAAACTCATGTACTACCGTCTATTGACGCCGTAGATCCCGATGTCCTTCAAGCCATTTGCAGTTTGGGTTGTTTCAAAGAGAAAGAAAAGCTTATCCAGCATTTGTTAAGTCCTAGCCACAATACGGAAAAAGTTATTTATTTTTTGTTATTGGAGAGGAAAAGAAGAAGACCCGCCTGTGAGGATGAGACTGATTCGTTGTTGAGGGTTAGGAATAATGAAAGTCAAGATCCGCCGAAGAAAAGGATAGATACTTGTAGAGTCAATGGACAGAATACGCTGCAGTTTGGACAAATTAGTGAAGGGTCACCATTGACGCCCAGAAGATCGCATTATAAGTGAGTATTAAAAAAGAGAATAACGAAATTGTTGATATTTTTAATAGTTGAATTTATTTCGCCAACTTGCAATTTCACAAACTTATGAAGTGTTCCAGAATAAATAAATTTAAATTTTTTATTTTCAAATATTTCGCGTTTATTTGTCTCAAATCCTTTATTTTTAACTAAAACCAGTGAAGCGACAATAACAGGTAAGCGTGTTTGAGACTCGTTGACTTGGATTTTTCTCTGATAGTTTAAAACCAGCCCCTTTGGTAGTAGACCAAAAATTCAAATAACCAAGTTTTTGGTTTTTTATTTTTCTTTACGAAATTTGGTGAAAACCTACCTTTTTATGTCCCAAACACTCTGTAATTTTTTGTTTTAAAATATTTATTTTTTCACCTTATTTTGACTTAATATCGAAAAAGCACCTTAATTTTCAATCTAAAATTCTCGCGTCAAAATATCTGCTTTTTTTAAAAAACTCAGTGGGCTTTTTGTTCGTTGAAATCTCTACTTTTTGAAGGTGTCAAAAAATATACATTACTATGGTAAATGTTCTCAAAAAATGCAAAGAAACGAAAAAAACTCGAATCCAAAATTTTTTTTTTAAATTATCATGTACAATTTTGAGCTATTTATTAAAATTTATACTTTACTCGAAAAACGTAAGATTCCGTGTTCCATTGATAAACAAAAAAATTACAAATCCATAAAACATAAAGATTGCAAAAAACATGCGAAAATAGTTGCTCTAAATATAATTAAAGGTAGGATTGAAAGGAGATCTCATCTAAAAAATGTGGCTGCTGCTATTTTTTTCAGTAAAAAAGTTGATTTATTAAATTCTAATTACATTTATGTCATAGAAAATCTCATAATATATCAATATACTTACATGTAAATCGTACTATTGAATTTAGATATTTTATACTGATTTGTATACTGACTACGTTATTCCTTGAAAAATTTTTTTTTGTAAAAGATAAAAATAAATAACCAAGAACTTAGTTATTTTAATTTTTCACATAAATTTTGATGTTATGTGAAAAAAGTGTAAATGCTAAAGTTGTAGAACTTTTTATTACCTACAATTTTGCCATTTAACTTTTTTTCCATAGGACTTGTAGTTTTTCCGGAAATCGAGATAAACAGTTTTCTTCCCTTATAAACGCACCCCCTTCCACTTCCCGACCTCAGATCGCCCGTAAATTATTTTTCCTTTCATTTTTGTTATATTCTCTTCCTTTTTCAATGGGTTTCATCCTACTATTATTATTTTTTTCACTTGTCTATATATTCATTCTGCTATAGGAAGTATCAGTGAAAAATAACACCAAATGAACTGTACGTCACAAGGCTTCACATTGTTTCTTTTTTATAAACAATTATTGTAAAAAATTTGAAACATACCAAAATAGGTTAAAAAGTAACTGGTTTAAAATTATTATTTTTGTATTGACCATATACCTAAACTTTTGCCTCTGTCAAAATATTTTTATTAAATCAAAACATTTACTACACCTTTTCCCTCCAGAAGACATCATGCGAGAAGAAGTCCTTCTACCGGCAGTACCCACAGCAGTTTAAGTATTCATTCTCCTACTAGATCATCTGGGGCTTCTAGTCCTATAATGTTTAACAGCATTGTTACGCCTACGAATACTCACTGTAAGTAACAAAAATAATCCTATTCATAGTGAATAATATTAAGAATATTGTCGTAAATCAGTGAATATTACGATTATGCAGCCATTTGCAAGGTCAGCCGGTGCTTTTTTAAATGCTGTCTGAATTCGATGTAGAATTTGTAGACTGCATAGATTTAGTTTGTTGTAAAAACTCCCAGTAAAACTCACATGTTACGTTTTAACACTTTTTATTTAAACTTTAAACGGGAAATAAACAAAACAAATAGAAATATTACATTGGTTACACAAAATTGGTAACACAAATAACTCTGAAATCCACCCAGAAATCACTTATAATTTAAATAATTTTATCTTTTATAAAAACGACATTTTACGATGGACAATAATTCATCGGAGTACTTATTATTTGAACGATCAATTGTGTACAATTGGACAGCATATATGAAAAGTAGATTTGAGTAAACCTAGCTTGGTTCGCGGCTAAGTATTACTATGAATTTACGAAATACATTTTGCTGAGACAATGGAGACAACTTGCTTGATACGCGGCAAAGATTGTACTATTTAATGATGAGAAACATTGTGTTGAACAATGGAGACAACTTGCTTGATAAGCGGCAAAGATTGTACTGACTAAAATGTGTTCTAATTTGCGGGTCTTAGCCTATCGCTGTCCCCTACCCCAAACAGGTCTACGTGTTATTGCTCATGTAGTATGCAAAGAAATTTCTACGTCATATGTGTGTAGGCGTTTTGAGCGACATCCGTTCGTCTTGCATCTCACGCTTGTGTAATACCGTCTCATTCGCACCCGTTAGATGAAATATTTTTAGCGATATATTTGGCTAATTTGCACACGTATAGACTGTGGGCTACGTGGATATTTTAGATGTTGTAATGGCTTCGACCGGAAGCGGCCCACGTAACTGGTACCTAATGGTACAAGCGCTGAAACGAAGAGATCTTGTGTCCCTCTTGCACGCTTGGAGACAGAAAGTTTTGACTTTATAATATGATATATTTAATATTGCAGATTTAAAATTGCGGCGATGCCAATGTTGCCAATTTGATCAAATTTTTTGTGATTGAAAATTAAACAAATATATTACTAGAAGTAAATTTTTAGCTCTATTTATTCGTAAGTCACATGCAATCTGCTACACTCACAAATTAAACCTCACATTTAACATTTGTATCTCGTATCAAAAACAAAAATAATCATCTTGCAAATAACTCATTTCACAAGTCTAAAAAGAAATGAACCACTTAAGTGTATAAAAATGTACCCAGCTGGAATGTCTTCACCAGTAAATCAACGACCATCCTCCCACCACACCCATCGGAGCTCCACTCACGTGTCCTCGAACACGCACGTGACAGTAACTCCACCACCTGCTACCCCCACCCACCATCGAGCCAATAGCAGCGGAGGGACGCCTGTTACTTCCGGTTTATCGATGACATCACCGGAAAGCGATACGACTAGTTTAGTAACAGGTTAGTACTGAATAGATTTTTCAGTTACGCATTTTATTAATCGACAAACTTGTTGTTTTGAAGGTCCTTCGATATTGACTCCGATGACCCCTCCTGGTTCACCTCACTCCAGTACGACGAGTCACCACTGGCGATCGAGGCTGACGACGATTAAAAATAGCTTTTTAGGATCTCCTAGATTCCACAGAAGGAATAAATTACAAGGTTTTCAATCAATTTTAATTCTACGCCTAATTAATTCAGTTCATTTAAAAAATGTCCATTTGAAAATACAGGACTTTTAGTTGGACTTCAATAGGCCGATGATGTGTTTTTTAATGTTTTTTATTTATTCCTTAGCTTCCTCGGAAGAGGTTCATCTTACTCCGGAATCATCACCTGAATTAACGAAAAAGAGTTGGTTTGGAAGTCTGATGACGACTGAGAAAGACGAAACATTTACCATTTTGGTTAAAGGAAAGCCTTTGGCCACAGTTAAGGCTGATTTGATACATGCATTCCTATCGGTAAGTAAAAATTGTTCTCTTCCAGTTTTCGGGTAAACGTTATTTTTCTTTTTTGCATTTCATTGGTAGTACTCAGTAGGATAAATATTAATTTTATAAAAACAAACGTATTGAAAGCTTTCTATCAGTCCGTTCAGCGTTTATTGTTGCAGATGCATATTCACGCAATTTGCATTGAATTTGAGGGTTGCCGTACTGCTTGATGTATATTTGGAATTATTTAGACAATATTTCTTATCGCGTATAGTGCCAATATCATTGTAAATATATTTTATATTCTTAGATAGCGGAATTAAGTCATTCGGTGTCAAGTCCGATGTCGTTTAGGGTAGAGTACAAAAGAGGCACTACTGGACCAGCGATGTTCCAGAGACATGTAAGATTTCAAGTAGATATTTCACCAATAATCAAACAATCAAGAGATAACACCAAAGAACATATTTTTGCCATAACTTTTACATTACTTTCAGGTAAGTGCGCTTTATTTTTATAATATTTATAATAAAATAAATTAAATTGAAATGGGCACAATAAATATAACTTTACGATCAAATGTGAGAAGACTCTTAATATTTTAGTAGCTGCCGAAAGTTATGAGTGAAGAGCTGATACCAAAATCAATGGTTTCCACGAGATAAATTGTTTCACGCAAAAAGCTATCGCGCTCGTCACAAACAAATGCGTATGCGTATGGGTTTAACATTAGGTTATAAATAACTCGAGCACTCTGAAATTTAGAAATAGAAATACATATTCACAAAATTAATCTAAATATACTGAACAACAATGTAATTATCGACCTGTTAATTTTTATATATGTATTAACAACAATTTATCTGGTAAGCGAATTAGTGGGCTGTCTAGAAATGTACCAGTAATAATTGTACTTCAACGCCATCTTTGTTTAACGGGTTATATCAGCATACACCAAAGAAAAATATTCCATTCTTATGTATCTCTTTAAATTATGATATTTTCGATACTTTGTATCTTTTGTTAATTCATTGTTTAAAGGTCTTTTTGTTTTTAGGAAATATAAGAAGGTTTAGACGAGTGTGCGAGCATATACAAGCACAAGTGTGTACTAGAAGGCCACCTCCTAGCCCAAGAGCTCAGAGGAAGTTTACTACAGAGCTTAGCGAAAGTTCTAGTTGTGGTTCAGATTCTAGTGAATTATTTTTAAATACTAGGCAGGTGAGTACGAAAAAACCTGCGCACCAATTAATCCGTATAATATTCGCTATTTATTGTTCTTCTATATTGGAACATCCTTATTTTGGCACAAACCTATTGATTCGTTCTCTCATTAACTAATCCAGTAAATGAAGGAGGAAAAAAAGGCCAACCTTTAGAGTATTAGTTTCCATTTTGATTTTCTGGTTGAAAGTGGCTTTTGGTACCTCATTGAAGATGAGACAAAGTTTGCGTGACGAGAAAATGGCCCCAAAAGACCAGGACAATCGGTTTTCCGTGAATATCTCCCAAAATAAGGCAGTTAGAGATTTTCTACAAAAATGGTCATCATGATTTTTTTCGCAACATCAATATTTTCTTCAAAAAAATCGGGTTGAAAAATCGGAAATTTTGAGACTCATGAAATATGTAAGTTTTTTACAAAATTTGAGATTTGGGGTGTTTGAAATCCATTATTTTCAATGTTTTGGACTGTGGAAACCAATTGTAGATGGCGCCACCACATTCTATCCATTGCCAAAATCCTTGGTGCCATAAATGGGAAACCTCGTAAACCATATAGTTTTGAAGGATATTTATGTTTCCGAGGGTCTTGTTTTCCTCGCAGATGAGGCCTCAAGCTATACTTATTAGGAAAACAGGCTATAAGATTAATTACAGCAGGATGGACCCCACCAATTGGCCTGAAACTAGCGACAATCAGCTTTGCACATGTGGCAAAATATTGAAGCTCATTAGGTTTTTGGTAAGGAAAACTCAAAATCTCTCAAGAGTGAAGAATATTTACCCTTATAATTTTTTTGCAACCATCATAATCGAGGTTTTTGGAATAAAGCTTTATATATAAACTTTCTTCAAGTTTCATTTATTATATATTTTTTTATTTATTTATTTATTCATTTATCAACGTGAGAACCCAATATAATGATACAAGAATAATATATTATAGACAATATTATATAGAAAATTTTTAACGAAAGTACAAGAGGTTCACCTTCTGAGGACCCATAATCAAGAAAATTTGGAGCAAATAGGAACAAATTTCTGGCGAGGTCAAAATTGTCCGGGAGCAGAAAGTTTGACCCGTGTTCCGATATGGCCAAAGGAGTCAAATCGTGACTCAATTTACAGGGTATGATAGCGGCAGATTTTCTCTTTCACATGAACTTTGAATCATAAGAAAATATGAATTTTTAACAAAGTCATTGGATAATTTGTCCGCCCGCTTATGTGTAAATGCACGGACTGTGCTCTCCGGCATACAACACAGAAGCTCATTATTCGGGGTGCGCTTGGCCCCGTTTCTCTCGGAAACGGGTAAATTTTCGAGAAAAATCATAAGGACCATTTTTCTAGAAAATTAACTGATCTTCAATTTTTATCTGATCTGATAATCTCTAACTGCCATATTTTGGGAGATATTCGCGGAAAACCGATTTTCCTGGTCATTTGAGGCCATTTTCTCGGCCGTCGCACGAGCTTTTCACGCAAACTTTGTCTCATCTTTAATGAGGTACCAAAAGCCACTTTCAACCAGAAAATGAAAATGGAAACTAATAATCTTAAGGTTGGCCCCTGTCAAGGACTCAGATGTAGAGACCTTCCTTTGCATCCGTTTGCCAAGTCGGCCGATGTGTTGAACAACGCCGCTTTTTTAAACGATGTCGAAATTTCTAAGTGGACTGTAATTTTTAGGATTTTTTCTGTCTGTACAACTTCAAGAACAAAAACGAACCTTGTAGTTAACGGTTTATTAAAATAACGAAAAAACAACAACGCACGGATTAACAATAAAAGTACATGTTTAATTCACTAAACCATATTAGAAAATAAAGTAAATGAATCACATCATTCAGAAAATATCGGTGTAATTGTAAAAAATGAACCGAACAAAAGTTGTTAACTTAATTCGTGATGCGCGTATGGCGATGATTCGATAAGACTTTTACGAGGTGTTGCGCTCGGAGTATTGATGAGTACTAATTTTTGCTGCACTAAGGAGCACTGTTTTTAAGTTAAAAATAACAATAAAGTGGACCGCCTGATTCGCAGCTAAGTACCACTGTGAAAACGAAATATTTTTACGTTGTGCTGGGCAACGGAGGGTTTCGCAGTTAGAAGCACACTGATTAAAAATTTGATCAAGTCTAGTCGTTTAAACTTAACTCCGCCCCCGTCCGATTGTTCTAGAAGAAGTTGTTAACGTGTGGACGAGTCGATTTTGGTTAGACCGGGTAATTTTATTGTGTCCGTCTTTGTCTCTCGCGTTGGAGAAACAAAATTGAATTTTATTTTAAAGTTTTTAAGTTGTGGCGTACGTGTCTTACGATGTTGCCAGTTTGTTGTCGAAAAATCCCGTTTGTGGGCTACGTGACAAAATAAATGTGTGATATGTTTTAAAATATATGGCACGGTGTTGTCGGTTTGATAGATTGAGGTTCGAATATGTTTAATTTTGTCGTTGAAAATTAAACAGCCCCTTCATTTACTGGTAAACCCTCTACTTTTCATTTGTTTGCAGTTGAACGTGTTACAGTTGGAAAACAGCGATCTAGAAAGCGAATGCAGCGTTTTTGACGTTCGCACAGCCACCAGGGAGGTATCGAGACGAGCGTCGACGAATAATAACACGGAAACTTGCGAACAAAATAGTCCGGGAACGCCGAAAGCAGTTCGGTCGAATTCTGAAAATACTGAAACGTGCGAGAAAAAATGTATTACGACTATGTCCGGTAGTTCTATTGCGTAATATTTCTTACATAGCCTAATTTTTTTCTCATTATAGTACCGGAAACGTAGAGCAGTTTTTGAATCCACCAATCGCCAAAATATATTTTTCTTTTCCCATTAGATCAAATTGTTGTTTCTTGTTGATTGTTGCACTTAATGTTTAGTTGGTAATTAATAAATAATTCAGCATTTAAAATAATCTTTTTGCTGACTTGATTTTTTAGATGTTACTTATATCCCTTTTTTAGATAATCAGATTATATCGTATTTTACAATTTTTTGAAGGATTTTGGAATAATTATTGAATGTTCTGGGCCCTAATAAGGGACTAAAATAATGTTTCGAAAAAAAAAAATGCAATTTTGAATGAAGTCTTCCATGCGATAAAGTTTAAAAAAAATTGACTTATATGTAGGCTTGTCATATTTTTGGTGAGTGAGACCGGCACACGTTAATATGGGAAGGAAAATTTTTTAAGAATTAGAAGCAAAATGGTGAGTTTTAAGCCTTTTTTTAAGGCTCGAAAGTGACGGGAGGGGGGAGTTAGGAACCCTAAATTGTTAGTTCGACAAATTTCAATGAAAAAAATAAAAAGCGCATTAAATCCATCAATTAGGACATTTAATTGCCATATCAATTTGCATTTAATTAACATTTAATTGCCCTAATTTCATATTATCAAAATTTTAATGAAGAAAACAAAAAACGCATTAAATCCTTCAATTAGGCCATATCAAATTGCATTTAGTTAGCATTTAATTAACTTTTAATTGCCCGAATTTCATATCAAAATTTTAATGAAAAAAAAACCAAAAAAACCACTAAATTAATTAGTCCTTAATTAACATTTAATTGCCCGAATTTCATATTCTCAAAATTTCAATGAAGAAAACAAAATCACATTAAATCCTTCAATTAGGGCATTTAATTGCCATATCAAATTGCATTTAATTACTATTTAATTAACATTTAATTGTCCGAATGTAATATTCTTAAAATTTTAATGAAGAATACAAAAAGCGCATTAAATCCTTCAATTAGGGTATTTAATGGCCATATCGAAATGCATTTAATTAACCTTTAATTAAACTGCAATTAATTAGCATTTAATTAACATTTAATTGCCCGAATTTCATATTCTCAAAATTTTAATGTGGAATACAAAAAGCGCATTTAATCCATCAATTAGGGCATTTAATTGCCATATCAAATTACTATCTTTTTCATGCATTTACTAGACTTTTATTGATATTACTCTGCCAACTTTTTCTTAGATTCATAAAAGATTCGTAAACACATAAATTCATTACTTTTTACATATTTCCGGGACATTGACAAAACCGGGCGGGACATTGGGACAAGAACAAAATATGGCAAGTCTAGTTATATTGCATTTCCTTAGATTATTTTCATTTTTTTTATCAATAAGGGTAATGAGTGTTATAGTTCGGGAAACGAAAAATTCTATTTTAGCACTCCCAGATTTTTGTATTCAAAAACTGCCTTTTTAAACAAATTCTGATAGCTATACTGCTGTTGTTTTAATTGTTTATAGTCGAATAAAAATTGCATTTATTTAAAAGGTTGTGGATGAAAAATTCCAGTGGCGTGTGATAAATACGAGAGATGGTTCCTTTTCGTACGTCACTGATTTTTTTGTTTTTCATGTTATGTATAGCGTATTTGCACTGGTTGAAACGTGTTGAGGGCAAAGACTTTTGTTAGATAATTATTTACGTATATTAAAAATTTTGTATCAATTTTCATTTTGCTGTACTACAGAAAAAAAGAGTCCAAAGTTTTTATTGAAAACGTATCATTTCACCAATTCATCTTATAAAATAAATATTTTTAGCGAATTAAATCCTTTACAATATACAACGTTCATTTATTTTTGATATTGTACCTCATACAAGTTGATTTTTACTTTTGTCCTATTTTTGTGAGTTACCCTATACAGGGTGTCCCACGACGTACTGTACACAGTCCAACCATAAGTACTATGGACCGAGGCCATTTCATATCTGGTATTAAAAAATGCCTTGTTGCGTTTTTGACGGATATACAGGGTGATATTTGAAAATATGTGAATTATTCTACGTTAAGTATATCTAAAAGTACAAATCTCAGACCAATCAAATTTAGCACACTGAGTGTGCTCCCTGAGCTCAATAAAATGGGTTTTAAAAAAATTTTAATTTCAGGTCCGGACTTAGTTTTTTTTAGATTTTTATTGGTTTTTTGAAAACAACACCCTGTAAGCCAGATCAGGCAATTTTTATTTTTCGCACTTTAAAGCTTAAGGATGATACTAAGCAACAGTTAAAAAAAATTGAACGCGCAACTTTTTGTTTCCTGCAGAAAAAAATAAAACTTTGAAAAATAGTATAATTTTAACGGATTCATATTCTTCTTATGACTGATGCGGCACTACATTGATAGCACATCATCATTTTTCAACAAAAATCATAAGGACAATTCATTTTACTCGATATAAAGTATTATTCAATCAACCGTTGAAATTCCAGGGCCGTATTAATTTTTTTAAAGTTTTTAATGATCCTGTAAAAACAACACCCTGTAAAACAAGTTTTACAAATTTTCTTTCTGTAACGTCAAAGAAAAAACTATTACTTTTGATTATTTTGCAAATGCAAGTAGGCTTTGAATTCGCTTTGACGTCCATTTTGACAGTTTGTGAAAGAACGTGGTGAGCGACTGACAGAAGACCAGAAAGAGGGTATTTTGGAAATGGTAAATCAAAATGAGAAGCTAAGTACCCGGCGAATATCCAGTATTTTGAATATTTCTAAGTCCACAGTTTTCAGGACGTTAAAGAAAGGTCTCCTCCATCCATATCACCCCCAACTGGTACAGAGTAAAATGAACTGTCCTTATGATTTTTGTTGAAAAATGATGATGTGCTATCAATGTAGTGCCGCATCAGTCATAAGAAGAATGTGAATCCATTAAAATTATACTATTTTTCAAAGTTCTATTTTTTTCTGCAGAAAACAAAAAGTTGCGCGATCAATTTTTTTTACCTGTTGCTTAGTATCATCCTTAAGCTTTAAAGTGAGAAAAATAAAAACTGTCTGATCTGGCTTACAGGGTGTTGTTTTCAAAAAACCAATAAAAATCTAAAAAAACTAAGTCCGGACCTGAAATTAAAATTTTTTTAAAATCTATTTTATTAAGCTCAGGGAGCACACTCAGTGTGCCAAATTTGATTGGTCTGAGATTTTTACTTTTAGATATACTTAACGTAGAATAATTCACATATTTTCAAATATCACCCTGTATATCCGTCAAAAACGCAACAAGCCATTTTGTAATACCAGATATGAAATGGCCTCGGTCCATAGTACTTATGGTTGGACTGTGTACAGTACGTCGTGGGACACCCTGTATAATGAAAAAGTTTTATCTCTTGAAATGCTAAATTAGTGTTTCTTTTACTGCATATTCTTTATTATCGATAATATTAATTGTATCCAAAGTTGTTTAATAATATACTGAATGAGAGTATGGCAAAGAATAAATTTATACAAGTAGAGATCATTATATTTTGTCCCATAATTTCACATTAACTCTTTATTTATATATAATCATAATTATTTAAATGATGCTTGTATAAATAGTTCAAATGTACGTATGCCGTTTAGCTGGTTCTCTATTTAAATGAAGATTGATACAAAGTAAAGATCCCATACCACTTTTTATATAAGATTTTATTATTTTTGGGGCAAAATTATTTCAACGAGTTTTAAATTTGTTCTTATTTCTTACGCGATGCAGTCTATTTTTGTCTCTATCTCTATTTCACTAACTAGCATCTACACATAAATGAAACACCAAAAAGTAACTTAATTTTGCCTTGGAAATATTTTAACTGAATAATTCAACATGGCGCCGTATCAAAGAACCTACAAAAGTTATTAAAATTGTGTTCTCAATGAAAATATTGTTACGCTTTTGTAAATAGGCCAACAAGAAGCTTATGTGATTTCTGAATATTGTAATATCAATGTAAAATGTAACAAATTGTTAAAAACAACTATTATTGCAGATAAAAATTACATAAAAATGAGTCATCGTTCTCAGACCTCCGAATGAGTCACGTGATTATAAAAATATTTCTTATAAGGTACCACCCTGTAGAAAAAATATTTTCTACCACAATTGAAAACTATATTTTTTTAAGACCGACCAGAAAATACACATTTTCTGGACAATTAATAGCGTTTTACGGTCCCTGTTTTTGCATTTTTCCAATTGCTGTTTCATAATACAGTCTGCCTTGATTTCGTTACTATGGTAACAACATAGCGATTTATTGTCAAGTGACAGTTCGTTGATTTTTAATTTGTTGTATACGCCTGCCCCTTTCGATTTCGCTTGACACGAGCGCCGCGTTAACGGAATTTTGGGTAAAGAAACATAACTATTAACTTACGGGCCGACCCGCATGATGTCACTTTAATTAAACAAACATCAAGGACCATATATACAGGACTGCTCGATTCCTATCTTCCTTGTTTGTATCTACTACTACGGTGGCCCCCGTATGAAATAATAAATGATAGATAAGCACCCATTGCACTCCGAACAGACGAAACAATCTGTTCAACAGAACGGGTGGTGGGGGGGTCACTCAGCTACGTCACTATCAACGATTGGTTGAAGTCTAATCTTGGAGTCCTGTATTTTGCTGTCCTTGAAACAAACACAACTATTAACTTACGGACCGTGAAACAAGATGTCGCTT
This sequence comes from Crepidodera aurea, assembly GCA_949320105.2. NCBI lineage: Eukaryota > Metazoa > Arthropoda > Insecta > Coleoptera > Chrysomelidae > Crepidodera > Crepidodera aurea. Next base: position 42,690,029 of record OX439475.1, read on the forward strand.
TGAGCGTTGCTGGGTTGGCGTATATGTCAAACCATTGACCTCTAATCTAACTGGATGAGCACTAGCCGTCTCGTTATATGCTAGAAGTGAGGCAAATTGAACGTCTCAAATTAAAAGTGCGCATGTGCATTGCTCCATAATGTCAATGTCATTACGTCAGGGAGCCATTTTTACCAGTGATGGCGTATTTTTACTTTATTAAATGGTTTCAGTTTCCAAGTATATTTCCATGAAATTCATCAAAATTGGCATATAAATTATTCAAAACAAGTATATTTTGGGACTTCAAGACTCCAAATGTTGTATGCACGTTTAAGAAAATGTCCCAACAATTTTAGAGATCATTTTCAATGAGATTAAAAATGTCCCTTAACGCTTAAGAGACGCCTATGCTTGATATATCGACAATGCGCATGTGCTCTGCTCCAAAATGTCATATACTAGTTGCCTCAATTTTCTTATATGGATGTGCTCATCCAGTTAGATTAGAGGTCAGTGTGTCAAACTTGTTTAGTGAGTTCCCAAATTTGAAAATATGGATTCAGATTTTGAATTGTCTCACACAAAAAATGAAATTCCAGAAGAAATTTTGGAAGCAGCAAAGAAGGCGGTTTCTCCCTAAATAGAAAACATGTTAATTTAATCAGTTTCTCGTAGAAAAAATAATTCAAAATGAAAATCTTGTTCAACGTTTACCGTTTACTATATAATTAAAAAATAAGATTGATTTTTGACGATTACCAAAATAGACTTTATTTAACAATCAAATAAATCTTCTCTTCTTGCCTTATGAGAAATATTTTTCAAACATAGTGACGTAGATAAGTTTCATCATGTACATAATCTAAGGTTTCTCATAATTCGTACAGTATTAACAGTGAACAGTCTTTAATTTTTTTTTTAATTTCGGGTCCACTACTAATTATTTAATTAATTAACATCGTATTTTGATTTTTCTTTGTTACTGATTCTCAGCGCCACTTTAATAAGCCTCTTGTAATATTTTTTTATTTACTGACAAAAATACCGACTTTTTTTAATTTAAATTCGTATAGAACCGAAAAATAAATACTTTGCTTTGAAAAACTTAGAGCTCATTTAAAACACACAAAAAAAAAACGTTTTCACCAAGTTTAGTTAAGTTAAAAAATGGTGGATACAGAAGTTTTAGATTTTGTAAATATCAACAATTTTTATTTGAAACTTTTTTCGATAGGACGCATATTTCAGCAACAAATCGTAAAAAACCAATATCCAACCTTTGAAACCTTTACTGTAACCAAATTATTTACTAACTTTACTGAAGAAATTTATTCAAACAACTTAAAAATCTATTTCAAAACTATTTTTCAAAATTTGGTGGAGGGGTATTCCATAACCCAAGAGTCCCCAGGCTTTCCGGTTGGTTTTAGCCCCCCCCCCTTCTTCTAATGTCCAATATCCACCGCCCCTTCCGGAACTTTTATTCAGTCAGCCCGACATGTTTACTTTTTTTGAAAAAATGACTGTTCACTGTTTCCTAATAAGCCTACTACGGCAAATACATATATAAAATTCGATATAAGGGTTTCGACCATAATTTTAATAATAAACAATATGTTATAAATTGCCGGCCATATATAAATTTGTCAAATAATTAGATGATAATACAGTTAATATTTAGTGATTTTTTAAGTAACAGAGATATTGTGCAAAGCGATAATTTAAAAAAATTTTATTGACCACCAGATTTAAAAATAATAATATGCAGTTCGTTTAAATACAAAAATTAAAACGGAAAGATATCTAGTTATTGAACAAAAAAATTTTAGGAATAAATATCTTGGAAACTAAAAAAGATACTTTTCACTGTGACGCATTTTTGATATTTAATTTGATATCAATATATGTAACTTTGTCGCACCAGGGCAAAAGAGTTGCCAAAATTCTCCAAATATTTGTTTATTAATTAATCCCAGAAGTTTATGATCCATTTTAACTACAAATATCTCGGAACTCAGAAACGATAGGAAGGTGGGGTTTTCACTGAACAATTTCGTTTTATATAAAGTTTTTTCAGTATAAGTGTTTAGTTATATACCTATAGGGTGTTTTAAAAAACAATCTTTTTCAAATGCAAATATCTTCGATTTTTTTAACGACACACCCTATATATTTTTATTCAATCTGAAAGGTGAACTCTTTCCCTTTCCGAAAATATATAATTTGTTGAAGTTTAGATAAAAAATAAATAAATAATAAATAAATAAATAAAGATGTACCTATGGTCAATAAAATTTTAAAAATAATTTACAAGTGGCATCTATATATAGGCAATTTTTTTGTCAACATATCAAAATTAATTGGGCTCAATTTTTCTGTAATACGTAAGCAACTTTAAAAAGCCTCTTAAAAGATTTTAGTCAAATTTAAGTTTGAGAATTCCCAACAATAATTTGTTTTTTACTAATTTAGTAATTACGTCATTTAATTAAACCATTAAATTGATATTTAAAAATAATTACGTACTCGATGGTTTTTTTTTCGACTCCACTACATTGTAATACAGACTGGAGCGTCGTTTTAAGTGAATAAATCAAAACTCAAACTTTAATTTAAACTTTAATCTTTGCTTCATATACTTTTAATAATATATTCAATATTTAAATTGACTTCCAGGGTGTCATAAAAAAATAACCACTTACAATCGTATGAAAAAGTTTTGTGCATTTAAATTATTTTTCATGAATTCTCCGCCCAAAATATACAACTAATTAATACCCAGATATAAACTAGATTAAAAAATCCCAATTTGCATTTATATGTTTTCTAATACTTTAGTTTAAGGGTTTATTTTTTTGTGACACTTTGTATGCTACAGCAATCAAATCAATAAAAACTATTTTTTTTTAAAGAGTGAAAGTGTACCTTTGTATATAGAAAAAAGAATTTTTCTCCTGTAAATGAGACTTTTATTAGCATTAAAATAATATGTTAATTGTTTCAGTTATTTATTATTAATTATTATTATTATTACTGTTTGTTTCGGCACACGGGCATATGTTACTGTGAAGTTATTTTATATAAATTGATCATAGTTTATGTGTAAGTGCTTGTAAATAATATTGTGATAAATAAAACAAATTTGCACAATGACTTTTTATTTTATTCCCAAACTTTAGACATTGAGGTTATGGAAAAAACGGTTGATGGTATGGTTCTCCCAAACTCAAGTGAATGAGCTGAAAAAACGGAAAAAAACATTAATGGATTCACCGCTTTGAACTTACACGCCGACCATAGGCGGATATATTTTCTTTTACTTGAAATATAACTATGCGTATTTTTGTTTAAATATCATACACGGCACGCTACTGTTATGCATGTCATAAATAACTCCAGACGACTGATAGGCCAGTAGAGATAGACATGATTTTTACAAAATTTAACAATAATTACAAAAGTTTTAAAACTTCAGTTGAATGAAGAGTAAGTTCAAATGATATTGTTTCTGATTGTTCTGCAAACTTTCGAAGTTTTGTAAAATAGCATTTTACATCCTCTGTTAAATTCCAAAAGTTCTGCAAATTTGAAAAAATAACTAAAATAATGGTATTGAGAAGTGCTGTAATTTGCAACCTCTTGCGACAAACGGAAAACATATTTTTTCATGAAATTGTTTTTTCTATTAAAATAAACATCGAAGTTTTTACAACAGTTTTGAATAATGGTTGCAAATGAAGATGTCCTAACGTACACTGTTTTCATTAATTTGCAACCTCGCCTGTAATACGGAAATGGACGTAAAACTAAAAAAAACATATTTTCGTATTTGTACTCTACTAAAAAAGCAACTTGGCAACATGGCAGCGACTAAGCAGACGTGTGTGAAAATACAATCAACCAGTACAGCGTATAAGAAATGTACTCTATGGATAATCAAGTATTTAACTGGACCACTGTCACCTTTTTTTGTATTGCACTAATTTATTCAGCTATATTCCCAAATCAACGAGTAATCTTAAAACTATTTGGCGAACAAAAAACAAAACAATTGAATAAAAAATGTTCCGTTGAAAAAAGACGGTTTCAAATCTCTCTCAAAATATTAGTTGTTATAATAGTCCAGTCAATGAACGATTAAAAGGGGGGTGTAGAGTACGTGAGCGAACGTTAAGAAACGGACTTGAGGGATGTATTTGGAGTAGTTAGGAAATAAATATACTAAAGGTGCCGGAGCGTAGAAGGTCACTTTTTTCGGCTTTTCCCTTATATCTCGAAAAATATGCACCATAGCAAAAAAGTCACCCAATATCATAAAATTTACTACAAGATTGTTTAAATTCATTTTTCTTATCTCTTTTGGTTCTAAAGATATTTGCTAGCAAAAAATGCAAAGTTTTGAAAAAAGTTTTTTACCTCTCGCCCCAAGAGACTCAAGACAACTCAACATTAATTTCTTAAGTAGTATTTTTTTAGGTATAGAAGATTATAGCTCTTAAATAAATAACAAAAATTAGAATGTACATTTTTTTTGCGAATGTAGAAATTTGCTGTAGCTTTTGATTAGTTTAGGTTAAAATAATAAATAAATATATCAATTAAAATATCGTTAAATCCTCTACAACTTCTTTTAGAAAAAGTTTGCTGTAAAACTAAAAGTTTAGCCGCTAAATAATTAAAAAAAACATAAATTAAAAAATACTGGCCTATTCCTTGAAAAAGAAAGTGTTTTTATAAGTCGTCATCTTATCTGTAGAAAAGTAATGTATAAAAAATGAATGAATAGCATTTCTTTAGAAATAAAAATTATAAGTTAAAACGATCAAAACAATTTGTTAAACTTATTTTGAAGGCAACTATACCTCCTAACTACTCCAAATACAGCCCTGAAGTCCGTTTTTGCATGTTCGCTCACGCACTCTACATCCCATTCATTTACTGGACTATAACTGCAATTGGCAGAACTAATATTAGTAAAAAAATTAAGGTTCCGTTTTTCGTATGGGGTTGCAAAGTTACATATCCACTGAGACCGATATTCTCTTTATTTGCAACCATGATAAAAAACTTTTGTAATTAGTTCGAGGCTTGTGTATTGAAAATGGCCGCGCTGAAAAAAAAGGTTTGATAAATAAATGATCCGTTTTTCAGAAATGGTTGCAAATGTACCAGTATATGTTACATTTTTCCGTTTACTTACCCAATTTGCATAACTTTTGTAATTTTTTTAAACAAATTACAATAAAAAACTTATACAAATGAGAAAAAAACAAGGTTCCGTAGCTGTTGAAAGATTGCAAACTTAATGCATGTTGTAAAACATTATTACTAGCGTTATTCCTAGTTTGCAGAACTTTTGCAATTTTCGGTGTAAAAATAAAAAAATAAAGCGGTTTTTTGTAATTTAAACAATGTTCCGTTCATCGCAGACTTCTGCAAAATTTTATAGTTTGTTTTCATTAATGCACTAATATACCATAGAAATTTCAAAACTTTTGGAATTAATGTTAATTGAGTGTCTATATGTACTGGCCTATTAGCGCAATTATTGATTGGTTTCCACGCTGCGAAAGATTCCACTCATTTTGATTTGCTATTTACTTTATATAGGGAATAATATTTATTTAACTTTTAGTTTTCATCATTTATTCGTTATTATACCATGTACTGTTTTGAACTAATCCTATACTGTATTTGAAAATCAAGAGAGAGTAAATTCCCAGAATAAAAAGTAATTCGGTATGCAAAACTATAGTACAGTACGTGCGGTAAAACTTCAATATTTGTAATGCATTCTAAATTGTTTTTGTTAATTTCAATACAAAATTTATTAAATTTCTTGGACTATCACATTATTTTATGATCTTTCATTGTTACTACAGTAGGCCTAAGAGGATTAACGTGCGTCATAGGCGTAACCAGAATAGAAAGGGATAATTGTTATTTAACGACCTCCGAATGGCAACAGCTTCTAATGACAGATATTTTGACTTAAATAGTTTCTAGAAATGCAGTTATTTGATTTTCGATAAACGTGACAAATAGTAGTGACTAAAAATGGAAGCAGTTTGTGAGTATACGCCAGTGAAAAAATTAAAACTAGACCATTTATCGCTCAATGAAAAGAGTGCTGTAGTGAATGTGTACCACTATTTTAAACATCAAAATCCCTCAAACACTATTGACAGTGTAGTTGAAACAACATCTAAGGCAATGGGATATGGAAAATCTACAATATATAGAGTTCTAAAGGAGGAAAAATCAGGTGGAGTAACCTCACCAACGCCGAAACCAGGTAGACCAAAACTATTAAAAGTCAACGTGGACGAGTTTTTTAAAAATGCTATTCGTAAGCTTGTTCACTCATTTTTTATAAACAAGCAAATACCAACTTTAGATAAAGTTTTGCAAGCCATTACGAATGATGTTGATTTACCCACAATAAGCCGGGATAAACTATGGAAAGTGTTACATGAGTTAAACTTTAAATTTGAAAAAATGGGCAGACACTCAATGCTAATTGATTCTGAAGAAATTGTATGTTGGAGAAGACAGTACCTCAGAAGAATACAACAAGTTAAAGCTCAAAATAAAAACATTTATATATATTGAGCTGAAGATAATAAATTTTCAATTGAGATTAGAATAAGTATAACGTTTACCATAGTTATGTATATATTGTTATATAATATCGTAATTTTAAAAATATGTTTTAAATGAATTATTATTTAATTTAGTTGAACGCCAATATTTTTTTTTATTTTAAATTTGAATTCTCAGCGATCAAAAACTGTCAATCTGCACTCTATGGGGTTCTGACAGAACACAAATTATTTTCATTAAATTTAAACTCATATCAATAATTAATTAAATGAAAACTTAACTTACCTAGCCTTTTAATATATAGCAAAACTTATATTTCACTTTAAAGTAGAAATACTTGTGATTTATTTATTTAATTTAAAAAAAAACTTCCTGTAACTTAATTTTATTACATATAATTTAAAAAAAATCCTATAATTTTGACCTTGTTTATTAATTTAATTCTTGTCAATTTAAATTTCTTATAACCCTCGTAACTATTTTTAGTAGTTGTATTGTACGTTTATAAATATCTTACCCAGAATTTTCTACACTTCGAAAAACAGTTATTATACTTTTATTTTATAAAATTACACAACAACAAAATTTCAAAAATTTTGAAATTTAATTATTTAATTATCAAATAAACATTAAAATCTCTTCCCATTTTTTTCTCGACGGCCCCCTTTTTTTTCTTAAATAAATCAAATCAAATTACAAAATTTTTAGTTATCTTTAATTTTTTTTTAGTTCTGAAACAATTCGTCCGCCCGTTTACAAGTTAATGCATAGACAGCAGCATTCCTATAGAGGTAGAGCAGCCGCTGAAATGAAGGGACCCAAAAGGTTATCTCGAAAACTATAGAATTCCCAAAAAAAATGATAGGGACCATTTTTGTAGATAATGATAAGATCTTCATTTTTTGTCTAAACAAAAATTGGCAGATATTAGCGGGAAACCATTTTTTCAGACTTTAGGGGGCATTTTCAGCCCTCTCCCAAGTCGGAATAGTGGTGAAATTTTTCACAAAAGAAATCTGGACAGACTTATCTACAGCTTTGTCCCTTCAGTTACTGGACTACAATTTTTTTTAATTTATATATTTTGGTGGAGGACCTACAATTTTGGTGGCGGAACTGACATTTCCTGGTGAGAAATCAAAAATTTCGTATTGTTTAGTGGGTGATCCAGATGTTTAAGTAACTAGTTTTGATGGAGGAAACAAAGTTTATGGTAGAGATAACTGACGTTTGCTGGTGAAGAGTAAGAGAAGAACGGAAACAAAGGTTTGATAAAGAAAATAGTAGTTTCAGTGGGGAAACTAGAAGATTAGTCAAAATTCTAGTGCAAAATGAAGAAGTATGCCTGACGCATTGGCAAAAAATTCGATATTCAACAAGACCCCATGGCAAAATTTGACAGTATGGTCAAAAATTTTCGTGCATTGTTTTGTTATTGTAATTAATCTTCAATTTTAGTTAAGTAGTCTGTAAAAATTCCAGATATTTATGGAATAATCAGGGAGGATTTAGAATTTGAAGAGAATAGGAATGTTGGTGAAAGTAACAGACATTCTGGTGAAGGAAAAGGAAATTTTGGTCGAGGAACTTTACGTTTTGATGAAAGGGAAAAGTAATTTTAGAGAAGATACCAGAAGTTCAGTAATGATGAAAGGGTTCAACACAATAGTCCATAAGTACTTATCACTGATATTTCCGCTAAAAAAGGGAAAAAGCACATTGGCACACGCTGCATTACTGGAAAATTACGTCAAGAAAGCCCCCATACTGGCGGAGATCAACATAACGTAGTATTTGTTCAACGAGGTAAATCCACGAAGATGTTCAGCTATCATAGGACTCATACCGCTGGCTTTGGAGCCCTCCGCCATAGCGAAACCTCCTCCAAGTAAAAAAAGGAGACCCCGTGGCATTTTGTGTTGGACTATTTTCCAAGAGATAAGTGCTGGAGAGGAAGCTTCCGGCCTTATTTGGTCTACTTTGAGTTTGAAACTTAGATCACTATCAAGGTGGGCATTTAAATAAATACCGGGATGGCCTAATTGTCAATTCGCAGGATTTTTAAATTATGATCAAAATTCTATGCAAATATTTTAAAAATATATTTCGTACATCGCTGAAGCTGAAATAAAACGCGGTCTCCACGATAATGATATTATCCAGTATTTGTAGTAATTTCCTAAGTCTCTTCAGAATGTTTGGAAAATATTTTGTCAACTTGTAACAGCATTTTTTTGTCACTTAGGTTAATCGTCGCTATACATACGTTCTTTAATTTTTGTGAGTGTACCATTGATGCGTCAATAAAATTTGCATATTGGGTCATCAAACAATTAGTACAGTAGTAAAATAACGGTTTTTTCATTTCATTGTTTTTCAGTAACAAACGATGATCTATAACAAGATATGCCACAACAAATACTCTAACCGAATTTAAACGTTAAAACGTACCGTTTTTTTAATGTGAATAAGGTATTTTCTAGATAGTTATGCATTTTCACACTTGTTCTCACTTTTTCTTCCCTATCCGACTATTTAAAAATATAAAGAGCACATTTGATATATCGGATCAACAGCCCCTTTATTTCTATTCTCCTAGAATATAATTTTTTAACAAAAATGTGAAAGAAAATTAATTAAAATTCCTTAAGATTCTAGATTAAAGTAGTTTTTGTCAAACGCTCAATAAAAAAAATCATAAGTGTCGTTTAACTAAATACCTTTAATGAATTTATTTATTTCATTTACAGATCTTTGAAGGGCAAATGAATTGACCCCTCAATTTCATTAATTGGCCTTCTCGGTACCTATCGCGCGAAATTATTTTTTTCTATCTGGGAACGTTATATTTACCTGAACTTTGAACCAATTTAACCTACTACAGTTTCAGGAATACGAAAGTTCAAAACAGAGGTCGGGTATAAAGCGATCGTTAAGAATTTAACATACGTTATAGTTGTTTTTCGGAAGTAAAACTGTTTAAAAATGTTAAGCCTAAGTGGATTAGATTTAATTTAATATATACTGGGTAGCCAAACCCTAGAGCTACACTAGAATTTCTGAATAGATAATTTCAAATTTAGAGTAAAAATATTGGAGATAATTTCTGATTATGTCATATGAAAATTAAAAATTTTCGGTTTGATCTAAAATTTTTGATTGTTTAAGGAACACTTTGTACATTTTTGCATATTTATTTAAATTCAAAGTAGTTGACGTCACTGATTGACAAGACCACCAAACGTAAACCGTATGTGCCACTATACCAAGGGCGGATTTACGGGGGGTACAGGGGGTAATCCCCCCATGATTATAATTTATAAAAAAAATTATAAAACATAATACACACAAAACTGTTTTACTTCATAAAGAAAGTGGTGCTTCTTACAACCAACATGTGTTAAGTAGGAAAATCCTAATATTTTTAATTTTAGTGTTGGTTGTAAAAATACAGTGTTGATTATTATTTTTTATTTTTGATCTCTTTATTTGTAACTGACTTTAACCCAACACAAGTAACGCACAACCCCAAATAGAAGCAGGACCGTATTGAAGGATTTTTAAAATTGATGATTATTTTTGTCACGAAACGTTGTATACATCGTATTGTATGATATATCAGTGAATTGGTCTTTTAATGCTTTATCGAAATTTTAATAAAAAGATACAGGTCCGTATTTAAAAAAATGAAGTAGAGGGTAGTCCTAAAGAAACGAAACGTCGCCGATAAGATTTGATAATGGCATTTTATTAAATTTATTAAACTTTTTTCCCATTTAATCATCTTTGAATATCTCTTACCGTTTCTGATATAGCAATGTTATCCCTTGATAAATGAGACACCCTGTATGTACCACTGGTGGTACATTACAATGTTTTAGTGGTACAATTTAACATTTAACATTTTGTTTTCAGAAACACATATATTTTTCTTCAAGTTTTTGACTTTAACGGCTCTAGGTTTAATATTGAAATGACGATTTTCCAAAAACTTCGAACAATTTCGCGACACATTGATTTTTAATGGCGAAATGCTTTTATGGTGGTACATATATTTTTGTTTCATATTTTTGTGGTACAAAATTTGAGAACCGCTATTCTAGCGTAAATATCTCAAAAAATATGACAAAATATGACATATTAATGAGGGAACAACATTGGGAACATTTTAAGACCAACCAGAACCGTTTAAGAGAAAAAAAGCTATGGACAAAATAAATTTTTTTCAATTTTTTGGCAGAAAGTCGTAACATATGTTTTTACAATTGTCTAGTAATTTTTAGCCCCATAGATAATTATTTTTTAAGTTTTGGTCTGTTAAAGTTGAGCTAAATTTTTGTTTTTTATAAGACATTTTCAATTTTTTTGGTCAATACCGTGAAAAGTATTGATTTTAAAAAAAAATAAAGACAGACAGGACTTTGAGCAACTGTTCTTCCGAATAATTACCATTTTTTTTATCTTTGCATTTATAACCTCAATGTCATTTTTTCGGGTCAAATATTGAAAAAACGGTCATTCCAATGAAAAAGTTTGACATAACATGATATTTCGGCGATATCCTAAGCTTTAAAATGGCAAAAAATACATTTTTTTTTTGGAAATGTACGAATATTGTGGTGAAAATCGTAATTTTCTGCACACTATAACTCGGGAGGGAACATTAATTCATTAAAAAAGGTAATTTATCAATTGCGAAAAAATTTTTTCTTTTTTTTCACACCCTCTACTCAAAACGCAACTAACGAAAGTTTTCTACTTCTGGACATCTTTCCTAGCAATTTGCAAAAAATTTTAAGTCGATCTGATCAGTTACTAGTTTCTGCTCGATATTACAAAAAAATTTACTAGCTTTCTTGGACTACTTGGTAAGTTTTAGCCCTCCCATAAAAAAAGCTAAATCCGCCCTTGCACTATACACTGTAAAAAAAGGGTGAAAATTACATTAAACTTGTCTAAAAAAACATAATTTTTAACGTATTTTTACGTTATAAAATGAAATACCTTGTATTTTCCGATATTTTAATAAAATAGGGTATTTTTACTTAAATATCCTACCGTATTATGTATTATTCCTGTGAAATAGGTAAAATCACTAACTAAATTAATAATTGTGGATTACAAGTAAATTATCGTATTTTTTCGGTAAATCTGTTAATTTTACGTGATTGAGCGTGTACTATCTTGGTCATGGGAATTTTCATTTGTAATTTTACGACTATATATGTAATTTTTCAGTAAGCTTATGTAGAAATACAATTGATGTAATAAAATTACGTTAAATTATGGTTTAAATATGTTACAATAATTTAACGTAAAATCAGTGTGTTATTTTATGAGAGTAGAAAATCTTGTTAATCTCCCTTCATTTACCTAATTGTGCAGACCTTTATACCACACCTCATTTTCGTACTTCCTCGACGCCGTCCCCGTCCCGATGCATCATTTAGCCGCACCAGGTCGGCAACAGACACCGGCACGGGCCACATGGCACATGTTCTACCGTCACGACCGGCAGAACACAACACGATAAACTCCTCCTTTCCACTATCCCATCAACAATGTTTGTATCGAGACCAAATAATTCATGACCGAACCATTTTTTTTTAACCATTAAAGATGATTCTACAACCGAGTAACGTGGAACTCACGAAAATTCATTATTATGAGAAAAATTTGGCAGGCGAAAAAATACCCACGATATCGCAGGAGATCGACGAGAAAAATTTAGACAGGAATGTGATCATTAAGAAAAACATTTTCGGGCACAAATGGGTACTGAAAGTTAACGAGAACGAAGATGAAGTTAAGAGAAAATCTAAGTTAAAATTAGTGTTGTATATATGGGTGTTTTTGTCTATAACCACTGCTTTTGGATTTGGAGTTTTTTTTGCTTTAAGTAAGTAATTTTATGTCACTTTTATTTTAATAATAATTGTATTGCTCAGTTGGTAATCAGAAACGATCAGTTTATACTCGATAATTCAGAAATAAATATACGTAAATCAATTTTCTATATTAGCGAGTCCTACCCCTCCCCCCCCCCCCCTCACCCTACATACACTGTTTTTATCCAATTTTTCTTAAGGTTTGAGTTAAGCACCTCGTATATTATTTTCATTTTTGGTAGCGCGATTGTTTAGTAGGCTAGTCAAATTCCGACTTTAGAAAAATTTACAAATTTTTGTGCTTCCAAAGTGTATAAAACTTTTAAAATTCGTTTAGGTATTTTAGAAGTGTAAAAAAATTGTTAATATATATATTCTCTCTTTTGTATTCCTCCTACCACTTAAATTTTAAATGTTATTGAAACCCTCAACTGATTGATAATCTCCCAAGAGGCAAAAACCATTCAAACAACAATAAAATTCTGGCAATGAGGCAATGAGAAGGCCCACTTTGGAACCTCTAGTAAGCTATGAAAATGACATATTACTGACTGATTGTGAATAAACTATTTTTTGTACCACAAAACTAGAAATTTATAATTTTTTAACCAAAGAAGTAGCCAAAATTATTTCATAAAAAGCATTCTATATTTCTCTGGAACCTTAGGCCTCGCTCACACGATACGGATTCGGTTTTGTAATCGTTTTGGTTTTGCCACTTCGTTTACAGTGAATGTATTTTGTTTGCTACGTTCACACGTTGCGGTCGAAAACCGTATACGGGAAACAACCGAATCGATATCAGGTGTCGTTTGATTTTGTCGTGAGAGGATGATAAAATTCTATGACAGTCAAGGACCGATAAAAAAATCCCCTTAACGGGCAATATCACAAATGGGTAAATCCAGTTTAAATGTGCAAATAATTAAAATATGACCACTAAATGACATGTTTGCATAATTTTTATTACAAATTATTCTGTAATATTTTGAAAACCAATCGATAGATAAAGACAACATTGATGTTTTTTGTTTGGACGAAAATGAAGATCAGTTCATTACCTACAAAAATGATCCTCACCATTTTTGTCAAAAATGCACCCCCATTTTTAGCTCCTGCCCTGCATTTAGAGAGCACGCTCTAACGGAATGACACTCCCAAGCGGATTACAAATTTTTCAATAAATCACGTAAAAATTAATATTTTTTCATGATTCAAAGTTCAGATGAAAGAAGGAACCCGTAGCTATAATATCATGTTACTTTGTCATTTTATCTATTTCTCTAGATTATTGAAAAACCGGGCAAAAGTTTGTTTTTGCTCAATATTTTGATTCTCCTATAAATTTATTCATATTTTTTTTATCAAAACTAATTTCACCGAATCCGTTTGGATAATGGGGCTTTGCAAGGTGTTAAATATATTCAGAAAGATTCAATAAATTATTTTTGTGTATTTTCATAAACAACATGTTTTTTTAGGGCGTTTTTTTGATTTCCGGAGTTTTCGAAAATGCTCGGGTCTATCGGGAATTAATAGATAATCAAGGACCATATCGGTTTTCAACGCACATCATTAGAAAGATTAGCTTGTCCTCTTGTTAATGGCATTTTTCTTTTTTTTTATATTTTGTGGTTTTCCGGAAAATTGAAAAAATTCTCACCCCTACGAAAAATGAGGATTATTTTCTTTTCGTGTTAAAATTTTTTGGGGTTAGGAATTGTATTAAATAAAAGATCTCATTCTGACCTTCAAACTTTCTCAAATTGGATTTTTTTACAATAAATTTATTAATCAAGTGCAAAAAGTGAAAAAAAGTTGGTTATTATTGCCTTATCTTTTGCCTTCAGACAAAAACGGGAGGATATTGGTGTTTGGAGACCTAAACATGGAAATCAGTCTATTTTCAGACCCCGCATCCCAGATTTTGATAAGGAAGCGCCGTACGAGGGGTAAACCGCGAGTTAAATTTTTGTACACTAATTGGCTATAGTAATGGCTAATAATGGCTAGTAATGGCCGAGTAATGGCTAGTAATGGCTAGTAATGGCTACTAATGGCCGAGTAATGCCTACTAATGGCTGAGTAATGGCTACTAATGGACGAGGTCTGTACACCAAAATGGACCTCACAGTTTACCCCTCGGCGCCGTATTTTCAGATTCTCAAAATCGCGAATTTTTGAAACGCCGTTTTTGCAAAAAAATATTAGTGTAGCGAAAAAAATTATAGGGACAACTTTTGTAGATCATGAACTGCTCTTCATTTTTTGTCTAAACAAAAATGCTCTAAGGGTCATATTTCGGCAGATATCGTCGAAAAACGGATTTTCGGAAACTCTAGAGCCATTTTCTCACCCTTCCACAAAATCCACGTACCTGAGATTTTTGGAAAATTAAAAAAAAAAATTGCCGGACAGATTTGACGCCCAGGTTTGGGATTTTTCTGGCGTTAATTTACTGGACTATATGGCATTGGCAGTTTCATTGCCATGTGAATTGCAACAATATATAATTTATTATTTAGCACCTACTTTAAAAACCTCCAATAGGAATTTGTGAAATAAAATTTTTGGTTTTATTGTATTCCAAAATAATTAAGTAGATGCTGATTTACATTTTCCTCTTTATCTCCCATTTGTTTAAATGCAACGTACCCACGTGAAAAATAATATTTTGTATTGATAATTTAAAGCTGAATTTGATTTTTTTTTTCGCATTATGATAAGGTATCAATCCTAAAATAATAATAAAAATAATGACTCCACATGACCTACTGCATAAATCTCACCGATAAACTAAAATATATTGAATATTAATATTCATTCTAGAGATAAACTATATTTCTTTTTTTTCACTTCCGTGTCAAGGGCTAAAATCATTAGCCTCGTGTTCTGTATAGGCTTTGTTACTGTTTCACAGCGCCACTTTAGGAACAGCACTGTTAATTAGAACCCAACACTTAGTCCAGTGCTATACCGCTGAACCATTCATTCCCTATATTTCTTAACCAAAATAAAAAATGGTACTAAATTTAAAAACCCAAGGTATAGTTCGTGTAATACATATAGTAGCCCCAATTTAACAGCTTTAAAGCGGAGCCTTTGTTGCTACCAAAAGAACTTCTAACGTACCGGCATCCTTTGAGACTGCGCTACGTTACCGAAGACGCAAAGACCAGTTAAACTATGATTTGGTCGGGCGGCCGAGCGATTAGTCGCATGTTTCTATTTTATCAACTCGAGAAATATTATCTGGCTCCCGAGCTATATATTAAAGTAGAACACTCGGGCATCGACTTTAGAGACATTTTCAGATCGCTAGACTATAGCGATTACTTAAACTATACACGTTTAAAGTTGGACTTGAGGCACAAAAGCCGTGGATGACATCTTAAGATCGATTTATGTCTTTCGACGTCTTCGAATTCGATAAATCAAATTCCAAAGGTCAATAGCTCAATCAGCCAACCATGACCAAAAGAAGATTTTGAGAACTTTTGCAATGACGAATTCGGGTCAAATTGTCACTCATTTCTTCGTACGGGAAAAATATAAAGTAAGGAAAAATTTTTATGTGGTTTTTCTTTCTTTTTTTATAGATAATACAGTCTTTAAAAATAATGAAAAATATATCAAAGACTATATATTAACCGATGACACTGAAATCCGTAGTGAAATAGAATCAACAAATACAACTGCTTTCTCATATGAAGATGATACGCCTGTTGTTGAAACGACCGACGACGATTTAATTGAAAATGTAAGTAAAATAATATAAAAGCATTGAAACTTTTTCTTGAAAAAAAAAACCATCATTTAAAAGTTTTTTCAATTTTGATTACCCTGGAGGCTGAATAGAATTGTAGCGTTAGTAATTCTAGGCAAATTCATATAACAAGTTTTTTTAATAACTTCTTTTTCATACTTCAAAAATAAAGGTACTTTTCTCTTGAGCAAAATTCATATTTTTTGACAAACCTCGTATACGACTAAAAAAATCTGTTTGTTGTGTCGCCACAAGACTTTCCCGGCAGTTATAAAACAAAAATGAAAAATCAAATGATATTTGGTATCCCAAAAAAAAAATTCGTTTCGAATTTTTTTAAAGTAAAACAATTTTTTAGGGTCGCCATTTTGTTTACTTTTTCTTTGACATGTAAAATGTCATTTGGATTTTAAATTTTTTTTTCCATTGTTTAGTTTTAAAATTAAGGAATGAAAATTTCAGGATGTATTTACAAGCCAATAAGGCACCTAAATGCCAAATAAAAACTTTAGGTCTTTTATTTTTTTTGTAATGTACACAGGGCTACTGCGCCCCCTGGTGGGGCGATTTGAACCAAAAGCAAACGGATTCATTCCGCGATGATTCGATACCCACATACCAAAGCTCAGCTGATTCGGATCAAGCGTTTGGACGCTAAGGGTTCCGATTTTTTAGTTAAAAAAATTTTTTTTTAGGTTAGGTTTAAAATTAAGAAATGAAAATTTCAGGATGTATTTACAAGCCAGTGAGGCACCTAAATATCAAATAAAAACTTTAAGTCTTATATTTTTTTGCGATGTACATAGGGCTCCTGCGCCTCCTGGAGGGGCGATTTCAACCAAAAACTAATGGGTTCAATCCCCGATCACCCGAAACCCATATACAAAATTTCAGCTCAATCGGATTAAGCGTGCAGACGCTATCGTGGAAGAATATAGACACACAGACAGACGGGCAGACTTCCATCTGGAAATCGTTTTAATCGTCTTTGGGGACCTCAAAATGGATATATCCGTCGTTATCTCATTTTTTTAGCGCGTTCACAATACAGGGAAAGTAAAATTTGATATCTGATGGTTGCATTTTAGGTTTTAGACAACTTTTTATCAAGAATAACTTCTTTCATAAAACAAATAATAAAAAAGTTTCCCATATGGTGCAGACTTAATTGGACACACTGTATATTTAGGTGGGCTTTCCCGGTGGGTCGAGGTGGAAAATGCGTCAGAACATACGAAAACACAGCCCTTTTTTTTTCATTGATAAAAATAGTTCTAGTAGGTATACTGAAGTTAAGTAAAAAAAATAGTTTGGCTAATTTGTGAGTATGGATAATATATCTGGCAGGTGAAAAACTGAAAAATTTTCCCTCATTTTCAGTCATGAAAATGTATGGCCTATATTATGATAACAGCTTAAAATACAATCTGGCTGATGCGGAACACCCTGAAAGCTTTGCCAGACTCGTCTAATGATCGTCAGGCGGACATGTTCTTTTTTATGAGTGCATTAAACAATTAAATACAAAAAAAGCAAATACGTAAAGAGTACAGAATTATGATGAGGCAGGTTAAAAAATATTTATTCATGAAATCATAAATTTTAATGAAAGCCACAAAAGTTTTTATTTTACCTGATGGAGCTCAACTGACCTCGATTTAAGATTCAGGGACCTGAAAAACGTACTCATGAATTTTTTCAGATTTTTCAACATGCCCTTGTTATACCTCTAGGATTCTAGCAAGAGATAAACAAACAACTGATTCGAATTCAGCGACCAAAAAGCA
Source organism: Crepidodera aurea (assembly GCA_949320105.2). NCBI lineage: Eukaryota > Metazoa > Arthropoda > Insecta > Coleoptera > Chrysomelidae > Crepidodera > Crepidodera aurea. The sequence continues at coordinate 42,708,055 of OX439475.1, forward strand.
TATGTATGAATTTTTTCAGATTTTCTTGAAGTTATTACTGGATTTGACCTTCAAATGATCTTGAACCTGACCTTATGGAGCCTAACCGACCCGCTCATCCTAATCAGCGACCTCGAAAACCATAGGATACCATCTCCGATGCCCGCGTACAAGCTTAGATAAAATGTTGACATGTGTACCTTCCAAATACCACTCGTCCTCTTAAATTTTGTAGATAAAATTTGGAGGACTCGTGGCTAATAACAATTTCATGTTTTCATTGAAATGGGTTTGATAAACTGTGAATAAACTGGTCTGCTTTTATATCTCATCTAGTTTGAAGGTTATATTACAAATCACCACCCATTTTTTACCGTAGCCAATATGTTTTTTTATTAGGTGTATGTTTTAGACATCCACAACCACTGAAAGGAAATCTTATTGCAATGACTGTGTATTATATGACGTCTGCATGAAACTCAACGATACGGCAAGACCAGAATGTGTGGCACCTGCAGATCCTTTTGATCCTACAGGCTGCGGAGGATTGTGTCTAATTAATACTGAATATTGTCAAATTTTAAGCCAGAAGTATAACGTTGTCCAATGTTTGCCACGAAAAACTATATTAACGTGTAGGGATTACGAGTTTAACTGTCAAAATATGTGCATTGATGATGTCAAAAGGTGTGATGGTGTTATAGACTGTTCGAATAGACTGGATGAAGAAAATTGTGGTGAGTTTAATCATAAAGTTGAAATGTGTACATAACATGTACACAGCGCGCTCCTGACAGGTTTAAAGAAGTTACCAGTTTACATTTGTCCAAAGACTTTTAGCTCACAACAATACAATAATGAAATGTTACCCCAACGTAATTGTTTAATAAAAATGGACGACAGAATTCTTATTAAAAGAATAAATTGGGAAAGCATGTCAATCAGTAATCAGATCAATCGTCTTAATCGGCCGAAATCAGTTGAGTGATAGTCAAATTTAATTTAAAGTTCCAAGAAAGGTAGAGTTTTATTCCTTAACAACAATAACCAAGAGATACAGTCCACAAGAAACTATTTGCCAGCTTAAAAATACTTAAGGTGGAACTGAAACATCTATAGGGTGTTTTTTCTTCAGATATTGGAACTTTCGAAATATTTATAAAGATTTGTTAAGGTTTTTAAAAAGGTGGATATTTTGTTTAGGGGATGATTTAATTTTTCGTTTGTAATCTGAAAAATGGTTCTTTTATTTTTAGACTGTGACCTCTCCTATAACTTCCAATGTGGAGATCAGACTTCCTGTTTGGATTTGTCCCTAAAGTGCAATCGTGTAACAGAATGTTGGGACGGGAGTGATGAAGACAATTGTAATTTCATTAATGACTGCAATACAGACCAAATTCCATGCAACAATGGCGGTTGTTTCTTTGAAAATCAATTTTGTGATGGAGTTTTTGACTGTCCAGATCACTCTGATGAACCCGAGGGCTGTTTAGAGAAATAGATTTGGTTTGGTTTTTTGTAAAAAGTATTTTAGAACTATAATAGGTGAATTCTTAGTGAAACTTAATGCTTCTAATTATTTATAGGCCAGCAGATAAAGCATGCCATATTACATTTAAGAAAATAATATTTTTGTAAGTTTTTGGTAAAATAAATGAAAGAATATTTTAAGAAAATTTCGTATATTTTATTGAAATAAAAGTGAATTAAAAATTTACAAGTCCATGCAGAACTCTGATAAAAACTCCATCAGCATGGTAAACTTGCTATAATCGCCGCCATTTTGTTTGTAAAACTCAACAAAACGCTTCATGAAATAACAAACATTGTTGATTATGTCCTGGAAAAAAAAGTATTACTTTTACAGCTGAGCCGTGTTATGCAGGGTGGGGCAAATTTAATTGAACACTATTGGGATTTCATAAACCGTTATAGATACAAAGTTGATTAAATGGGGAAAAAGATGTGTATTTTCAAGACGAATTTATGGGTTTATTTAAAATTAAAATATAAGGTCCGGTTTCTGAGATATTCGGGGAAAAACGAAATTAACGATTTTCGTTTTATTTAATTAACACCTTAATTTTCAAATATAGAAAAAAGTTTATAAAGCTTTTTTATTGAAGGCCAAATATCGCTTAACATAGCGTATCCAATTTTTTAAAACAAAGTCTTGTTTTTTGAAGGGCTACCCTCAACTATTTTTTTTAAATACGGACCTGTACTTTTTATTTTATTTTTGAAATCCCCGTTTTTTTCTCTATCTAGCCATGTAGAATATTAATTTTTTTATTAGGTTCTTACAATGAACTGCAGTTTAGGAATTTTTTTAAGTACAGTCCTGTTCAGTTTTATCCTGAATGTTAACTTGTTTTAAACAACTTTGCTTTTGAGTATATTTTGGATGTAAATTAAAATAATTCACAATGACTATTTAATACATTCAAATTTCTAATTATCTCTTATAATTCAATAGTTGAAGTTTAAATAAATTTTATTTAACAGGACTGTACTTAGCAACATTCCTAAAGTCCAGTTCATTGTCAAAACTTAATAAAAATATAAAGTGTTCTATATGGTTGTACAGAGAGAAAAAAATGGGGATTTCAAAAATGAAATAAAACGCGCAGGGCCGTATTTAAAAAATAAATGAGGGTAGTCCTTCAAAGATATTGTTTTAAAAAATTGGATACGCTATGTTAAGTTGTATTTGTCCTTCAATAAAAAAGCTTTATAACTTTTTTTCTATCTTTCAAAATTAAGGTGATAATTAAATAAAACGAAAATCGCCAACTTTGGTTTTCCCCAAATATCTCAGAAACCGGACCTGATATTTTAATTTTGAAAAAACCAATCAATTTGTCTTGAAAATAAGCATCTTTTTTCCCACTTAACCAACTTTGTATCTATAACGGTTTCCGAAATCCCAATAGTGTTCAATTAAATTTGCGACACCCTGTATTCGCAGGTAGCCATTCCTCTTTTATGAATTAATTCACCAAAATTACCTGTTCCCAATCCTTTCGGAAGAATGCAGTGCACTGAAATTCGAAATTATCACAGGAAACGACCTTTTCTTTAACAAGAAAAGCTACGAACAACGCAAAATTGCTCCAAGTTGGTTTTTGATTTGAAGATTCGTTAAGTAAAGTAACGTTCCTAGGACACAACAAATCTTTAAATAAATCATCTGTCGAGGAAGAGTGAGACTGCCAAATGTTTATTAATTTTTTCAACAAATCTTCACGTGGCATCAGGTCAGGTCTATGAGCAACTAAAAGAATTATTTGTAAGTTCTAAAAAGGTGTATTTAAGGGGTATAGTTTAAAAAAAATGGCCTAGTCCAAAAGGTGGCTTTCTTGACGGCAAGAAGATGACAGGAAGTAGCCAATACAGTTTTGGCTAGTCATTAGACAAATATTAAGGCGATTAGGGCTGGACCAGCACAATTCCAGTCTAATCCCCTTAAACAGGGCGATATTAATTTTGGGTGGGAGAATAGGCTCGATTAATTCATTATTAATATTATTAATTCATCTCAATATCTTTTAATAAAATTAAAATATTCTTACTCAATAAAAGGGCAAGATCCAAGAGCGAGCTCAAAATATAAGATGTAATAATATCGTTTAGATCACATCTTTCACTCAATGACCTAGAAATCTCATTTAAAACATTTAAAATGTCTTCTCTACCGATATTTTTATTTTTGTCCAAAATATCCACAGCCATAACCTAAAACAAATAAATATTTAGCAATTTTATCCATTTTTTTTTCTTAAATATCAACTTACTTTAATTTTTTCAACCATATGAAACCCACTCAAACATTTATCATTATGATTTTCCTTTATACAACTAAATGGCAGCGCAAAAACAAGTTTTTCTTCCAAGTTCTTCTTATTTTCGTCAACAAAAGCTTTTTGCAACTCCTTTTCAATATCTTTCATAAAAATATTAACAGTTATGTGAGAATTTATCCACTGTTTTATTCTTTCTCTACATATTCTCGATGTTATAGATATACAGGTTATCCTGGTTTGGGGTAAAGTGTCGATAGCTAACAGACTCTCTATTGATTTGGGTATTCTATCGCTTAGAATGTCAGACAATTCTGTGCCGCATTTGGTACGTAAGGAAGATAGTTTTTCTTGTGCTAGATGAGACACTTTCATCCTTAGGGCAGTCTAAAATGAACAAAAACAAACATTATAGAAGAGCATGGAGGAATAAAATGCGACTTAATTTGTTTAATTCCATATGAGGAGAGTATGGAAGATTAAAATTCCTCTTGATTTGTTTGATTTTTCACCCTTATTAGGAGAGTATGGAGAAATATTAAGAAAGTATGGAGAAATTATAGGAGAATATGGAGGAATAAAATGCGACTTGATTTGTTTAATTCCATATGAGGAGAGTATGGAAGAATAATTCTCTTGATTTGTTTAATTTTTCACCCGTATTAGGAGAGTATGGAGAAATATTAAGAAAGTATGGAGAAATTATAGGAGTATGGAGGAATAAAATGCGACTTGATTTGTTTAATTCCATATGAGGAGAGTATGGAAGAATAAAATTCCTCTTGATTTGTTTGATTTTTCACCCGTATTAGGAGAGTATGGAGAAATATTAAGAAAGTATGGAGAAATTATAGGAGAATATGGAGGAATAAAATGCGACTTGATTTGTTTAATTCCATATGAGGAGAGTATGGAAGAATAAATTTCTCTTGATTTGTTTAATTTTTCACCCGTATTAGGAGAGTATCTAGAAATATTTTGTAAACTGAAAATGTTAAGAGTTTAAGAGTAGCTTTAGCTAATCTTCGCCTTTTCAGGGCAAATGTAAGTACATTTGTTTAATAAAGTCAATTTATTATTATTGTTATTATTAAATATTAAGAAAGTATGGAGAAATTATAGGAATAAAAATAGGAATAAAATGCGACTTGATTTGCTTAATTCCATATGAGGAGAGTATGGAAGAATAAAATTCCTCTTGTTTTGTTTAATTTTTCACCCGTATTAGGAGTGTATGGAGAAATATTAAGAAAGTAAGGAGAAATTATAGGAGTATGGAGGAATAAAGTGCGACTTGATTTGTTTAATTCCATATGAGGAGAGTATGGAAGAATAAAATTGTCTTGATTTGTTTAATTTTTCACCCGTATTAGGAGAGAATCGAGAAATATTAAGAAAGTATGGAGAAATTAGAGGAGAGTATGGAGGAATAAAATCCGACTTGATTTGTTTAAATCCATAAGAGGAGAGTATGGAAGAATAAAATTCCTCTTACTTTGTTTCTCTCCCATAATGTTATAAATTTACGTTTAAACGATAAATTATACTTGGTTGTCCATTTAAATCGCAATTCACTGTTTCTTGTAAATAAAAAATATTGAAAATAAATCTGGTTACCTTTTGATTTCTCTCTCTCACTGGAGATAATGCTGGGCGTTCCTTCTGTTGGGCATCCAAAAATTGTTTAATTTCTTTATGTGCCTGCTGTTTGTATGGTGGTACTACGAAAGTACAAATGTGTTTGACGCAAGCCGAAGCAAGCCTTTCGCTTACGAATTCAACAGTTTTTTTCACTGATTCAGGTTGACCATTGAAAAACGATTCTTCCAATTGTTGCTAAAAATAATTTATGCAATATTTTAATTTGTTGTCATAATAATTCAAATACTTTCATAAATGTAACTTTTGAAGGTCATATAATTAAGTCTATTAGATTTCAAACTTACCTCTAAGCGTTTTTTTGAGATTTGTTCTGAAGATTCAGCAGCAGTTACGGGTGTAATATGTTTTACAGTAACACTTCGATAATCGGAACTGCTCGTCAGCATTTTTTTAATTTCCTCCAAATAGGGACAACACAGATATAAAATGTTCTGATCAACAATAGGTAAACCGTCTAAGGTGCGAGATTTTCTTGTAAATTGGATAATTTTGTTGGAGTAAAATTTGGTGTACTCGGAATCTGGGAAATGAGGGAGGTCAAACAACCAGCCTAAGGAAAATTTGACTAGTGAGGAGTTATAATCGAAAGTTTTCGTTGGTTTTTCGTAGGAATGGTAGATTTGGAACAAAACTTCATATACTGATAGGTAATAAGGTAATCGCAGAGTTACATAATCGAGCATAGACAGGTATTTTACTATCCAAGGGATTGTAAGTGTTATATTGTTGGATTTTATCGAAGTCATGAGGATTTGTTTTATGTCCAATGATGGAGTTTTCTGAAAAAAAAAGTATAGATGGAAAATGTAAGACGTCATAAACATTTAAATACAAAAATTGTAATTGTCCTACGAAGTTTATATATCTGAAGTTATTTTAATATGTACAAACCGTTTTATTACTTTATTTAGAAAGAAATTATAAATAGAAAATAAACTAATAATTCTATGTTGACCCTCTTACGAATTATGATTTAAATACCGCCAACTAACTAAAAGTAGACAACATTTACTAACCTTTTCTCTTATTTTGACATGATGACTGAACATATTTTCATGGTAGTTATTGGTATCTGATTTATAAGGAATAGACTCTATAAACCCTAAAAATTTTGCTAAAACTCTGAGATGCCGGAGTGTAAGTGCAAAAGATTTCCTCATTGAGGCATCAACATTGGCATCTAAAAATATTTAATAAATATTACATGTATAAATAAAGAAAGACAATTATGTTTCCAGATATACATAAAATAAGAAAAAACAAACAAAAAATGCAAAACACATTTTCCTCGCGTGAATCTTCAATTTAAAAACATTTTTACCTGACTCCCCAAAGCCACTAATATTGAAAGTATTTCCATTTAATTCCATAATTTCATATATCAAAGTATCGCAAAGATGTACATTAAAAGAATGATTTGAAGCCACAATTATGAAATCTTTATAAAATTCCTGATGACCAACAAAATGTGGTAATGCATTCAAACCATTTGATGACTGTTTAGTTACTAGTCGGTTTTTAAGCCTATTTAGTTTACTTGGATCAATGTTAGGGAAACTACTTGGCAGTGAATCGTTTTCGTCTTCCTAAAAATTGTACTTATAAGACATTTGATACAATACTCAAATTTAAGAACTCTTACCAAGAAAGACTTTCCACAAGAATTGAGTAGCTGAGCTTTAAACAGCCTTGCAAAATGCATAAAATTTACCGATTCACTTTGTAGACTTAGTAAAGTCTTGATCTTTCCTGCTAAACCAATTTGAAAGCACCACCCAGGTAGTAAGCGATTTTTTTCCCAAATTCTTAATATCTCATAAAAAAGATCCCGTTGTTTTTTAAATGATAGAAAACTAACTTCACTCGCAAAGTTACTTTTAGTATCCGTATCTAAATTGTAACAAACATTTGAATTTCCTTCAAAAATTTCAATTATTCTGTCTAATTTTTTTTCAGATAATTTCTTCAATTTTTCCAATAATTTTGGAGAAAATTCTTCAATTCTTTTATTCAAAGAAAATAGCTTCAAAGTTGACTTGTCATAATGCTTTAAAACATCAAATTGGGACTCTAGACATTTGACAGCAAAATAAGTGACATTATGAACACTGTCAAAATAATCAGAACAACCTATAACATTACAACTTATACATAAATTATTCCTATCTTCATCACTTAAAAAATCTACTCCCATTTGGGAATCGTCTGTTGAATCTATACTATATTGTTTAATTAACAGTAAAAATATTAAAAAATAAATTTCTCCGGTTATATTTAAAACTAAATTATTCCTAAGAATTAAAATGTAGATATCAGCCAAAATATTTATTTGATTTTTATAAGTTACCAAACTCAATTGAGGCTCGATTTCCTCTTTATTTTCAGAAATAGAAAGCTTTTTAGAATTTAGTAATAAAGATCCATCATCTGAATCTTTTCTTGACAGTATTTTTAATCTTTCTTCGGCTAAAAACATTCTGTTTTGGTCCACATTGTTAACTACTATTTCCTTGGTGTTAAAGTCAGTAAAACTATTAGCCGATTTGAAAGAATTATTGATTTTTACATGGTTTAAAGTTGTGGGAGTTATTCTTTTGCTTGAATCGTCACCAACTTTTTGTAAAGAATTTTTTTTCTTAACAGAAGACTTTTTAATTAAAAAATCCCCTAAACAAATAGCGTGATTTTTACTTTTGGGTGTATTAAAGTTTTGCTCTTTGTATAAAGGGGACACCGGGCTATGGTAGGAATTATTTAATTCAAACTCCAATTGAAGTTTAGACATCTTCGGAGTACTAGTATCAGCTTCAGGTAATTTCACTGGGGGTGAATAAAAAGATTTGTTTAATGAACTGGAATTTTTTTGTTCTAGTTTTATATTTGAAGTACTCGGTTTTATTTTTCTTGGGGTACATTTTAGTGAATATTCACCAAACTTCTTTGGGCTAAAACATAGCAATTTATCACTATAATTCTGCTTATCAGACTTAATACATACCTGTTGATTTCCTCGTGTATAAAATTAAGGAAATAAGTCAAAAAATCGTTCTGGGAACATTTAAAATCAGTTTCATTGTCCTACAGACAAAAAGTGAGGTTAGCTTAAACGTCAAAATAACAATATTGACACGTACCTGGGTTAAAATCCATTTTTTGAAATGTTCAAAGTTAATTTCACCATTAGCTAATCGTTGCAGTAAAATATCTGACATTTTTATTAAATATAACACATACTAACATCATAAACACTTATTCATTTTTTAAACACAATACTGAAGAAATAAATGGCGGTAAAATTTTGTTAATGGCGTAGTGAGTGCCTTTATTTAGGCAATATATTGTACACGTGTGTGTAAATGTTTCACTGCCCTCCAGGTAATGGATGGGTATGGGATAATCATTTTACATTTATAAGTATATTCAAAAACTATTGCCAATGAAGAAGCTGCAGCTAGTAAAAATTGAATTTGTGAAGTTAATATATCTACTGTTTTTTTATCTAAAATATTTTTGTGCCATTAACTTTCTAAGATGAACTCGATATAGTTTATTTGTAATTACCATTGCACGTATGATTATATTATATATATTATTAATATATATTTTTTTAAATTATCGTTGAAAGATTTGAACAAAACGATATTACAAGATGCAGAAATTTGATTTGCAATTTTTAGTTGCCGTAAGAATTTGCATTGAAATTTTAATTAATTATATATAATTGTGTCGTAAAAAACTTCTAGTTTTTTGTTCTGTTTTATCTGAAATGTAAATTAGATTAATATTTTATCAACTATTCAGTTTGCATACAAATTACTACATGAATGATGAAGACACTCCTACACACTAAGAAAAAAACCGCATCTCGCAACAAACGCATACAAATAATTACGTAACAAAAATAAGTAAGTATATATATTTTATTGTCTGTAGATCCAAATGTTTAGTGAGATACTAGAAGATAACCAAAAACAGTGAAAGTATTGGATTATGAAAATCCGTGGACATACCTTTTATTCATATTCATATTTATAAATCTTCGTAAATACAGTTTGCGCTTATCATTTTCGACGAATCGTTTCAATACAAAACGTATTATTTTGTGCTCTAAATAACTGAATTAATAGAGACATTAGAAAAATAGATGTAGTTTTAAGTTTGATAAGTATTAATGTTTCATGATTAATTGCAGATTCAGATTAAAGTATGAGTGGATATTAAGGCCTTTAAAACAAGCGCGATTTTTCGAGCATGACGGCGTGGCCGGAGTGCTCGATATAGAGGGAGTGTTTTAAAGGCTAGTTATCCACGAATACTTTACGCTATTTTTTTTATTGGTAGGTACACTTTGAAATCATAAATACTGGTGTTATTGACATCAGTATACCTTTCGTTGTCATGGAAATGACAAACTTAAAACGAAAGTGCCAACTTCTCAATAGGGAGAAAACGGGGGCACTTAACGTGTCAAGGCACTTTTCTCGTTCTAATATTATGAGGCAAAGAATAAAGGTATAAGGAATGGGACGGGATATATGACCTATCTAATATAACGGGCAATGAATCCACTGCAAGGTTTGGGGGTTATTATTTATACCAACGCACTCGTGTGTATAGCACGTATTTCCACAACGAAGGTCAGACGATAACTAAATATTCTTGAAGAATTTCCCGTCGATTACGTAATTGGTAAACATTAATAATAATAATAAGTACATAGCACTAATTGATATGGATGAGACGATATCATTAGCATTTGTGTGTTATCAATTAAATATCTTTTATTTAGGTAGTTGTTGCATATGATTGGTACGGCTGTTGAATATTTCGTTAAAATAAAAAAAAATATTAGCATTCAGGAAAATTAATTAATTTATGTAGAATTAGAAAAAGGTAATGATGACTTAACAGACATATAGTAATGCATGCATAATTTTACGTTTTTTTCCACAGGTTCGGCAAATGCAATTTTGAATTAGGTACACACGACTGATTATTTATCATATAGGTACCAGTGTCCTTATAGAGTTTTTTACGCCCTTTTAACTCTTAAATGAAAAAATATCAGATGAAAACAATGTTTTTGTTAGTAACTGGCGATATAATAATGTGACTTGTACACACTTGAATTTAGCAACGGAGAAAATCTTTTGTAACTTTGAAGACATTAAAATTTCTTAAAAGTGTGTAAAATTTGCTAAGCGCTTTCAACCATACGGTCATCTTCAGAGCAGCATCGTTAAATTTTTTTTTTTATAGAGATACCTCACAAAGGTGTTCCAAACTATTGTAACACATGGTTATATATGAAATTAATAAAAATTTAAAAAAATTTTAAAAAACATTTTTGATATCAAGACGACATTTTATAAATTTTAAAAGGACCAGGCACCTTTCTTATGGGAAAATGGCTTTCCGTCAAATTTTCTGAAAAGTTGGTATGAAGTAGAACTCGATGCTCTGATAAAAAGTGTCCATTGGCCCAAACCGATCCTATGGCTAGTTTTCTAGGTACAGGGTGTTAAACATCGGAAATGCCACTTTTTTGTAACCAGATTTCTCATAACAGACCTATTTTATTGGCGTTTGTTGTAGAAAACGTGAATTATAGATTATTTGGCAACAATATTTTATAAACAATTACTATACAATTTGGTTATTTACAGGGTGGTTCTAAAATAAATAATATGGTTTTTTTGAAGAAATTATTTTTTTTATAACAGCTTTAAAAATATTGCATCATGAATATATAGCTTAAGTAATTATTTCTTGGTAATGACTCATATTTTATACAGGGTGACTCATAAATGTAGTTAGAGAAGGCATATAACGTATTTTAGCTTTGACGAATCGCCCCGTATAAACGATGTGTTAAAAAAATTTTGTATTATCTTAAGCAAATGTACGACCTGTCACTCTACCACCACTCTATGTCATACAGCGTGTTAAACTGATTGCAAACACTTTAAAAATTAGAAATCCTGTGTTTTGTGCACCACCCTGTATTTTAAAAGTTTCTCCGTCAACTTTATAAATTAATACATTTTCACATTAACAGAAGTTCAGAATTTAACTGAGCAAAATTTTGTTGTAATCCTATGACCAGTTTTCCTAAAATGTGTACCCATCCTTCTGTTTTCATAATTAGTAGACGGAGAAACTTTTAAAATACAGGGTGGTGCACAAAACACAGGTTTTCTAATTTTTAAAGTGTTTGCAATCAGTTTAACACGCTGTATGACATAGAGTGGTGGAGTGATAATACAATATTTTTATAACGCATCGTTTATACGGGGCGATTCGTTAAAGCCAGAATACGTTATATGCCTTCTCTAACTACATTTATGAGTATAAAATATGATTCATCACCAAGAAATAATTACTTAAACTATATATTCATGATGCAATGACATTTGCTTGTATTTTTAAAGCTGTTATAAAAAAAATAATTTCTTCAAAAAAACCATATTACTTATTTTCGAACCACCCTGTAAATAACCAAATTGTACAGTAATTGTTTATAAAATATTGTTGCCAAATAATCTATAATTCACGTTTTCTACAACAAACGCCAATAAAATAGGCCTGTTATGAGAAATCTGGTTACAAAAAAGTGGCATTTCCGATGGTAACACCCTGTACCTCGAAAACTAGCCATAGGATCGGTTTGGGCCAATAAACACTTTTTGTCAGAGCATCGAGTTCTACTTCATACCAACTTTTCTGAAAATTTGACGGAAAGCCATTTTCCCATAAGAAAGGTGCCTGGTCCTTTATAAATTTGTCAACTGGCTTAAAATTTCCAAATGGTAAAGGTCCCCGTTTAATTATCACTCATATTGGAGGAGATAAAGGATTTGTTGATAGAGGCTTGTTAGAATTTGTTTCAAATTCTACGAAAGACTACATTGAAGAGATGACTGCTGATGTTTTTGAGGAATATTTCAGTCAAATTATAGATTTATTACCGACCAATTCTGTAATAGTTATGGACAATGCCAGTTGCCATTCAAGATTAAAGGAGCCGTTACCTAACACTAAATGGAAAAAGCAAGAACTCTCCGATTGGCTAATAACCAAAGAAATAGTGGCAGAAGAGGGATTACTCAAAAAAGAGCTACTGCAGTTATGTAAACAACATTCACCAAAATTTAAGAAGTATAGTGTAGATGAAATAGCAAAAGAACATGGAGTTAAAGTGTTGAGGTTACCACCTTATCACTGTGAACTTAACCCCATTGGACTAATCTGGGCTCAAATGAAGGGATATGTCGCCAGAAGCAATACAACATTTAAACTTCAAGATGTTCGTCAACTATTATGTGACTTCATATCAAAAATTTCACCGGACAATTGGCAAAACGCTATAAGTCATAGCAGAGGAAGAGAAATTCTGGAAACTTGATATGTTAATAGAGGAAACAATAGAACCAATTATTTCTGTGGGAAGTGAGGAAACTGATGATGATGACGACTTACTTATTTAGGTATGTAACTCTATATTTATATTAATTATAATAATTTTATATGACGCTAGTACTCTAAATACAAACAAACAAATTTATTTGGAATCCCCCCGTATTTCTAAAAACGAAATATGAGTGTTTTATGAGAAAATATTTTTTTGCAAAGATTTTTTTTAGTATCTATATCATATAAATTTGGTTGTGTGTATATTTATTATTAAATTTTAAGGAAATGTCCTAACCTAATATCTAGTAGGTATACTATTTTTATAAAAATAAATGTGGGTACTGACAGTTTACTATTTTTGATATTAAAGTAATTTCGTGTTCCCCGTCACTGAGATGTAGAATTATTGGTTAATCCCTTAGGGTTTGCTTAATTACATTTTATGATGTATTGTATTCGAGATTTTTCGGGGTGGTCATACTAAAATCTAGTGAAAATTCATATATATCCGGTATAAAGACCTTTGCCATAAAAACTGTGCTATCATGCATTTTCAAACGAAGTAAAATGATTGCTCGTTTCGTGAGATAGGCAACATTTTGAAGATATCCGAAGGCTAGTGTATTCACCGTTTAGCATGAACATTTGTCCATAGAAAACCTCTGTTCGAAGAAAGTACCGCGTTTGCTCAGGTAATCAAAGACAACAACGCGTCGACGATTCAGAGCGCTTTTTGGAGCTTTTTAAGTGCAATAGAAAGAATTTTTACATGCAGTTTAAGTGACAATGGATGAAACATGAAAATGTAAATGTATACACATTTGAATCTGAATAGCAAATAAAAAAAAATTACCCCAGAGAACCGGCAATATTTTAATATTTCATAATATACCTACGAACTAGTTATTTATAAAAAAAATGTAATAGCAAATTTCTAGAGTAATATAGTTTTAATTATCCCCAATCCGTGGACGAAAGCCATAATTATAATACAAAAATTCTCTAGCAGCCAATTTTTTATGTTCGGCTGTGAGCTATTAGCTACGGAGCTATTCAATAATTACTATTAAATATTCAAATTAATTTTTTTTCTGATATTAAACTAACATCAATTTAACCAATATGTAACTCGTTAGTAGGTATGCCAATTTAGAATTTTTTTGTAATTGCCTGTATTAAAATTGTGTGTGATTATTTCTGTACAAGAAAAAATCCCAAAATATGTACCTAATAAATACACGCGTCAGTAACCAATTCATAAGAATATTAATAGAACAGGTGACGGAAAAAGATCCCGAAACGTGCAAATTTTGCAAATGGTTATGTCTTGACGTTTCTTTACGTAGACACTTTATGATTTGACGTATTTTTTGCCCAACGTACATGTTCAGCATAAGAACACGAACGCAAAAGACACCATGTACATTATGTATGATTCATGGGAAAGAATTTCATTCATTTTTTTAAAAATTATCTGCTACTGAATTTGAATACTTATTGAATGGGAACTATATTTAATAAAAATAAATAATTTAAACATCGTATAATAAAAATAGGAAATGACCAAGGGCGGATTTACGGGAGGGTACAGGGGGTAATTACCCCCCCCCCCATGATTATAATTTATAAAAAAAATTATATAATAATACTAATAATATATTTATTGTTTCTAATGTAGGTACTTAAATTACATATAACAAGAGGTCTCAAAAAGTTAATTAGTAATATAATAGTACGTATTAAACTCATACACATCTTCCTAAGTTCTAACACAAAAATGCAGCCAGAAGTAAAGATAAAAATGCAGCAAATAAAAAATTACAGATTTTATTCCCCTAGTAAAAATGAGCGAATTTTTAAAATGTTCATAATAATTCGATTGGACCCTTCCGAACCTTGTAGAACATCAATTAGCCTGTTTGGGTAGTACATGCTTTTAAGCAGGGAGTACGCAAAAAATCATAATGCGGACACTCTACTAAAAGGTGGAACAAGGCTTCTGGTGTTTGGAGATTACAGATAGAACATAGGTTAGTTTGAACAATTTTATAACTAATGCCATTGTAAACAAAAACGATATCAACTTTTGAACAAAGTCTGGCTTGAGCAAATATTCTGACAGCAAAGATAGGAAGTTTATGGCGTAAATATTCTTGTGGGTTAGAATTAA
The DNA here is from genome assembly GCA_949320105.2 of Crepidodera aurea. Classification (NCBI taxonomy): domain Eukaryota; kingdom Metazoa; phylum Arthropoda; class Insecta; order Coleoptera; family Chrysomelidae; genus Crepidodera; species Crepidodera aurea. The sequence goes on from OX439475.1 coordinate 42,723,082, forward strand.
TATTTAAGTACTTATAAAAGGAGGAATATCTCGACCGATCCATTAAATTAAAAAAATTTACGGGGGGGTACTGGGGGTAATTACCCCCCCCCCCCCATGATTATGATTTATAAAAAAAAATTATAAAACATAATACACACAAAACTGTTTTACATAATAAAGAAAGTGGTGCTTCTTATAACGCGATAAAGAAAAATGTATGCAGCTTCCTTATTTTACTAGACTTTTAATAGTAGCAGTCTAAAAGTGTTTTTATTTGTTTTAACCATTTCTAAGTACTTTCCTAGTCTCTTTGTGATTACAATTTAGTATTAATAAAGTTTTTTTTTAAACATGTTGTCTTTAGTCCAAGAAATGAAGTAAAATCATTGAGCAGAAACAGATCGACTAGAAAAGTAGAAAACTTTCGATAGTGGCGGTTTTTTCATCAAAAAGTGAGGGAAAAAAAGAAAATAAACTTGCGCAATCCTTTGTTAATGAATTAATGTTAAATACAATTTTTCATGAAAATAAACCCCTCCCGAGTTATAGGGCGTAGAAAATTACGATTTTCACCATAAAAATCATACATTTCTAAAAGTTTTTTAAATATAACCGAAAATCTGATATTATTACGTTAAAATTGATATGAACTAAATTTTATGGCCTTGAGCTAATAATTAAAATGATTTTTTTTAATTTTTCTACGATTAATACGATGGAAGATCTGGCAATTGAAAAATGGGTGTTTAAAGAAACTGGATCGTTCTAGCGAAGGGGTTCTCAAACTGTGGTACATGTACCACTGGTGGTATATACATTACAATGTTTTAGTAGTACAATTTAACATTTAATATTTTGTTTTCAGAAACACATACATTTTTCTTCAAGTTTTTAACTTTAACGGCTCTAGCTTTAATATTTAAATGACGACTTTTCCAAAAACTTCGAACAATTTCGCGACACATTGATTTTTAACGGCGAAATGCTTTTATGGTGGTACATATATTTTTGTTTCATATTTATGTGGTACAAAATTTGAAAAGTTTGAGAACCGCTGTTCTAGCGTAAATATCTCAAAAAATATGACTTCCATAAAAAAATGTATATAACATCTTAATGAGAGAACAACATTGGGAACATTTTAAGACCAGAACCGTCTAACTTAAGCAGAAAAAAAGCTATGGACAAAATAAATTTTTTTCAATTTTTTTTACGCCATTTTTTTAGCGCTATCTAGGCTGTGGTATTTGACAAAAAATCCTTTTGCAGAAAGTCGTAACATATGTTTTTACAATTGTCTAGTAATTTTTAGCCCTATGGATAATTATTTTTTATGTTTTGGTCTGTTAAGGTTGAGCTAAATTTTTGTTTTTTATAAGACATTTTCAATTTTTTTGGTCAATCCGTGAAAAGTATTGATTTTTGAATAAAGAGACAAGACTTTGAGCAACTGTTCTTCCGAATAATTACCTTTTTTTTATCTTTGCATTTGTAACCGTCAATGTCATTTTTTCGGGTCAAATATTGAAAAAACGGTAATTCCAATGAAAAAGTTTGTCATAACATGATATTTCGGCGATATCCTAAGCTTTAAAATGGCAAAAAATACATTTCTTTTAGAAACGTACGAATATTGTGGTGAAAATCGTAATTTTCTGCACACTATAACTCATTATTTCATTAAAAAAGGTAATTTATCAATTGCGAAAATTTTTTTTCTTTTTTTTCACACCTCTACTCAAAACGCAACTAACGAAAGTTTTCTACTTCTCGACACCTTTCCTAGCAATTTGCAAAAAAATTTAAGTCGATCTGATCAGTTACTAGTTTCTGCTCGATATTCCAAAAAAATTTACTAGCTTTCTTGGACTACTTGGTAAGTTTTACCCCTCCCATAAAAAAAAGCTAAATCCGCACTTGGAAATGACAATGCGATAGAAAAATAGATTTGACCAAAATAGAGACGAACAATATACAGCCATATTTTAAAAAGTATAAACTCCATTCACAGTTTTTTGGTAACCCAGGAACAGTGTCGTAGTGCACGGTTTCTCGGCAACATCATCGGCCGGTGTCCAAAGGGCTTCTTCCTAAGCCTGGGCCTACAAGGAAGTTTTCTCTTCCTTGTTGTTTTAATTGTTATGTTTCGCTATATATTTTTTACTTTTGTAAGGCACAAATAAACACCCTTTATATATATACATTAATTACGTAGAAGTTTTCTGCGATTTACCAACATTAGTAGGAGTGTAACAAAACTTGTTTTGATAGTTTGCTTCTCACTTATAATAATAACAATAATAATAATACTTTATTCGTCCTTTTTGATCATAATACATGATATAGGACAGCCAAAAACATTTTACATTAAAATATCACTTAAATAGAAGCTAGTTAAATTAAAATCGTTTGTTTAAAAACTATGGTACATCATAAAAACATTCTTCAATTAAAAATTTTTTAAGTTTTCGTTTGATAACATTGAAATTGCTCTCATCTCTTATACAGGTAGGTAAATGATTTAGGAATTTAATTTTTTTATAAACAGGACTTTTTTCAAATACTGAGGAAACATGTTTTGGAGGCCGGATAAGCTTGCCAGACCTGGTCGGGTAATCGTGGAAATCAGAATTTAGGTTAAAATCATTAAAATTACTTTTTGTTTATAATATGCACTTGTAGATGTAAATAGAATAAAATGTGAGGATAGCGAAATCTTTAAAAATGATTTCTGCATGTTTATCTATAATCTAGATTAAAAATTAGACGGTTGGGGAAGGGACTTCTGATCTTCAATTCTAACAATAATTTTTCTAGATTCCAAGCATGATTTCAGCCACGATAGAAATTTACCCCTAAATCCTAAATCTCGTAGTTTATTTATTGTTATATCAGTACTAACCGAGTCATAAGCCTTTGAAAGATCAAAGAAGAGTGCACCCACATACCTTTTCCTATCCAATGAGGTGTGGATAAAATTTAGTAGGGCTATGGATGCACTCTTCGTTGATCTGCCAGGTAAGAAACCATGTTGATGGTCAGATATAACATTATACTTTTCAAGGAAAGAAAACATTTGTTTATAAATACATTTTTCTATTATGGACTGTTATTGGGCGATAATTATCAAGACTAAGAAGGCTAGATTAGATGGAAACGTTTCTATCTGATTAATTAATAATGTCTGCTAGAGTGCAAGCGATTTGTGGACCTATATAATAATCTTTGTTGAAAGACAGACCTGGATAAATGAGATGTAAGATAAAAGAATCTTAAACCAATGATCCCAATAATATTTTTTCCACTTAACCTTCATATTTCAGGAAATTTCTTTAATATTTTCCACGTTCCCTTTGATCTCAAATTTAAAAACTACTTATCGCAATGCTGAAAACATTCCTCAATTATTTCTTAATTATTTCTAATTTTTACGGAAATTTTGTGACATCGTTAACGAGTGCTTTGTTTGATAATTTCGTTAAATACTGTTTATACTAATATTTGTTAATTTGAAACAGATTATGCTAAAAGATGTATTTAGAATGGTTTTGGAGATAATTCTTCCTGGGACACCCTCATTTTCTAATATGGATTTAAGACTTCCATGATAACATGAGGAAGAAGTGACATATTGATGACTTAATCTCTAAGTGCAAGATAATTAATTATCTAGAAAAGCGTGTAATTAAATGAACTTATTGGTATTAACATCTTTAATTAAAAATCGAAACCCATAACAAGTGACCAAAATTATATAAATGGCTTCAAAAAGTGGGACAGCTGAGGTAAATTTAGTTTAATTTTACTGTTTAACTAAGAAAGTCCATTTTTATGAAAGTTCTCACTTCCGCTATATTTACATTAAAACAATAGGGGGTATTAAGTCGTGGAATCGTAAGGATGTATAAGATGACTCATAAATAATGTTATAAAATAAGTAGAAATTAACGACTATTTTTGTTAAAAAAAACATACTGAAACACTAAATTTTTTTTTAATAATTTTAATTAATATATGAGTGGTGCGAGGGACACTGGCAATATTTGTACTTCATTATATTGAAGCGACCAATTGCGTTATATATGAATGACCCTGTATATAATTTCTTATATGCTCTTTTTACAGTTTAATTGAATAGTGGACTCAATTCTTAAGCAGTGAAGATAAACATGATATTTAAATTAGAACAAACATTATATAACCATAAAAAATGCCTACGAAATTACAGTCTTCAACAAGTAATCGTAAACATGCATCTAAAATTTCTGGTGTTTTACGGATTTTTCATGGGAATCGATTTTTTGCTATTGAGTTTATGCTTTCTAATTTTTTGTGCAATTAATTGTTTAATTGGCAAAACTTACGTGTACTGAATAAAAAGATGTAAATTGGGAAAATGTGGTTGAAAAAAAAAATTCTAAAGCATAGCAATTTAAAATATCAGATTTTTCGAAAATTTAGTTTTTTTTGGAAACATGAATTCCACAATTAAAGATGTACGAAATTAAAAATCCAAACAAATTGATAGTTTTGGAAAAGTAATTTGACATTACCAAAGTTTATGAAAAAGATGGGAAAATTACATCAAATTCTTATTTTTTCAAATTATTTCTGCCTAAAATACATGGGAAAATAGCCGATTTTGCTATGGTTTTTTATTTTTTTTAAGAAAAACATACTTTTACAATCAAAATTGTGCGACAATAAAAATTTAAAGTATTGGAAAAATAAGGTGAGTTATTAAAAATAAACAAGAAACATAGTAAAAATCCCTTATATCCCAAGATTATCCGAAAAAATTAGAAGGATTGGCAATAAATTTAATTTAAGAACAGTTTTTCAAACAAATAATACAATAAAATCTTTAACAGTAAATACAAAATCTTTTAATGAAATCCAAAATACAAAAAATTGTGTTTACTGTGACTGTAATAAATATTATATAGGAGAAACATCTAGACCTTTTCATATAAGACTTAATGAACACCAATCATACATTAAAAATAAACAATTCGAAAAATCAAAAATATGTGAACATACAATGGAATTCTTCAAGTAGATTATTAAAAGAACCTAATAATTATAACCGCAAAGTTAAAGAAGCAACATTGATATGCTTAAATAATAACGAATGTGTTTCTAATTGTTCGATTGATATTTCAAAAATTTGGATGCCTACTTTACAAAAAAAGTTAATTGCAAAAAGGATACCCTCCATGTTGAATGAAGAGATATCAAAAAAATTAAAATATGTAAATTTGCGAATTTTCCAACATCAAATAGTAATTATTAGTTTTTAACTTGTATGGGGCGGATGTAATTTCGGCCGGAAAAAGGGCAGGTACTAAAAGCCGGTAGGTAAATTCGGCCGGAGGTTTTAAGTTGCTTCCTTATCTCATAGGTATTTTCGGCCGCAAATCAAATAAAATAACAGAATGCTTTATATTAAAATATTTCTTTATTTCAATAAAATTATTACATCAACTTATTTCTATAACTTAGGTAAACTATAAATTTTTAAAAAACGTTTTGATGTGATACAGATTTAACGAAATTAATTCTAGAAATATTGTCAGATCGAAGCATATTTACCATGTTTTCGATAAATTTTAGTTTGTTTTTTACATGGATGGTAAATAACTGATAAAAATATTTTGTACAATAAGAAAATGTGCCATCCATGTAAAAATCTTTCATTTTACATAAACTTATTATATTTGTATGGCAAGAAAAAACAATGATATTATCAGCTGTGCTGTTAATAAACAAAAAATTTTCACCTGTTGTGGTTTTCGGTCCATAACTATCGAGTACAGAATGTACATCGTGAATATCCTTAGGCAGGGCTGGTAAGAGCTTACGGCGGCTGTTGTACAAATTTCTTCTTATTAGACTGACATCTATCGATGACAAATTCTCTGGCAAATGATTTGAAAGAACGCTTTTAATAATTTTTGAAGGTTTCTCCGATATGTCTTCCTCAGCTTTGCGCTTGCATGAAGTCGTCACTATTTTTCTCCCCAACGTAGTTTCATCGGACTCGTGGTTGTGGATTAATTCACTTCTAGTAACTGTGTATTCCGCACCAACAGTGTACAGTTTGGCTAAACATCTTAAATTTTTCTTTACACACCTCCAACGTACTTCACCACTTTTTAATACGTCCTGTTTACAAAACTGAAACTTTTCTACAACTAGTAAGTCACAACCGCGTGAACTCTTAATTACTGAAACTGATGCCATCGTATACAAATAATATCCACAGGATTAGGTATTTCTAGTATTTCTCCTAATACGAGTAAAAAATTAAACAAATCGAGAAGAATTTTATTCTCCCATACACTTCTCATGTGGAATTAATCAAATAACGTCGAATTTTATTCCTCTATACTTTCCTAAGTTTTCTCCTTACTTTTTTAAGTTTTCTCTATACTCTCCTAACACGAGTAAAAAATTAAACAAATCGAGACGAATTTTATTCTCCCATACACTCTTCATGTGGAATTAATCAAATAAAATAAAATAGGTATTTCCAAATAAATACACAATTAATATTTTACAGAAACTATTAAGCGTAATTACCAATATTTTAATCTCATCGTAAACATCAACCCTCGGCCGAAATTACCCCTGTCATAAATGGTACCCCTTGATTTATGCAGGTAGGCCAAGGGATTACCGGCCGAAATTACGCCCGCCGCTTGTATGAAGCTATGAAAAAAAATACTAAATTTTATATAAAAAAACTAAATTCTTTAATAAAAATGTTAGAATGTTGAAAATTAGCACAGTGGGTAAATCGAGGTAGAAAAAACGATTGCCGGCGTCAAAATTTAAGAAAATTAATTTTTTGAATTTTTTTGGCCAGAAAAAATGGGCATTTTGGGAAAAAGAGAAGAAAAAACCATGTTGAATGAAGAAATATCAAAAAAATTACATCAAAATCGAATTGTTTGGGTCAAATTACATAGAAATATGTTAATTTGCAAATGTTCTAACATCAAATAGAAATTATGGATTTTTAATTTTTATCAAACTATGAAAAAAATATTAAATTCTATATAAAAAAAACTAAATTCTTTAATAAAAATGTTAGAATGTTGAAAATTAGCACAGTGGGTAAATCGAGGTAGAAAAAACGATTGCAGGCGTCAAAATTTAAGATAATTAATTTTTTGATTTTTTTTGGCCAGAAAAATTGGGCATTTTGGGAAAAAGAGAAGAAAAAACCATGTTGAATGAAGAAATATCAAAAAAATTACATCAAAATCAAATTGTTTGGGTCAAATTACATAGAAATATGTTAATTTGCAAATGTTCTAACATCAAATAGAAATTATGTATTTTTAATTTTTATCAAACTATGAAAAAAATATTAAATTCTATATAAAAAAAACTAAATTCTTTAATAAAAATGTTAGAATGCTGAAAATTAGCACAGTGGGTAAATCGAGGTAGAAAAAACGATTGCAGGCGTCAAAATTTAAAATTAATTTTTTGAATTTTTTTGGCCAGAAAAATTGGGCATTTTGGGAAAAAGAGAAGAAAAAACCATGTTGAATGAAGAAATATCAAAAAAATTACATCAAAATCAAATTGTTTGGGTCAAATTACATAGAAATATGTTAATTTGCAAATGTTCTAACATCAAATAGAAATTATGGATTTTTAATTTTTATCAAACTATGAAAAAAATATTAAATTCTATATAAAAAAAGTAAATTCTTTAATAAAAATGTTAGAATGTTGAAGATTAGCACAGTGGGTAAATCGAGGTAGAAAAAACGATTGCCGGCGTCAAAATTTAAGAAAATTAATTTTTTGAATTTTTTTGGCCAGAAAAATTGGGCATTTTGGGAAAAAGAGAAGAAAAAACCATGTTGAATGAAGAAATATCAAAAAAATTACATCAAAATCGAATTGTTTCGGTCAAATTACATAGAAATATGTTAATTTGCAAATGTTCTAACATCAAATAGAAATTATGGATTTTTAATTTTTATCAAACTATGAAAAAAATATTAAATTCTATATAAAAAAAACTAAATTCTTTAATAAAAATGTTAGAATGTTGAAAATTAGCACAGTGGGTAAATCGAGGTAAAAAAACCATTGCCAGAAAAATCGGATAATTTCTCTTTTTTCGTCTGGAATAAAACTTATTTTCTTGAAAAAAGTTTTAATTTTTAATTTTTTTTTTAATTTTTAATCCAATAAGCGCTTCTCCGCCCCCCCCCCCCCCTCCCCCTGGCCCTGATGCGGATGCTAATGAAACATCTTCAAAATAAAACATCGTTGAAGACAAATCAGAAAAAAATGGTTTCAGTCAAATTTTTTTCAATTTTATGGAAACTTTTTAGAATGTAGAGCGCTCTCAATAAACGTGAAATAAACAAAATTCTGGAATAATTTTTTCATCTAATCTTCTACTACACCAATATTCACATACCTAATTAAGAGTCTATACCTATCGCAGCGCACAGCCCCACCAAAATCCAGAGATATTGATAAATATAATTATTCTGTATCTGTATTGACCGGTCATTGTATATGTTACAGCAGTGGACAGACACCACTTCTTATTGTTTATTGTAAATTAGTTAAATACTCTTACTTTTAATTAGAATTAAAAGAAAGCAGTGCAACCATCGAAGATTCATGGGTGATGAAGATTTACAGTTTGTGTGATTTTTTTCATTTTTTTTTTCATTTTTCATTTATCTTTGGATTGTAACAAGTGCAAATTGAGGCAAAAAAGTAAGTTTTTCCTGATATTATTTATGGTAATTTTAAATCAAAATATTAATGATAAATGTTCAAAAGGTCACGTGAAAATCTACCAAATTGTTTTAAAAAATTGACTGATGCTAGGAAGAAAATTTGCAAGTTTAAAAATTTTGAAAAATATAATTGATTCTGTATATAATATCTGCCACTACTTTTGGGCCAAAAAATACATAAACCTTTTTATCAATATTTTTTTAATGTGTTTTGATCAGGACCGTAACTAGCTTTTTGTGGGTCCTGTGCAATACTTTTAAATTGGGCCCTTTAATAAAAAAAGAAAAATACCATGCATATACGATAGTTCTGAAGCTCCTGCTCTTTCATTTTTTTTAAAGTTTGGTATAACAGTCTTAATGAATAAACATAAAATAGTTATTCTTTCAATTATTTAAGTCCGTATTTTAAGTTTCATTTTATATATATATGAAAAAATAATAAATTAAAACATTATACATGTATTTAAATTGTATTTTTCTTGCTTGTTGGTAATATTAATGTAAAATACAAATTTTCATTATTTGTACGATCAATTGTAATATTTTAATGGACCAAAGTGTAGATTTTTATTAAGCAAAAATTAATATTAATTAAAATGCTAATTTATTAGTAGTTTTAATGGTAGTAATTTTAAGATTAAATTGTTCATTTAAAAGTAAATCAATCATTTAAAAAACGTTTAATTTTTAATTTATTTTATGACAATAAAAGTGTTTTTAAAAAAATATTGTAATAAATAAAACATTAATGTTTTTCTTTGGTAAATTATTCCGTTTTATTAAAATATAAGTATGCATTAGTGCACATTTTTAGATATTAACAAATGGACGTTTCGTATGAATTAAAAAAAACTTGTACTTAGTAATTTATTATAAAACATTCTAAACCCTTTCTATTGATACTCTAACCATTGTTTTGAGGTTTTTCTGGATTTTTCCACAACAGTAAGTCGTCCCATAGCGCCACGGCAAATATTATTAATAATAATAATAGCCGTCCCTCCCCTACACAAGCTCTGCTTCTGGGGTTCACTCGTAAGGGGGTGAATTGAAGGGCGTATATTATTATTACTATTGATTATAGGTCAGACCTTTTTTTAATCACATGCCCCATTGAATAAATTTTGCACAAATTATCAACAATGTAGATGTAAAATTAAACCATTTGTTGCACATTAAAAATTTAAGATACGATTTTATACAAAAAGAATATAAAACAATTGAATATTTACAAACAATATGTGACAAATCAAGTTTACTATCAGCGAAAATGGTATACTTGACAATGACCTATTAAGAAGTTCAAATAACTGAAGAAAAATAAACTGAAAATATGTTTAATTTTAATATGGACTATGCCCAACACCTTCTCGCTATATAATGAAAAAAATCTAATACAACAATATCCTTTAGGATTTTTGATAGACAAAATTGTAAGAAAGATTCATATTTTTATAAAAAAAAATAAGTGGAGCAAAAATATACGATTTCATTTAAATTATTTACCTACTTTAAAGTCAAATAAGATATTTTAAACAAATTAACGATTGACTTATTTACTATGTGTATTTTCCTATTGCGAAATATTTTATTCCTGTATTTTCCATTTAAAACAATTAGATAAAATATTTCCTTCAAAAGCATATTTTTCCGTTATTTATTTACACTTAGATAATGACGTGCCTGACTGACACTTATCAACGGCTAACTTAAACCACTTGAGCTAAAATAAAGGTTGGTGTAAACAACATACACAGGTGTATTAAAATATATTTGTTTACATCAGTAATGTGAATTTCGGTTTAACAGTGTTATTCCTAGTTCTCACATTTTTATCTGAAGTAAACAATGTATTGAATTATATTATTCAGATGCATATGTAAATTAAAATATGTATGCTTTTATTCTCGCTAAATTTCCATTAAATTTTAAAATGTAAGACCGTAACTTTCTTAAAAATTAAAGACGATATCACTCAAACATCCAATATATAAATTGGTTGATACGGGACCGCCAAAATAAACAAATTTTATAGTGATTAGAGGTCGTATAAGCTTATTCAAAATTCTGGACCGCGAACGGTTTTATATATTCCGTGATGGGTATCTACCTTGACAGCTATTAATATTTCGGCATATACTATAGTAGAACCATCAAGGTTGATAATTAAAAAATGATCACGTAATGTGATTTTTTAAGTCAACGGATCCATTACATCAAGACAATATCGGCTACTTATTCATTCTGCATAAACGTTTACGTGATTGGAAATAAGTACAAGCTACGAAACAAGAAAAATCCCGCCTTAGTAACAGGTGTTTTATATATTTGATATTTATTTTTAAATTAAAATCGCGGGATTAAAAAATATATAAAAAAGAACTGAAGGTTTGGGACCAAATTGACAAAAATAACCCAGAAAAGGAAAAAGTAAAATTATTAATGTCTAACATCTAGAAGAGAATGTAGATTTCAAGAAAAGGGACTTAAAAATTTCCTATTAAAAAGGCAAGAGATATAAGAATAACTTTTTTCAAACCTATTTTTTTACATTCTTTATATAATACACCTCAGTGGCGGCTCGTGAACTTTCTCATAGGGGAGGCAAATGGAAAGAACAAAATTTGCCGTAGTTCAGTCCTATGAACTTGATAGCCAACTTAACCTCAAAACTACTTACGATGTAAACACAAACGCACATAGAACTGATTTAAGTGATTTATTTTATGCGCATGATTAAGATATGACAGTTAATGTCCAGTCCACTCGTTGGTTATGGGCAATGACATCATAAAATTCGCGTACCGCTATTGGTTGGAGGCTAGCCTCAACCAATAGCGATTTGACTTCATATTAATGCATAAATGCAGTGAAAGCTCTGAAAATATTTCTATTGACGATTTAGGGTCAAGACTATCAAGAGTCGCGTTGTTGCCATATTAAAATATTAAAAACATGCCGTAAAATCTGCGATAATAGAGAAAATACTTTAACGTGTTTAGGATTAAAATTAAAAATAACTAAAATAAATGGAGAGTCTATTTTGTAAATATTTCAGAGGAGGCTCAGCCTCCGTTGCCTCCTTGGGCCAGCCGCCACTGTTACACCTATTTCACTGTTTTAATATCCAGTAAATAAAAAATATAATTGAGAAGTTATATTTTGTGGTCAAGTATAAAAACGTAAACAATGGAATAGTATATTGTGAAACAAGTGGGGCAAATGAAACTTTGCTCACACGAAGAAAAGAAAGGACACTTTATTCCAGTGTAAAACATTTTTTCTAACACCTCCAGCATAAATTTTAATTGGAATCTGTAATTACGTATAATAAACATCATACATTTCATTTTGACAGTAATTTTGACGACTATATCCATTTGATCATCATCATCATCATCATCATTGCCGTTCAATCCCGTAGGATTATGGCATCGCTTATAGCGTTTTAAATCCATTTAATGAGGTGGATTATTCCTCTCTTTCCCATTATAGATTATAGCTTCTCATGTTATGATCCAATCTTTTATATTCAGTGTTTTAATATCTTCCTTTACTTCTTCGAGCCATTTTTTCCTTGGTCTTACTCTGTTTCTTGTGCGCAGTGGAGTCCAGTTTGTTATCCTTCTAATCGTCTTTGTGAGTTTCCGTCGCATTATATGTCCAAGCCATTTCAAACGCAAAGCTTTGATGTGTCTTATTATATTTTCCCCTCCTAGTTCTTTTTCAATTTCTGCATTTCTTTTTCGTCTTCTTTCTCCTTCTTCCGTTATATATCTATATATCCATTTGATACTGAGTTTAATAATAATAGGGAGGAAGAGTGTCATTTTCAACCCTAAAAATAGAGAGGAAAAGTCCATTTTCAAAATATTTTCTATACTTAGAATAGCAGATATCATTGACGTCTTAAAATCTTGAGCTAAAGTTTTGGACAGTTTAAGAGGATTATATACCCTTTAACAAATATCTTGGTTGGTGATAACAGCAAAGTTCAAAAAGAGACAGACAAACCACCGTATTGGTTATGATATAGAAGGTACACTCACTGCGAAAATTTTGTTTCAATTGTTATCAGTATCGTTCGAAAAACTGTAAGGTTCACATCACATACAGTTGGGAATCTGACGCCTCCGTTTTAAAGATGCTCTGTACAAGTAGCGAAACAACATGAAATCCTATGTTAAATGACCTTCCGGATTCGAATTTTTTGTTCGCTCTTTGATCCGAAATTGCGAAATGTGTCAAAACATGACATTTTTGAAAAAACTGAAAATTTTCATTAAAATAATATTTTTTTCAAACTAGTGCATAACTTTATTAATTGATATCCGATCGTTATGAATTTTGGATATGATATTTTTCAGTACTTTCCTGACCTAGTTTCATAACAATAAAAAATATAGGACGTCACATAAAAGCTACGTCATTTTTTTTCGCTAGAATACACAAAATATCGTCAATTTGCAGCGTAAAATTTTGAGTCGAGGAAACTTTTTATCTTTGGAGATAGATAACAAATAATACATTTCCGTTCGGACAAATACATCTACCTACCTAAAACCAATTCTTATAGACCTAATAAAAAAGTATGTAAAATGGAATTCGACCACCAAATTACAGACCTTGAAACTGACCCCTACGCGCGAATTAGTTATGCCAGATTTAATTGTTTATCAGACTGTACTGTCTTGAGCTTATGGACGCATTCCGCCAGATGGGGCAATTTTTTGCGAGGAAATGATTGATTATAGAGTTCTTGAGATAGTATTGAATTTGGAAAATACCGTTTTATAGAGTATTTTATTGTTGTATCTTGGTATCCAAAAAAGATTCACCTTTTTGGATACAAAAAGCACTAGAATAATACGTACTTATACATAATTGTGTCCAAATTTGAACTCTTAAAATAACTTAGTTTAAAAGATACGGGTAAAATTACGGCTGGGTCTATACTCCTCTTAACCTTTCTTACACTCGTACATATTTTTTTCAGTTTACCTGTGCAAAATGGAAGAAACGACTATTCAAAAGTTCTACAAGGGCCTCAATGTATTTATTACTGGAGGGACAGGATTTATGGGAAAGATCCTCATAGAAAAATTGCTACGATCGACAGACGTCGACACCTTGTATTTACTAATTAGGGAGAAAAAAGGAAAAAATATGCATGTTAGGATAGATGATCTATTCGAAGATGTGGTAAGTAGATATTTTTTATTTACTAGTTTCGGTTATTCAATAAATTCGTGGGATAACTAATAAAACAACAAAATTATGATATGTATTTTAAGGTTAGGACTTTTTAAAAATCGTATGGACTTGTCAATAGTGGGGCCATCTATTATGTCATCCCACGAACTAATTGAATGACTAGGTATACTGTAAAGAACGACTATTTCATAAAAAATCGAATTTAAAATATCACAAACATTTGTCTTTTTAAATTCGAACATTTTTATGCATTTGTAAAAGGAAGGGGGTTTATTTCGCCACTGTATATAATAATCATTCAATATTGTACAAATGATGTGAAATAAAATCACAGCTCCCAAGAAATACGACATTAGAAAATGTCACACGCTGCACCAACGTCTGGACTTCAAACAACTATTCCTTGGGCTATATGCCCCAACAGGTATTGAATTATAGAAGTCCAGACGCGGGTGGAACCCAAATACTTTCATGACTTAAACCCAACAACTTTAATTTTGTTAATAAAGGAGCCTGTCATTATTAGACCGGTTTCGGCATTATTGTGCCTCATCAGTAAGAGGCAGACAAGCTCGAAACCGGTTTTAGAATGACAGGCTCCTTTAGTTCGAAAATATTTCATTTTTTCGTGCGATTCAATATGTTGTTGATTTTTTTTTTCAGATATTTAATAGGCTAAAAAAAGAAAATCCCAAATTTAGGCACCGAATCGAAGGTATATCAGGAGACTGTTCAGTGTCCGGTTTGGGACTAAATATTACAGATAGACAAACACTAATTTCAAAAATAAACGTAGTGTTCCACGTGGCTGCCACTGTCAAATTCGACGAAAATTTAAAACTTGCCTATAACATTAACGTAAATGGAACAAGAGATGTCATTGATTTGGCCAGACAAATGACAAATCTAAAAGTAAGTTAAGATTTTTTTTAAAGTTTTGACAGAAGCATTCTGACAACTATACATAATTATTAATTGACTTCACAGCTTCATTAAGAAAAACGATCTATTTTTTTTTAAATAAAAACGCCACCAGTAGATTACAATTCCCATATTTTCATCCATAACTTTATTATTTTTAAATCTTCAAATACATGCAAAAACTACGTGATTGTTTTTATTCAATTTATGCTATTTGAGTTTTAACAATTTTTTATAAGTTCAAGATTACTTTTAAATTTATTTGTTAACACAAAAAACAAATTCAAACGACAGGGAGGTCTAGAGACCCATTAGACACTTCTTGGAAGAAAATGAAGATGTTAGTAGGTTAGAAATCTAACTAACAGTTAATAAACACGTATTATATAAGTTGTTTTGCATCGTTGTTATAAATTTGTTAAATAAACGAAAATAAATTTGACTGAAAATGACGTAGACAATTATACTAAATGTTTGGTAAATCAATTATACGACGACTTATTTTTTAAATCGGTACCCACCATAACAAAGATTAAATTGTGAAACTAATAGAGCTCACGTCAGAAAATGATTTGATAGCAAATTTAATTTTCTAAATAATTATTTACATAAAGAATTTTTATTGAATCAATGTTCAACTAACAGCCCAGAAACTGCAATTCTTAAAAAATATAATTGCTATATGGTTTTGTTGGGCTGCTAAAAGCTTATTTTATCTCTTCCTCTTCCCTCCTACTTCCTTATTTATGAATGTTTTGAGGTTACTATTTGATTTAATTTGGAATAATATTATCAGGCGTGCAACAACAAAAAAAAACTCGTTAGAGATACGTATAGTCCAGTCGACAGGTAGTTTCAGGAGGAAAAAGGTCGGAAGTTAAAGAAACTTTGGGATGTTGTTCAGGAATGGTTAATTAACATTTTCTCAAGTTTTAGATTTCGAACTCCATGTGCTAAAAGAGGAGGAGGGGAAAACCTGCAAAATTTTCGACCTTCCTCCGGTTTCTCCTCAATTGATTTTTCCCTTACGTCCTATGACAAATACATTCCTATACTTTGTTGTAGAGCGTTAAATTTCCTACAATATTGACTCAAACATGTTTGTATATTTTCAAGTTTCGCTAAAAAACGCAAAAAAAAATGCAGAATTCCACCTTATTTCTTATGTTATACCCGAATTATAATGAAATGTTGTAATTATGGTTCCTGCTTAAAATCACCAACTTTTGACGTCCCCTACCTTCCCCCACCACTTCCCCCACCCAATTCCAATGCACTAAATCTAATTTTCTTCTCTGATGAAAGCCAACCATATTCACATCATGTTGGTATTGATATTAGTTACTTTTCGGATCGATATCACACCACCATTGGTCTCAAAAATGTGTTTTTTTCGCCTATTTTCGCCCATATTTCCGAAAATATGACACTTAGCGAATTTTTGTTTGGATGAAAATGAAGATCAGTTCATTATCTACAAAAATGATCCTCATCATTTTTGTCAAAAATATGATACTTTTTGACATAACCGGCTCCAAAACGCACCTTCATTTTTAGCTCCTGCCCTGCATTTAGAGAGCACGCTCTAAAGGAATGGCACCTCAAGCGGATTACAAATTTTTCAATATATCACGTAAAAATTAATATTAAAGTTCAGATGGAAGAAGGAACCTGTAGCTACACTATCATGTTACTTTTTCCTTTTATCTATTTCTCTAAATTATTGAAAAACCTGGTCAAATTTTGTTTTTGCTCGATATTTTGACCCTCCTATAAATATTCAGAAAGATTCAATAAATTATTTTTGTGTATTTTCATAAACAACATGTTTTCTTAGGGCGTTTTTCGAAAATGCTCGGGTCTATCGGGAACTAATAGATAATCAAGGTTTTCAACGCACATCATTAGAAAGCTTAGCTTGTCCCCTTGTCGATGGCATTTTTCTTTTTTTTTCATATTTTTTGGTTTTCCGAAAAATTGAGAAAATTCTCACCCCTATGAAAAATTGACGTCTTTTTGAGGATTTTCTTTTCGTGCTAAAATTTTTTGGGGTTAGGAATTGTACTAAATAAAAGATCACATTCTGACCTTTTCATCAATATACAGGGTGGTCCAAACGTCTGGCGTCGGAGGATTACGTCGTTGTGGTAAGAGATAAAAACTTTCAAATTTTGTGTGAGCTAGTACAGTCACTGGGTGCACATTTTGAAAATAGTTTCGATTATACAGGGTGTTCCAAAATCTCGTGGCAACACAAACTTACATTTTTTTAAATGGAACGTACTATATTTTATTCAAGAATCAAAAAGATCTCACAGAGAACGTTAAAAAATATAGCATGTTAATATATTATATGGGTGTTTCAAAAAGATATGGCCAATTATTAGCAAAAATGACCCCATCTTTAATACTCTGTAAAACAGTAAATCAAAATAAATCAGCAGGTCTTTGTATTCAAATGTCATTCTCATATCATTGGCTGTGCTCACTATTAATTACTTTCTTCATCTGTGGCTTGTTTAATACAGGGGGAAACAGAACTCAAATCAAGCAATATCTCAAAATTTTCAAATGGGTCACCCTATAAGTCTTTTTACAATTTGTTAGTACAATTAACAATCTTTCAAACGATATAGTATTGTTAGGGTATAAGTTAATGGAAAACTGTAAATATTTTATCATAAAGGAAAAATCATGCATTTTACGTACACAAATTAAATGGTATTAAAGGGTAAACATTTTTTCTTTTTTTGCCGTCTGGGGGGTGCAGTCGACTCGGAGAGAAGATTCAACATCTCCATCGTGTTCAGCATCCTCTAAAACGGGAGATAATGCGGGTTTTCTCGTTTATAGCGAAGAACAAACTTTTCACCCTTTCGGGGGTGCTTTTTAGCCGTTTGAGGGTTGGAGTCATCTTTAAAAGAATTGTCACCAACGTCATCGTGTCCACCAACCTCGAAAACGGGGAGTTACGTTAGTTTTGCCGGTGAAAGGCGCGATTCACAATTTTGAGGGTGGGTTTTGGCCGTTTGGGGGGTGGGGCCAACTCGAAACGAACTTTAACCCTCGCCATCGTGTTCAGCATCCTCGAAAACGGGGGGGAGCGCAATTTGGGGGCGTCAAAATATATTTGTATTTTTCAAGGTTTTTTCCGGTTCACAGAATGGACTAATAATTCCGAATATCTCTATAAAGGTATGCGGTCCTCTAGTGGTAACAGTAAAAAATAATAGACACATCCAAAATTACGATTACAATTTGTAGAATATTCTAGTGCCTTAGAAAACCTAAAATATACAGTACGTTTCATGTAAAAATTTAATACCATATAATTTGTGTATTTAAAATACATGATTTTTCCGTTATTATAAAATATTGCAGATTTCCATTAACTTATACCCTAACTAAAGCTTATTAATTGTACTAACAAATTGTAAAAAGACTTATAGGGTGATCCATTTGAAAATTTTGAGATATTGCTTGATTTGAGTTATGTTTCACCCTGTATTAAAGAAGCCACAGATGAAGAACGTAATTAATAGTGAGCACAGCCAACGATATGAGAATGGCATTTGAATACAAAGACCTGTTGATTTATTTTGATTTCCTGTTTTACAGAGTGTTAAAGTTGGGGTCATTTTTGCTAATAATTGGCCATATCTTCTTGAAACACCCATATAATATATCAACATGCTATATTTTTTTAACGTTCTCTGTGAGATCTTTTCGATTCTTGAATAAAATATAGTACGTTCCATTTAAAAAAATGTAAGTTTGTGTTGCCACGAGATTTTGGAGCACCCTGTATAATCGAAACTATTATCAAAATGTGCACCTAGTGACTGTACTAGCTCACACAAAATTTGAAAGTTTTATCTCTTACCACAACGACGTAATCCTCCGACGACAGACGTTTGGTCCACCCTGTATATATCAAGTATTTTATTAAGTGCACGAGAAAAAACTCTGCCTTCAAACTTTCTCAAATTGGATTTTTTTACAATAAATTTATTAATCAAGTGCAAAAAGTTAAAAAAAGTTATTGCCTTACCTTTTGTCTTCAGACAAAAACGGGGAGTTTTGGGAGGATATTCAAATTTTCCGTTTTCACCACAATAATTTTGCGAATTTTCATATTCTCAAAATTGCGAATTTTGGAAACGGATTTTCGGGAACTTTAGTGCAATATTCCCACCCTTTCACAAATTCCACGTAGCTGAGATATTCGACAGTAATATCCCAAGACCTTGACAAATAGCCGACTATTTTTATTGTATCTAATTTTCGAGTTTATTTTAGGATCAATTCGTCGAGACTTAATTTTGGCATTAATAATCTGAATAACTCCCGAGAGCTTTAGCTTTATTTTGTTTTGATTGGCTGCGTCAAATCAGTTTCCAAGCACGTGATTGGTTAAAAATTGATATTTGACAGGCAAGGGAAATAATCGAAGATAAATGTACCGATGAATAACTGTTAATTAAAAAAAAATTGACGGACAGATTTGGGCAGGTTTGGGGTTTTTCTGGCGGTAATTTACTGGACTAACATAATAGTATGTGCATACTACTAGAACGTTTTATAAAATAATTAATATCATTTCTGGCATTTAGATAACCAGTCATACAGTACAGCTTTCTTCCTAATTTAGATTAAAATTTGACCAATAACAGTGGAATACAGCAAAAATATAAAGGATAGTAGGTGTAATGTAAATTTTATCTGTTGTTTTTCCACCACCTATGCTCGATTAATTAAAAAAGATTTTTTTACGTCACTTGAAGATTTTTATCTCGACGTGTTCGAATATTTTTTTCATACTCTAACACAACTATTTTCTCTGTTTCAGTCCATCGTACATGTATCTACCGCTTATTCGAATTGCCCAAATAAAGAGATTGATGAAAAAATTTACGACTGTCCAGTGTCTTACGATGATGTTAAAATTATAATAGAAAAAATCAACAAAAATGAAGCCGAAATATTAACACCAAGGTAAGGAACATTAATTGAGTAGTGCACTTGCAAAACTTGCAATATGTAGTATAAAAACTCGATTTTTCCGTTCATGTCAAAATTAGTTAAGATTTATTATAATATTTCAGAATTATTGGAAAGTGGCCAAATACATATACATTCACAAAAGCTCTAGCAGAATCTATGGTAAAAGATATTGGAGGGGGATTGCCCATAGCAATATTTAGGCCATCAATTGGTAAGTACAGCTTACATAGTTGATATAGCTATTGAATTTTATTTATTCAAACCACATGGAATCTAATCTTATTATTTTATTTTCAGTTGTATCCACCTACAGAGAACCAGTAGAAGGCTGGATAGATAACTTATATGGTCCCACAGGGGTCTGTGCTGGGGCTATATCTGGAGTATTAAGGGTGTCTTTTTGTTCTCAAGAAAAAGTCGCTGACATCGTACCTGTAGATACGTGTGTAGCTGGTCTAATAGCCACAGCGTGGGATGTATCTTCAAAAAAATGTGAAAAGTAAGTCTAAAGTCCTAGAGCTTGTAGAACTGTTATTAATTTGATCGACTCTTCTTCCATTTATTTTATCTCATTCATTAAACTTGACTTCGGCTTCCTTCATATCCTTCTTCTTCATTAATTCATCTCTCTAATGGGTTTCCTCCCTTTTCTTTTATTGTGTGTTACCTTTTTTATGATACCAGATCTGTCAAACTGACATCTGCCTACTCGTTGTCTCGTTGTATATGTAACATAATTGAGCTTTTTATTCATAGTAATTAATTTTATTGAATAAATAAGAGGATAAACATTCTAAATTAGTTTAAACGATGGATTTACGGTGATTCTAATTAAATTGGGAAATTGGAACCTTTGGTTTATCAACTAAGTTGAAACACTATCGTCGACCACTCAACCAAAACACAATTTTAACACAGTGTGTTAAAATTGTGTTTTGGTTGAGTGTGTTAAAATTGTGTTTTGGTTGAGTGTGTTAAAATTGTGTTTTGGTTGAGTGTGTTAAAATTGTGTTTTGGTTGAGTGTGTTAAAATTGTGTTTTGGTTGAGTGGTCGACGATAGTGTTTCAACTTAGTGATTCTAATGTTATTTATTTGACAAATACGGCACTGAGAAAAATTATGCCTTTTGGTTGACAAAAAATAAACTAATTTTTAACTCTGCAGGTCATCCGAAATATCAGTCTATAATTACGTATCGAGACCAGAAAATCCGATGACGTGGAAGGAAGTGATAGAACTGAATATTATCCATGGAAAAGATTATCCAGTTATGAATGCCTTGTGGGATACTTTTGTAGTTTTTACTAGCAATTTTTACTTCTACTGGTTATTAACAGTTCTTCTGCATACCATACCAGGATTGATAATAGACTGTTTGGCTTTACTCACAGGAAATAAACCAAGGTAAATTATCTACCCTGAAAAGAAGGGAAACTCTTGTATTAGTTGTAGTACGGCATTAGGAGAAAATGAAATGTCCTAGAAAAATGTAACACACATATCTAAAAGTTAATAAAAATAATAAGTTAAAAAAAAAGTAAATCCTGCAAAGCAAACTGTATTGCAAAATGATTTTTATGTATCAAATTAGCAAATCTACTGAAAAATCAAAACGGCAACACTGTATTAAAAAATAATGTACATTTCTTTTGTGTAAGGAACGTTAATTAATTTAGGTTAAAGTAATTAAAAATAAAATTAATTTATCTATAATCACTGGTATTTTTTTTAGGATGTTAAGGATATACAAAAAAATTCACAAATTTTCCATAGTTCTCTCGTACTTTTCGTCGAGGAGTTGGGTTTTTTCAAATAAAAATACGAAGAATTTGTGGGAGAAACTAGATCAGAGAGATAAGGAGTTGTTTCCTTTCAGTATCACCACTGTCCACTGGTTGATTTACTTCAGAAGATACATAAAGGGAATTAGAAAGTATCTTTTGAATGATCCCGATAATACCTTGGAGGATGCTAAAAAGAAACATAAATGGTAAGTTTAAGTGGAATCCAATCCCAGTTGAATATTTATAGCTTTAGCTCAATATATATAAACTAAACAGTAGACCAGATTGAGTCGAACCGTTCGCTTGCATGGAAACCAATCAGTAATTGCACTCACCTTCTGGAAGAAATGTTGTACACTTAATAATATTTTTAACAATTTTTGTTTGTTTCAGGTTTTCAGTACTCAACGTGATTTTCAAGTATGTCTTCACCTTTATGGTGTGCAACTACATTTTCAAAACAATATCTGGCGTCTACTCGCTTATATTTTCGTGACAGTGATTTGTAACTTAAGAAAAATATTAAAACGACTTTATGTCTATGTATATATTTTAAATACTTTTATATTTTATACTTTTAACTATTGAATTTTTTAATCGATTAATTTTTATTGTGCAAAAATGGTATTTGTGTAAAAAATGGTTAAACAATTTTGTAGGAGGTTGTACTATCTTTATTTAATAAATTATTTCATATTTTTTTGATAATTCAATTTAATTTTAATATATTTACCAATAATTTGGTTTGTACCCCATTCCTGATCTTGACTTGGAACCAACATCTGGAAAAAACAACCAAAAAGGCGGTGACTGCACTAGTTGTAGCCAGACGCTCTTTTGGGAAAAAGTGGGGACTAAGACCACATAATGTTGCACTGGCTGTACAACAAGGTGGTTATGCCCTCCATTATCTACGCCTCTATGGTGTGGTGACCAAAGATACATCAAAAAGGAGCCATTACACGACTAAGCAAGGTGCAAAGGCTTGCATGTCTTGGAATCACGGGGTCAATAAAGTCAACGTCTACTCTAGCCATAGCCCAGTCCGCAGTATCTCGTCACAATGACGTCATTATCTAGTGACTACTGGTCAATAGACGTCAGTCGACCAAATTTCGACAACATTTTGACGTGACCTAATCGACGACTTTTTGTCAGCATTTATTCACGTCATACTGTCGACTTTATTTGGTGATGTCGGTTTATCATATATATGTACATTTCAATTAATTTATTTTTGACAGAAAAATGTGAAAAACACACCTTGTTAACGATATTTCACTACCAAATTAAATACTATAGTAAGTATACTGGTACATTATATTTCTAGCTCGATTGTGTAACAGCACACCAGAAACTAATAAAACCGTTAAAAATGACCAGTTTATAACGTCGTTTTGACGTGGTTCTGCGTACTGGGAGGGATTGCCTACTCTTTGTGGTACAAGAGGAGGCAAGGCTTGGTGCTCTCAGAATACAAAACACACAAACCAATATGAATGTTGGGACTGGACACATGATTATCGTCGGAATAGAGAACAGATCATATTCCGAAACGGTACGAATTCAGCAACCCAATCAGAGTAGTGGTGCCAGATATAGAACTGAATGGAACGATGGGGAAAATCTGGTACACAAATGGATCCAAGACTGAGAATGGAGCGGGCTCGCGTGTGTTGTCTTGGAACGCGCAGACTGGCATCAGCTACTCATTGGGAACTCACACTTCTGTCTTTCAGGCAGAGGTATATGCTATTCTCCAATGCGCGAGAAAGAATAACAGGAGAGACATAGTGAACGCGCAAATTAATATTCTCAGACAGTCAAGCGGCACTCATGACCTTGTGCAGGAAGGAAGTGACGTCCAGACTGGTATGGACTGAGATCACGTCAAACTGATATGGGTGTCGAGACATCAGGGAATTGCAGGTAACGAGAAAGCAGACGAACTCACAAGAAGAGGCTCGGAAAACACCCTAAACCAAAGACAGACACTAGAAGTACCAAAGCGTACAGCGAGAGTGTCTGTAATAAATTGGATTTGGGACAAACACAAAGATTACTGGAAAAACGTCCCAGGAAACAATCACGGGAAAGAGTACATCAAAGGACTGTGCCATAAAAGAGCGGCAGACCTGAAAAGGAACCAGCTGAAAATCGTTACAGGACTCCTTACTGGCCATGCGCCAGTAAAGGAGCACCTTAGCAAGATTGGACTGTACAATGGTGACCTTACTTGCAGACTGTGCAGTAAGGAAACAGAAACAGTGACACATATACCGTGTAGATGCGAGGCACTGGACCGCAAAAGAGCAAATTTTTGGGCAGCCAGTAGGTGAACCAGAACTATACAACTCCCACCCAGTACAGGACCTGTACAAGGCACTAAAGTACTGGATTGGGTATTGTAAACATATAAAGAAAGGGATGATACAATGGGCCGACAGGCCTAGTGTCACCGGACGCTTCGGTCAGACGGGCCCAACCAGGGGGTAAAGTTTTTAGTGAGTATGCCTAGAAAGGAGATTCTCACAGTAGACCTTGAGATTTTAGGCTCATAAGAAAAAATTCCTGATCTTCATTGTCACGCACTGTAAAATAAATTATATCACTTGATAAATATCGCTTTTTATCGCCTATTATTACAGAACTAACAATTCTGCGTATTACAATCACATCAGGAGTATACAAACAAAAATGTAAATTTTAATTAAAATAATTTACAATCTGCATAACACTTTCTGCCGATTAGAAATTTTAATCATTTCTAAGAAAGTTGCGGGCTACTTAAATTGATCTTGAATTGTAAATATTTTCTACCTGCAGAGATTACATACTTACCTTATTTTTGTTGATTAAAATGACTAGAAAATTTAAGAAGAAAACCCAAGATTTATGTTGTTATATTGGGGTTTTGCTATTATATATGCTTAACTATTTATAACTGACATAAAAAATATTGCAAGTTTGTTAAACATTTTTTTGAAAAGTCCAATCATTAAAAAGCAGTCCTATAAAGGAACTCAGTGACTCTGATAATGAGAGTAAGTTTTCAAAATACGATAATGACATAAGTGCTTATTCGGCTACTAATTAAAATAATCTTAAATAATTGTTGCAATTAATTAAAAATATTACAAGAAACTAGAAATTAAAGTACCTATTATTTTGATAAAAATTGGAAAGATTTTAATTACATCCAATCAATTTGCTACGCATTTTAGTAATCATTAAAATAAACTTATTTTGTTTTTAATTATGATATATTGTATATAGGGAGAAAGGTTTAGCAATATCAGGAATGAAGAATCTAAACGCAGATATACAAACAAATACCTTTATTTTTTAATTGTATATTATTTGTTTATTTTACGTTAACGCCCTAGGGCAGCACTTCTCAAACTCTGGTACATGTACCACTGGTTACAATATTTTAGTGGTACAATTTTTACAGAAAAAATTAAATAAATGTCAAATTGCGCCCCTTTAACATTTTGTTTTAATCTTTATTATTCAGAAACACATATTTTTCAATTTTTTGACTTTTACGGCTCTAATTTCGAACAATTTCGCAACGCATTGATTTTTAATGGCGAAATGCTTTTATGGTGGTACATATATTTTTGTTTCATATTTATGTGGTAGCGCATTATTATGGCAATAATATTTATCTTTTAAATCAAACTTAACATTTATTTCTCGTTGATTATATTAGCAAACGAAAAAAAATTAATTTTAATTAATTATAGCATTTTAGTAATTAAACTATTTAATTAAGTAATTAAAAAAATTATTAATATCGGAATATTTCCCCCTGCAACACCCTGTATAACTAAACATGTTATAATTCGTGATATTTAAAAAACCGTATCTTGAGTATCTTGTAAGTAACAGATCGTCAAAGTATATATATTTGAGTGTAATTATCCACTAATATAAATAAAAAATTTATATTTTTTTTTATACTTTACCGTACTAGTGAAATACAAAATAACTTTATTTTAAATTTAATTTTAGTGATATTGAGTATAAAAATGGAAGAAACCAATACACCAATACAAAACTTTTATAAAAATGCCAATGTATTTATAACTGGTGGTACAGGGTTTTTAGGGAAAGTCCTCATTGAAAAGTTACTTAGATCAACACACGTAAACACCCTTTTTTTGTTGGTAAGAGAGAAAAAAGGGGTAAATATTAACGTTAGATGTGAGAAGATATTTGAAGGCGAGGTAAGAATACTATCGATTTTTGTTCAGTGTTTTATATCAGTTGAAATGTTGTACAAAAATAACAATGACTTAAAAAATTATAATGGTTTATTGTAGAAAAAGGATACTAGATAATTTCACAAAATTTGATAACAACATGCAGGACCGATCCTATAGGGTGTCAGCCGTCAGCGAACAAAGACCTAATGTGCCGCCCCTCTAGAGAATTTTTGGTTATTTTTTAGATAGAAATTTAAAATTTGGTATATATTCTTTTCTATGCCGTATTTTCATCTGCCACAAATTTTGCTGTCAAATCAACGGCGGCTCCAAGGTGGGGGCAGTAGGGGCAACCCCCCCCCCCCCACCCAAAGTCCGTTTCTTATACAAAATTCATTCTGCGTAAACCAAATTTTAATTTTTTTGAATTTTTTTGTTGATTCTAGGTCCATTTATATTTTAAAACACTTACTTTTTCCCCCAAAAATGACTTAAACATTTTTTTTCGGTAATTTTGACATTGCCAAACGTTTCTTATACAAAATTAATTCTGCGTAAACCAAATTCTATATTATTGAATTTTTTTGTAGATTCTTGGTCCATTTATTTCCTAAAAAACTCACTTTTCCCCCCAAAAATGACTCAAACATTTTTTTCGGTAATTTTGACATTGCCAATCGTTTCTTATACAAAATTCATTCTGCGTAAACCAAATTTTAATTTTTTTAGTAGATTCTAGGTTCATTTATATCAACAAATCCAAAATATTAAACTTTTATATATATATAACCTTAACAGCCGACGACGTTGCCCCCTTCCCCTAATCTCTGGGCTGGAGCCGCCCTTGTATTAAATAAAGGATGTGTGTAAAAAGTAGACATTAATAAACAATGCACCAACATACTGTGCACTAAAATTCTATTTTTCTTAAACCTTTTTTGTCTTAGATACCTACTTTGATTTTTCAATAACTATTTAAAATTCATTCGACCTACAATCAAATGAATGATATATGATATAGATTTTAATCTTTTATTTAGCATATTATAAAATGGACGTAGAAAAAATAATTAATACGTTGTATTATTTTTTCAGTTATTTAGTAAACTAAAACTAGATAATCCCAATTTCCATCGCAAGATTGAAATTATATCAGGCGACTGTTCGTTGATAGATTTGGGCATTAGCAATAAGGATAGAGAAACATTAATTTCAAAAATAAATATTGTGTTTCACGTAGCTGCCACTGTAAACATGAAAGAAAATTTAAAACAAGCATTCAAAATTAATGTTATGGGAACTAAAAGTATCTTAGATTTGGCTATGCAAATGACACAGTTAAAGGTAAGGTTTTATTTAAGGAAATAATATTTTTATTTAAATTAAGTCATTTTCTGTCTCTATTAAGGAACATATAATTATATCACATTAACATAATTAATTTTTTTAATTATAATTTCGCATTAGCAATGCAAAAATTCATTTCGTTTTTTTTAGCGTAGAAATATATTCGTTCTAATATAAAATATAATAATTTATAAAAATGATAGACAACTTCATAATTTAAAATTATTTTGATGTATAAAAAAATCTTTAAGGCCGAATATTTTCGACTTCAAGCAAGTCAAACACCTCATTAACACGTTAAGTGTCAGCAATATATGAGTTACTCAATATTGGTGCCAGATGTATACTCTGTAATTGAAATGTGTACAAATATTTAAACTGTGTAAACTTTATTAACCGAAACTGAAACCCATATATTTTGAAGCCAAAGATAAATCGTTCTACAAAATAGGCATCAAAATGTTATAAGAACCGTTGAAGGAGACTATGTTAATAAATTAAGTCAAATTTTGCCCTACATTTAATGATTAATAAGTAAAAAATGATGATGATAGATAAAATTGAACCAGAATTTTTTTTTAAATAATTATTTTCCTGTTTTTAGTCGATTGTTCATGTTTCTACAGCTTATTCTAACTACCCTTATGAAATAATTGAAGAAAAAATTTACGACTTTCCTATGAATTTTGAAAACATTAAAAGATTAGTTGAAACATGCGACGATAATATAATTGAAATGGATACTAGTAGGTAAGTAACACTTTTAGCATTGAACAAAATTTCTTTTTTACCCACAAGTTACGCAAGCATATTTAGCCGACCGGCCATATCAAATGTTATAGATTTGTACTGTTGTACTTTCAATGTGGTTATTTCCCCTGTATATTTGGAGACCCAAACTTTTTAGGCGACACCCTGTAGATGCCTCTGTTCTAACTTAGCGTAACTTAAGCTGGCAATGATGATGAAGTGGACTGTAATTTCTTTTGGTTTTAAAACGTACGATGAAGTATAATGAAAGAATACACTGTTTGATTTGTAAATTTCTATTAACAACAATTTTCGTAACACTTTGTAACAATGGTAAAAACTAACAACCGGTTGTAAATGTGGTGCAATTGCTCAATTACATTTTTGTTATTATGCATTTATGAATTAGGCAAGTGTTTTATGGTGGACACGAAAGTGCCGCGAAGTACTAGGAGAGGTCCACTGACCCACTCTCTAGGAGAGAAAAGTTCTACTGAAGTTTTGAACTGGAAGCTTCCGATATCAATCTTCGGATAAGTCGATCTCTGTTTATGTGTTGCTATCTTTTTCCTTAATTTGTAGCGGTCGTATTGAAGTGTAGCTTTTTTACCGGCTTGGCCGGCTCGTACTCCGACGTTCTGTCTGTGGGCGTTTCTTTGTGATTGTTTTCGGCAAAGCTAGTGGGATTGAGGTTCACGGGCAAAGGGTTAGCCGCGTCTCTAATTAACACGTGTTGTAACGGCTTTTGTTACGTCATACTGTTTCTATGCGAGATCTGGTTAACTGTAGTGTTTGTTTCAAGGATACCGAACATATAAGAGTGCTTGTTGTTTCTTGTATTTTTATGTTATTTGAATATTATTTTGTAGACGTTCGATTTCGAACAGTGGTCTTACATTTTTTGCCATAACGAATTCAGGAATAGCGCTTTTAGATACACCAAAACCCCCGCTTGACCCGTCAATGTATTGTACCGATAATATTTTTAGAATAATCGGAGATTGGCCAAATACTTATTGTTTCACAAAAGCGTTAGCAGAATCTTTACTAAAGGACCTTGGAAAGGGATTGCCATTAGCAATTTTTCGACCAGGAATTGGTGAGTTCGCATTGATTACTTCTATGTTGTATAAAATATTCTATAAAACTGTTCTTCATAAATGAAAGGAAATAAAGTATCACTTTTACTATTAAAATTGTAGACAGTGACTTATTTTGAACAGGACCCGAGAAACCTACATTAGAAAAAGAATTATATAGGGGGTCTGTCTAACAAATACGCGAACTGAATTACTGGGGTGGCTTAGTGTTGAAGTTTGGCCATGCGCACTGGCTTTGTATAACATAATATATTTGTATTATTTAGTGATATCTACCTACAAGGAACCATTGGAAGGTTGGATAGACAACTTCTATGGCCCCACTGGAATATTTGCGGCAATGATGATGGGCTTAATGAGAGTTTCATATGCTGATGTGAAACAAAATGGTAATGTTATACCGGTAGATACGTGTGTAGCAGGTCTCATTGCAACTGCTTGGGACTCCCCAACCAAATTTAAAAGGTACGTAACTATTTTAGAAACAAGTACACACACGAACACATCTTCGAAATCTACATAGAAGTCATTTATCGCAATGGAAATTGATTTAGATCAAGAAGTTGATTATGTCATTAATATCCACTAATAAATGTCTTTTTTTACCATGATTCAAACCATTGCATGACATAAGAATGATTAAATTATTATCTATTACAGGTCATCAGAGATTTCAGTCTACAATCATGTGTCTTCAACTGAAAACGGCATCAATTGGGGTGAATTCAATACGCTGGTAAAATTAAATCTAAAAACTGACCCGGATTTTAAATCTTTATTGACATCTTCTCTGTACATTACTGGAAATTCATTCGTTTTTAAAATTTTAACATTAATTTTACACATTATTCCAGGGATATTAATCGATTGCTTAGCAATTATTACAAGGAGAAATCCGAGGTAAATGAAAGTAATATTAATCGAATTTGATAGATTAGGTCGTTTTCTTTTTCTTTTTCAGGATGTTAAAGAGATACAACCAAATATACGACTTTTCAATTGCTCTTTCGAACTTTTCTAAAAGAAGTTGGAAGTATTCAAATAAAAACATTTCTAATTTATGGAAGAAATTGAGCAGTAAGGACAAAGAATTATTTCCAATGAGTATTACTACAGTTCACTGGTTGCCATTTTTGAGAATCTATGTTATGGGAATCAAGCGATACCTTATAAAGAAAGAATGAAATATCTTACGTAGGGTAAAGTTTCTTAATATCTTTCTTCTTGGCAGAAGATGTTCTAAACATTGCTCACTATCTTTAGAATTAAGTTTGAAAAATGTTCGCAATTATGTTTTACCTTTAATAGTTATACCACATTAATTTTGTAGAATTAAATTTTACCGGCATATAATCTTCCACGTTAGGGTGAAGGCGTTGAGTAATAAAAAAATTTGGATTCGAAATAGGAAGGATATCTTCTTCACACTTTCCACTATTACTGAATATGATTTCTTTTATATATTCAATTCTTCTGTAGTTTCTGTGGAGTCTATAAATTTTTACATACATGGAATCAGTGGCGTAGCCAGGAATTTTTTTCGGAGGGGGCCCACTATTTCTCGTAGATAATACTTACTATAAATACTTTTTTCAGCAGGGATGGGGTAAATATACAGGGTTAAACCGTGAAACGTTCAGGATCGGTTTTCTGGAAAAAATAAGATTTTTTATTCCCATAATCCTGGATCCTAACTTGTTTTGATTTTAGAACAAACGAGTTTTTTATGAATTGCTCAAAAAACAATTTGGTTGATTTTGATAAAACTTGGCAGGCTTATTTGCGACAATAATTTAAATATTATTAGAATTAAATTATTAATTCCAGTGACGTTCCACAAGGTAATTTAATTGATATTGGGACAAATCATTGTACGCCACTGTTTTTTATGTTCGAAGGGCGCGGTCTTCCTGTGTATAAAATCCTATGCTGCAGACCAAAAGTTAAATCGACTGATTTCCGAATATAATGGGATTTAAAATATAATTTTCAGACAAATTAAAGATAAAGGTCTAACTTAGGTAGTCTTACTATTTTAAATCGATAAATTTATTATTTTCTATGAAAACCACAGCTTTAAATTCATCCAATTTTTTTAACCTTAAAAGTGGCATGTAACAATCTATATATCCTCGATTCTGAAATAATTTGAAAGTTTGGTCAAACAATGGCGACTAAAAATTCTTTATCCATAGGTATTCAGTATATATATATATATATATATATATATATATATATATATATATATGTGCTGCTTTAGGTTTCCACGGGCATTATATGAATAGCTGGACTTCCGGGATCTGCTCCGTGTTGTCACTGGTTGATTCTCAATAGAATCGTTCAACTGACGACGTTTCGGCACAATCTCATGTGCCATCTTCAGGTCTTTGCTTCTAGTTAAACTGACTTCTCTTAGCGTTGTCGAAGGTTTATGTACTCTCTTCGTTTTCCGGTCTACTGCACACAGGTCTGTTTGTTGGCGGGGGTGCGCGGGGCTTTCTATTTGTGATCTCCTCCCCGTAGAGTAGAGTTATGTGCTGCTTTAGGTTTCCACGGGCATTATATGAATAGCTGGACTTCCGGGATCTGCTCCGTGTTGTCACTGGTTGATTCTCAATAGAATCGTTCAACTGACGACGTTTCGGCACAATCTCATGTGCCATCTTCAGGTCTTTGCTTCTAGTTAAACTGACTTCTCTTAGCGTTGTCGAAGGTTTATGTACTCTCTTCGTTTTCCGGTCTACTGCACACAGGTCTGTTTGTTGGCGGGGGTGCGCGGGGCTTTCTATTTGTGATCTCCTCCCCGTAGAGTAGAGTTATGTGCTGCTTTAGGTTTCCACGGGCATTATATGAATAGCTGGACTTCAGTTGAACGATTCTATTGAGAATCAACCAGTGACAACACGGAGCAGATCCCGGAAGTCCAGCTATTCATATAATGCCCGTGGAAACCTAAAGCAGCACATAACTCTACTCTACGGGGAGGAGATCACAAATAGAAAGCCCCGCGCACCCCCGCCAACAAACAGACCTGTGTGCAGTAGACCGGAAAACGAAGAGAGTACATAAACATTCGACAACGCTAAGAGAAGTCAGTTTAACTAGAAGCAAAGACCTGAAGATGGCACATGAGATTGTGCCGAAACGTCGTCAGTTGAACGATTCTATTGAGAATCAACCAGTGACAACACGGAGCAGATCCCGGAAGTCCAGCTATTCATATAATGCCCGTGGAAACCTAAAGCAGCACATAACTCTACTCTACGGGGAGGAGATCACAAATAGAAAGCCCCGCGCACCCCCGCCAACAAACAGACCTGTGTGCAGTAGACCGGAAAACGAAGAGAGTACATAAACCTTCGACAACGCTAAGAGAAGTCAGTTTAACTAGAAGCAAAGACCTGAAGATGGCACATGAGATTGTGCCGAAACGTCGTCAGTTGAACGATTCTATTGAGAATCAACCAGTGACAACACGGAGCAGATCCCGGAAGTCCAGCTATTCATATAATGCCCGTGGAAACCTAAAGCAGCACATAACTCTACTCTACGGGGAGGAGATCACAAATAGAAAGCCCCGCGCACCCCCGCCAACAAACAGACCTGTGTGCAGTAGACCGGAAAACGAAGAGAGTACATAAACCTTCGACAACGCTAAGAGAAGTCAGTTTAACTAGAAGCAAAGACCTGAAGATGGCACATGAGATTGTGCCGAAACGTCGTCAGTTGAACGATTCTATTGAGAATCAACCAGTGACAACACGGAGCAGATCCCGGAAGTCCAGCTATTCATATAATGCCCGTGGAAACCTAAAGCAGCACATAACTCTACTCTACGGGGAGGAGATCACAAATAGAAAGCCCCGCGCACCCCCGCCAACAAACAGACCTGTGTGCAGTAGACCGGAAAACGAAGAGAGTACATAAACCTTCGACAACGCTAAGAGAAGTCAGTTTAACTAGAAGCAAAGACCTGAAGATGGCACATGAGATTGTGCCGAAACGTCGTCAGTTGAACGATTCTATTGAGAATCAACCAGTGACAACACGGAGCAGATCCCGGAAGTCCAGCTATTCATATAATGCCCGTGGAAACCTAAAGCAGCACATAACTCTACTCTACGGGGAGGAGATCACAAATAGAAAGCCCCGCGCACCCCCGCCAACAAACAGACCTGTGTGCAGTAGACCGGAAAACGAAGAGAGTACATAAACCTTCGACAACGCTAAGAGAAGTCAGTTTAACTAGAAGCAAAGACCTGAAGATGGCACATGAGATTGTGCCGAAACGTCGTCAGTTGAACGATTCTATTGAGAATCAACCAGTGACAACACGGAGCAGATCCCGGAAGTCCAGCTATTCATATAATGCCCGTGGAAACCTAAAGCAGCACATAACTCTACTCTACGGGGAGGAGATCACAAATAGAAAGCCCCGCGCACCCCCGCCAACAAACAGACCTGTGTGCAGTAGACCGGAAAACGAAGAGAGTACATAAACCTTCGACAACGCTAAGAGAAGTCAGTTTAACTAGAAGCAAAGACCTGAAGATGGCACATGAGATTGTGCCGAAACGTCGTCAGTTGAACGATTCTATTGAGAATCAACCAGTGACAACACGGAGCAGATCCCGGAAGTCCAGCTATTCATATAATGCCCGTGGAAACCTAAAGCAGCACATAACTCTACTCTACGGGGAGGAGATCACAAATAGAAAGCCCCGCGCACCCCCGCCAACAAACAGACCTGTGTGCAGTAGACCGGAAAACGAAGAGAGTACATAAACCTTCGACAACGCTAAGAGAAGTCAGTTTAACTAGAAGCAAAGACCTGAAGATGGCACATGAGATTGTGCCGAAACGTCGTCAGTTGAACGATTCTATTGAGAATCAACCAGTGACAACACGGAGCAGATCCCGGAAGTCCAGCTATTCATATAATGCCCGTGGAAACCTAAAGCAGCACATAACTCTACTCTACGGGGAGGAGATCACAAATAGAAAGCCCCGCGCACCCCCGCCAACAAACAGACCTGTGTGCAGTAGACCGGAAAACGAAGAGAGTACATAAACCTTCGACAACGCTAAGAGAAGTCAGTTTAACTAGAAGCAAAGACCTGAAGATGGCACATGAGATTGTGCCGAAACGTCGTCAGTTGAACGATTCTATTGAGAATCAACCAGTGACAACACGGAGCAGATCCCGGAAGTCCAGCTATTCATATAATGCCCGTGGAAACCTAAAGCAGCACATAACTCTACTCTACGGGGAGGAGATCACAAATAGAAAGCCCCGCGCACCCCCGCCAACAAACAGACCTGTGTGCAGTAGACCGGAAAACGAAGAGAGTACATAAACCTTCGACAACGCTAAGAGAAGTCAGTTTAACTAGAAGCAAAGACCTGAAGATGGCACATGAGATTGTGCCGAAACGTCGTCAGTTGAACGATTCTATTGAGAATCAACCAGTGACAACACGGAGCAGATCCCGGAAGTCCAGCTATTCATATAATGCCCGTGGAAACCTAAAGCAGCACATAACTCTACTCTACGGGGAGGAGATCACAAATAGAAAGCCCCGCGCACCCCCGCCAACAAACAGACCTGTGTGCAGTAGACCGGAAAACGAAGAGAGTACATAAACCTTCGACAACGCTAAGAGAAGTCAGTTTAACTAGAAGCAAAGACCTGAAGATGGCACATGAGATTGTGCCGAAACGTCGTCAGTTGAACGATTCTATTGAGAATCAACCAGTGACAACACGGAGCAGATCCCGGAAGTCCAGCTATTCATATATATATATATATATATATATATATATATATATATATATATATATATATATATATATATATATATATATATAATTATATATAGATCATATAGGTTTTAACACTGTAAGAAAGATGGTGCCCGAAGCAAATCAAATTTGCAATGGATGCCAACCCATCAGCTGAGATATTTAGCGGGGTGATACCATAATTAGCCCAGTTGTCAGAGACTTTGACCTCTCATAAAATGTGATATCGCTTTAAAAGGTGTAGAAAACGATAAAAAAATCTTTGCGGCTCTAAAGTTCACAATTTCGAAAACAAAATCTCACACCACGTGAAAGAGCAGAAAATTTTACTATTATTTATATTTCAGATAACATTTGTTCATTTTATTTTAATGTAATAATATACTTAAATGTTTCTTTTCAAATTATATTGTTAATTTTATATTTTGTTTGTTAACATTTTATTCATTGACTTGTTTTCATTATTCTAGAATAAATTATTGATATTCAATTTTTTTCCCATTTCATCGTATTCCTATCTCTTATGGTTTAGAATATAGCACAAAAAGAACGCTGCAATTGTATTTATTGTATTTGTAAATAAAATTTTCTTATGTGGTTTGTCATTTTTATATTTATGCAATTTTTTTATTCTCATAAACAGGTGACAACCATTTCTATAAAGTTTTTGCTCCCCAAACATTTAAAAAACTATAATCAGAAAGGAACATTCTAAGTACGCAATAAAACTTTAAAATATACACGAATATAATAATATATCATGAAATTAAATTTTCGCGGGAACTCACAGCTGTTGGTTGATAACAATTCCTTTGGCAACGTGGGATCAGTGGATTAGATTACGGTTCGTCTGAAAGTTGAGGAGATTTCAGAGTATTTATAGGTATATTTTTTATTACTCTTAGGACGAGATTCTAAACGACACTGGCGGCTGCGCATTTCGTTTAACTGTCATAACCATAATGTACGCGGGAATTTTTAAAAAGAATTCAAAATTATTTTTGTCGATATATTATCCATCAGAATAAAAATATAGGAAGTATTTTAAAAAAGAATTAGGTAATATAAAGTAAACGAGAAGAATATATTAAAAATAACTGATATATTTTGTATGACTTTCATAATAAATTAATTTTTACTTTTTAATAGTTAGAATGTGTAGGAATCATGATTTTGTCTACTTTTTCTATATTTCTGTTATTTGTAATTAAAGAAAATTCTTCTGATAAAATTATTTTATAATATCATTGTGGATAATTTTTGTTATAATGATGTCTCTAAAATGGATCGATGGACTGTTGCATACTTTTTCCTAAATTTAATCAGTTAATTATCACTATTAAAT
The DNA here is from genome assembly GCA_949320105.2 of Crepidodera aurea. Classification (NCBI taxonomy): domain Eukaryota; kingdom Metazoa; phylum Arthropoda; class Insecta; order Coleoptera; family Chrysomelidae; genus Crepidodera; species Crepidodera aurea. Next base: position 42,759,326 of record OX439475.1, read on the forward strand.
TGTCAATGTGTCAAATTTATTACTTTCCATGGAACGCTAAATGAAAAAATTAAAAATGCGAATTTTGTCATGAAAATCGGTATATGGGGTTAAAATAATATTCTGAACAACTTTTTCTAATGTTTTTCGATATCTCTAACGCGAAACAAAATATCGAGAATCTGCCCTATTTGTCAAATTCGTAGTAGGCTGAGTTTGAAGTTCAGATTTTAGCTGATTATCTTAAAAAATGTGACCCGTAACCTTGTCCAACTGTGCAAAAATTTAAAAGAAACCCTAATTTTCAATCGAAAAAGTTGGTTTACAAATTTTCAATTGTTTAACTTTATCAGTGCTCATTTTCTTCGTTAAAACCTCGACTTTAAGATGATATGAAAAAAATATTGTTCGTATAGAATTTCAATTCGTATAAAATCTAAAAAAAAAATGTTAATCTTTAATAGTACTTTTATCAATGCTGCTGTTGTACACTAAATGGAATATTTTTTTCAAGAAATATAGCAGTAAGATTTTTTTAGGCTTCAAAGAACACTAAACGACCACAGTGGCGGCGATTGGACATTAGAAGTAGGAGGGGCGAAGACTTTGTACAAATAATTTTTACATAACTCCTACCCTGAAATGTTTAAAACGGAATAAACATAACATTTATTTATCGATACATCCCTCTAAAAGTGGGGGGGAGCTGCCCCCCTACGCCCCCCTAATCGCTGCTACTGAACGACCAAAGAATTTAACAGTGTAAACTGTAAACACACTTCTTACAATCAAAACAAATCCCAAGTTCACACACGCATGCGCAGGCAGCAGGACTCTTGTGCAATTCCGGACCTTTGCCATTTATCGCTTCGTGAATATTTTGGATTAAAATACGGTAAGCGTATTGTATTTGTCTCAGTAACCCGAGTTAAATAACACCGGCGCCGTCCGATTGCTCACGGAATCTTTTCCGACCTTACACCGGCTTGGCGGATAATTTGAAATTTGAGATTGTATACTACTTGTGTGCTTCTTCCATGATTGAGATATTCACAAAACCATGGCATAACGAGTGTTGTCTTTATCTTTATACAGTGTTTTGATGGGAGATTTGGCATTTTTTAATTCTATTTAGGTCTTAGTTAAGGATTAAAAAATTAAAAATTGAGCTTTCGTCAATATTCGTTTTCAAAAGTGCTTGGACTTGATTGATCGCGGCATTATCGAATAAATTATTATCTACAATAACAATTAAAGAGCAATATTTTAAAGTGTTCACAACAAATATTCATTTTTACAATGTGTAAATAGAGTTAATTGAATTCTTGGTTTTTACAGTTAAGCCATTTTGATAAAAAACTAAAAATGGAAATAGAATTGCTATAAAGGCTTACTTTTTATTAGATAAAATCAAGGATCTCAGGTTTAAATAGTCTTCAACTTGACACACGTGTCGATTCTGGAATATTTCGAAAATTTAATACCAATAATACCATAGTAAAAAATTGTTTCCGACTTGTAAATATCTTTGACATGTTTACCTAAATCGTAATTCATCGTAATAAATAAATAAATTGTGCGCGTGGTTAATTTTTCTTTCGTTTCTCATATACTTCATAACGAGGAACAAAATCACTTCATATAAATAACTGAAAAGAACATGTTATTTTGATATTATCAATGCCCCAGTAACAAATTAATTTAATTTTAAGAATTAAAAGAAAGATATTATGGATGAATAGTTTGCATTGAAAGGTCTGTATAAATAATATATACCTACAAAGAAAATAAATGAATAATTATTTATCATTATGTTCTTTATTGTAAGCTAACCACTTACAAAGAGCTATCGACCGAGGTCCTTCTGCCCATAAATGAATAATAAAAAGTTAAGATTATACATTTTGGTAATACTAAATATTGTTCTCCCGTTGTATTAAATATAGCAGACAATGAATTTCTCGAATGGTTTCTGTAACAAGAAAATTTCAAAGGAAGGTTTCTGTAACTATTTTGTTTAATTTACGCATTTATCACGAGATACCACCACCTCCCGGACAGCATCTTATTTGACATAATTTCGCTGACATTTGACGTACAAGACCGCGCCCTTAAACAGTTGAACACACAAATTTTTTGCTTCTTTAATTTTATTCGTATCTCGCTTAGTTTTTTTCCTGAAAACCCGATCCTGAACGTTTAACGTTTAACTCTGGGTCACAATGAACATCATTTCACTTGAATTCAAGTAACTTGAAAGGTGCTTTCAAGTTTCAAGTAGTAGTAGAGACCAAGTCAACTTTTGCTTTCAGGTTGGGGACTTGAAGGTCGAGTTGAATCACAGTTGAAAAGCTCGTTCAGACTTTACAAGTTACTTGAATTGATGTAACTTGAAAGGAGTAGCCTGAATTCAAGTGAAGGTTCATACTATTTCTATATTTGATTCAAGTCATTTCAAGTTGACATTTATACTTGAATGATTCCTGTTTCAAGTTACAAAAATGGCGTCGAATGATGTGACTCCTGCTAGAATAAAAGTTGTAAATAAGCTAATTATGGATGGATTACTAAAAATCAGAGAAAAAATTCTACACTTCATTTTACAAAAAAATACAAAACAAAATAACTTCACAATTAGAACCCTCCGTGGGTGGTTCACACTAGAGTCAGCGTCTACATCCCAACTGCTTTTTGAGTGCCCACGGTGTTGCCAAATGCCAATACAATATATTTACTTTGTATATCATTTTTCTGAGCTGAGCTGGCCTGGCGTACCCTAATCTTATCTGACCTCACCCTGTAAATTATAAATCTGTTACATTTTATTATTTTTGGATATAATGTTTCGTGCATTAGGTTATGCGATAAGTTTAGCAACAGAGTGGGCACTCGAAAAACGGCTGGGCCGTAGACGTAAATGTGGTTGACTAATTTGCCGCAGTGCAGAGCCACTTTCACTACTTCCAGTGACTTCAAGTGCACTTGAATATCAGTTCACATTATTCAACTGTGATTCAAGTCCCCAACTTGAAAGCAAAAGTTAACTTGGTCTCTACTTCTACTTGAAACTTGAAAGCACCTTCCAAGTTACTTGAATTCAAGTGAAATGATGTGCACACCTTTCAATTTGTTTCAAGTTGCACCAATTATTGCACATGAATTCAAGTATATTAATATTTTTACTTTTTCCTTTTTTGGGGCTTATCGCCAGTGCCATTAATTCAGTTAAAAAAAATGATGTACGCAGTTTATCGAAATTTCGAGGCAAACTAATTTTATTTGCATCAAACAACCATACTTTTGCAAATGTATTTAAAATTATGGCGAAGGCGTTACTAAAAAATACGGTTGTCTGATGAAATTAAATTAGTCAACCACAAATTATAATGATAATGAGACATATACATATATAGAAATATAGATAGTGTGCAGTGAAACACAAGTCACTTGTTGAATCGTGGTTAATGTATGCACGTGGTAATAAAATGTTTCGTTAAAAATGGACGTATCGTTAGGTTTTAGATTAGCTAGGTAAGTGTTTATGTTTTTAAAATTTTAGTTATTGGTTTTATGGTTGCACAATACTTCTTCCTAAACATTCTTGTTTGCTAAATAACACCTAAAATTGGAGTTTTAGTCATATTATTTTATTTACTACCTTTACTCTCGATACACAATATTCAAATGTGTGTTCGGTGCTATATATGTATAATATATTACTCGAATCGTCAATTTTATATACCTTATAGCGGGCTGAAATTAGGATTTTATATGGATGTAAGAGCTAAGTCAAATTTTTTTAATTTTTTCGAATTTATACATAAAGAGAAGTTTGTAAAAAATTTGTCAATAAATTTGGGCTGGAGCTTCGCGAGATATGTGCCAAAAACGGCATTTTTGGTATTTTTCGAGTGGATTGCTTCACTATTTTTTAAATATCTCCGGCTCTAAGAGTCGTGGAAAAATAAAAAAAAAATTAAAATGACCATGATGAAATAGAGTATCGATCCGTATAGTAGGGTTTTTTTAAAAATGCATCTTATCCTCAAAAAATTAATTGGGGCACATTATTTTTTTTTTACTGAATTGGCAATAAATAACCAAAGAATCCTCGTATTTTCTTAAAAATTGGAGAAAATATGTATTTTTATGTCGGGAAGACATGGTAAAAATTAAAAAATAAAAAAAGTATTTGTCCAGGCAAAATCGGCATTTGTCGAAAAAAAATTAAATTGGCCGCCATTTTTGGAAAAACAATAGTAAAGAAAAATTTTTTATCTTAAAAAGAAGGATTTTGTGTGTACCTTTGTCTAAGAAAATCCAAGAGTTTAATTCTTTATTTAAAGTGCCCAATTTAGGGAATAATAAACAAATAAAAATTCGATTTTCATTTTTTATATTGATTTATATGATTCGTTCCCTCACAAAAATCTTACTTTAGGACCTGAAATATTTTTTTTATTTTTTTATACATTTTTGGACTGAAATACAGTTTTTCTAATAGATAAAAAATTGGAAAAAAATGAAAATCGAAATTTTTATTTTTTTATTATTTCCTAAATTGGGCACTTTAAATAAAGTGCACACAAAATCCTTCTTTTTAAGATAAAAAATTTTTCTCTACTATTCTTTTTCCAAAAATGGCGCCCAATTCAATTTTTTTTTCGAAAAACGCTGTTTCTGGCTGGACAAATACTTTTTTTTATTTTTTTTAAATTTTTTACCATGTCTTCCCGACATAAAAATACATATTTTCTTCAATTTTTAAGAAAATTCAAGGATTCTTTGGTTATTTATTGCCAATTCAGTAAAAAAAATAATTTGCGCGAATTCGTTTTTTGGGGTTAGGATGCATTTTTTTAAAAAAACTTCTATACGCATCGATACTCTACTTCATCACGGTCATTTTAATTTTTTTTTTATTTTTCCACAACTTTAGAGCCGGAGATATTTAAAAAATAGTGAAGCAATCCACTCGAAAAATACCAAAAATGCCGTTTTTTGACACATATCTCGCGAATCTCCAGCCCAAATTTATTGACAACTTTTTTACATCCTACATCCATTTTCAGAATATTTTCGTCTAATTTCACTCCGCTATTATCTTAATAAATAAGGGGTTTCTTCAACTGGGGAAGGAACTATCGGTTGGGAAAATTATTTAGCTGGTATCGTCTTGTTCAGCTCAAGGAAATCATGTTTTGGTAATTCACATTAGGGCTCTGGTTGGGACATCAGCCACATAAAAACGCACCTAAAGATGGGCGAAAAATAACGTTATCATAGATATACGTTACAATTTCGCGCGCGTTATAACCTCATTGACGGCGTTGCTAGTTGTAATTAACATAGTACATTTTTTCTAATTATAATGTTCGAAATTTTTATTCTTTAAAATAAAATATTTGATTTCTCATATGGTAAAGGCCAAACTTTTTTATATTAATATATTTTTTCTGGTTCTCTGCAGCTCTTTAAAAATTTTACCAATATGCCAAGATTCATTAAATTCTAAAACCGATAGTACTATTATATAGTATGGGGATAAAATACAAACAATCCATGTCCATATAAAATCTACACGAATTTAAAAATATTTTTCATAAGAGATACACAATAGTTGTATAATATATCATTTGATGTCACAGATAAGGTGCAAAAATGTCTGAAACACGGAGATTTGTTATATTATGTAACTTAATAATGTTTTATTACTAGTGATTTTAAATTTTGTTTTGACAAGACGTTGTATTACATAATGTAAATCAACCTTTAGTCACAAGTTATATTTTATTATTTCCCTCGTAGATCTCTCTAGGTTGGACTTGGTTCTCGGCTTACCGGTGACGGTAAGTAGAAGGAGAGTTAAGAAAATGACTGCCTTGATCTTCAGAACCACTCACGAAAGTCTTGTAGAGAGTGCAAGTGTCTACTGTTGAACAATGAAAGTGTTATTTAAGACCTACGTAACTATTTTATTTGCGTCATGAATATTATTTAAATTTTATATAGTGACTTTTTATCGATTTCTGAATATTGTGAGAAAATGAAGGGGTGAGTATGTCGGATATTTTTATTTATTTTTTATAACTCATGATATGATTTATTTTCACTATATCAGGTGGATTTATGTATCGTTACTTCCTCTTACGAGCAATTGAGGTTACAAATTGCACGTAAGAAAATGAATTAAAAACAAAGGACCAGGCACCTTTCTTATGGGAAAATGGCATTCCGTCAAATTTTCTGAAAAGTTGTTATGATGTAGAACTCGATGTTCTGACAAAAACCGATCCTATGGCTAGTTTTCGAGGTACAGTGTGTTAAACATCGGAAATGTCATTTTTTTGTAACCAGATTTTTCATAACACATTTTAGGAAAACTGGTCATAGGATTACAACAAAATTTTGCTCAGTTAAATACTGAACTTTTGTTAATGTGAAAATATATTAATTTATAAAGTTGACGGAGAAACTTTTAAAATACAGGGTGGTGCACAAAACACAGCTTTTCTAATTTTTAAAATGTTTGCAATCAGTTTAACACGCTCTATGACATAGAGTGGTGGTAGAGTGACACGTCGTACATTTGTTTAAGATAATACAAAATTTTTATAACACTTCGTTTATACGGGGCGAATCGTTAAAGCTAAAATACATTATACGCTCTCTGTAACTACATTTACGAGTCACCCTGTATAAAATATGATTCATCACTAAGAAGTAATTAGTTAAACTATATATTCATGAAGCAATGACATTTGCTCGTATTTTTAAAGCTGTTATAAAAAAATGATTTCTTCAAAAAAACCATATTACTTATTATCACCCTGTAAATAACCAAATTGTTGACAATATTGTTGCCAAATAATATATAATTCATGTTTTCTACAATAAACGCCAATAAAACCGGTCTGTTATGAGAAACCTGGTTACAAAAATGGGATTGGCGATGTTTAACACTCTGTACCTCGAAAACTAGTCATAGGATCGGTTTGGGCCAATGGACACTTTTTGTCAAAGCATCGAGTTCTAATCATACCAACTTTTCAGAAAATTTTCCATAAGAAAGGTGCCTGGTCTTTTATATTTTCTATAAAAATTACAGTCTCTTCTATTTTATGCAGGTCCGTACAGTATACATTTCGAAAATAAATCCATTTTGAATATTAAATGATGAAAAAACAATTTCTCTATTTTTTTCTATAAAATTTTCCCATTTGTATTGGGGCGGCATAACAACAACTTGTTTCAATTCAATTTTTTCCGCACTATTTAAATATAAAATGAAAATATTAAAATTCTGATGTATATGGTGTTGTTTTGATATTTTTTTCCTAAAGCCGAACCTGAATTTTTAAATCTCCCAATAATTCAGTATATTAGTCGTGAGAATTGTAAGCTCTATGCCAAAAATGTAAAAATTTACTGACTGATTCAAAATTTATGGCCATATCATTACGCATAATTGATAAAACTCCTAGTAACTCTTTTATGGAAGCCAAGACACCCTTTATATATGGGTTATTTAGAACCCCATATATGTGACCTTTACCTAACTTTAAAACATTTCCCTTTGCCTACAAAACACCCTGTATAAGTATTACCATCCGGAGGTTCCTTTGTTTACTTAAAAAACTTTCGGCGTTTTATAAAAATGTTCGACCTTAATTTAAATAAGTTAGGAAGCAGTATTTTGTCCATTCGTAGAAAAATGATTGTAAAAGATTTAATTAACGATTAAGAAATCTCAATGGTCTTATTTCGTCAGACGCGTTGCCTAAACGTTCTTGGTTCTTGTCGCAATATTTATGTTTCGTTAGTGTTCTTTCTAAATCTGCGACAAAAGAAAAAGTTTTCTCTTTCTAAGTACCTAGAATTTATTGAAATTCCCTTAGAGTCCCGACATAAATATGTATAAAATTAAATCTTTTAAAACAAAATTAAATTTCGAAATTTAAGTTTATTCGAATGATTTGCAATTTTAAGTGTGTTTCTCGATTTTGCAACAAAAAACTTTTAGTCACATTTTTATTGTTATTATTCGTTATCGGTAAGAATTTGATGTAATGCTTAATTGGTGTCTAGGTACTATTTCTATTACAATAAAAATTAAATTACTTTCACCAACTTTGTAGGTCAACGATTCTAGTAATGTTTGTTTTTACACTCTGTAGGTTAAATAAGGTATCAATCAAATCGAATTAAATAACAAATCTATCAATTAAAAATATGTACTGGTACCTACTTCCTAGAAACAGTACTGTATCCAGAACATTATATAATTATCTGTTCTTTTTTTCATACGACCAAATACTAGAATACAATTTTTTGTTTCTCGTGATAAGGTCCTTCTTTTAATAATATATCTCACTTAAATTTATTCATTAAGGTTTCTCGTCATAAGGTCATTTTTATTATATCTAACTCACAGAAAAAAAAATAACTGAAACTGGTTTAATAATATGTAATGTATTTTAGATTACCTGTAGATGTGTTACGGAAACTAAGTATTTTCCCTAAAAAGGAAGATAAAAGCGAACAACCAAATGAATCGACTTTAGAGCAAAACATTTTGACGCCTTTTTTTAAACAGGTACGTATAAAAATTAAATATGTATTATGTTGTTATGGTGCAAACGGCATTTTTTACTATTGCTCCAATTTTAAATGTTGTTATGGTGCAAACGGCATTTTTTACTATTGCTCCAATTTTAAATGTTGTTATGGTGCAAACGGCATTTTTTACTATTTCTCAAATTTTATTATAGTTATGGTGCAAACGACTTTTTTTACTATATCCCAAGTATGGTTGTCTTTGATGCAAATAAAATTAGTTTGCCTCAAATTTTCGATAGACTGGGTATAGCATCTTCTATTTAGAATTAAATATAAAAAAATATTATTAGTTCGAAGCAATAAAAGTATCATTATTTACAATAATTTATGAACATGAAAAATTCCCCTTTAAAAATTGGGGAGTCCCTAACTAATTTTATTTCATCAGACAACCGTATTTTTTAGTAACGCTTTCGCCATGATTTTAAATGCATTTGCAAAAGTATGGTTGTCTGATGTAAATAAAATTAGTTTGTCTATATCATTGTCATATCCGATGAATTATAAAAGAAAATTTAATAGTTATTGGCGATTTTTTAATACATTATACATTTCAATAATTTTGGCCAGGTCATGTCTGATCAATTATAAAAGAAAAAGTTATTGGGAATCGTAATAGTTCTAAGCGTTTTTCAATAATTTTTTTGATTGCAATAATTTGGGGACCGGCCAGTTCAGGTCAATTATGAAGAAATACGTTAAATGGAGTCATATTTTCGGGGCGATATTTTCATAAACTTTAAATTGCAATATTTGTGATCCGGTCAAGACAGATCAATTATAAAAGAAAGAGATAATGGGAATCGTAACAGTTTTGGAGTATCCCCTCCCTATATTTTCCCTGACGTATGTTAGTATCTTATAGGTTCTGGATTATTTCCATTCTGGAAGATTCTTTGTGCTTTCAAGTACCTGTACCTGCATCGGCATGTACCTGTCACTATACCACGCCAGACCAGGGAATTGTCTGAATGTCTTCTTAAATTTCTGGGTATACAATGCTGACTGTATATAGTTACATTTTGTTTTAGACTTTGGTGGCACTTGGTCCCCTCTTACTGACGGTATGTTCTGGAATGACAGTTGGATATTCAGCCATTTTACTTCCCCAATTACAGTCACAGCAAAACGGTACATTAATTACTGATAAAGAGGAGGCATCATGGATAGGTAATTGTCAACATTTTAATTTAGTAAAAAAAAGATCTGATATCTGTTTTAATTTTTTAGCTTCAATGGCTGCCCTTCCAATGGCCGTAGGTTCGGGCTTCGGTGGAATTTTCGTAGAGAAAATGGGTAGAAAAATGGCCCATTCTATTTCGTGTTTACCGACCTTCGTCGGCTGGCTTCTTATTTGTTTAGCTAACGGAACGAGAATGATCCTAATCGGTAGGTTCATTACAGGCTTCTTCACGGGGTTTCTAGCTACCGCCACAGGTCTATACATTGGAGAAATATCCGACCCTATATATAGAGGATTCTTTTTGGCTGGAATATCCACCTCTATTTCCTTAGGTTGGTATTTTAAAAAGGTTACCATATAATAACTATGATTAGATGTCTCCTTTAACAATGAAATGAATACCTTTCAGAAGTCTTTTTTCTCTCTTCTTCATTTCTGTAAATCTCACTGTAACTTGAACCCTCTTCTTAAATGTGCTACCATCTATAAATGGAGCTTAGAAAAGAGTTTTGACACTTTACAAAGCAACGATACCCTGTATTGGGTGTTGCGTATCACACAATTTGCATTGTGTGTTGCAAAGTTTTTATTTGATCGATTCTGGTCAAGATGTCACTCTCTTCTTTGTATTCCTTTAAGGTATTAATACAAAGTACTTATGTCATAGTTTCAATTGATGTGGTTCTTCCAAAAATGAAGGACCCAACTATAAAAGGTAGTCCATCTTGTATTAATTGCTTACTTAGGCTTAACCGAAAGCTAAAACTACTTTTACTTGTTTTTCAGGTCTATTTCTATCCCACCTACTAGGAACATTCCTCTCATGGCAAACAACAGCATTGATATGTTCACTACTTCCTTTATTTAGTCAAATAATTATTTTGTTCGTCCCAGAATCACCATCTTGGCTAGCGGGTCAAGGAAAAACCGAAGATGCAGAAAAATCCTTTTACTGGTGTCGGGGAATCACCGAAGAATCCAAGAAAGAACTGTCTATTATGTTAGAACGACAGAACCAGCAATCCAAATTGGACAATCATACCGTAAAGGAAAAATTACAATCGCTATTAGTACCAGAATTTTTAAAACCATTAGGAATAATCACCATTTATATTGTAGCTAATCAATGGGCTGGTATTAACGCTATAACTTTTTACTCTGTCAGTGTTATGAAAGAAACCATTGGAGAAGGATTCAACGAATACACAGCTACGCTAATTATAGACTTCATAAGACTATTTATGTCTATAGTTGCTTGTATTCTGTTAAGAAAACTCGGTAGGCGACCTCTAGCGTTAGTGAGTGGTATTGGAACTTGTATACCTTTATTTACTTTGACTCTGTATATTTATCTGATAAAAATGTATCCTCAAATCACATCTGGATATGTACCTATGATGTGTTTAGTATTTTATATAATGTTTATAACTATGGGTTTTGTACCTTTACCGTGGGCGATGATGGGAGAGATTTTTCCGTTAAAACATAGAAGTGTCGGTAGCGGTATTTCATCATTTGCAGCATTTTTAGCATTTTTCTCAGTAGTTAAAAGTGTACCAGGAATGTTTGAACATTATGGCCCTAGCGGGACATTTTTGACGTTTGGTATGGTAGCGCTCCTGGGGACTGTGTTCGTTTATTTCTTTTTGCCCGAAACTAAAGGGAAGCCGTTACATGAAATAGAAGATGGTTTTAAAAGTAGAATAAGTAGTAAGGTATAATTATATTAGGTTTATTTTTTAATAAAAATTTTGTATGTAAAATTACTTGTATTATTTATCTTTTCGTAGACTACAATAAAGCATTTGACGTCACGTGACTGGTGAGTAAATACGATTGGATATCATGCATGTGAATAGAGTATGAGTGTATTTACTGTCCTATGTCAAAAATTCCTTACGGTCGTTGTTTTATGGTAAAAATTGTCAAATATTAAAATGATTTCGAATGTAGAAATAAAATATCTCGGTCATGGAGATGTACATAAGAAAATTATCGAAGCTCCAGTAAAACGACGACCTCTGGAAGATCACTTAGGCCCTTTTAATAAATATAATGATGAAAACTATGAAATCTATTTAGAGAAAAGGCGACAGTTCTTAGATGCTTCCAAAAAATATGAAAAGCTTACTAGAGAATCATTTAATTGTTTTAAAAGTCAACTTCATGATGATTACATATCGAAATTGGATTTAAATTTTCTGAAAGATGATTCCAAAATGGTAATTTAATAGGCTAGATTTAACGTAAATCAAAAAACTTTCCATTGAATTAATTTTAAAGTTATTATTTATGATTTCTCTGATGTGCTTTTGTAGGAACATACAATAGTGAAGAATGAACAAGATTCAAATGGAAAATTACTCAGAAAAAGAACAGAAAGACCAATACATGAAGTAAGATTAGACAATGCCGTATCGATATATCTAGTATTTTTCCTTTTGTCCTCCTTTATATTTTGAAAAAGGGCACCAAAAAGTATACAACAAAAATTATAAAAAAAACAATAATAATAAACTCCCTTCAATTCACCCCCTTAAGAGTGAACCCCAGAAGCTTTGCAGCTTGTGCAGGGGAAGGACGGCTATTATTATTTGCCGTGGCGCTCTGGGGAGACTTACTGATGATTGATGGCGCATTTGCTTTACAGTTTACATTAGTCTAGTTTTCGCATTCTATATAGTAAGATACATTAAAAATGGTTATTTAAAAAGAGATTCTAAAAAAATGACGAAACGGGGGGTGGGAGTAATTTATAATTTGATATTTCTATTATGTAAAATAACTTTTAGGTACCTGAAGAAGACAAAATAACACGTTGCAACTTAGATACATGGTTTATAAAATATCTAATAATCAATAAGTTTATTTCTGTTGGCAGAAAAGTAATTTTGATGAACAGATTGCTGAAAAATTTGGAAAAGTTGAAAAATTTGGACAAAGAAAATGTAAAGCAGTTTGAAATTATTCCTAAAATTTATTTTGGCTCTTATAAAGAAGTTTTTGCTAAATTTATCAAGAGTTAATAATAATTAGTATACATACTTATTACGACTTTTATTTGTTTATATATTTATTTAGTTAACTAAAGTAAAAATTGGTGAGTCAAAGTTCCTGCTAAATTCTAAGTAAATAAAACAGACAGGAGTCAATTAACTTATTTTTTAATTAAAATATACTTTAACAGTTTTTTTTTTTATTTTAATAATTAAATACCGCAAAAAAGCTTATGCATTATCATATACCTAATATTCATAAAAGTTAAAGCTTTTTGTTTAAATATCTCATGAACACATGTTACACTGGTTTTTAACTTATTATAGATTAGATATCTAAATCATCATCAGGATCTTCTTCATCCCAATCATCTACTTCATCGAATTGGTAGAAAATCCTACCAGAATCTATCTCGCCCTGAATTTCATCCCTAAAATTAAAATACTGAGTAAATAAACTGTTTGTGTACCCAATTTATTAAAGTTAAATGATGGGAGTAGAATATGGATAAGTAGCAATGGGAGGAAACAGAATATCAAACAAACCACATTTTTTCACCTTTTTCCACTAAAATTTTTTTTCATGAAAAATTATGCTGCCTCAGTTGAAAACACCTTCACTTTCACGTCTTTCCTTGACCTATGCAATAAAAAGTTCGCATATAACATATTTAAACAAAAAAGTTTTTGACCAAGAGAGGATTTGAACTAAGAACCTTTGGGATGCTGTGGTATGCAATATACAAATTTTCTGAGAAGAATAATCGAAAAACAGTGTCTTATAATGAAAGCATCCAAATTTCATGTGAAGGCAAACATTAGGAGATTATGTGCAATGAAGACGACAGTAATAATGATAGTTTTTATGCATTTTTTTAAATAAAATATTTCTTACCTTGGCAAGTAAGGTAAAATTTCTCCTCGCCTTTCATCTCTAGTCCTTTTGTCTTCTTCACTGAGTCCTATTTTAAAGGTTGACAGAGTTTCTGGGTTTATTTCTACAGGTACTGATTTCTCTAATAGTTTTTTTGTATCGAGTTTTTCAATTTTTCTTGTTACAAGGTTCTCATTTTCTATCCAGTATTCCTCAACCTAAAAACATTTAATAAATTATTGGGTAAAGTTAACGCGAAAGAACAACTTTTATGTTTATGTATCTATCAGCATGATTGACCTGCTTCATCTTTCTGTAATGGCATCTTATTTTAAAGTGAAGTAAGTATTCACAAAAAATTGTTACTAGTTAGGTTTGTGGTGTTGCAAATAAGGTAAACAAGGATACTGTAACAAGTTTTTGCCTTACAACCCTACAAACTGAAATGGTTAAATTTTTTTTGTAAATATTTATTTTAAAGTACAGACAGAATAGGTCATAATTCGAAGTGTTAAAATAATGCTGTTTGGATCAATGTAATTGTAACTGGTATCCACAAAAATTTCGGATAGTACCAATACAGTGGTAGTCAGTATTTAGGATTAACTTACATCTTTAATAATTTTCCCACCTATTTTTTTATAAGTGTACTGAACTCTACCATTGTCAGAATTAAATTTTGGCAATAAACTTAAACTAAGGGTGCATAAATGTTCTAACAATTGATCAATTCTTAGCTTGTCCTCTAACAAATCTTGATGTAGCAAGACTACTACTTGTTGAACACCTAGAAAAGAAAAAAAACAGGTTTTTAAATTGTGCTCTTTTTTGCAGAATGGTATCAGTGTTGTATCACAGTGTTTATTTTAAATTACTATTATAAATTTACAATTGCTCACCTGTCTTTAAGGTATTTAAAAGTCTATATGTCTCAGCTAATCCAAATTCGTAAATGAGATGTGCTAAGGAATCAATAAAAATAACACTATTAACGCCTACGTTTTTAACGATTTCTTCAAAATTTCCAATTTTTGGATCTTTGTCCCAACACAATATATTATTAACATAATCATGTAGAATAATATTATTGTGCCTTAACTTGTTTTTAGCTCTGCCAAATATTTCTTGAAATACGAAGTAATGTACCCTATTTTGTGGTCTCTCCAAGTGTACTTTTAAGAGAAAATCAAAAATTGGTTTACCTCTTTCTTGTACTGTATCTAAAATAAAATTATGTAAATAATGTTAAATATGTGGGTGACGATTCAACAAACCTTCTATTAGTACAAATTTAGTGTACGGATGAGTTGTTAAGTAATTTCTCAGCATTCTGCTGAAAAATCTTAAAGAACTAAAATTAATTAAAAATCAAAACATTGTCACGTTTTTACTTAACTAAAAATTGAGGTTAAATCCGAATGACAATTCATCTTGAGGATCTTCTTTTTTCTTATTTAATTTCACTAAACCAAATGTAATTTGTATCCATATATACATATATGTTTGTATCATTATTTAAGCAATTGTAGACCTTTATTTGCTTTACTAGATACAAATAAATGATAATAAGTTGCCTAACTATAACTATGTACCTTCAACATAATATGTTGAAAGTGAATATCAAGAATCAATAAAATATAAAAGGATAGTTAAAAAACAAGAAGACTGTTGGCAGTGTTGGTATTTCTGTCTTGTGTTGACATATGTCAATATAGAAAGATAAACGTAAATTTGTTTTATAAAGTTATTCATTTTTGGAGTTAAAAGATGTCTGAACGTAAAGTTTTAAACAAATATTACCCCCCGGACTTCGATCCCTCGAAGATCCCTCGCATGAAATTGCCCAAAAACAGACAGTATACAGTGCGACTTATGGCCCCCTTTAACATGAGATGTGCCACTTGTGGGGAATACATATATAAAGGAAAAAAGTTTAACGCTAGAAAGGAGGATGTAGAAAACCAAGATTACCTCGGCATAAGGATTTACAGATTTTACATAAAATGTACAAGGTGTTTGCAAGAAATTTCATTTAAAACAGATCCCAGGAATACTGATTATGAAATAGAAGCAGGAGCTACTCGTAATTTTATGGCTTTGAAGTTAG
Organism: Crepidodera aurea; assembly: GCA_949320105.2. Lineage (NCBI taxonomy): Eukaryota > Metazoa > Arthropoda > Insecta > Coleoptera > Chrysomelidae > Crepidodera > Crepidodera aurea. The sequence continues at coordinate 42,775,084 of OX439475.1, forward strand.
CAGAAGAACAAGCATTGAGAGAGGAAGAAGAAGCCAAAGAAGAGGAAGCTAATAATCCTATGAAACTTTTAGAAAACAGGACAAAACAATCTAAAAATGAAATTGAGCTTCTTGAATCACTAGAAGAGTTAAAAGATTTGAATAAAAGACAACAAGTTGTAGACTACGATACTATGTTATCAGCATATGACACAACTATAAGTGAAAGAGAAAGGGAAGAAAAATTACAGCAATTAGATGAGGAATATATAAAAACTGTAAAATTTTCAAGCAATTCCAAAAGAAAGTTAGTTGTAGAAGAAGAAATTATAGAAGTGGACCAACCTCAACAAAAGGTGTCTAAACCTGAAGAAAATGTCATAAATAAATTAGAAAGTTCAAATTCGAAAGGTGGTCCTAGTACTTCAATGTGGGCAAAAAATGGGATAAATAGTGTAAAGAAAAAAACGTTTTCAGGATTAGTTAAGACTAACAAAATAGAAAAAAAAGGAAATGAAGCGATAAAAAAAGAAAATGAACCTTCTAAACTGCCCTCTGCTGATGGACTGTCTTTGTTAATAGCTTATTCCGATAGTGAAAATAGTGATAGTCAAGATAGTTAAATAAAAGATAAAAATCACTTTTAAGTATAGTGTACTTTGTAAAAATATGTTTTATCTTATTTTTATTTTTTCTGAGTTAGCTCTTTGTATAGAAATTATAATATTCAGAAAGCAAAACAATTTTATTTTGATGTTTTTACCGACCAATACCTTCAAATCAATTAGAAAAACAAATAAACACACAAATAATCGTCAAATAAAATAATTCCTTTACTTTTTTATAGCTACGGGATTGGAACTTTAAGCAGATTTTTGAGTTGACAGTTGGCATTGTTGGCAAATATGTTATTTGACATTTTAACTACTATGACAGTAAAATGATATAAAAATACATTTTTAATTATTATAATATTATACAAACGTGGAAAGTCATGTAATGGACCGCCCCGAGAAACTACTTTTAGAACCACCCTCTGCTCGCCCTCCAGGTAATTCTTTACCGGTACCTTCCGAAGAAAAACCTCAACTTGAAGGAGATGTAGACTTGGATGAAGATGAAATATCTCAACAAATGACCCAGTCCTACAGCGAAATTTCTTTTAAATCAGGTCTAAGTCCGGAAATAGAGATCCCAACTACCTCAACATTTGAATCTTTGAATTTAGAAGAAATTAAAAGACCTATGACTTTACCATATACTAATCCAAAGCCGTTAAACTTGGAAGGATCCGTACATATTGAGGGTAATATGACACATTTTGTTGCTGAAGAAATTGAGCAAAAAATAAGATTATCTAGTCCTGTTTCAAAAAAAGATACTCCAGGAGTAAGTATTTCAAGAAATTGCACCCCAACTCCTTTATACCGACAATTACTAATACCTCAAATTGGCCAATTAGATTCTGCACTTATAAACGATTTAGAAGTTGAAGCTCACAGAATGGCTACTTCAGTGGATAGCCTCATTGAAAATTTATGTGGGATATTGCATTCCATTTCTTCAATTACTGCAGATAATGTTGATGTTTATAAAAATGCTGTTTCTAAGATGAGTGATGCTATGGATTCTAATATTAAAAGCATGTATACAATGATGGCAAAGGCTGAAGAGGTTACACATAGTATGAAGATTGTTGAGGGACTGTCTGTTAGAATTAAAGAAATTAAAAGATTGGTTGATCTATTTGAGACTTTTGTTTAAAATGTGCTACTTAACTTTACTCTTTAGTAGTATTTGCTGCCACTGTTAATTTATTATTTTATTGAAATTGTGAATTTAATATTATCTATGTGGGCAGGTAAAAACACCCTTACAGCCATCACAAAAATAGGTTTGGAAATCACAATTAGATATCCCATAGAAAAAGTATTTAAAAGTTTTGATCCTAGTTAACAATGTGACCTATTGTCTTAACAATCCTCTTGAAGTTGTGTTTTAAACTATCTAAATCTGAGAATAGGGTTTTAAACTTTTCTGAAATGAAATATTTTTTACAATGTTAATTGATACTGAACAATTAATAAATGGGTGCAAAGTGAGTTTTTGTGATACAAATTTATTTTGTACCAAAATGGTAATTAATGTGGTTGGAAATAAACCAAAATTGGCTCATTTAACACCCAATTAGCATATAATGAACAATTGTATACATTTCAAATACATATTCCTATGCATGTTGAATTAAATTTCTGCATTATGTGCTTCATTTTTATCTCAAATGTGAATTTATTACATTTATTGGAAAATCAAATATTTGAAAAATTTTAAAATATGACATTATTAATGTTATTGTGTATTATATCTTTACATAAATTATTAATATAGTTTTAATTTTGTTTATTATTATAAAAAATAATATCAAATGGTGTCATTGCCGGTAGGGTTCTGACGTTAGAGCAAAACGTAAAAGAACACTGCAATTTGTTAATGACTCTTGTGAAAAAACTTCCTGCATTAATTTCAGTTAGTAGGTATGCACATATGACGCAATAAAATTCGTTGTACTCCCATTTCTCTGATAAGCTAATTCACAATTTAATGGACATTTTTAGATAAGACGAAGATAAGTCACGAATTCTTAAATATAAATACCTAAATTATAGGAACAAATCCTGTACTGATAAATCTTAATTAAAGTTCAAGTGCTTATTGTTTAATCAAGACTTCAAATTTTTGAGATATCAGTATATTTGATGATCTGTAATTACGAGGAAGATCAGTATTTTATATTTTAGAAATTAAAATTGTTATCATAGAAAAAACTATGACAAATAAATTGACCAAAACCACATTTCTTGAAACTTTTATTTTATTGTGAAAAAAAGTTCATTAAATTGTAATTTATTAATAAAACAAATAAAAAAATTTCACAACAACCATTTATTAATAACTTAATAAACAAAATACTGTTATGTAAGGAAACTTTACAGTTTCGATTTAAGTTTAACTGCCTGTTCTCTTAGAACCCTTCTAAGAATTTTTCCAGTAGGATTCCTAGGAATTTCATTTAAGAATATTACGCCACCTCTCAACCTTTTTTGTACAGAAACATTATCTTCAACAAACTTTTCCACTTCTCTTTCAGTAATATTTTTACCAGGTTTCTTTACTATAAAAGCTAACGGCAACTCTCCAGCTTCTTCATTTGGCAAGCCTATCACAGCAGAATCTTGTATAGAAGGATGGGTTAAAAGCAAGGCTTCTAATTCAGCAGGTGCGACTTGGAAAGCCTTGTATTTTATTAATTCCTTAATACGATCAACTATAAAGAAGTATCCGTCGTTATCATAGTAAGCTACATCTCCAGTGTGTAGCCAACCATCTTTGTCTATGGTACTATGTGTTGATTGTGGATCACCTACATAACCTTTCATTATCAAAGGACCTTTAAAGCATATTTCTCCTTCACCATAAGGACCTAGTAGCACACCGTTGTCATCTACTATTTTGGCCATCATACCAGGTACTATTTTTCCACACGAACCTATTTTGCTTTTTCCATGAGGTGAGACCAGAACACCAAGGGTGGTTTCTGTCATTCCATAACCTTGGGATACATGGTGGACTTTAAATCTCTCTTTTAATTCCTTTTCCATATCTTTGCCCATTGGCGCTGCACCACTACGTATTTCTTTAATACATGATAAATTGTAGTTTTGTACCATTGGACTTTTTAGTAAAAATAGTAGTACTGGCGGTGGGACTATTAATCTGGTAATTTTATATTTGACTATAGCTTCTAGGAATATTTTCGGTTTGAATTTTCCTAAAACTACCATTGTTTTTCCTCTCAAGAGGTTAAGAAACATCAACATAAAACCAAATGAGTGGAAAAATGGAATGAGTCCCATCATAGCATCACTAGGGTCATCATTATCTACTATTTCGCCCATGATTGATCTAGAAATATCTATATAGGCAGTCATACTGTCATGAGTACACATTACACCTTTTGGCAAGCCTGTTGTGCCCGATGAACACAATATAGTAGCTACAGTTTCTACTATATCAAGAGGCACTGTTTCATATTCTTCATCTACTTCCTCAGCTGAAAAAAATATTAATGTTCTAGTAATATATTATTTAAGCTAATAATACCTAACCTAAGTTGGGTGCTATGGGATGTCTGGATTAATACTAAGAACTGTCAAAATAATAAATAGATTCATGGTTCTTATGAAAATAGGTCAGACCTTAAATAAAGTAAAAAATGTTCGAGAATTAAATAAAATCATAGGTACAACAGTAACTTCGTTTTTTTTACCAAATTAAAAACTTACAGATGTGTAATTTTGAATACAAATGTGTTTGGCTAAATGTATCAATAAACAGTTAAATTACTCACCTTCAGCACCTCTTACAAGGTCAGCATATCTAATAACATTGGGGTAACTGCATGGCTCATTACCAAATAAAATTAATTTTTGTACATAGGGATGTTCGGGTAAAATAGATACCATTTTATCAATCGTTTTACTCGAGCAAAATATTAATTTAGGTTTTGATAGGTCTAATACATGCTTCAATTCACGTGGAGTGTAGTCCGGGTTCAATGGGGCGAAAGTTGCCCCTGAAAATAAGGTTGCCACTGGAATTATGCAAAATTCTAACCTGTTCTCACTGTTTATCGAAATATTATCGTTTACTCTTATTCCTTGGCTAGTTAACCATTTTGCTAATTTTGTAGCTCTTTTTAATAATAAACTTGCCGGTAATTCTTCCCCAGTTTCACCATCAACTTGGAGTATATTTTCTTCAAAAGACTTGAGAAGTCTCAAAAGTAGTTCTCCTAGGGGTATATCAACGAATCTCTCCAATTCGGCTCCAACAACAATATTCTGCGCGTTTTGTGGTGCCATTTTTAAAAATAATTTATATATCAAACGAATACTGCTTAAAATCAATACTTTCTGTTACCAAACTAGTCAGAATACATCATAAAAATGTTTCTAATGATCAAGTTTTCAAGTGCAGTTTACATGATAAGAAATTTATAGAAGTATTTGGTAATCCTTGAACTTTCATTTATGGCTCCAAGTTCCATTATTTTAATTTTTTATGTATTTTTACTGCCCATGCCCAATAAAACGTTTGAAACTAGGATCACCTCATATGACTCATCTTATTTTTCGGGTTCATTTTATACTTCTAAACATAACTTATCTGTCCCAAATAGTTTGTCACAACAACATTTAAATAAATCATAATCTCATAATCTGCAATAGTTTTGACTAAATTTGTTTTAAAAAAAAATATTTAAAACCTATTGTCTTACGTAGATGAAGGCTTTTCCTTCGTGGTACTACTCAATTAAAGAAGCACGTGAATTATTTAATGGTCTTCTACTACTGGTGTTTACAAATACTACTAAAAATGTATGGCACTTTACTTTTTATTAAAATTTGTACGTATATTTGAAAGCAATTAAAATATTACTTTGATAAATGGTTGTTAAAATTTGTATATATTTTTTGTCTAATCCATTTATAATTTACAAGTCATATAAGTGGTTGTTTATTTTAATACAATTAGGCATTCAAACAGCTGTTGCCAAGAAGATTTGACAAAGGACTGTTTAGTGATATGTCAATATTTTATGAATCATCAATATTTTTTAAGTTTTGTTTGGAAAATGATAGATTTCAGGAATTTCTTGAAAATAGAAAATGTCTGATATTAATCTAAACGTATGTCAATTTCAGTAAATGAGTATCTTATCTAAGTCAAGTTTACCCATTTTTAGGTTAATCGCTCAACTCAGCTTTCTTTGTTTTAGAATTACAATAATAGCGATACAGAAAGCTCAGAAGATGAAATAGAACCCAAATTAAAATATGTAAGGCTGTCAAATGATGTACAAAAGATTTTACTAACTTCTTCAGCAACATGTATTGCAGTACACCCAAAAGTAAATCTGCAATCTATTTATATATCCTGGCGGCTTTTAAAGTAGTTCTTACATTGGAATTATATATTTCATTTTCTAATAGAAACGTTGTATTTAATACAACATATCTCATCAGTTTTTTATTTACACTTCAATATGGTTAGAATTCTAAGAATATCTAATTACAGATTAATTTTACTACAAACTCATTTATTCAAAAGATTTATTCATATTTTACAAATCTTTAACATAGAGAAATTTCTACAAGGTCATTGGGGAGGTAATGTCAGTCATTTTAACCATAAAAATCTATCACAAAATGTAAAGGAGCAGGGCATTGTCATGTTAGTTACTACTTTAAAAAGCCACTTTGTAATCATATTATTTATTTGATTTTATTTTAGTTTATATGTTTGGGCTCACATTGGGGTGTGATTCACATATTAGATTACCAAGGTAACAGTATAGAAGGTAAAGATTTAAAGGCACACACTGTTAGTGTAAATCACATTTCTATAGACCTTAATGGAGAATTCATAGCAACTTGTTCAGATGATGGAAGAGTATTTATACAAAGTTTGTTTTCTAAGGAAAACAATGTACACCTCAATCTTGGAAGGCTCGTGAAAACTATTGCTCTAGATCCATATTATTTCAAATTTGGAACAAATAAGAAATTTATTACAGGTAACTCAAATTCTTTTATTTATTCTTGGTGACAATGTAACTAATATGTGACCTGACATAAACAAAAAAAAAATAATTACAAATTAAAAAATAATGAGAAACATCTGACATTTCTTTTAATATTATTTTTATTTCTCTTAAAATTATTGCAGGTGATGACAAACTAACTCTCTACGAACGCACATTCCTCGGCAATTTAAAGCCAACAATTCTTTGTGACAGTGAAGGCTTAGTTAGAAGTTTGTGCTGGGGTGAAAATTTTTTAGCATGGTCCAGTAACATTGGCGTAAGAGTCTATGATATGACGGCTAGGTGTTCTTTAGGTCTTATAAAATGGGAAGAACATTCTAGGTAGGAAAAAAGTATTCATTCAAGCGATTTTGGGTAGAGTTATGCAAGAGAAATGCCTAAATAATGCTTCTCAATTTATATTTCGCCATTTTGTAGATCTCGACAATCAATTTTTGCTCTACGGGGAGCGGAGATATCGTAGTTTAAAGTCTAGATAAAAGTACCAATTCTTCTCATATTCTTGAAAGAATACATTTAAAAAAAATCCTTTTTTTAGTGGTTCAATAGAAAAATTTAGATGTAACCTGAGGTGGGCAGATAGCAGAACTCTACTGATAGGTTGGGTTGATACTGTTAGAGTCTGTGTAATAAGAAAAAGAAGCAATATAGAATTGGCAAACAGAGATTTGCCTGAATATTTAGTTGATCCAGGTAATAATTTGAGAATTTTTTAAAATGTAGGACTTTAAATAATGTTAACATCCATATTACAAATACTTTTGTAAACTTTTTTTAAGTATCTACCTTTCAAACTGAATTCTACATCAGCGGCATCGCACCTCTCGATCAACAACTAGTTCTACTTGGTTTTCCTAAAGAGCTAGACGAAAATCAAAAATCTTTACGGCCCCAACTGTACATAGTAGAATATAGGGATAATGATTACACCGATATATGTACCGATAGTCTTTCTTTGCGAGGGTATGAAGAGTATGGCGTTAATGATTATCATTTGGATGTGTTGTTGGAAGAAAACAGGTTTTTTATTGTGGCCCCAAAAGATGTCGTGGTTGCCAGTCCTTATGATTTGGACGATAGAATTCAGTGGTTCATACAGCACAAGTAAGTGTTAATGACCATCAATTTATGTAATTTCATAATTTTTGTTGTTACGCCCTCCCCTGAAGTAACAGAATAATCTGTAAAACTATTATTTTGTTTTGTAGCAAATTCGATGATGCTTTAGATATTCTTATGCAAAATAGCACTAGAGACATCCAGAGGCATACCGTCCAATCTGTAGGAATAGATTATCTGGATCATTTGCTCACTAGAGGAATGTATGATGAAGCTGGTAGATTAGGACTGAGAATTTTTGGACAAAGTCCAATATTATGGGAGGATCAAATTTATAAATTTGCCAGTGTGCATCAACTAAGGTAAACTTGTAAAAAATAAAAAAGATTGTGACAGGATTAGATGGGAACTGTGCTGTTCCAGCCCTAATCACCTTAATAGTTGGATAATGATTAGCCAAGACAAAAGTGTATAATTAGGATACATATGAGCTTAAATTAACGCATAATGATAGATTGCTATCTATATGTAAAATTTGATTATGACGTGCAGTCGCTGTGAGTGCTGCTTTGTGACTGATATGGCGTTTCTTTCACGCCTCGCTCGTTTTTTGGACCAGACGGTCTATTCAAAATTATCGGTTTTTATTGGTCCAGACCTCACGTTCCATTCAAATTACCAAAAACTTTTGATTTTTATATAGTGTACAGGATTGGCTTTTATTATTTAGATTAGATAAGTGAAATTTAGACGTCTAAGATATCAATAATTATTTTAATAGTATAATTTCTTTTTAAGGTCGGTCAGTCCTTACATTCCACATACCATCGAATCGAAATTAAATCCACACATTTACGAAATGATACTGTACGAGTACCTGAAATTGGACTCGAACGGTTTTTTAAATCTAGTTAAGGAATGGAACTCAGGTTTATATAATATAGCAGCCGTCATCAACGCTGTTTTGGAACATCTATTGAACTGCGAGATTGACAAAAATATATATTTAGAAGCGTTGGCCATCCTATATAGCTATGAGAAGAAATATGACAAAAGCTTGTCTATGTATCTTAAGTAAGTTATCGATTGAAATATTTAATTCCTCCTCTGCCCAAAACTGTTACAACTCCTATTGATTTTTTCTTTAATAATTATTGCTTCGAGATTTCCCTGGGATAAAAGTACTAAATCATCCCATATGTAGAAATTGAAATTGGAGCGATTTTGGGTGAAGTTACGCGGTTTTTCGATGGATGTTTGATGCCATCTTGTAGATTTCAAAAATGTTGTAAAATTTCTACATTTCAATCATATTTTAGGTTAAAGCATAAAGACGTATTTACGCTTATCCAAAAACATAATTTATACAGCGTTATTCACGATATGTTGCTGGATCTTATGGATTTAGATCACAAGAAAACTATCGTATTACTCTTACAAAAAAATACCATATCTTCGGATAAAATAGTTGAAAAATTGAGACAGAACGAAGAACATCTTTATAGGGTAAACCAAAAAAAAAAATAGTAGTTTGTTATTAACTTAATGTTTTTTTAGTATTTGGATGAATATGACAAAAAGAATCCCAAAGGAAAATATCATAAAGACCTCGTAAGACTTTATGCAGTCTTTGCTAGAGAAAAGTTATTATCCTTTTTGAAAAAATCAGATCACTATCCTATCCAAGAAGCTTTAGATATTTGCCAAAAAGAAAAATATTATCCAGAAATGGTGTACTTACTCGGTAAGTTTAAAATGAGTCAAATCAATCATTATTTTTTAATCGTATTTTACATTTTTAGGTAGGATAGGTGATACAAAAGAAGCTTTAGCGTTAATAATAAATGAGCTGAAAGATATGCAGCATGCTATTGCTTTTTGCCAGGAACATGATGATCCTGATTTATGGGATGATCTAATCAACAAATGTGTTGATAAACCAGGTAATTTATTTTATATATTGAATTTGGAACAACAATAAAGTTGTTTTCAAGGAGTGGGTGGAGCACTGGATTCAAGGGTCGTGTTTTTGAATTACAAAGAGGGAAAAATCATTTTCTGATTATTAATTAATTAAAAATTTGAAAATCAATTTTTATATACCAGGTGTGATTCCCCACTGTGCTGCTTCTGAAGTGGCGCTTGGAATTTGTACAAAGTGTACACAGAACAAACAAAAATATAATTTTTGTTCCACTGTTAGAAAAGTGACATTTTTTACTGGATTATATGTTTTTTTTCATAATTTAGCGGGTTTAAAATGTACTTAAACTGCTACTTTCCTTGTTAAAACTCAAAAATGACAAATTATACAAGATTTTAATTTTTTTAACGCTTGTATCATACATAATTATTTATTTTTCAGAATTCGTCACATTTTTGTTGCAAAGCATAGGAACTTACGTAGACCCCACTATGTTGATATTAAAAATAAAAAAAGATACTAAAATACCAGGTCTAAAAAATTCTTTGGTCAAGATGCTGAATCAGTACAACTTGCAGGTATTTATATCAATCATATGACCCCTCTTCAATTACATCTCGATACTTTATTTCAGGTATCAGTGCAAGAGGGCTGTAAGAAAATTTTAGTATCGGATTATTTCAACTTACAAAAAAAGTTAGTTAAAGTGCATCAAAAGGGACACGCGATGACTGATGAAGCGGTTTGTGGGGCTTGCCACAGAAAGATAATAGAGAGAGGTAAGCAATGTTATTATTGTCGGGGATTGGACGGAAATTGTGCGGTTCCAGCCCTAATCGCCTTAATAGTTAAATGTCACTTGAGGGGATTCCCGTGATTTAAAGGCAGTGGAAAAAACTTAATGAACGTTATTTGCTTGAGAAAAAAGAAAAGAAAAGAGTATTTTTCGTTTTAGATCCTTCAAGAACTGCCAATATTGCTGTTTTCAATTGTAAGCATGCTTTTCACGTACAGTGTATTCCAGAAAATAGAACTAGATGTGGAATATGTTATGCCACAGAACAAAAATAGGTAAGTATTTAAAGAACTACGTTATTTTGTCATAAGTAACCCAAAAAGTATGTTTGTTACTGGTCGTTTTAATTCAGAAATTCGAATTTGGTTTTATTTTTTCAGGGTATAGTGTAGAAAAATATAAAAATTTACAAAATACCTTTAGCGAGAAAAATGATTGTATTTTTTTTCTGGTTCCCACGAAAGGGGATGATACCCTGTAATGTTCAGAGAACATCGTGGGAACCAAGAGAAAGAAGGTAGGAATTGATGATCTTCTTAAATGTCTGGAGGTTGTATGTCTCGGGGAACACCTCGAATGTTTGCACCATTTTAATTTTTGCATTAAATTTGAAGCTTAGAAAGCATTAAAACCTCTTAATCCTTAAGTTTATTATTTATTATTTGAAATCAGAAACATGGCTGCGATACAGTGTGACGAAACGCCACTGTCGCATTCAAATTACTCTACACCTCACATAGTTCCACTGTTTGAGGTGGATTTTTTTTTTAAATGTTCGTCTTGGATTTCCCTATCGATCCCTCATTTGGGATTTTTGATTTCGGTCTTTATTTTTCTGAAATTCGACTCCAAAATGTGATTTTTACGAAAATAAACTAATTTTCGGCGCAAATGTGGTCCTAAGTGGTGCAAGATGATGTTTTTCGAAATTTTTTTCAGCTGAAAATCTTGGTTTTGATAAATACTACAAAACTGTCTGCGTAAAAGTGAGGAGAAAAATTTGTTATATTCCCAAAAACATCATCTTGCACCACGTAGGACCACATTTGCGCCGAAAATTAGTTTTTTTTATAAAAATCAAATTTTGGAGTCGAATTTCAGAAAAATAAAGACAAATCAAAAATCCCAAATGAGGGAGATCGATAGGGAAATTCAAGACGAACATTTAAAAAAATATATATCTCAAACAGTGGATCAATTTGAATGAGACAGTGGCGTGTGGACCCACTGTGCGCGGGGCAGAAAATATTCTAAAGTTTGAAATAGAGGTTTTCTAAATGAAATCTTTATTTTTTGACAAAAACAATATTCTTCGGGATTTTAGTGTTTTGAATAGTAAAGAAATTAAGAATTGTCAGTAATATTATTTTTTAAAGTACCTAGATCTAGGAAAAAATAAAATTAATTTAAAGTAGGGTTAGCCATATGTGAGTAGTAATTACTGAAGGTATGGAAGAAAATAAAGTCCTTTTTATCTCACAAGTTATTTATTTGAAGAAGCGACCGGTTTCGGCGATCAAGATATCGCCATCATCAGGCCCATAACTTTTCCACGTAGGAATTACAACAGGAACACACCAAAAACATGTCAGCACAAAAATAAATTACAATTCTATTTTGTAGATAGCAAGCACAAATTGTACAGGTCCTAATTTATATAATATAAATTTATTAATTTAAAGTATAGTTATAAAATTTAAAACTTTAAAATAAAACCAGTCAAAAGGACATTTACAAACAAATTAAAACATTAAAACTAACAAAGAGACAAATTTTTAAAAATTAGCTGGTTAGTTTTAATTTGTTTGTAAATGTCCTTTTGACTGGTTTTATTTTAAAAAGTTTTAAATTTTATAACTATACTTTAAATTAATATATAAATTAAATTTATATTATATAAATTAGGACCTGTACAATTTGTGCTTGCTATCTACAAAATAGAATTGTAATTTATTTTTGTGCTGACATGTTTTTGGTGTGTTCCTGTTGTAATTCCTACGTGGAAAAGTTATGGGCCTGATGATGGCGATATCTTGATCGCCGAAACCGGTCGCTTCTTCAAATAAATAATTTGTGAGATAAAAAGGACTTTATTTTCTTCCATACCTTCAGTAAAATTAATTTTTAAAATTTAAGCAGTTTTTCTAAGTAATCATTTAAAATTTATTGAGAGTTACAACAAACCCAGTCTAAAAATGTTGTCTGAATATTTTTAGATTTTAGAACGATTAAACAAATTAAATCAAATTAATTATTATATTATAAAGAAAAATATTTGTTTCATTTTCAAGAATCAATAATTTTTTAACACTTAACAAAACTACATATTGTTATGGTTTAAAAAATGAGACAAAATTATGGGAACTGTATTTTAAAAGAATTAAAAAAAAATTATGTAAAAGGGACTTTTTTTAAAAAAAGGGAGGATGGTTGTTATGACATGTTTGTTTAATGAATATATGAAAATGTCAGAGAGAAAATTAAAAAATAAAGGATATTAAAAGTAAATAATCATAATTTCATTATCATTTCTAATTTCTTATTCATACTGATCAAACATGCCATTAACCGATCTTCTCTATTTGTTTCCTCCATCTTTTGGGTTAACTCAATTTAATTGCCCCACGTTGGGCGCGAATTGAAACATGTCATAACCATCATATCATTTTTTTTAAAAGTCCCTTTTACATATTTTTTTTAATTCTTTTAAAATACACTTCCCATAATTTTGTCTAATTTTTTACACCATAACAATATATTACGTTATCTTAACAGGTTAACAACAATTTACAATGTCAAATTACCGGGAACTCTTTGTGTTGAAAAATTCCGAATAATACCAGAGCGGATCTCACGGTCGCCGTGAATTGCTTGTTTGATTGACCATGTTTTTACCTTTATTAGAAATTTAATTATTAAAAAAAATAATCTGAATTATTTCAAGAATTTTTTATTTAAACGATCAAAAATTTCATTTTCAAATAAATCATTTGTCTGTTAATGAATTATTCGCCATTTTGGCCATCTTTATGGGGCACAGACTTTGGAAAAAGTTCATAGTAAACGATAAGATGTTCTGCGGTTTCAGCAGTAATATATTGTTTAGGTAATCGGCTAAAATATCCTTTACTTCAGGATGATCGAAAACGAAGGTTTTCATTTTCAATTCGGCTTCCGTCTAAAAAATATATTTTTTCTGTTTATTGTGCCAAAGCAATAATTATTCACAATAAATACGACAAATAGTGTAGTTATAAAAATACAAGAAATCATGGAAGTGGTTTTAAAATTTTTTGGAAGTATTAGTCCTTGTAAATCTCAACACTTTTATTTTTTAAGAAAACATGTAGTTCATAGTGGTTTGTTATTTCAAATGTTTCTTTCTGGATACTAAAACCACTTTTTTTATATTAAAATGTTTTTAATTTGACTTTCGACTTTTGGTCTAGGGTCGTTTTAAAAAAAAAATTTTTTGTTGTCAATTTAAAAGAAAATAATTGTTATACGTGTAGCTATCGTACCTTAGCATCCACATATTTCGAAAACAATTCCATATCATCATACCAAGTTTTATCCATACAAACTCGATCATACGGACTAGGCGTGCCCGCTCTTATATGTTGTAGAGGATTCATGTTGATAATAATTCTGCAACCGTCCCATTCTTGAGTCACAATTCTACCTACAACAATACGTCTTAAGTAATAATGCCCCTTTTAATAATTAATTATTATGTTTTTCGAGGTTTGATTTATGTATGCCTACCTAACGAAGCTCCTAATAAATAATTAATGTATTAATCCCTTAAAGGGATACGAAGAAGAGAGTGACATCTTGACTAGAATCAGTCAAATAAAAATTTTGCAACACACAATGCAAATTGAGTGTATGCAACACCCAATACATCGGGAATCGTTGCTTTGTAAAGTATCAAAACTCTCTTCTAACCATAGATAGTAGCACATCTAAATAATTAATGCTTAAAGGAAAATAACTTACCATGAACTGTCATAATTGTACAACAGTTATGTTCTACGCCACATTCTTCGATTATATATCTGTATATTTTGCATATTTCAACTTTTTGGTTATTAACTATGCCCATTGATGGACCAGTACATTCCTGAAATTACAATCTTGGAACGTCTAAATTTTTTAAATTCTAGTCTTATTTAAACATTTTTAGAGAAAAATTAATATATAACCGTCTACTTACGTATATATTGCGACACATGTCACCATTAATATAGGTTGTAGATAGTTCAAACTGGCCAATATATTTCGTAATAGCTAGATATCTCATCAATACAAAATTTGCACCTTCGCAAACCATATTCCTCGTTTTAGCCAAACTGTAATATTTTTTGTCTTCTATATTTTCCAAAACGCTCTTGTGTCTCAAGTAATATTTCTTGGTTTGCAAAGCTGTATATAACGTTTTTTCGTCTATGTTCTTGTTAGCTGTTTCTACATATCTATTTTTATAAACAACAAATAAAAAAGTATAAAAATATATAAAACTTACACTGTGGTCGTAGCTCTTCTATACTCCTAAGTTGGCAGAAGAGGAACCAACTACTTTATGTGCTTGACTACATATACTCACCCGTTTCCGTTTCATTTATTCCTATTTACTTCCAAAGAAATTACGTAAATTTCTCATAAATATGCGGTATCATGTACAGTATCATTAAAATAAAAATAATATTGGGTGAATTCATAAAGAATCTGATTCCTGCCAAAATAATGGAGTAGATCTGGTTTTGAAAACGAAGTTGCTCTTTTCGAAAAAAATTTTTTGTGATTTTATAGATTCGAGGTTTCTCTTTCACGTGATCACTAAGGAAGGTGTGGAGGTGGGTAAATTAACATGTAAACAGGTTTCTTCGGATCGAAACGACTTCTATATATAAAATAAAGTGTTCGCGAAAACGCTTAAACTGAATTTTAACCCGTCCAAATCGGTCTAGCGGTTCTTGAGATATTGCGATTTGAAAGTATACGGATTTTCGCCGCGGTGAGAACACACCTAGACCCGTGTTCGCGTTTTTCGCTTAGAAGAAAGTGACTTCGAGACTTGATTTTTTTCCTCGGATAGATAGTCATGACCCAAGCATTGTGTCCAAATTTCAACCAGCTAGTTTAATTTGGGGGGGAGAGGGAGGGCAAACACTGATTCATTTTTGACTCGAGGTAACTTTTTTAATTCTTGACCAATCCGGGTCAGCAAAATGGCAAACTCTTTCTTAAGGACAGTGCTACAGGATGAATTAAGGAGATGATGGTTTTCGCGAAAACGGACAAATGGCGACCCAATTTCGGATTTTGCAAATTTTATTTTTCGATTTTCGCAACGAAAGAGTAAAGTAGGGAAAAAATTTTATGCGGAATTTTTTTCTCTTTGATTTGAGCCCTACAGGGACTCGATCCGATAAGCGGGAAGGGAGGGGGGGGGTAAACGCTTTTTGCCCTGTAGAAGGGCAACGGATAGGGTTAGTGACTTCGTGCTAGGCTCATTTTTAAGGGCAATCAGTTCTCTTTCTAAATTTTTTTACCCCAAAACTCTATTTGCATTAAGGACTGCGGGAGAGCGTGATATATTTATAAAAACGAGTGCGCTCGCTCAGCTGCCGTGAAATTAGATGCCGGAATAGTATTTGTGAGAGAGCAGATAGATAATGTGAGAGAGACGAGAGACAAAAGGGAGCGCTTAGCTCCTATCCCGGCATCTAATTTTACAGCGGCTTAGCGAGCGCACTCGCTTTTATAAATATATCACGCACACCTGCGGTTCTCTATAAACTTAGAGCTTTGTGGTAAAAAAATCTTGAAAGAGAACTGATTGCCCTTGAAAATGGGCCTAGCAGGAAGTCACTAACCCTATCACTTGCCCTTCTACAGGACAAAACGCGTTCACACCCCTCCCACCCTTCCTGATTATCGGATCGAGTTATTATAGGGCTCAAATCAAAGAAAAAAAATTCCGCAACCGATGGCGCATAAAAGATTTTCCTCATTTTACTCTTTCATTGCGAAAATAAAAATTAAAATATACAAAATCCGAAATTCGGTCGCCATTTGTCCGTTTTCGCGAAAACCATCATCTCCTTAATACATCCTGTAGCAGTGTCCTCATGAAAGAGTTTGCCATTTTGATGAACCGGATTGGTCAAGAAATAAACAAGTTACCTCGAGTCAAAAATTAATCAGTGTTTGCCCTCCCTCTCCCCCCAAATTAAACTAGCTAGTTGAAATTTGAACACAATGCTTGGGTCATGACTATCTATCCGAGGAAAAAAATCAAGTCTCGAAGTCACTTTCTTCCAAGCGAAAAACGCGAACACGGCTCTAGGTGTGTTCTCGTCGCGGCGAAAATCCATATACTTTCAAATAGCAATATCTCAAGAGCCGCTAGACCGATTTAGACGGGTTAAATTCAGTTTAAGCGTTTTCGCGAGCACTTTATTTTATATATAGAAGTCGTTTCGATCCGAAGAAACCTCAGAGAGCTACGTGCGAAAAACCGATTTTCCATATCTACCCATATTTACCCCCCCCCCCCCTCCACACCTCCCTTAGCTTTCATATAGTGATTACGTGAAAGAGGTACCTCAAATTAAAAAAAAATATTTTTTTTTCGAAAAGAGCTACTTCGTTTAACGGGATTTTTTCCGACAGATCGACTCCATTAAAACGTGTAAATATTGTTCTTGATTATTATAAAAAAAATTGAAAAACAAAAAGGTTATTGTAAGGTAAAACTACATTTCGTATTACTGAGCACACTCAGCCATGGTGACGTTTAAATTGATAATAATTTTCTAATTTGAAGAAGCATTTTTACTATCAATCTACTTTCACTAGAAATTGATTTTCTTTGATCTGAAACATGCCCACGTATAAAATTGTACGCTATAACCCATCAAAATGACTTAATTTAAAATACAAAAATTATTTACTCCGTTCTTTTTTCTTCCAGAGTATGAAGTTTCCTATTCACCCACGAAGTAATTCTGGATCCTCCGTTAAATCCGACGTTAAACTGTGAGGATAAGTGCACTACAAATTTGGTGGCATTTTCGTTCATTTCGACTTTCAAAACATTTTCAAATTCTTCAATTTTTTTCCGCAGGTCCTGTTCGATCTCTTCCATGTTCATCGGTGGGTTCGCGTTGTCTTTTGATAGTTTTTTTGTTAGGGGACCTGCCACTAAATAAACATACAGGAGGTTTGAGCAAATCTGGTACCAACTAATAAAGCAGGTTATACGACGGAGTATAAAATTACCGGCCGTATTCTTTATTATTTGTTATTCGTTTCAAGAAATCATTTTTTTAATCAGTTATATGCGCAATAATTACTGTTGGGTTAAATCCGGCTCGAAGGACCATGTCTGGATTAAATTACAATCTAGAGAAAAACATTTAATCGTATTTAAGGTATGTCAAAAACGGCACCAAGCGCCTCATTCTCTACTTTAATAATCACAAATGGACATTGACTACAACGAAAATATTATTTAACGTTTTTTTTTAAATCGTCATAACGTGTTTTATTAGCTTATAAATCGTATATTTTAAATTGGATCTTCACAGAGACTTGTCTTTATTTATTACTATTTTAGAGTATTTACTTTGTTTGGCACGCTGCAGTGTTTGAAGAACTTCTAGTTCCAATTCTTGATCGGTAGCACTTTTTTTTAAACCCTCGGGCAAAACGCAATGTATTGCCTGGACGTTTAGGCAAAGAGCTCCAACCGGATTTGGGGTACACTCTCTGCTGTCTTCATGGTCAGTATCTAACTCGCTAATCAAAAGCGTTTCTCGGAAAGATAATTTTTGTGTCATTTCTTCGTCTAAAAATTAGAGTTAATACAAAAATTATATATTTTAAGGTCAGATGAATCGAGTGTTGAATTTGCCTTAAGTTTTGCCAGTTTGTAAATTGAATAAAGGTTCGTTTTCACGTGACATAAAGTCGTGACTTTTTATGTCATGACAGTGAATGCCGCGACATTTTATTTCATGAAATACTGTTTCCTACTTTCTGAAACATATTTCAAATTCAAATTCAAGTAACTTCTTGGATCTTCTAAAGCAAAGATTTCCTTCTGTTAATCCATTTTCTTCCATTTTTTTCGTTTTTGAAAATTTCGCGGATGATAATTTCACTTACAACACGTGTAGCAACCAAAATACTTTCACTTGACGCCATCTTAAACTGCGTAGAAATGCCATAGCATTAAAATTACATGAAAACACAAACGCGACATTCCTCCTAATGTCATGACTTTATGTCACGTGAAAACGAATCTTTAGGAAAGGATTTATCTGGATAATATTCTTTTCATGGATTTGACAGTTATTTTTATAACATTAAACCTCTAAAAATTTCATGGTTTCTTAGATTTTTTGCAATTTAAAAATGAATTAAATGGTACTTAGCATTTGTTGGATTATTTATTGCATAAGATAAATCAAAAATTAAATTTTTACTCTGTTTTGCAAGAATTATCAATAATAAATACCTAATTAGAATCATTCATTTGCCAAATCACAGATCACATGCATGAGAAAGAAAAATACTGCATGTTCCTCAACATAACCACCTCTTTCTAAACAGGTAATTGTTCGTTGAAAATCTTTTTTTATTATATTTCCGATAAAACAGCCTGAGTTATACCGCAACATGTTTTCCTAATTGTCCCAAATGATCACCATTTTCAATGGTCTTTGAAGTTACACTATGTCCTAAGTTTAATTAATTAAAAAAAATACAGAGTATTGAAGAATTATTGATTAATTTTACTAAATCTATAAATTTTAACTTACAAACACTATTATTTAGATACCTCGAAGGCATAAAAAATGTAAATATTTAGTTTGAAGATGTTTGCTCAAATTTTAGATCGTTCAGTAGAGTTTCTCTGATAAAAACTAACCTTTTACACTTTTTATTGTGTATAGCGTATGTGTATTTTATTTAGGATATTTTTGTTTGTTTTTATAGCCCAACTTCAGTGTATTTGTTCTTAATTATTCATTAAGAAAGGACACTGTACACGAAAATATTTTCAGCAGAATTATACTACGTCCATCTTAAAGAAAGGTCTTTTTACATTACTGTTCTTTAAGTTGGACGTAGTATAGACATTGTTGAATTTTTAATTATGCCCTTTTTCCTTATATAATTATTAAATATATAAAAGTACACCTGTAAACAACATTGACGTGTTTTCCGTAATTTTAACGAATTTTTTAATTTATACATTTTATGTTCTGTAAATCTCAGTTTAACAATCCACTACCTACCTTTAATGCCATTTTTTAAATTAGGACAGGAATACTAGATAGTTTATTACTACTAAAATAATTTGAAAGATCATTATGAGAAAAAAAATTTAACGAAACGAAAGAGCAAAATATAATATGTACAGTGTTCTTTATAAATAGGAATGTTTTTATTTAATCCCTTTCAAAATATTGTCAATATTGGACTGTTATTATAATTAAAAATCTGAAAATTCGGAAGCGACACCATTAAAATGACTACTTTCGTATTATCTGTCAATGCCTAATATGTCACTTGTCATTCCGTCTTTAAATGATCATCTTACCAATTATTTAACATACTGATAGGTTAAGATATCGTTTATGCAAATTGTTATGTATTGAAATTATTATCTTGTATAACGCGCATTGTAATATTTTGTGTGTGTTATGATTTTTTCATTGTATGTAACCCTTAGCTTTTAAGCCATGAAAGTGATATGTAAATTATGTTTTTGTTTTAATTTTGGTACTGTTTTAATAATACAAATATATTAATATAATATAATAATTCTGTTATTTCTCATATTTCAAGCAAACAGTAAGTATTATGTATAAAAAGTTCCTTTCAGACGGGTTGCACACTATACATTTTCTACGACAAATTTCAAATATATTAACACAGAAAAACAATTAACAATGCACGATTTTGTTTTTATTTAATAACACTTTTTAACATTGAACAAAATTAATTTTTTCTATGATTATTTTTTTAATCTGTCAAAACGGTCAGATTTTGTAGTTTCAGCCAATAAGAGCTCACGATCCTAACAACCTAACGGTCTCTTTTTGTTTTTTCGATAAAACTTTGTTTACCTTTTTTGAATTGTCAAATATAAATATTTAACAACTTTTATTAAGTATTATCAATTATTATAATATTAAATTTCAAAATGTATTTGTAAACTAACCTGTTTATTCGTTTATTTCAAATCGCTTTAACAACATCAGTTTTTGAATGCCTAAACACTTCAAATTACACATGAATCTCCATAAATCCCTTTAAAACTGACAAATGTCAAAGACTAAACGAATTAAGCCAAACGAAATCGCGCATGCCTTGGTGGCCCTGTATTTAAATCTATAACAGCTCAATATTTGACGTTTCATTTTAAATATTGGAGGCGAATAATTTGTGTGAAATTGATAAAGAAAATATTCAACATTTATTGTGCTTAAAGTGTGTTTTGCATAAATGACTATATTCCCTGTTTTTAGTACAAAATGATTAAAAAAATAATTTTCCAAATACCACTCATCCTCTTAAATTTTAATAGATAAAATTTTGAGATTTTAATAGAAAAATATTGTTTCTAGATTAATTGTAACTAAAAAAAATCTTTCTAATATGTTTCAACTACATATGTACAATCTTTCGGATGATGGAACTTACCTATGCAAAATTCTGGAATAAAATCTTCCATATCAAACAATGGAAATTGATTATGCCAATTTTTCAAGTTTTCATATCGATCCTGACATGTTATTCTTCTATTTATTCTTAATAGAAGTTCTCTAATATAGTCAAACTAGAAAGAAAAACAAATTCTATATATTTTCATAGTTGGGTACATGGGCGCCGTTATAAAAAATGTCAGGGGGGGGGCACATTTTTTCAAATCAAAGTATTGCATTAAATTGAAATGAAGATCCTTTTAAACAATACTTACTACGAGTGTGGTTTAAAAAACATTGCGAAATGGAAATTTGATACTCCAGCAAATTTAAGTTTATCGCATCCCACGCGGCGTTTTGACAAATAAATCTAAAATCTAGGGGGCGGGGGCGTCCGCCCCCCTTGCCCTTAAGTAACGGCGCCCATGGTTGGGTAATATTAAATTACTTGGTGTGGATCATTGATGAAAAAATGACTGGGAAATTAACATTGTATGCAAAAAAATAAGCAGGTCTCTGTAAATGCGAAATCGGGACTTGCTCATAGATGGCTCTAGTTGTCTTTGTAGTTACTCTCAAACAGGCCCATGCACAGGATTTGATCGAGGGGGGAGTTTTCATTAAAAAAAAAGTTTGTCCATCGTAAAGAAAAGTTTTTTCTAATATTTCAAGTACAGATACAGAAATTTTCATCCTGAGGGGAGGGCTCCACAACCCCCCCCCCCCCCCACCCCCCGCGTCGTTGGTGCATTTTTTGTGTGTTTACATTTATGGAAGACTTTTAACTTACAACAATAGAAGTTTCATACAACAGTTTTTCATGGCGTTTGAACATGTCGTATTTCTGTGGTGGTGTGTTTTAAACGTCTCTTAAGATAGCAGAATTAAAAATCAATACATGGACAATTAAAGGCTCATTAAAAGCTAATTAAATGCCCTAATTTAAAATCTTCTGCTCTGCCAATTTTCGCAATAATTACTGTTCTGCTGCTAGCTTTATCTTAAATGAGCAGAACATGACCGAAAAGTGGCTGAAACAATAAAAATTGCAATTTTCTTTGCACAGGTATTAACGGCTCATTAAAGGCCAATTAAATGCCCTAATTTAAAATTTTCTGCTCTGCGAATTTTCGCAATAATTACTGTTCTGCTACTTGCTTTATCTTAAATTAGCAGAACGATCATTATTGCGAAAATTAGCAGGGCAAAAAATTTTAAATTAGGGCATTTAATTAGCCTTTAATGACCCGTTAATAACTGTGCAAAGAAAATTGAAATTTTTATAATTTCAACCACTTTTTCGGTCATGTTCTGCTCACTTAAGTTTAAGCTAGCAGAACAATCATTATTGCGAAAATTCGCAGAGCAAAAAATTTTAAATTAGGGCATTTAATTAGCCTTTAATGAGCCTTTTTTAATTGTCCATGTATTGATTTTTAATTCTGCTGACTTTGTTCTGCTATCTTAAGAGACGTATGTTTTAACAGAAAGAAAAATTAACCTGTGCTTTTTTAGTATCAAATTCAGCTACAAATGAAGCTCCTTGCAAAGCATATTCTATCTGATCTTCGTACTCCTTTAAATAGGATAATACTCTTTCTTCGTACGTTTGTGGAATATTCTCACTCATTTTTATTTTTTGTGTAGACTTTTTGTTTTAGAAAATATTTTGAAAACTTCAAAATTTTGAACTTTATGTCAGTTTTTGTTTTGTTTTTCTAAAGCAGGGGCCTTTTTGGCAAACATTTGTTGGCGACTCACTCTCAGTCTCAAATAGCGATACGTTCTTGTTGAGTTTATATATATATTTTGCAACAAACTTTTTGTCAAAATATTAATGATTTTATTTAAAAAAATTAAGCTTATAGGTCACTCCTGGCTATTCCGCGCCTTTTTGCCATACATCTGTCTACAATTCTATAACCAAGTACATTGCGCCATCTTTCATCGCGTATTGAGAATTTGGTTCGTGTTTCCGGAACATGAAACTGACATTTAATATTTGGTTATACAGGGTGATTCATAACTATTGGGACATAGGCTAAGGGCAGGTTATTGGGACCAAAATATGGCGACAGGACCAAATATACCTTAATAAAATATTGCTGTGAAATAAGATACAGGGCGTTAAAGTGGAAACATTCTTTTCGTTTTTTCTGATAATTTCACTGTATATTTATCAACAACAACAACAAAATCGACACAGAGGCATAACTTAGTACAAGGAATATTATTTTATGTATTATTTTACATTTTGTTACAGGGGGCGCCACGTGAATGAGTCCTGATGATGAAATTAACTGGTAGCTTTTTTTGACGAAACTTTTTAGTGATTTTGATTAGAAAATATGACGTAAACATCATTTCTACACAATATTGGTACTCTTGTTTAAACACGATAATTTCACCCGTTTTCGAGAAAAACGCGATTGAACAGTTCTGGGAAGGGGATTTCAAACAACAGACAATAAAAACTTGTGACATAAGGCTTCTATTTCAACGGTTTATAAAGCAGAATTAAAAATAATTTAACATAAAAAAAGCAAACTTAAATTAAATGTTCTATGTGGCCTCCTCCGACTTCTGTGCCTTTTCTAATTTTTGTAATAAAGGATAGGTATCAAAGAAAACATTATAAAATTACCTGTCCAATTGCGTTTTTCTCGAAAACTGGTGAAATTATTGTGTTTAAACAAGAGTACTAATATTATGGAGAAATCATGTTTACGTCATATTTTCTAATCAAAATCACTAAAAAGTTTCGTCAAAAAAAGTTACCAGTTAATTTCATCATCAGGAATCATTCACGTGGCGCCTCCTGTAACAAAATGTAAAATAATACATAAAATAGTATTTCTTGTACAAAGTTATGCCTCTGTACCGATTTTGATAAGAATTGACAAATATACAGTGACAGTATCCGAAAAAAACCAAAAAAAAATTTCAACTTTAACGCCCTGTATCTTATTTCACAGCAATATTTTATTAAGGAATATTTGGTCCTATCGCCATATTTTGGTCCCAATAACCTGCCCTTAGCCTATGTCCCAATAGTTATGAATCACCCTGTATATAAATTTTGAGGAAGCATTTATGAATGCTTTTAGCGACTTTTTATGGCCTATTAGCAACTATTGTATTAGCAATCAAAGAGATTTAACGGCTTCAAAAGAATGCTTAATAAATGCTCAAAATATGCTCAAATTTATCTTTTCCCCGGTAAATATTTTGTATGTCATATTTTCTAGGAAGGGACTTTATTTAACATTGTAAACGCGTGAGATAAAACATAAAAATATATAAAAAATTCACATTTAGCTATATTTATATATATATCTTTTAACTCTGAGTACAAAGAAGCATGCTGTGCACTTTTAAAATAAAATAATGACAATCACAATCAAATCACAATGCTTTTTTATTATTCATCTTTTTTACTTGGTTCTACAGAAACTAGAGATGCTGTAATCGGCTTATTTTGATTACGCGGATCGTCTTTGGTTCTAGATTGTCGATTTGGGTTTTTCTTCTTGACAGTAAGAGAAGTATCTACCACAATTTCGTCAAATGGTTGTCCAAAAGCAGCTAAAAATAAACAAAAACAAAATTTAATGATAAATTACCTAAAAAAAAATATTTTTGCGAGAAATAAAAATTAAAAACGTAAAAAAAAACGGGTTTCAGCGTTTTTCTCTAAAATGATTAATACAATAGTTTTAGGTTTTTTAATTATCTACAACTTTTATATAAAACTTTTTTCGTTAGGATGCATATTTCAGCCACAAATCGTAAAAAACCATCCAGCCCTCAAAACGTACACGAACTCGGTACGCGTTTCAAAATAACTAAAAAAATACCTGCAAAACACCGTTGAAAGAAAATTTTGGAAATAGGTATACATAATTTCCTCTTATCAAACCTCTGATCAAACCCGATACGTTTCTCATCCTGTACAAATAGTGCAGGTTTCTTCTATTACCTACTTTCACTTTTGTACAATCTAACGGCATATATATTACAATATCGAAATAATCCACGTATATTTTATTTTGTATATATTCCTACTTAACAATTCTTCAAAATAAGTGTAGGTACTTACATTTAGCATCACTGCCAACTTGGTTGTTTCCTTCTATAGGAGCACTTTGGGATATTTCGAAAAGAAACAAAACACATAAAGCACAAACGAGCAGCTGTTTCTCCATTTTTCGGGTGTTTGAAACTGGAAGTGAGAGTGAAAGATTCTCGACCAAAGATTTGTCACCGCATGACCTCAATGTGTGGTCTTTCCGCGTATACTTGAATCAAGTCTTGATTTTAATATTGGTTATACACAGCGAGAAAAAAAAATCGAAAATTACTTTCCATTACAGAAAATTAAAGTTAAATTGTATTGTATTTTACCATCAAAAGCCAACATGAGCTCTACCTTTCAAAGTACGATTTCCAGAACGGCCGAATTGACAACCCGATCTTCTTGCCAGTGGTCACCTATCCACAGGCCCGTAGAGAGAAAAATCGGGCCCGGGGGTAAAAATTACGGGCCTCTATAGAATTTTTAAAATTAGTAGCCCATTACATTACATCTGTATTTCATAAAGAATATTTAATATTATTAACAACTTCTCATTTTGTATAAACTGTTTATTGATACAAAGTATGACGTACATATAAAATTAAAATTTAGTCTTGTACTAGTTAAATTAAACACTTATGTTGTAACTTGTACAAATCGAGTCTACAGTATAGAGAGATAGCTTGAAATAAAACCTGAAAGCTCGATATTTAACATATACATTACAAGGAAAATTCTTATGCTAAAAAAAGTACGGAATCCTGATGGCTTTTCAGAATTGCTACATAAATATACATTCATATATATTTCAATTCAAAAATGCTTTGCGACCTTTTGCTTCGGCAAAAGTCTTGATAATTTCCTGCTTAATTCTGATTCTAAACAAATAGTCGCAAGCCCTGAAATACGCATCTGTGAACTGGGAACAGGGCCCCCAGTACGGAAAACCACGATTGGCATTGCCGAAAAACTACTGGGTAGTGCAACCAGGAATGGAGCAGTAGTGCTCAAAAGTGCGACTCGTAGTGATCAGTAGTGTAGATGCATCACTACAAGTTGCACTTTTGAACACTACAAGTCGCACTACTGGTTTTACTACCTAATAGTTTTTTCGGCAAAAGTGAAGCGTAGTGCGAAGAGGGATTTTTCGAGAACTGCGGGCCCGGGGGGAATCCCCCTGTTACCCCTCCGCTCTCGTCAGGCCTGCCTATCCATAGTATAATCGTGGGAAAAGCTACTTAACTGTAAGATTGAGTTTCACCAAACTTACCAATTGAGTACCTAAAACTACTTTTCATCTTGTAATTTTAATGGATGGTTGTTAATTAATATTAAACAAAATATATCGTTCAAAATTTTTCCTGTACATTTCTTATTTTTCTTTAAAATCGCTCTGCAGTGTTTGATAATTCACATCTATATAATTTTTTTCAAACCTTGGTGTGTGTAGTTTTATAGTTTCTCAAACCTTATTACACATGTGGCCTATATGCTGTTTAATAAATTAGATATTATGCCAATTAGTTGCATTTTTAAAAATTCTCGAATTGGAGTGATGAAATTATTTTTTTCCTCGTATAACCAGCATATTAAAATATTTGTTCTAAAAGTGAATCGGATTCATTAAACCGGTCAGGTAGGTAAATAGTTGTAGGTATTTTTGTCAGATTTTTATGGAGGTATGTGCAGAGATATATAATTAAAACATATAAATATGGTTTATGTACGATTGACCAATAAAACGCTCTTTATAGAACAGTTTTGCGTCAATAAAGTAGCGCTTTATTTTACTAATAAAATAAAGTAATTGTCAACGTCACTGACAAGTTGCAAGATAACTAATTTGACATGTTTAAATAAACATCTACTTGTCATCGCAACTGCTGTCAGACAAAATTGTATCAAATTTTTATTTTTTAATTGCAATCGAACATAAAATCATGTATATAACGCGTACATAAACAGGCTTTATGGACTCATCATTTTATAGCCTCTCTCGCAAGCTCGCTCGGCGATAAAATTATTCGTTCAATAAAGCCCTTGTTTATGTACTTGTAATAATAAATAGCTATTATTGCTGTTTATATAAATGCCTAAGGATGTGAAATAAAATCACACATGTTCCCAAGAACAAAGACATTAAATGTCCTACACTGCACCAGCGTCTGGACATCAACAACTACTCCTTGGGCTATATGCCCCACCAGGTATTGAATTACGAACGTCCAGACGTGGTTTGGTGCCCGACCAAGTCGAGACTTTAAACCAAGAACTTCGATTTTGTTATTAAAGGAGCTTGCCATTCTTAGACCGGTTTCGGAATTATTGTTCCTCATCAGTAAGAAGCAGGCTAGCTCGACATCCTATCGCTAAAGGATGTCTGAAAATGAATTCGACTCGCCTCGTTCTTGATAAAAGTGCATCACGAACGAGGAGAGCCCAACGCCATCCTCACTTTCATAACAAAATCAAAGCTTGCAAAACTATAGAAAACAAAACACTTTGGTCGGGCACCAAACCACGTCTGGACTTTCGTAATTCAATACCTGGTGGGGCATATAGCCCAAGGAGTAGTTGTTGAAGTTCAGTCGCTGGTGCAGTGTAGGACATTTAATGTCTTTGTTCTTGGGAACATGTGTGATTTTATTTCACATCCTTAGGCAGTTTTGGTACGCCTATGGTCCTTTTTTGGTATTTTTATGGTTAAAAAAATTCCACCTTCGTTATAGTTTATATAAATGAAATACTTTTACAAGTATTGTCTAGTTAGGTCGCTTTGGGAATAGCAAGTATGAAATAGTATATTGTTGAATGTAGCACTTCTCATACTAGTGAATTTTTTTATCGCGATATTTATGCTTGAATCTCGTAGAAAAACTGTATTTCAGTCCAAAAAATGTTTAAAAAAATAAAAAATATATTTCAGGTTCTAAAGTAAGATTTTTGTGAGGAAACGAATCAATATAAATCAATATAAAAATGAAAATCGAATTTTTTTATTATTCCCTAAATTGGGCACTTTAAATAAAGAAATAAAATGTTGGATTTTCTTAGACAAAAATACACACGAAATCCTTCTTTTTAAGATAAAAAATTTTTCTCTTCTATTGTTTTTTCAAAAATGGCGACCAATTCATTTTTATTTCGAAAAATGCCGATTTTGGCTGGACAAATAAATTTTTCTTTTTTTAATTTTTACCATACCTTCCCGACATAAGAATACATATTTTCTCCAATTTTTAAGAAAATTCGTGGATTCTTTGGTTATTTATTGCCAATTCAGTAAAAAAAATAATGTGCGCGAATTGGTTTTTTTATGGTTAGGATGCATTTTTAAAAACCTATTATACGGATCGATACTCTACTTCATCACGGTCATTTTAATTTTTTTTTTATTTTTCCACAACTCTTAGAGCCGGAGATATTTAGAAAATAGTGAAGCAATCCACTCGAAAAATACTAAAAATGCCGTTTTTGGCACACATCTCGCGAAGCTCCAGCCCAAATTTATTGAAAACTTTTTTACAAGCTTCTCTTTATGTATAAAATCGAAAAAATTAAAAAATTTGACTTAGCTCTTACACCCATATAAAATTCTAATTTCACTCCACTAATAGTGTAACTGCTGAACGCACTTTTAGTAGATTAGTAGTAGATTAGAATCAGATCATTAAAAAAACTTGTATGTGCCCCCCCTGCCCTTAATTTCTAGAACCGCCACTGCCCAGACTACCCACTGTCATACGTTAATGTGCCATCGCTAGAAATCTCCAAGCTAACTCAAACGCACTTGGTCGGCTGTAAAAATATTTTTTTGTCGACCTCTACAAAAATGACATTTTACGTACTAATTTCCGAATGAAAAGTAAACTATTTTTGAAGGCAAGTACTTTTCATCCTCAAATGACTCGCACCGTGCCGTAGCCTAGTGACCACAGCGCATGAAAAGTGTTTGCGGACGAAAAATGCTTGCCTTCAAAAATGGTCGATTTTTCTTTGGGAAATTAGTACGTTTTTTAGAGGTCGACGAAAAAAAGTAATATGCGCCTCGGTGAAAAACTGTCTATTGTCTCGCCTGCTTGCTAGCCTTGGCTTCGCCTCGTCTCTCAATTTGCAGACTCGACTATAATAGACAGTTTTTCGTCCTTGGCACATTAATAACTATTTCAGCTACTTTTGCTGAATGTTCACATAGCAAAATGGGCTCGCCTTATAATTAAAATTTCTGTGGGATGCTTTGAGTAAGACAGTTACAGAAATGTCTCTGACTGTGTGACTTTTTAATTCGAAATGGGCGCTATGTGATTGAATATACCTAAATATACCTTTCGTTGTAGTTTTTTTTTCTCGCTCTGTAGATCAAATTGAGTTGAGTCAGCTTATGATTTAAACATAAAGGAAGTATTTAATGGATTCCTAATAGACAACTTAGCATTTCTAGTAGATTTTTACGACTTTCAATGTACGTTTGAATGAATAACTGCTGTTTGTTTGTAAGTGTTAGCGAAGGATGCCGACGCACTCCGATCGGAGTGATCGTCATCCAACCTGTCTATCTGCTAGTCAGGACAAAATTATATATTTGGAAGTTCGCTAGTTTCTCCAGCGTCGTTTGCAGGATATATTGGATGAAGGAATACTCAACTTTTTTTATATATTATATATATAATAATATAAGATTTCGTTTGATTTAATCATGTTTTCATGGTTTTTACTGTAATAAACTTGTTGTTTTGACAGATATGTCAGACTTTATTTATTCATAGCCGTATCGTATGTAGTCCTGCTAAATCCTTGAAGGCAGAATTACTCGTAATAGCGAAGCAACATAAAAACAAATTCAAAAAATATATTATAGATTAGAGAAAAAGGAATTGAAATTCGCAGATTGCCTCCTTACCATGCAGAGTTAAATACCATAAATCTTATGATCTTACGCAATAAATCTTATAATCACAACTGGACCAATGGAAGATGTTCTATCTATCCTTGAAGCAGATAAATTCATAACTTTTAAAAATTGGGGTCGTGCGCACTTTGTTAAACATTGCCAGTGGCGTATAAATTATATGGTAGAATGTTTTCCAACATTTATATTCAAACGAACAAACATTTATTCCAGGCCGGAATCTTTTGAAACGCCGCGTTGGCATGGGGTTGAAAATCATTGCATAGAACCAGGTCAAATAAATATAAAGGTAGTGATTTTTTGTTTATTTATTTTTTCGCAAAAAAATACATTTTTCTTAATACTAGACATTCACATTTTGTTCAATAAATATTACATAACATTACAAACTAACAGAATATTATTTCATATTCCAAATTATCTATAAAACTTTACCTAACATTTGTAATATCGAATTAATTTCAAAATACTATTTTATTGCTTCCATGGTAGTGCCTTCATTATTTAAACCTTCACTAAATAATTAGCTACTAATAAACGTCATCTCTTTTTTAATTAATAAAACTTTGAGTGTGTCAGTCATGTAGTTATTTTCTAGATACCTTTAAAATTAAAAACATTAAAGATACTTTTGCATAGTGCAGAGTGTGTCTGTTTTATCTTTAAATAAAAGACACAAGGAATAAGAAAATCCTTTTGAAAACGCCAAAAACTTTAAAACCAACTAAAAATAAAACAGTTAATAAATTGGTATATTAATTTTTACGTGAATCCCAGATTAAAGCACATTTTGACGTTCTGACTACCCGAAAAAAATGATTTGAGGGTTGTCTGTATAACTAGATCGAATGCCACATTTTCTTTTTAACAACCATATTTTTTTAAGGACGAAACTACTATACCTTGCGTTGTACACCCCTTACTCACATTTTTTAAAATTAATCTTCAACAGCCCATGTTGGAAATGTATCGAGATCCCAAATGAGATTTCCGTAATAGGGGAAAATAATAAAAAGCACTAACAGGGAAATGATAGTCATACCGATGCCTACTTTTGACATTTCGCTGGATGGCATGTTACAGGGGGCGGCTGCTATCGCATTGGGTGGCGTAGATACTGGGAGGCAGTAGGAGAAGGAACAACATAAAGCAGCCGGCATCATAAGGTACATCGGGTGAATTTTGGCGTCCTAGAACAAAAATAGTAAATCAAATATATTTATCTAATTGAAATTTTGGTGGAGGAACTGAAATTTTGGTGGAGGAACTGAAATTTTGGTGGAGGAATTAAAATTTTGGTGGAAGAACTGACATTTTGGTGGAGGAACTGACATTTTAGTGAAGTAACTGAAATTTTGGTGGAGGAATTAAAATTTTTGTGGAGGAACTGACATTTTAGCGAAGGAACTGTAATTTTGGTGGACGAACTGAAATTCTGGTAGAGGAACTGAAATTTTGGTGAAGAAACTAAAATTTTGTTGATGAAACTAAAATATTGGTGGATGAATTACAATTTTGGTGGAGGAATTACAATTTTGGTGGAGGAATTACAATTTTGGCGGAGGAACTGAATTTTGATGGAGAAATTAAAGTTTTGGTGGAGGAACTGAAATTCTGGTGGAGGCACTGAAATTTTGGTGAAGAAACTAAAATTTTGTAATTGTAATTTGTAATTTGTTAAAATATTGGTGGCTGAATTACAATTTTGGTGGAGGAGTTACAATTTTGGAGGAGGAATTAAAATTTTGGTGGAGGAATTAAAGTTTTGGTGGAAGAATTAAAATTTTTGCAGAGGAAATAAAATTTTGGTGGAAGATCTAAAATTTTGGTGGAGGAACTGACATATTTTGGTGGAGGAACTGACATTTTTTGTGAGAAATCAAAAATTTTGTATAGTGGCGTAGATCTGGTTTTGAAAACGAAGATGCTTTTTTCGAAAAAAAAAATATGGTTTCGTAGATTCGAGGTCCCTTTTTCACGTGATCACTATATAAAAGCTAAGGGAGGTGTGGAGGGGGGTAAATTGACATGTATGGAAAATCGGTTTTTCGCACGTAACTCGATGAGTTTTATTTGGATTAAAACGACTTCTAGATATAAAATAAAGGGCTCGCGAAAACGCATATACTGAATTTTAACCCGTCCAAATGGGTCTAGCGGTTTTCGAGATATTGCGATTTGAAAGTATACGGATTTTCGCCAAGGTGAGAACACACCTAGAGCCGTGTTCGCGTTTTTCGCAAGGAAGAAAGTGACTTCGAGTCTTGATTTTTTTCCTCCGATAGATAGTTATGACTTAATCATTGTGTCCAAATGTCAGGTCGATAGTTTAATTTGTGGGGGAGAGGAAGGGCAAATACTAATTAATCTTTGACTCGAGGTAACTTTTTTAATTTTTGACCAATCCAGGTCAGCAAAATGGCAAACTCTTTCTTAAGGACACTGCCACAGGATATATTAAGGAGATGATGATTTTCGCGAAAACGGACAAATGGCGACGGAATTTCGGATTTTGCAAATTTTATTTTTCGATTTTCGCAACGAAAGAGTTTATTCGCCATCTTATGTTTAAGTAACTAGTTTTGGTGGAATCTTCAATTTTAGTTAAGTAGTCTGTAAAAATTCCAGATAATTATGGAATGATGGAATGAACTAGTAGTTTTAGTGAAAGGAATAGTATGAAAGCGAAAAGTAATTTTAGAGAAGACACCAGAAGTTCAGCAATGATGAAAGGGTTGAGTATGATCCAGAAGTTCAACACAATAGTCCATAGTACTTACCACTGACATTTCCGCTAAAACGGGAAGAAGCACGTTGGCACACGCCACATTACTGGAAAATTGCGTCAAAAAAGCCCCCATACTGCCGGAGATCAACATAACGTAGTATTTGTTCAACGAGGTAAATCCACGAAGATGCTGAGCTATCATATGACTCATACCGCTGGCTTTGGAGCCCTCCGCCATAGCGAAACCTCCTCCAAGTAAAAAAAGGAGACCCCATGGCATTTTGTGTTGGACTATTTTCCAAGAGATAAGTGCCGGAGAGGGAGCTTTCGGCCTTATTTGGTCATTTTTGCTGAATATGTAGATGAAATCTGGTTTTGAGGGACAGATGAACATTATCATCACTACTATTAGAGCTGCTGTAGCATCTTTGACCTAAAATAGAAAAAGAGAGATTAAAATTTGCGGTGGTGACCTTATTTATAAAAGTTAAAAATGAAAATTGAAAAAAAAATTGATGGAAAATTGTCTAGAAAGTCTACATTTTCTGGTCGATTTAAAAAAAATACATTTTATTTATTCGACAACACCATCGCATTAAAGCTAATTACTAGTTTAAAAATAAAAAAATTACTGCCCACTTGTAGTTAAATTTTAAATTCTCTTACGTATCTAATTAAACAGTACGACCTTTTTAATTAGATGCTTATGAATTTCACAATTCAATATTTAATATTCCGTGAGATAAATAAAAAAATTATATTATCAATTCTGTTTACTTTTACCGCCACTATAAAGATTGCAAAAGTCCAGATAGATATGAAATGGACTTTAGTATAAAATGTAAACAGTCTTTTCTAAGAAGACCTCTCTTGTCGGATGTCGGTCATGCCCTTTGCTTTTTCATGTGTGTAGTTTTGTTTCTTTTGTCGATGAACGGGAAGTTCGAAGTCGAAATAATTAAACAATTGTTGTTGTATTATTCGCTGTTTAAAGATCTGAAGATCATCAGACTTATGGTTACTTAAATGATTGTTGTTGCGGTGACGTTAATTTTCGGCCCATTTTTCTGTGTTCAAAACAAAAGAAATGAACAGATCAATTAAATTATTTTCTCCACGGCCACTACTGAACGTAGTTATTCTGAAACCATTTATAATCATAGAAAAGAAACATTCTCGCTCTTGAGATTGAAAGAAAATTCTGAAACACTTGTTTCTTATGTATTTTATACGTATTTCATTCTTACTCTAGTGTCAGAATGTTCATTCTGTAACATCTAGCTGGAAATATCACGTCCGCATCCTAGAAATGATGAAGGCACTGGCAGATTGTCGGGTGGATCATAGATATCAATAGATATCAACGGAGAGATGCTAAACCACTTACGTTTCGCATATGATATTATTTTAATTACCGACAGAATAGACCACGCTAAGGAAATGCTTGCGAAACTAACAACTACATCTGCCCAGGCTGGATTAAAAATCAACACATTCAAAACCCAATTTATGACAAACCTGGTAACTTCGACTTCGAATTGCTGAACGCGCTATGGAGCGCTCTATGCTAGTTTTGGCCTTGAGAGACAGGGTAACGAACAATGTAATTCGACAAAGAACTAAAGTCACAGATGTAGTGGAAAGAATTACAAATCTCAAATGGAGTTGGGCGGACCACGTGGCAAGGCAGGGAGATGACAGATGTAAGAAAGAAAATTATTCAGAGAGAGAGGACGTCCTCCAACCCGGTGGACCGTCGATCTTAAGCGAGTATCAAACAACTGGATAAATGAAGCGCAAGACCGTTCCAGATGGAAATCGTTGAGGGAGGCCTTTGTGCTGCAGTGGACAAGAGAGGCTACGTGATGATGATGATGATCCTAGATAGTCATGAATTTCATGTTTGACAGTTCTAGTTTGCATTTGCCTGAACAAAGATAACTTGAACTTTAACTATACAACATTGTTAAACATACCTTATGATTAGTAATCAGTTCAGCCCATCCAGTGACAAACTGTGGCTTCCTGAAAAACCACAACAGTATGGAAAAGAGGAAACACACTGCGATAGCTCCTTCGTGAAACGACATTGGTCCTAGTTGCTCTAACTGATGGTTTATCAATTTTTTGGCTACGGTTGTACCTTGCTGACCCACCCTGATTTTTTTAGCGTCCACAGAATTCGGCCTGAAGAGTCCCATGAACCAAAATTGTAACCATATTATTCCTAGGTACATCATAATTAGCATAAGGGGTACGTTCAGGATCATCCATTTGGTGAATTCGACACCTAAAATAAATTTATTATGCATTTAAACAGAGACCAATAAAACTTTTATGTTAAAATACCAACCTGGGCTATCGGGAAACAATGTCTCATACAATCCCTTAAACGTGAGATTGGTTCCGGATCCAATAATACATCCCATCCCTCCAATACTGGCTGCGTATGCGGTGGAAATGAAATAACACATCGTGGTCCTCGTCGGCCTTTTTGTTTCTTCTCTATCTTCGTTCTCTACACCTATTTCTCCCTCTAAATCGTTACTTTCGAAGACTTCTCCAATACCTTGTTCCTCTAGAGCCGCCAATGTTGCTTCTGTAAAGTAAAATTGATTAATTTACGTTAGAAGTTCACCTAGTTTTCAATGTCACAAATTCAAATCGAAAATAACGAATATACAGGGTTATCCTTTATAAATTGTCCACCATTTATTCTTCGACATATTCGCGTGTAAAAAAATATATGACGATAATAAAAGTTTACAAATCTAAAGATCAATTGTTGACATATACCTATTCTTACCATGTGATGTTTCCGATCCGCCATTCTTGACCAGCAACCACTGCTAGTGCCATCTATTGGGAAAAGACGCTTTTCCGTTTGTACTTCCGATACATGCAATAATAACGGTGATAAAGGGTGGTTAACTAGTGAACAACCCTGTATACCCAATTTCAAATGGTTACTTGGTTAAATGGTAATTATTTATGCCAACAGGTCGCATTATATTTCTTACCTATAATAGGAATCATCATAGCCGCTGCAGCCGTATTGGAAATCCACATGGAGATCAACATCGTTACGGAGCACAATCCGATATTCAGTCTCCTGGGACTGCATCCCACGAGCTTGATTACGTATAGGGCCACCCTTTTATGCAGATTGCAATGTTCCACAGCTATGGCAATTATGAGACCTCCGACAAACATCATATTTGTCTCTTTTAGGTAGCATAATGAGGTTTTGTCTGAATCCAGAATTCCCATCAAGGGAAAGAGGACCATAGGAATAAGGGAGGTTACGGGGAGAGGGAGGACTTCGAACACCCAGTAACCTAAAAAGTAAACGAGCATTTATATACATATTATGTACAATTACGCTAAACCTGATAAAAAGCGTTATTTAAATGTAGATGATATTGCAGAAAATATATTAACTCAACTGTCTGTCAAACTGTATACCAGTGATATTCCTAACCTTAAGTACGATAGTATTGCAACATTTGCTGATGATACTGCCATTCTGGCGCATTAAGTTAAATGAAAATAAATCTGTTCATGTTAACTTTACTAATAAAGAATAAATAACGCTCAGATTCCCTATGCTAATACAGCAAAATATCTTGGAATGACACTCGACGCTGAACTTCGCTGGAAAGTCCACATTCAAAAGAAACGTGAAGTGCTTGGTATAAAATATAAAAAGATGTATTGGTTATTAGGAAGAAACTCCAAGTTGTCCACACATAACAAACTGCTCCTCTACAAGCAGATATTGAAACCCATTTGGACGTATGGTAGCCAGCTTTGGGGCTTCGCCAGTAAAAGTAACATTCAAGTTATCCAACGTTTTCAAAATAAACTATTAAGGAACATCGTCGATGGACCCTGGTACTGTCGCAACAGTGATCTTCATAGGAACCTGGATGTAGAAACTGTTGACAAGACTATATCTAAATCTTCCAGCAGCCATGAACAAAGGCTGCTCCAACAGGGGACGTTGAGGTCATCCAGCTCATCGAAAATACCAATTTAGTAAGAAGACTCAAGAGGACCAAACCTTTTGAACTAGTTCAGTGACAGTGCTGGTTACAAACAGAGTATTGTGCGGATTTTGTGTTACACATTACCGGTAGTGTTACTACAATTATTAGACCCTAAGGTACACTAGTGAGTAGAACCTTAGTATTTAAGAATTCTAGTTAAGTTAGGTTAGAACAAAATTGCTTATTGATCTTGATGATCAGATTGTAATTAAAGAAAACATTCCCACAGAGTGTTTTTCTACGAAAAAAAAAAAAAAAACTGTCTGTAAAAAATCGACCGACACAGTATGAGCCAATAGATGTTTATGGTTATGAAGTGTATGAAGAACTTCTCCGTTCATAGCACGACCACTGGAGAAAATATTTTTAAAGGAGTTGAAAATGGTGTTAAAAACAATGTTCAGTGGAAAAACTTGAAGTGTATTACTACTGATGGTGGCAAAAACATGTCTTGAAAAAATGCCATGGCTCTCAATGGCAGTAGGAAATAACTGTGGGTCCAAATCATTAATCGTACATCAACAGACTTTGTGCGGAAAATGCATGGATATGTCAGAAATTTTAAAGCCACTGCTTTATACAACATAAAATATTTTAAATTCTTACCTGCCATAAGTAGTACGACATAGAGGCATCTGAAGGCTGATGTGTTATTGGTTAAAAAAACTGGTAGTAATACTAATGGGTAGATCACAATGAAAAGTGTTTTCCAATAAATTTTGACGGCTTGCAGCAACATGGCCGCTTTCATCTTCAACTCTTCGAAGATTTGCACTGAAATTAAAATTAAATATGTTAAAATTACGAACTACAAAGAGAATTTACACTTTTTTTTAGTCTCACATTAAAATTAAAATAGGTCTTATCACTTATAATAAAATAAATCATTTACATTATTTGATTAATGTGTTCTTTATGAAATACTGTTAGAAAATGCAGTCTTGTTTGGAGAAAAAAGGTTTAAGATGACCTAATAAGATAACACTAGTTTTAGAAGGTGCAACTACATGATCAATTGTTAGTTAATAAATATTAATTATATAGTGCGAGCCAAATTATGAAGTGTTCAAAAAGGCGCTTGGATTGTTTACCGTGAGTGAATATTTCAGGAAATGCATTTTAATTCTAAAGTTTGTAATTATTTCTTGGTAACCCATCCACAAACTATCTATGACTAGCAATGCTTAATTGCTAGATCGATTCACTCCTACTCCTACTTAGGAGGCTTTAAACTTATTTTTATTATTATTTTTACTTGATTTTACTCGTTCTGTCAATAAAATAAACTATTCTTCTTAGAAATACTTGGAAAACAATAATTATTTACAACTAACAATGTAATAATAATTAATAATAAATCATAATATTTACAGAAAAGGCATGTTTTTAGGAATACAAACAAAAATTATAATTAATTGATAATTAAGATACCCGCAAATGTAATCAATCGAAATATTGACCAAAGTTTACTATATATTTGTTGTTTTTTAAGATTAAAGCATCAATTGTATCACTAACCGCAGTCAATAAAATTTTTGTTTATTGTTGTTACAAACGTGGGTGATTTCAATTTACAATTTTGTACATAATATAACGGTTTTTGGCAACAAAAATAACCCTATTCCCTTCACTCTTTAAATTGGCAGTAACACTAACTAATTTAGGAAATTATCCCACTTCTGAATTGTTATGAAATAAAAATTAACGTGAAAGGCCGTTCACTATCTTTTTTAATTTCAAATTGAATGGTTGTAAGTGTATAAAATTCTTATTCTCTTATGCTTGCAGCTTGTCGGGATCTTATAACCACTTTTTGGAAGGTTACTGTTTTCTTTTCTGATTGTTGCTTTATGCTTTGCCATTCTACAATCCTTTCATCTGCTTTGTAATGCTTTTGCTACTGTCCAACGTTGTTTAGGCTGTTCTTTTAAAATTGTTTCTAACTTTCTGGGTTATCATGCATTTTTAAACTTCGTCCATTTCGTCCAGATGGTCAAATATATTTGAAAAGTTTTTAGAACTTTTAAAACGTTATAGCTATTTTTAGTTTCGTCTTTTGGTTCCTGAGAAATTCGCGAAAATAAAAAACTTATGTAGAAAAACGGGATGGTAAATTTTTAGACACCATGTATGTTAATATAAATGAAACGACGTCTTCAATAAATCATTAATGCAATAAATTAGTGTAATATATAAAGTTAGTCAAAAATCTTGTGACTTTTATTGCAGTGTATTTCTAACGAAATTTTTTCGCACGTTTCTTATATAATAAAATTTAGTTTTCTCTGGAAAATTTGATAACAAAAATTAATCAAAAATAAATTCGTATGAAGTTGAATTGTTCTATTCTGTAAACAATATACATACATGTTTTTAAATTACAGATCTACAAAGTTAAAACTGACGAAAATTTCTTGTATCCTCTGTGCCTTAATATTTTTTTTAATAAAATTTGCTAACTTTAAACAATGGCGTAGGGGAGATGCTCCATTTTACTCTAGTTCTTTTGCGAGACTGGCATCAATTAAACAAATTATTTTGTAACGATAGCTTGATTATATTTGTTAAAATTGGCAGGTTTAAATAAAAAGATGATTTATCATATTTTAGCAATTAAAATTAACAGAAGAAAACTGTAATTTAAAAATTGAGTGCGCCTGTTGAATAATAACTTTAAAAAAGTAAATAACCTAACAGATTACCTACTGTTCTACCTTAGTGGTTCATTGAACACCATTGCCAAATTATATTTAATTACCATGACACTTTAAATTTAAAGGACAGACGAGGAAACCATTTAAAAAAGTATCAATTAACTTGCCAACGTATCACATACAAAATGTTTTATTAAAAGATATACTCAAATAACATTTATTCATTGCACATATTGCAATATTAACAATATTTAAAAAAATCATGTAGTTTGCAATGCTACTTGATGCCCTCAAACAAGGTTGAAGATGATTTTTTTCTTGTCATTGACCTCGGTACTTGATAAGTACTAAGTAGTAGAATGAAATGATTGAAACTATAAATTTTGTGGAACGATTTTCAAGGTGTCAATGTTATAAGCGGCTAGTTCAAGCAAGGTTCCTTCAAAAGAAATAAATTTTGTCTAAGTAAACCAGTTAAGAAATCAATTTATCCGGTTTTTGCCTTTCGGCTTGTCAGTTAGGCTTAAAAACATACGGTATCACTGATCGATACTCCATTTTTATCAAAACCGACAAGCTTTCTTTAAAATTCAAAAACTTGAATCTATCAAACTCTTAACCTCTGAAATTGAAAATTTTGTCCGTCAAACATGATAACAGCCCTTTTAACTCTTTAAGGAATCTGCTTCTTGAGGATTATTAGGGATACAAGCAGACAGAATCCAACGAGTATCCTCATTTTGAGTAAACAAATACATTATGAAAATATATGAACAACATATGAACGATGAAATTATAGTAAACGCAAGTGAATCATTTCCCTGTTAACGAAAAGATTTCACGTGATTCTTGAATCTTAGAAATGGAAGCCTGAAGAGTGCAATTTCATTACAACAGCTATTAAAGGTTTTGACCATTCTGCAGATGGGAGAGTTTAATCCCGAGTTTGTTTTTCTGAAAGGCGTATTAAAAGTTTCATGGATATTTTGGACGACAGTCCGGAACAATCAATGCGGTTATTGAATATTTTATTAATCATTAGAAGATCTGACATCCTTCCTCTATCGGTGAGAATTGGACTGTAATTGCTGTTTAATATTGGGATATCTGATTTACGAGCTAGTTGTTTCACAAATTTGTTCTGAATGCTTTCGATTCTCTGCTGATAAGTGACATATTGGGGATTCCAAACGATTGATGCAAAATTCAATCTACTATATATGAATGCGTAATATAGGTTCAAGAGAGTTTTGGCATTCTTGAAGTATCTAGTGTTCCTCAATACGAATCCCAATAATCGATTACAGTTATTGACCATTTTCTCTATATGAGTCTTGAATCCATAATGGCTCCAAGATCACGAATTTCGTTCACTGTTTTCATTATGTGACCTTGTATTCTGTACTTATGGTTAACTATATTCCTATTTCTCCGTAAAGGTTATTGTGAGACATTTGTCGTAGTTCCAAAACAGACAGGAATGTTTGCATATTTCAACAAATGAATCGAGATCATCTTGTAGTTTGTTACAGTCTTCGGAATCTTTTATGGTACGATAAACTTTCAGATCGTCGGCATACAATAGAAAGTTAGAGTTTTTGAAGCTTTCACCAATATGGTTAATATAAATAATAAAAAGTAAGGGTCCCAAATGACTCCCTTGTGGCACTTCTGAGGTTACCACAAAGGGATCTGATTTATAACCATTAACCTTTATGCTATGATTGAGTGATTGATTGATTGTAAATTTGCTGTAAATAGACATTGTTTTCTTCAATGATTTTCTTTTTACTTTCTCTTCCGAACAAACCAGTGAAAACTGACGTTCTACTTTATTTTTCTAATTCCAAGAAGAATTACAAGTTACACGTGTATTATGTAACAGAGTTTTTATATAAGATGACATAAAAATTTATTGATGGCATTTTTTTTCGTTAAAGATGCAGAAGTTCCGCATTCTCTTTATAATTAAATATTTTTTTCATTAACATTATCGATTATATGTTATGTCGTATCATTCAATAATTTTTAACAACAATGAGACATAAAATTGTAGTAGGTATCTGCTATATTTAAAATGTTATTAAATCTACAATACTATTAATTTTATAGCCTACAATTTTATTTCCTTGTGGTTTTTTTTAAATTCATTCTAGAGCTGACCTGACCTGAATACGAAGCTAACACTCCTGTTTTGATGCGTTTTAAATTTTTGAAGACGAGTTTTTAGACCGTCAATTGGTCGGAAATCAAAACAAAGACCAATTCTTAAAAACAAACCTAAAGGGCCCCGGAAGGATTTGCGATGAAGACACCTGCAACTTTCGATAATCTAACACAACACTATTTTTTTAATATTATTTTAACTTTTAGGTGTATTGCACAAAGGATGTGAAATAAAATGACACAAGCTCCCAAGAACACGGACATTAAAAATGTCCTACACTGCACCAGCGTCTGGACTCCAACAACTACTCCTTGGGCTATATGCCCCACCAGGCATTGAATTACGAAAGTTCAGACGTGGTTTGGTGCCCGATCAAGTCGGGGCTTTAACCCAATAACTTCCTTTGTGCAGTTTTGTCACTCCCATGGTCCTTTTTTGGTATTTTTATGGTTCAAAAACTTCCACCTTCGTATAGTTTTAGGTGTATGTTACATTTTTCTAGGACATTTCATTTTCCTAATACCCTACTATTGGTAAGAGAGATGACAACAGAGGTTTTTGTCTCATATCAGCCCGTCTGAAAATCACTTTTATAGATAAAGTCGGGTCAGTTGATGCGGAAAAATCAATTTTCAGACAAAAAACCTGTCGCTTTACATTTTTATAGCATTTCTAAAATGTCAACAAATCTGACGTCACTAATCCCATAGCAGTATGTCTGAAATTGGTCGTAAATGATTGAATACGTTGCCCAGATGTCGAAAAAACTGATATCAGACAAATTAAATGTAGTAGCATTTAACTAATCAGACAACTTTTCGATACAGCGATGCTCTTTTTTAACGTATTTCTAGCGTCAAAATAAAATCTCAAAAAAAGACGTTTTCTATATATTTATATCATCTTTCTTACTATATAGGAGTTGTGCTCCTTTTCAGGGTAGCACATCACTAGGAATTGTTTTTATTATATATCTTTCGGTTTGTTTTTATTATATACTATTTCGGGATGTACGAGAGAATTATTTACTAATCAAATACTATTCCTAGATAATATAAGATGTAAATTATTTTATAAACAACATATTTTTTTCCTAGAAATTGATTGATTATAACTAATGATTTAAATAAACTAGTTAATTTGCAAATATTTCTGGAATCTTATTATTAAAATGGTATTGATCAGCCAACATTATTATTCATATATCATAGTTATCTTAATAATTAGCATTTGAAATTTTTGAGATTCTATCACATATCTTTAATAAAAGAAGTAAAATACTTGCTAAAATGTAAAGTTTATGTTTTCATTAACAGTGAATATCTTTATTTTGGAATTCTTAAAATTATTTCAATATTTTGTAGCAGGAAAAGTCATCATGACCGCATAGAGCAGCGGTTCTCAATCTGTGGTACATTACAATATTTTTAGGGGTACAATTTTTAAAAAAAATAAATAAATGTAAAATTGAGCCCCTTTTAATATTTTGTTTCAATCTTTATTATTCAGAAACAGCTTCGAACAATTTCGCGACGCATTGATTTTTAATGGCGAAATGCTTTTATGGTGGTACATATATTCTTGCTTCATATTTATGTGGTACAAAATTTGAAAAATTTGAGAACCTAGAGTGTTTTATAGTTTTTGACAAGCATCTGTGCTATAAAATGTATTAATAATAATTTTGTTTGTAACTTTACGCCCTATAGAGATAAATAAAAACCTAACAGATGTATTTAGCGTTTTTCGGTTGTATAATTTTGCACACACAATATTATATACAGGGTGTCCCACGACGTACTGTACACAGTCCAATCATAAGTACTATGGACCGAGGCCATTTCATATCTGGTATTAAAAAATCACTTGGTACATTATTGACGGATATACAGGGTGATATTTGAAAATACGTGAATTATTCTACGTTAAGTATATCTAAAAGTAAA
This sequence comes from Crepidodera aurea, assembly GCA_949320105.2. Classification (NCBI taxonomy): domain Eukaryota; kingdom Metazoa; phylum Arthropoda; class Insecta; order Coleoptera; family Chrysomelidae; genus Crepidodera; species Crepidodera aurea. Next base: position 42,818,761 of record OX439475.1, read on the forward strand.
AATCTCAGACCAATCAAATTTGGCACACTGAGTGTGCTCCCTGAGCTCAATAAAATAGGATTTAAAAAATTTTTGATTTCAAGTCCAGACTTAGTTTTTTTTAGATTTTTATTGGTATATTCGTCAAAAACGCAACAAGGCATTTTTTAATACCAGATATAAAATGGCCTCGGTCCATAGTACTTATGGTTGGACTGTCTACAGTACGTCGTGGGACACCCTATATAAGCCCTATAGCGCAGCTGGTTTGTGTAATTTTTTAATGATTCATTTAAATAAGTTTTGTTTATTTTTACCACAATTTGTAACTTTTAGAGGGTAAACATGAACTGAGCACGGTCCCTTGAAGGCAATAAAAGTAGAACTAAGATTTTTTTTATAAATATTTAGAAGGAAATTAAATAAAAAAAATTTTTGTCGACTTTTTAGCTTCAGTAAACGATCCATTAAAATCTGTTAAGATATGATATAAAACTGTGCTACCATCTGTCACCAAAAACTCATAATAATGAAGCTAAAAAGAGTTTGGACAACTTAACAAAACAATAATTCCCAATTTGCAACGGGGCTTGCAAAGTTTCCTTATAATTAAATATACTTACCAATTAAATATATATATATAGCCATATAACTTTACCAATGAATCTTCGATAGCGAAATACCGGGCCCTATCAATAATCGATACTTAAGTAATTTTAATCAAACTAAATAAACTGTTTCAAGCAACAATATTTTTCCATATTCTATATTATCGAAAATTCGGTGATGAATACATTCTTAAAAAATTAGAACAAAATAAATTTTTAAAGATACTACACATGATTAAATTATAGTTTAATCACTTTGGTTGTTTAGACCAGGCAAACTAGATTTAGAGTCAACAATAATTTTCAAGTGTTTTTATGATTGGAAATGATAAAGGGACTTACATTGAACATAAAAAAAAATTCGTGCAACAAGAGAGACTTTGCCATTGGATATCTTTTGATAAGACGTCAAGTTTCGCGGAAAATCAAATACCATTTTGCCCCTCTTTTAACCCTCCTCAAATTAGCCCCTCTTGTTGCACGAATTTTATTACCTTCATTGTAAGCCCTTTTATCACTTCCAATCATAAAAACCCTACAGAAAATTATTGTACGTTTTTGCAATTAAATTGCCTATCTCGCCTGCACTATTGTTTTTGTTTAAGAATCAACCATTCATATATTGCCTAAATCACTTAAAAAAAATGAGTCTTAATATTTTTGATGATATCATGAAATTCTTGCCACAAAAAATCGAAAACAGAATAATCGAAATGTTGAATTTTCGGCGCTTAACTTGAGTGACCACTTCAACTCAAAGAACGCGCTTCTACACAGTCTGTGGGCCAGAGGTCAAGTTCATACAAAGACTTAAATCATTTAGGGTTTCTTATATGTCAAATTTGGCAATAAAAACTTGATACTTTCAGACTCAAATAAATTTCTATTAGTTGCATAATACATCATTTATTACTTATCAAGATAAGTAATTGCGTTTATTAAAGATAAATTAAATAATAATTCTTACGCGTTCAGACTAAATTCTTTCCTCTTGCCCCTTAACACCCCGGACTTTCCGGCACAGTTTGTTGGGAAATAAGTTGTAATTTTGTGTATCGCGGAAGATTTTGCGTTTTGTTGTTTGTGTTATTTAGAAAATAAATGGCTTTTTATACGAAAATCTGTTGTTTTGAGAAATTGCCAAGAAAAAATTACTCAAATCTATTTTTGTTACTTTTTCAACAATGAATGTAATTATTGTTTCTTATGGTGATATTTTGATTTCTTATACTATTTGCGCACTCGTGTGCGTAACTATTGCTATTTGTAGAAAAGTTGTATAAGCGTTGTACTAATAAGGGAAATATAAGTATGTAATTTCACCACAACTGGTTCTTCTTCTTTAGATCGAGAAGGGGCGAAGAAGAAGAACGAGAAAAGGAGAAATTTTATATTATTGAAGAATATTTTCGGTATTGCGGTTACTAGTGGTTTATTAACTATGTATTAGGAATTATTTAGTATAAATTGATATGATTGTAGGTGTATGATGTATTACAGCAAAAAATTAATTTACATTTTAGGCGTTTGAAAGCATAGCTGGGGAGGATTCGAATCACATAGGATTCGAATCCTTTTAAAAAAAAAAGGATTCGTGATCCCGATTCACCGAAGAAATCCTAAAGGATTCGTATTCGAATCACCAGTATTAGGTTCGGATCCTTTTACAGACCGTACTAAGATAATCGGATGAATTTTCATAGTAGTGGAGGCAAGGCGTCGGAATTTGAGGTGATTTTCCCTTTTTTTCCCCCATTTTCGAGGTCGCTGAAACCGAATCTTAGGTTAAAAAAAGTTTTTACCCTCGGCGTCCTCTTTAAAACGGCCAAAAACCACCCCCGGAGGGGTTAACACCGCTATTTACAAGGTTTCCCTGTAGAAAAACGCACTTTCCCCCCATTTTAGAGGATGCTGAGCACGGTGGCCGTTTTGAAGGGGACGCCGAGGGTAAAACTTCTTTACCCTTAGATTCGGTTTCAGCGACCTCGAAAACGGGGGGGGGGGGAATACTAAATTGGCCCTGTCCGGAAAAAAACTGTGTCACTTATGAAAATTGACCCCTTTCGGGGAAGAGTATTTGCCGGTGGAGGGGTTGGTGGTGGTCGGAAGCGATATCCAACATCATCACTGTGCTTAGCATCCTCGAAAAAGGGGAAAAGTGTGTTTTTCTACAGGGAAACCTTGTAAATAGCGCGTTTAACCACTCCGGTGGGTGGTTTTTGGCCGATTTGAAGGGGACGCCGAGGGTAAAAACTTTTTTGTTTCATCGACCTCAAAAATGCGGGTGCCCAGTCCGGAAAAAAAAAGTGTCACTCGGACTCCTTGCCTTCACTATAGTTGGATTCTCTGTATTCGAATGAAACTAATAATCGGTCATTTGAATGCTTATTTGGCCGGTTTCTGTGGACCTATGCCACGGTTACCCAATAATTTTAGAGTCAGCACAATTTTTAAAGGAAATATTTTTTTATTTCAACTAACCCATTAGTGAGTTGAACTGATTAATTATGTATAAAGGAGAAAACCCGCGTCATCTCCAGTTTTCTTGTTTATAGCGAAAAAAATGTTTCACGCTTTTGGGGGTAGTTTTTGGCTGTTTGGGGGTTAGAGTCGACTCGTAGAGAAGATCCAACATCATGGACGATGACTCGGGTTTTCTCGTTTATAGCGAAACACAAATTCTTCATCCTTTCGGGGGTGATTTTGGCCGTTTGAGGGGTGGGGTCAACTCTAAAAGAATTGTTACGTTAATTTTGCATACAATCTTACATAATACATGATTACATGGTATTACACTGACATGATCCGTGATTCGTGATCCGAAAAATGGATTCGAATCACTTGATTCGAATCCTTTTTTTTAGTCTCGTGATTCGGATTCGTGATTCGAATCCTTTTTTTTAGTCTCGTGATTCGGATCCTTTTTTTGAGGATTCGTCCCAGCTCTGGTTGAAAGCAAATCGGTCGATTTGTTTTTTTTTATATTCAATTTATTTTTGAACTTGTGTGTGTGTGTGTGTGGCGGACGGCATCAGACAAAGTCCATTAGCCACAGAAATTTGAACACTTTGATTTGTTTTATTTTTTTTTAAATAATTTATAAATCTTTTCGGAAGCTCATAGTGGTTTGTATTTTAATTTCTCTCTCTCTTTCCACTGGATTAAAACCACTTAGTTGTTAAAAAAAGTTTTTTTATTGACGTTTCGGCTTTCTATATCGAAAGCCGTTATCAAAATGACATAAAATAAATAAATTTACTAGAAACAGAACACTTGATAATCTTGCAAAAATATGACATCAACATAGTATACATAGAATAAGATTTTGAGATTGAAGATATCAAAATCTGTTTCAATCATATTTTTGTGACGTTTCTGGGAACGAATTTTTAAAGGATAGCGCATTTGCATATTATAAGAGAATTTATACTTCATAAATGAAGTTTTCTTATTAATATTATCATAAGAAAAAACCAGATAAAAACTTATGATACTATCCCGATATAGAGGGTATCCTTTTTGCAATTAACTCTTTTTGTAAAATAGGTATCCAAATTTTTGAAATATCAACCGAACAATTAGAAACACATTCGTTATTATTTAAGCATATCAATGCTGCTTCTTTAACTTTGCGGTTATAATTATTCGGTTCTTTTAATAATCTAGTTGAAAAATTCCATTGTATTTTATGACCAGAATCCCATGCAATTCGAAAAATCCAAAATATGTGAACATGCATGGGATTCTGGTCATAAAATACAATGGAATTTTTCAACTAGATTATTAAAAGAACCGAATAATTATAACCGCAAAGTTAAAGAAGCAGCATTGATATGCTTAAATAATAACGAATGTGTTTCTAATTGTTCGGTTGATATTTCAAAAATTTGGATACCTATTTTACAAAAAGAGTTAATTGTAAAAAGGATACCCTCTATATCGGGATAGTATCATAAGTTTTTATCTGGTTTTTTCTTATGATAATATTAATAAGAAAACTTCAGTTATGACGAAGTATAAATTGTCTTATAATATGCAAATGCGCTATCCTTTAAAAATTCGTTCCCAGAAACGTCACAAAAATATGATTGAAACAGATTTTGACATCTTCAATCTCAAAATCTTATTCTATGTATACTATGTTGATGTCATATTTTTGCAAGATTATCAAGTGTTCTGTTTCTAGTAAATTTATTTATTTTATGTCATTTTGATAACGGCTTTCGATATAGAAAGCCGAAACGTCAATAAAAAAACTTTTTTAACAACTAAGTGGTTTTAATCCAGTGGAAAGAGAGAGAGAAATTTATAAATCTGTTTTTGCTGCTATAACAAAATTAATTAATATATCGAAAATAGTCTTGTAATTTTTAGCTAGCAGAGAAGGGATATTGATTGGAAATTGTACACTTTCTGTTTGCAAATCACCGTACAATATTGTTGTTTGTGCGGCATTTCTATGGCAATAGAGTTATCTGGGCAGTGTTCCAACAGATAGTAGATGGAGTTTGTGGCTTATGCATGACGGAGTACCTCCCCATTTTATTGTTAATGTGATACAACATTTATACCATGAATTTCCAAATAGTTGGTCAGAACCAGCAGGTCCATTTCTTTGATTTATCGCTAGATTTATTTTATATGGGAACACCTTAAAAATGGTTTTCCATTACGAACAACAATTTTTTAGTTAAATAGCGATTTTTACTTATTTTTGACTAAATCATATTATTATAAATTAAAAGATGAGTAATCGAATTATGTCTATTTATTGGTTTTGATTCAAGTACATTGACTTATTTATTTTAAATAACGATATCCTTTAATATGAAGGAGTGTCATTCAATTGGTAAGTATGTTCTTATATTTATTGCTGTATAACTTGAGTTGACCATTTAACCTCTTTTATAAATACTGAATGAGATAATATAATCAAAACTGATCAAGTTAATATACAACATACGGATGCACATTGTAAACTGTTAAAAATTGTCAGTGATTTAAATAGGACAAAAGTTAAAAAGAAAGTGTAGTTGGATTTTATCGAAGGATCTTACTGATATACTGTGGATATCCACTAACTCCCAAAAGCCGTGTTAGTGTGGGTCCTACCATGATTATCTCATGTTTGCAGTCCGAAGGACGATACTGATATATTGTAGATGCAAGGGTTTAGCTTAGTACGGTTATTTTGGATTATATTATTTGAAAAATACCGTTTTTTACAGAGGGCGGTTTTAGAAAAGTACTGATTTGTTACTTTCATTTTCTTCTAAATTACCATTAACATTTTGAGTTATTTAAAAAATGTCAAGCACCTTAAAAGTCATGATAGAATTGGTAGACTATGAAATATTATTAAATGAATACCTTAATATCGTCTATTTCAATAAATCAAAGCGTGATATTGAATTCAAATATTTGTAAACAATTCAAACTGAATAATTTAATCAAATATTCATCAAGTAGGTACACCGAATAAAAGATGTAACACACACGCTTTTGATTGGGTCTGGTATGAAAAACCACAAGGTAGCATGGGTAGAACCAAAAAGATAGATAGAACGAAATTGTGGAGAATCAGAAATCGCTAACGGATATTGACTGAAGAACAAAGAGGGAGGAGATAAAGAGGAAAAAAATAAATAACATCGAAATTCAATGAAATAGAACTTAAATGTTTTGGGTACTAGAAAACAGACAAGATAAGGAACAAGAAAGAGAGAGAAAATATTTAATACATGTATTTTTTTTTACTTTTTCAAAATTTTTAATTAAAAAAAATATATTTTTGCCGTTCAGTACTCTACGGCTGAGCCGGCCACTCCCCTTAATAATATACGCCGTTGTGTTTTGATGATTAAGAAAGTTTGTAATTTTGAATGAATAAAGGAATATTCACTTATATTTTATTTTATATTGTAGTCAGTAATGTAGCAATCTAGCAGGTGATTTATTTTTAACATTTCTTAAATTTAATCATTAAAAATATAATCGTGCCGCGCGTGTGGATATTACATATTTCAAATAATAATATTAATGATTTAATTAGCACATACCGCCCTTTAAGTTTGCAATTGTTTATAGTAATTATTGTATTTTCAATTCCATAATTTGTAGGTTTCAAAATAGACTATTCAATGTGGTTTTCTAAAATAAGTATTAATGATATACATCTAAAAATCCATAAAATTTATCTGATTTGTCTTGTTACATTTTTGCCAGTTAAAAGTGTATAATTAGAAATTAAAACTATTTTGTTATATCCCTGACTAAATTGTAACGTAATATCAATTCCGTCGAAACTGTGAGTCGGTTTTTTAGAATTTTTACCAAATTTAAAAATATTAATTTAGCAAATTTATAAGATATAAATGCCGCCCAAAAAATAAAACTACTCCGTAAATAAATTTTTATAGCGTAGTGAAATTATATCGAAAACTTTTGTATCAACCTGTACAATGAAATTTAAATGTTTTCCGTTAATGACATTTCATATACGCGAGTGCAGCAATTTTGTTTAAAGTCACATGCTTCCGACTGACCGAAAAAGGTATGGACTGGAAATTGTGGATTTTACACACCCAAAATTAATCGAATTGTTGAGGAAGAAAGATGATTGTCGAAAAATTACTGTTATGACTAAACCAATCTTAAAACGTGAAATTCTCTTGCTAAAAATTCTCGTGGCCTACATATTATCCTGGCATGTGTTACGTAGGGTCAATTGACATCATACTTTAAAGATATATTTACTAAAAGAAATCTAAAAATATAGCCAGAAAATAGAACTATTATGAATTTCATGAAGTTTCCGAAGATCTGCATTAAAAACAAAAAGGAGAAGCCATATTAGGATCGGTAAAAATTATTGAGAACAGTTGAGGATGAGGAGAAACAAAGGAATTAAGGAAGAATTGGAATGATAAGAAATAGTTGAAAAAAAATAAAAAACAACATAGGAGGAGATGACCCAATGAAAATACTGTTAAACTAAGAAACTGCAGGAAAAAGAAGAAAGGGTGAATCCAGATCAAAATAACTAAAAGAAACAGTAACGAGGGTAAAAGTAAGTAAAACAGACCTAAAGGAAACAGAAATTAGGAATATTTCAGGGAAAGAGATGCTTGGAGAAAATTTAAAAAAAAATGAAAAGTCGACTGATAAAAAACATGCATTTAGAAAGTCTTTCTTCTGTTACCATATATACCTCATGGTAAAATTGAAGTAAAACTAATCTACTAATTTATAAATTGAGATATATTAAGAACTGCATTGAAATTGAATACATTGCTCAACAAAAGTCTAATTTATTTAACTAAAGACATAAATTTTTTGCTTCCTCTTGGATCGTGCGTTGCATCTCGAGTGCAATAGAGTATGACCTGACCCCTGACCCCCCCTAATATTTTAACAAATTCTCAATACGCAAAACAAGTTTAGCGCTTTATACTGACGTAGTAAAGAATGAAATATTGTTTATGTTTGCTTATTAATAATAAAACTGTTAAAGAGTGATAATTTGAAGTATTTAACGCATTTGGATATTCAATAAGATAAAGACGTTTGAATGGTTTCATATCCCTGAAAGAACTCATGATACTATCCCGATATAGAGGGTATCCTGTTGTCAATTAACTCTTTTTGTAAGAGAGGCATCCTTTTGAAATATCGTCAGAACAATTAGAAATACATTCATTCCTATTTAGACTTCTTCAACTTTGCGTTTATAATTGTTAGGTTCTTTTAATAATCAAGTTAAAGCATTCCACTGTACTTTAAGGCAAAAATCACAAGCCTGTTTTGATTTTTTAATATACGATTGGTGTTCATTAAGTCTTACTTGTAAAGGTCTACATGCTTCTCCGATATAAAATTTAGTACATGGGGTTTCTTAAACGTATTTTTTCGTATCCTGGATGTGGACGATTTGAATTTTCCTCTTTTTTTAATAGTTCGGTAGAATTATAATTTCCCGGCAACGGATCTATTATTTTAATAATTTGTTAACTATAATACCAATCTATGACAACCGTCGCATTTTACTTATCTCAGTAAAATATTAATTGTTTGGTAATTTATTAGCAAAATTATTTTAATTAGGCAATATTACGTAGCTCATAATTACCCTACTAGACATCCTTGAAGAACCCCAGATTCAAAACATTGATATTTTAAAATAATTTTAGAGCAAAAAAATATAACTAAGGTCAAAATGAAATTCTAAGACATACACTTATTCGATTTCAAATGCACTTGTTAGAAAACGTTTTTTTTTAATTTGAAGTCTACCTTCTAAACTAATGTTTACAGTAGTGGATTGAATGAAAATTTTCTAGAATACGAGAGATTTTGGTAAATGAAAATAATTATTCAGTTTTAATATGACAAAATAATCGATTATATTTCCAATTCGTGAGACGTACTCTGCGAAACACCACGACAGCGTTAGCTGGAGTCAGTCGCGGATCTAGGGAGTTTTTCAGGGAGGGCATGAGTTAATGGAAATTTGCAACGTGATTAAGTGATAAAAATTTGGGATGTTTGAGTCTTTGCGAAAATATTCAATACAACGAATAATTTTGGTTTGTATAACTTGTGTTTTCTTCTTGTTGAAAACCAATCAAAAGGTTTACTTGCATATCCAGGCTCTAGTTGTTGAACCAATATCAACTATTCAGAACTCTCTAAGGGGGGCCATGGCCCCCCCTCAGATCCGCCAGTGGCTGGAGTGGCGTTTTAAGGATATTGAGGAGTATAATTGAATATTTTCGTTTGGTTGAGTGGTATTCGTTATATAATGAATAGAACGATAATAATATTATATTTGAAGATTCAAATGATTCTTTTATTTCTAAATTTAAAGTAAAATTTGTGATTGCTATTGGGCTAATTTATAATCTTTTATAAATAATCAAAAGTAAGGGGTTTTATAAATGTGATGGATATTTATGAATTGTTATTTTAAAGTTAAATGTATAGCTTGATTATGGAAATTGAAACGATTTCTCCCAAAAACAAAACAGTTAAATGTCATTAGATGTAAAATTAAATAATGTTTTATTTGTCTAATTGAAAATTAATTATATATTGTGTGTGCTTGGGTGATAATTAAGAATTATAATGAAAAATTGATAGTTATTTGGAAAAGTGTTTATTTGTTTGGGTTTCGGCAAATTTGTACAACGTACAATGATCAGAAAAACATGAAATTTTTTCAAAAAATGAAGAACAATGCAACAAAAAGAATATCAATAGTTTTAAACTTTTTTCAACATTTGGAGGGAAAATGAAATTCTTTATTTTTTTGTGGTTTTGACGAAGTTTCTGATATTTTTTCTAATTTTTAGTTTTTGAAGTTTTGTCATGAATTTTACTTTTTCTTTAAATTAAAATACAGTCAAATTAAAAGCATTTTAATATAAAAAAGTGGTTTTAGTATCCGTAAAGAAAAACATTTGCAATAGTTTTTGACAATTCTCTTAATATTTATTTATTGAATTAAAAGTTATAGAAATGAATGTTTACCTACAATAAAAAAAATAATGATGATGATTGAAAATACCTACTTGTAAAAAACAGCAAAAGTAACGGAAAACGCAAAAAATCCTTATACATAAGTCTAATACAAGTCCACTAAAAAAACTTATTCACTGGCACTTAATTTGATATCTTTCAGTTTTTCGCACTTTATCTCAAAAACTATTCTTTCTGTAACTCTGGAAAATCGTCCAAAGCAGCTGGTTCTCGGCTAAACCAAATTTTCGAATTTCCTTCTCGTATAGTACCATGCGCATTGTCACTCGGGGATTGGTGGTACCCAGCGTGGTAACCGCGTTTATATCGACAGTTGACCGGTCGATTGCAGTTCGATCATTGAGGGGCTTATCAATTATTTATTTTTCTTATTTTAAATTGGTCGCTGTAGTTCGTGAGGTCAATAGGCTTTGTGGATTGTGAAAATCGGGCTGAAGGAGAATTTTGCCTTTCTTAAAATATTTTTATTTACTGGTAAATAAATTGACAATTTGCCCATAATTAATAGTGCTAATTTTAAAATGTTACTATACTCATTCTAGTTCTAGCGCAAAGGCTCTTCTGCAACAGGCAGGAGTTTCTATTGGTTTTTAAGTAATGAATGATGATTAAAAAATTACTGGTAATCCAGTGATAGTTTGATCACGTTTTTAACATATGAATGTGGAAGTAAGAAATAAAAAGATAATAATAAATCCAAGCTTAACGAATTTTTTATACACTATATTTTAGAATGAATGAGTTATTAATAGTGGAGTGAAATTAGAATTTTATCTGGATGTAAGAACTAAGTCAATTTTTTTTTAATTTTTTCGATTTTCTACATAAAGAGAAGCTTGGAAAAAATTTTTCAATAAATTTGGGCTCGAGCTTCGCGAGATATGTGCCAAAAACGGCATTTTGGTATTTTTCGAGTGGATTGCTTCACTATTTTTAAAATATCTCCGGCTTTAAGAGTCGTGGAAAAAAAAAATTAAAATGACCGTGATAAAATAGAGTATCGATCCGTATAGTAGGTTTTTTTTTAAATATATCCTAACCTCAAAAAACGAATTCGCGCACATCATTTTTTTGTTTACTGAATTGGCAATAAATAACCAAAGAATCCTCAAATTTTCTTAAAAATTGGAGAAAATATGTATGTCCAGCCAAAATCGGCATTTTTCGAAAAAAAATTGGATTGGCCGCCATTTTTGTAAAAACAATAGTAGAGAAAAAAATTTTATCTTAAAAAGAAGGATTTTGTGTGTACTTTTGTCTAAAAAATCCAACATTTTATTTCTTTATTTAAAGTGCACAATTTAGGGAATTTTTTTTTCGAAAAATGCCGATTTTGGCTGGAAAAATACATTTTTTTTTAATTTTTACCATGTATTCCCGGAAAATTCGAGTATTCTTTGTTTATTGCCAATTCAGTAAAAAAAAATAATGCGAATTCGTTTTTTGAAGTTAGTATCCATTTAAAAAAAAACCTACTATACGGATCGATACTCTACTTCATCACGGTCATCTTAATTTTTTTTTTATTTTTCCACGACTCTTAGAGCCGGAGATATTTAAAAAATAGTGAAGCAATCCACTGGAAAAATACCAAAAATGCCGTTTTGGCACATATCTCGCGAAGCTCCAGTACAAAGGAGGAGGGTCCCTAAGCCCCGAAATCGGTCCAAAAAATATTTCGGGCAAATGTGGTGGAAATTGTTTCTTTCACAAGTTCTAGCAAAATTGAGCCATTTTCGGGCGAAACGGGTCACTGCAGACCCCCAGCCCCCAGAGAAAAAGATTTAAATTATTTCCAGGCAATTAAGTAGGAAATTGTTTCTTTCACAAGATCTAGCAATATTGAGTCGTTTTTGGACGAAATGGGTCATCCCAGACATCCAACCCCCCCAAACACCCGCCAGAGAAGGACTCAAATTCTTTTCAGGCAATTAAATCGGGAAGTGTTTATCTCACAAAATCTAGCAATATTAAGTCATTTTTGGGCGAAACAGGTCATCCCAGACTAACCCTCCTCCTTTATTGACAAATTTTTTACAAGCTTCTCTTTATGTATAAAATCAAAAAAATTAAAAAAATTTGACTTAGCTCTTAAATCCCTTTTCAGAATATTTTCGTCTAATTTCACTCCGCTATAAGAAGTTGCTTGAATTCGAAAATAGTATAGAATTTTTGAAGAACTTTAATGACGTTTTCAAAATTTGCCTTGAACGTTTCTTCCTTTATTTTTTTAACTACGAACCTGTATTTTTTGTTCATTTTTTGAACACTACCCTCAATCCTGAAGTCAAACATGTCTAGTGCAAATTCAGCGAGAAACTTTATCGTAGAATTTATAAATCCTAACAATTGGCAATATTGTATACAGGTAGTAACTAAAAAATAAGCCCATTCACCACAATAGTTATGACATCGTCAGATAAGTACTTAATATCTAGATTGTTTGTGGTAGGTTCATCTTCTCTTGACTCTTCTATGAATTTTTTATTGCACCAGTAACCTAACATCTTTAAAAATTATCACAAATTGCACGTAAAATGGAACTGTCTTCTAATGACATGTTTCGTAGAATAAATTATATAAGAAACAAATAGGTAACACTCATTACAATAAATGATTACGCTGAAACAAGTTTAGTAATTAAAGAAATACATGAATGTAATATTAAATTGTTAATCCTAATACATTTGTGGAATTTATAAATTACTTTATAATTAAAACTTTTTAAAAATAAAAGAAAAATTACACCTTTCCGTAATTTAGCTGTAACGAAATAATCAATCAACTAATTCTGATCAATTTTGAGTTTATTTTCTTACTGAAAAAAAATCACTGACGGTACAAAATCTTAGTAGTTAATAACAAAGCCTGCAGCGTCACGTCAAATATTAAAACTTTAATTTTCCATAAGTAGATTTATTAATATTGCATTGAAAAACAGAAAAGATTTTAGTCACGATTTTAAAATACGATCTAGTGCACATCGCACAGGAATGCAAGGTATAGAATAATAATAATTGTTATTAATTAGTTAAATTTAGAGTATTTGTATATATTTACAAGGTTTTATTACATTGTTTCTACAATGAGTTACAAATCATTCAATATTTGACAAATTAGTTATTGAAAAACTTTGTTTGTGTAAAGTGTACCTATACATCACATACAATTTTTTAAATAATTATGGAGACATTTGTAGTGAAAAGTAATCATGGAAAGAACTTAAAGATTTGAAATACTGTTATAGAAACATTTGGAGATATGTGGACTGGGAAAGCTAGATTAAGTGCCTGCCCACTCACCAGATCTTACAATTCTAGACATTTTTATAAAGGCTTTTTAAAAAAATATGAAAATTACCCCGGAAATGTTGTGAAATTCTTTTGACCATTTTTTATTCAGGCTACAAAATTGTATAGACCAAAATGGACAACACTTGGAACATCTTAAAGATTTTTATTAAAGTAGATAATTTTAGAATGTTATTTTTTATTAAAACTGGCTATTTATTTTTAATTTTATTGTTTTTTCTATAAATAGGATTTTGAACATTAAAACATATGTCTTTAAAAACATCCTATATAAAATAATTTAACGATGTTGGTTGTCAGGCAAATCTTTTAATCTTTTCTTAGTCGAAATCTAATAAGGATCAACAAATTTTTCATTTGAAATGCAACAAATTGTATATTTTCGAAAAGAGGGAAAGTTCACCTTTTAATTAGTATCAAAATGACTTTTTTTTAATTAAAAACTTTTTTAAAAAAAATGTGAAAAGTGAAATCCGCTTCTTTCTATCACTTCTGACTTCGGAGATATTTGCATTTAAAAAGAGGTCAAAAACTTCTGGGAAACCCGGTAGATACAATAGTATATAGCATAGATGATATTTACCATTGTACACACATTAAAATATTTCAATGAACGCTTTGTTCAAAGTACAAAAAAAGCTCCTGTATAGTGTATAAAAAATAAAATTGTACGCAATAAAAAAATTAAAATGCGCCATTGACTTATCAAAGGTTTGTTTTTTAAGCCATATTACCCAAACCCGACTAGATTAATTTAATACGCTTGGTATTATGACGAAATTGATGACTTTGTTAAGTACTTTTCATAAAATCAAATTAATAATAATAATTTATAACGAACGATTATTTTAAAACAAATTTACTTTGACCCTTAGTCCGATCAAAAATCCGTTCCGGTCTAGATAACCTTCTCTAGATTAATTTATGCATTTAAATTGGAACAAATTGGATATGGTTTGACTTTGTTGATTATGCCGCTCAACCCTCATCCCATTAGGGAAACTGAAATCCGAAAATTATATAACTGCTGGCAACGCCGTAATAGCATCCATAATACGCGGCAACTCAAACAATTTGCGTTTCACAGAAGTGAAACAGAATCATTTTAGGGTTTCTTATACATCAAAATATTGCCTGTGAGTCAAATAAATTTTTAAGTGATTGCATACTAGATAATGTATTACTTTTCTATAGCTATAAGTTACGGCGTTTATTAAAGAAAAATTAATTCATTCTTAGGCATTCTGACTACTTGATCCTTCTTGACGTATAGATAAGGGGTACACTTTTAAAAAGTAACACTAAACATGCAAAGTTGTTTCCCAACAAGTGTCTCGCAGGTCCATTTAAGAAGCTAGCAGGGCGCTTTGAATCAAAAAGCACCATACAGGATATTGTTCTGTCACACAGAGACAGCTTGTGGCCCCGTAAGTTTATAGTTATGTTTGTTTGCCTAAAATTCCGTTAGAACGGCGCTGATGTCAAGTTCCAAACGGTCAAAATGTTATGTTTGTTTCCCTCAACAGTTATGTGTGTTTACCTAAAGAGACATGTTGTGGCGCGGCCCGTAAGTTAATAGTTGTGTTTGTTTACCTAAAATTCCGTTAAAGCGGCGCTCGTGTCAAACGAAATCGACATGGGCAGGCGTATAATGAAAGTTTAATGTTAAATGGTTCAATTTGTTGTTGTTATTGCATCTAATAAACTGCACGAGCCTATTTCGCATACGAATCAAAAACAATAAGCGAACAATTAAAACGTCGTCGAAGCTATTGATTCGATTTAAAAAGTGGGTTGGTATGTGACGTAAACTTTTACGTCAAGACAGTTTAGATTATGAAATAACACGGATAAATAATAACTAACCTCGCAATAATTAGTTTGATTTACCATGTTTGTTTTTCAGAGCACTCAAGGTTTGTATCCTGCAACTTTGTTTTGGAAAAAGCCTATAAAAAATAAGAAAGTGACGTTGAGCGGAGAGTTGGCAGGGGTCATTGCAAATTATGATTTGTTAAGTACGTAGACACATTCCAGACTATTTAGACAAATATATTAGTATACATTTATAATTCTGGAAAAAACGTAATTAGGCCTGTTAATTTTGATAAAAAATATGGTCTTCTAACAGAATCAGATTATAGTGGAGTAGATCTGGTTTTGAAAACGAAGTCGCTCTTTTCGAATTTTTTTTTGTGATTTCATAGATTCGAGGTTCCTCTTTCACGTGATCACTTTATGAAAGCTAAGGAAGGTGTGGAGGGGGGGTAAATTAATATGTAAAGATATGGAAAATCGGTTTTTCGCACGTAGCTCTCTGAGGTTTCTTCGGATCGAAACGACTTCTATATATAAAATAAAGTGCTCGCGAAAACACTTAAACTGAATTTTAACCCGTTAAAATCGGTCTAGCGGTTCTTAAGATATTGCGATTTGAAAGTATATGGATTTTCGCCGCGGCGAGAACACACCTAGACCCGCGTTTTTCGCATGGAAGAAAGTGACTTCGAGACTTGATTTTTTTTCCTCAGATAGATAGTCATGACCCAAGCATTGTGTCCAAATTTCAACCCGCTGGTTTAATTTGGGGGGGAGATGGAGGGCAAACACTGATTAATTTTTGACTCGAGGTAACTTTTTTAATTCTTGACCAATTCAGCAAAATGGCAAACCCTTTCATGAGGACACTGCTACAAGATGAATTAAGGAGATGATGGTTTTCGCGAAAACGGACAAATGGCGACCGAATTTCGGATTTTGCAAATTTTATTTTCCGATTTTCGCAACGAAAGAGTAAATTTTTTACGCACCATCGGTTGCGGAATTTTTTTCTCTTTGATTTGAGCCCTACAGGGTCTCCATCCGATAAGCTGGAAGGAGGGGAGGGGGTAAACGCTTTTTGCCCTGTAGAAGGGCAACGGATAGGGTTAGTGACTTCGTGCTAGGCTCGTTTTCAAGGGCAATTAGTTCTCTTTACCCCAAAGCTCTATCTACATTAAGGACTGCGGGAGTGCGTGATATATTTATAAAAACGAGTGCGCTCGCTCAGCCGCCGTGAAATTAGATGCCGGAATAGTATCTGTGAGAGAGCAGATAGATAATATGAGAGAGACGAGAGATAAAAGGGAGCGCTTAGCTCCTATCCCGGCATCTAATTTTACAGCGGCTCAGCGAGCGCACTCGCTTTTATAAATATATCACGCACACCTGCGGTCCTCTATAAACTTAGAGCTTTGTGGTAAAAAAATCTTGAAAGAGAACTGATTGCCCTTGAAAATGTGCCTAGCACGAAGTCACTAACCCTATCACTTGTCCTTCTACAAGGCTAAACGCGTTCACCCCCTTCTTCCCTTCCTGATAATCGGATCGAGTTATTGTAGGGCTCAAATGAAAGAGAAAAAAATTCTGCAACAAATGGCGTATAAAATCCCTCATTTTACTCTTTCGAAAATCAAAAATTAAAATATAAAAAATCCGAAATTCGGTCGCCATTTGTCCGTTTTCGCGAAAACCATCATCTCCTTAATACATCCTGTAGCAGTGTCCTCATGAAAGAGTTTTCCATTTTGATGAACCGGATTGGTCAAGAAATAAAAAAGTTACCTCGAGTCAAAAATTAATCAGTGTTTGCCTCCCTCTCCCCCCCCCCCCCCCCCAAATTAAACTAGCGGGTTGAAATTTGGACACAATGCTTGGGTCTTGACTATCTATCGGAGGAAAAAATCAAGTCTCGAAGTCACTTTCTTCCATGCGAAAAACGCGGGTCTAGGTGTGTTCTCGCCGCGGTGAAAATCCATATACTTTCAAATCGCAATATCTCAAGAGCCGCTAGACCGATTTAGATGGGTTAAAATTCAGTTTAAGCGTTTTCGCGAATACTTTATTTTATATATAGAAGTCGTTTCGATCCGAAGAAACCTCGGAGAGCTACTTGCGAAAAATCGATTTTCTAGATCTTTACATGTTAATTTACCCCCCTCCACACCTCCCTTAGCTTTCATATAGTGATCACATGAAAGAGGGACCTCGAATCTATGAAATCACAAAATTTTTTTTCGAAAAGAGCGACTTCGTTTAACGGGATTTTTTCCGCCAGATCGACTCCATTATTAAAGTTGAGCTAAACTAAACTAAAACTAAAAAATACCGACCCAAGTGTCTACAATCTAAAAAATTAGGCTGATAACTAGAGTGCCGTAAATATCTAAATTTTGGTTAACATAAAATTTTTGGTCCGCCATATGAGATCCGTCATTTTGAATTTTGCAAATATAGCCTCAGATTCGTATTCAGCGACCCCAAAAGCTTATATAAACATGTTTTGGTTGCCCAAAATGAACAAATTTGCGCAAACAAATACATAAACATAATAAAAATAAACAAATACATATAAAATGTTTTCCGTTTGTGTTTCTAAGATTTAAAATGACGACTGCAGCCATCTCGCAGAATGACCCTGTTTGAAAAACCCTTCTCCATATATCCGCCATATTGGCTGTTATTTTGGCAGTCATATTCGCCGCGATTTAAAAATTTTTAAAGAATTTTTTTTTTATAATTTTGAGGACCAATGTTTATAAAAAAATCCTAAATGCTAAGTACCTAATTATTGTTCCCCGCAAAAATTATCAAAGTTTGGGTAGTTTTTCATCCTCTAAAATGGGATCCTCCCCTTAATTCCTTAAAATACTTTTAATCTGTACCTTTGCCTTTGTTATCTTCTCGTCTTTCCACTTCTGTTCTGGGCGGTTCTGCACTTTTATCCCATTGAGGTTGTACATCTAGTAATTGCTCCATTTTGGAATCGTTAAGTTGCTTCCTATTAGCCATGAGCAAGTTTTCCTTCGTTTCTTGGTCTTCTTTCATGGAGAATAGAGATAACTAAAAAAAAGACGTGATAGTTCAACTCTAAATCACTAATCCCACAAAATGTAAAAGAATAAAAAGTATAAGTACGAAGATGCTACAACAGTTAGGTGTTAATTAAAATACTACAGGATAAAAGTAAGCAAGTAATTTCAATGGTTTACTTGCAAGTGTTAATATTAAATATTCAGTCTTGTGCTTTAATTTCATTTTATTTTATGGCTTGTTTGTTGCGATATGAAGCGGTAACTTTATTGCAGTTTGATTTACTAATTCATTAGGTTTTATAAATTTGATTATTCTGTATTTTTTGATCGTTATAGAGAATTATAAAAATGTTCTAGTTTAAGTACCTAAATAATAAATATTTTAAAGTAGTTTTTTTTTTGCAAAATCTATTGTTAATGTTATCTGCAGAAATAAGTGTCATTATCGTTAAATGTTAGTGATACATTCTATTGTTATTATAAAACCAACAAAAAAAGGGTATAATGGCCTCCTGCAGACCTACTTAAATAATGGGGTTATAGGAATTCTGCCTTTACATATATCTATGAATAAGAATACTAAAAGAGACATTGCAACAAAAAAATGTATCACAACATATTTCCAACACTATCAAATAACATTTTAATTATGGTAAATACCGATGTGAGTTTAAGGAGTTAACAAATAAATAAATAATTTTATTTTTATCTTAATCACAAGAAAAAATCTATTTTTACATTCAGAAAATGTTAATCTATAACCTAATGAACCGTGTCGCAAAATGTCAACTATTTATGATTGCGGAAAAACCAAATTGGGAGAATCTTATAGAATTTCTAAGAAGCCATTAAAAATCTGGAGCTTCTATATTTTAAGACTCACATAACTTATTTACGTGCGTGGTCATTGAAAATTTCCGTTTTCATTTATATACACACTAGTAAATATCTCAATTTTGAATTAAGCCGTTGTTACAAGACTGTTTAAAATAATTTTATCTACAACTGTCATTCCAATCCATATTACACATGTGAAAATATATTCATATTACACGGTATTTGTCTATTAACCGGAATAGAATTAAAAATCATTAGATCTAGTAGGTACGTGTTTGTCAAATTAGTTGACAGTTATTCATTGTTCCCGATTCTTTTTTGAAACCAAACTTAAAATTAACAGTTTTAAGCCCGTTTTAAGTGTATATCAAGTGAAAAAATGAAAGACGATTACATGGAACTAACACCTCCCGAAATCCGCGACGCTGCTAAAGTGGCGTCGTTGGAATTACTACCCGAGATATCGAGGAAAAATTTATATCGTGGAGACAAACAAAAAATGTATCCTCTTTTTCCGAAGATACCGTGCTTGTATATTTTACGGAAATTGCAACTAAATACAAATCGTCTACTTTATGGACAAACTACTCCATGCTAAAAAGCACGTTAAGCATCAAGCACAATGTCGACATTGATAAATATCCGAGATTACGTGCTTTGTTGAAAAGGCGATCTGAAAATTACGAACCTAAGAAATCTGAAGCTCTGACCGGTGAACAAATTGACAGGTTTATAAAGGAAGCCCCAGATTTTAAATATCTTGGAACAAAGGTAAAAATTCGAATCGAAAATGTAAATTCTTTACTTAATCTAGACACTTTTTTAAGGTTGCCTTGATTATGTGGGTAATGGGTGCTTGCCGATCCTGTGAATTAAAGAATATGAAAATTGAGGATTTAAGATTTTTTGAGGGATGTTTTCAAGTAGACGTACCACTAACAAAAACCAAAGTCCCAAGAAATTTTACAATTTTTCAAAATCGTTAAAAAATATATAGACCTTCGGCCTGAAAATTCACCACAAGATTTCTTCCTCAATTTCCAAAAAGGAAAGTGTACTAAACAAGTAATGGGAATAAACAAGTTTGGCGCAATGGGAAAGCAAATTGCAACGTTTTTACAATTACCAAACCCTGAGAAATATACTGGCCATTGCCTCAGGCGTTCATCTGCAACATTGGTTGCTGATTCTGGAGCTTCAATGACAATCCGCCTCCACAGCAGAATGGTACATCGCCAATTCAAAAAAGAACAAAATACAAACAGCTGAAGCAATTTTAAGTCAAATCAATAATGATAATTGTGTTGGCCTAAATAATCCATCATATTCTGCCAGTAATCGTCATGATTCTGTACTCATTAATAGCAACAGTAATTTTTCTTTAACTACCAGTAATCTTAATGATGTTGCCGGAGCCATTAATATTTCAAATTGTAATGTTACTATTAATTATTTCAATAAATAACTTTTAACGAGTTCCTGTATAAATTGGCTTTTTATTTCACACGGGGGCTTAAATACCCCTCATTTGAAAGGTCTTTAAATTATGAACAATTTTGTCAATTCTATTTATAACAGCTTGACAGAAATTTTTCTAAAAATCACCTTTTCGTTTTCGATGAGCCCCCGTATTCAGTTGTAGATAAAGTATAGTATTCAATTCGTGTATAATGGACCATACTACACTCGAATATTTACAACACTCGCTCACTACGTTCGCTCGTGTTGTAAACAATTCTCTACATTATACACTTGTTAAATAATATACTATTATAGCTTTACGTTAATGGATTCGCTGCTTTGAAATTACACGCCTATCATATTTTCTTTTACTTGAAATATAACTTTGTGTATATTTGTTTAAATATTATACACGGTACGCTACTGTTCTGCATGTCATAAATAACTCCAGACGACAGAATAGCAATAAAACACACATAAAACAGGCGGGCGTAATTTTCTCATGGATATAGTACCTACGATAATTGGATAATTGGACAAAAACTAAGAAACTAAGAAAATCCCCTACATATCAGTAACGAAGTGTTATGGCTTCAGCTTGAAATGCTTTTTCTCATCTCCTAATTATCTTCAAAACGTAAGGAAAAGTCAAAAAGTAGAGGTACGATTGTTTAATTATAAATTTTATTTCTAAACGTAATGCAAAAATGTAAAAGTTATTACAACCAAACATGTATGATATTAAAAATTCCGAGGTCACAGTTCAATGTAAAACAAATATCTGTTTCTAAGCAAGGTGACCCTATAAACCCTATCGCAGAATTAACATCTTATCTTGTGTGCTAATATTTGGGGTTCTTTTATTAACCAATATGTAACCATAATATTTCATGTTAAAGAAACTTTTTTGATAAGCGAAAGGATTGAATATATCCTTTTTCTAATCTCTGTTGAATATTTATTATCTTCACCTCAATATATAGGGTTAGTTTAAAACAGTACATTGTATAATAATGAATAAAAGATGATAAGCCATGACTTTAACAGCTAAACTCTCAGAATTTTATAGGGATGAGATAAATCAGGTGGCAAAATTCATAACTGGTCACTCTCGCCAAAAAAATATAAATTGGACCCAGTATTTCAATATTTGTGTTGAGGGTTCTGGAACTATTCCGGCTCGAAGTGGCCATGTTGAGGGATCAGATGAAGAGACCCTATTATGCATCAGTTTACCAGGTCAGCCGATGTGTTAAAACACTGCCTTTTTAAACTATGTCGTAGCTTCTAAGTGGACTGTAATTTGGTTTTTTGTGTCTTCCCAACTCCAAGAACAAAAACAAACACCTTGTATTAATTAACAATAACAATTAACAATAAAAGTACTTGGGTATTTTACTAACCCATATTAGTAAATAACGAACGAACAACACACAAATTATCAGTAAAAGTATGTGTTAACAATCACTAAACGATATTAGTAAAAAATTAAAGTAATCACATCATTCAGAAAATATGTAATTCATAATGCGCGTTTGAGATGTTTTGTCTATGAGTGGCGGTGCAACACTAACTTTTGCTGCACTAAGGAGCACTGATTTTAAGTTTAAAATGACAATAAAGTGGACCGCCTGATTCGCAGCTAAGTACCACTGTGAAAACGAAATTTGCTGCACTAAGGAGCACTGATTTTAGGTTTAAAATAACAATAAAGTGGACCGCCTGATTCGCAGCTAAGTACCACTGTGAAAACGAAATATTTTTACGTTGTGCTGGTCAACGGTTCTAAGCTGGTTTGCACTTAGAAGCACACTAATTAAGAAATTCGCGAAGTTTGGACTCTTCGACTTTTTCCCACCCGTCCGAGTATTCTAGAAGCTAGTTGTTGTCGCGTGGGCGAATCGATTTTGGTTAAATGGGTGGATTTTTTATGTCCGTCTTTTTCTATCACGCTGGAGAAAACAAAAATTAATTTGGTTGTGAAGTTATGAGATTATTGCGGACGTGACAAACTGCATGTAATACAAACATCCATTAAAAGTTCTGCGTGTCAAGCGCTGTTGTCGGATTGTTTGATGCGATGTTGTCGATTTGAGATTATGTTTAATTTTATTGTTGAAAATTAACAATTTGGATCAGCGATATATCCTGGTAGATGAATTGGATGACAAGGGAACATTGAGTGGTCAGCACGTTATCCAGATCTATCATCAAATTACTTATAAATAGTATTGTTTATCGATAGATAATTTGGAGCAAAGAATTACTAAAGCTTGTAGAAATATCAATGTTAAAACATTTGGAAAAGTAAGGGAAAAATGTTACAATCGTCTTGTAATATGTTAAGAAGTTCTAGATATGTTTATTTTAAACACTTGTTTTATTTAAGTCATATGTATCACAGTGGCGTACCATTTATGGTAGATATACAGAATGGTCCTTAAGTAATTGTACATAGAAGTATGGTAGATTCCTCACTTTAAAATATTACGATTTGAACCAACTTGCTCTAATAAAATGGTGCTAGAAAGGAATATAGAGGGTGTTAAAGGTTAAATTTTAAGCGTTTTTGGATATGTATACATAAAAATTTGGAACTGAGGGTTTTTGGGCACGAGAAATCAGAATCTGGTACCTACTTCGATGTAATTTATAGAGGGCGCTAGTTAGGCCACATTTGCGGCATAAATGTGCGATAAACTTTTTTGTTCTTTAAGTTAGCGCTATTTTTGTAAAAGAATATTAAATCCACCTTATTTTAGTAGAAAAAAAAGTATACTTGTTATTAACCTCAAAACTTAACGTTTTACGAGATACTCGCATTTGAAGGATCAGCTTACTGATTACATTGGTGGGCAAAAATTTTTTTTTCTGGCCCTGACACCATTCTTGCTGATTCTTATGTAAAATGACCTGAATCCGAATATGACCTCAGTTTTCCCCCATCACCCACCGTTTTCGGGGGGTGACCCTCATCACCTATTTTTATCACTTTTTCATAATTTGGAGGAATGAAAAAAAAGGTGGGTGATGGGGGAAAACTGAGGTCGGATTCAGGAGGTCATTCTACATAAGAATCAGCAATAATGGTGTCAGGACCAGTGTAATCATGCAGCTGATCCCTAAAATGCGATTATCTCGTAAGCCGTTATGTTTTATGGTTAATAACAAGTATGCTTTTTTCTACTATAATAACGTGGATTTAATATTCTTTTACAAAAATAGCGCTAACCTAAATAGCAAAAAAATTTATCGCACATTTATGCCACAAATGTGGCCTAACTAGCGCCCTTTACAAATTATATCGAAGTAGGTACCAAATTCTGATTACTCGTACCCAAAAACCCCCAGTTGCAAATTTTTATGTATACATATACAAAAACGCTAAAGTTATTGCAAAAAATAAATCCTAAAATTTAACATTTAACACTCTGTATATATCTTATTAGCAACATTTTATTAGAGCAAGTTGGTTCAAATCGTAATATTTTAAAGTGAGGAATTTACCATACTTCTATGTACAATTACTTAAGGACCACCCTGTATAT
Source organism: Crepidodera aurea (assembly GCA_949320105.2). Lineage (NCBI taxonomy): Eukaryota > Metazoa > Arthropoda > Insecta > Coleoptera > Chrysomelidae > Crepidodera > Crepidodera aurea. Next base: position 42,842,895 of record OX439475.1, read on the forward strand.
AAATACTTTTTTCAGCAGTGATGGGGTAAATATACAGGGGGACCAAGGGTTAAACCGTCAAACATTCAGGATCGGGTTTTCAGGAAAAAATAAGATTTTTTATTCCCATAATCATGGGTCCTAACTTGCCTTATTTTTAGAACAAAAGAATTTTTTATGAATTGCTCAAAAGCAATTTGGCTGATTTTGATAACACTAGGCATGCTTATTTGCGGCAATAAGGGGCTTCTTTCAACATCATTAGAATTAAATTATTAATTCCACAAGGTAATCTAATTGATATTTTTTCGTATCTCACTTCGTTTTTAAGAAAAAAATTAAAAACTCGAAATAAAAATCTTATTTTTTTCCTGAAAAACCGATCAGCTATTTAAATACATTACTTTATTCAACAACAATTTGTTAATTATTAATATAAGATTAAAAGACAATTAATTATTAATATAAGATTGAACTTTGGATGAGCATTATTCAAAGGCGCCATTCTGCGAGTATGTCTGTTGTAAAATTCTTTTTTGATTGCATTTTCTTCGACAACTATATTCCAATGCACTGACATCAAATCTAGGTCTGATCAATTGGTGGATGTATTATTCCGCAAATATGATTTCAGTCTTTTCATCGTTGAGAAACTTGCATAGATGCAGTGGTAACGGGTAAAACGGCTAAGATTTGGATTAGCGTAAAAATATTCGGAAACAAACAAGGATCTGCTACCTTTAAAGTATCAACTGCACTTTGAGGAAGACAGGAATCTACTTCTTGTCATTTCACTGTTCAAATATCCCATTCACTGCGTAGAATAACCGTGTTTATTTTTTGTAAATTATCTGAATATAACTTAATTGCTGGTTCAAATTTTTTTTTTATAAATCTATAGAAGTTTGGGGGGAGGGACAGGGCCCCCCTTGGCTACGCCACTGTAATCATATTTTTTATTTAAATGGATTGAAATATATTGTTTGTGTTTACAAACAAGTTTCATTGGAATTACTGGGAAATTATCTATTTCCAACACCGTAAAAGTGGAGAACCTCTTATGTTCTTGTAAAGCAGGAAACAGTGGGAAATCTAAACATATCTCAGCTTTTCTTATTAAGTGTATAAGGTGTCCAACCAAAAAAGCGTTATCGTGCAAAAATGAGTTTAACCATTACTTGAGTAAAACCATTACTTGAGTAAAACCATTACTTGAGCAAAAATATTTTGGACCTTCCTGCTTTTGGAAACGAATGAAAACTTAGTTCTGGGTTTCTTTTTCCCCATGATGAACACTTAGGTACACAACAATAATGATTACTCATTATAAAAAAGGCCAACAAATCAAAATTATTTGTAAAAAAGACAAAAACTCTACGAAAAATACTTAACAACGCTTAAGAAATAATCCAAAATGTCAAAACTACTCCTTAGCTCGGCTTTTACACTTTTCACCAGAGGGCGCATTAATTAGGACGAGAAGCGTATAAAACTACTCTATTCATAATAAAATATAGACAACTAACCATACACCTCTACGAAATTCAGGTTGCATATGCACAAAATCACTGATTTGAAAATTCCTGATAATTTATGGGTTTGAAGAAATATTGTTGTGATGGCGGGTTTTTTAACTTCTTAGAAAATTCACTTCGGTATTTTCGCATACCTCTATTATTATTTTTAATTAATTAATAGATTCATGTTATCGAAAACATGTTCCAGTAAAAATAATGTTGTAGACAGCACGACGAGATACTTTTTGGGTAATTTTGCATTATATTATTGGCATTTTCCATATTCAAGGAAAAGTTGTTACAAGTCCAATTAATTCTAGAACTATTTATGTTAAAACACTTTTACGCTTGAGGTCACACATGTTTAACCCGTTAGGCTTTCCCGATCGTACGTCTGGGTTTTTATGTATATAATTTGTTTATAAGAAGTTTAATTTGTTAAAATTATATCAATTATGAAAGTCGGGATTACACACTTTGTGGTTTTTCGCAAATAATTATTTCTGAAATGAAATTATTCAAAAGATTAGCATATGTAGACCAGTGCAGATAATTTTTGAAACCAAATAAAATAATAGTAGGATAAAACTCATTGGAAAAGGAAGAGAATATGACTAAAATGATAGGAAAAATAATTTACAGGCGCTCTGGGGTCGGGAAGTGGAAGAGGGGGAGTTTTTAAGGGTAGAAAACTGTTTATCTCGATTTCCGGAAAAACTACAAGTCCTATGGAAAAAAGTTAAATGGCAAAGTTGTAGGTAATAAAAAGATCTACAACTTTTGTATTTACACTTTTTTCACATAACCTCAAAATTTATGTGAAAAATTCAAATAACCAAGTTTTTGTTTTTTTATTTTTATCTTCTACAAAAAAATTTTTTTTTCGCGAAATTTGGTGTAAACTTACCTTTTTATGTCCCAAACACTCTGTAATTTTTTTCTTTTAAAATATTTATTATTTTAACCTTATTTTGACTTAAAAAGCAGTCTAATTTTCAATCGAAAATTCTCACGTCAAAATATCTGGTTTTTTAAAAAACTCGGTGGCTTTTTGTTCGTTGAAATCTCTACTTTTTGATGGTGTAAAAAATATACATTACTGTGGTAAATATTCTCAAAAAATGCAAATAAGAAACGAAGAAAACTCCGAATTTCTTTTTTTAAATCATCATGTACAATTTTGAGCTATTTATTTAAATTTATACTTTAATTACTCGAAAAACGTAATATTCCGTGTTATATTGATAAACAAAAGAGTAATTAAAGTATAAATTTAAATAAATGGCTCAAAATTGTACATGATGATTTAAAAAAAAGGTAATCGGAGTTTTCTTCGTTTCTTGCTTGCATTTTTTGAGAACATTTACCATAGTAATGTATATTTTTTTACACCATCAAAAAGTAGAGATTTCAACGAGCAAAAAGCCCACCGAGTTTTTTAAAAAAGCAGATATTTTGACGTGAGAATTTTCGATATTAAGTCAAAATAAAGTTAAAAAAACAAATATTTTAAAACAAAAAAATAACAGAATGTTTGAGACTTAAAAAGGTAAGTTTACACCAAATTTCGTGAAAAAAAAATTTTTTGTAAAAGATAAAAATAAAAAACCAAAAAATTGGTTATTTGAATTTTTCACATAAATTTTGAGGTTATGTGAAAAAAGTGTAAATACCAACGTTGTAGATCTTTTTATTACCTACAACTTTGCCATTTAACTTTTTTCCATAGGACTTGTAGTTTTGCCGGAAATCGAGATAAACAGTTTTCTACCCTTAAAAACTCCCCCTCTTCCACTTCCCGACTCCAGAGCGCCTGTAAATTATTTTTCCTTTTATGTTTGTTATATTCTCTTCCTTTTCCAATGGGTTTCATCCTACTATTATTTTATTTCACTTTTTACCATTTTGAAAGCTATCTGCACTGGTCTAATGTAAGATAAATAGGAGTTAAACCATTCAAACACAGAATAAGGGAGCATTCATTATGATGGTCGGGATAAAGCAGAATGCCTATAAATTTTGGAAAATGTGAAGACAAAAGGGAAGCAAGGGGAAACCGATATAAGAATGAGATGATGAAGTTGTAAAATATCTAGTTATTAATTGGAATAAAGCAAGAAACCTGGATGGAGAGGGAATATGGTGACGTAGGAAAATCAAACCAGAGAAGAAGGAAAATAGAAAGGAAGTTTCTGCTTACAAACTTTAGACTTAATGATCCACCTCTTGGATTTTAAAATGGATATACACCAATAAGCAGCGCCGAAACTAGGCAGGGGCACCAAGGGCACTTGCCCGGTGCCCAGATAGAAGGGGGTCAGAAAGCACTCACGGAAAACAATTCTTCTTATAAAAAGGTACTGAGAACACAACATCCTACTTTCAATTAATTGTACCAACCACGACAGAATTATCTAAATAAAGCAGAGAGACCAAATTATTAATCAATTAACACATAAATGTTATCAGTAATATATAAAATGTTTAACATTTTATAAATAACAACGAATTTAAACTATTCATCTTTCAATGTGGTCCAAGTCCTTGTTTTTTAAATATTATTGCATTGGAACAGTACATTTTTTCTAATGATGTAGTTAAAATACCTAGCAAATTACAATTTTGAAGGATAAGACGATTAAAAAATATTTGCCTACTATTTAGATGTAAGGAAAATAATCTTTGTGAATTATTTTGCCGTTAGTGTTCGTGAGTAATCTCTCTTTTGTTATTGCAGGTCCAGATAACAAGGCCAATATCATTTAATATTGGTGACTAAAGATTTGTGAGTTGTATTCATAATAGATCAGATAAACGGACTAATTCCAACCACTGAAAATTGTCATTTTCTATTTGTTTGTGTAATTGTTCAGTTAATATGAAACTGCTGGTTTTCTAGAATGATATAATTTGTGCTTTGTCCGTAACCAAAATAGCAATTCGGTGTTAATTACCTGATAAGAAAACATCAAACTTTTTTGTTAAGTAAAGAGGTTAATTATGTCGTAAAATTGTTAAAAATTGTGTCTGTTCAGTAAGTTCGCAAAGGATTACAATACAATACGAAACTAAAATATAATATATGTTGTCAGTCAGTGTGCCGATTACAGTATGCCATACACTGGGCCATCATTTTGCCTATGTAGTTTTGTCGTGGCCAGCATATTGCCAGCACTGCCAGCATTGGGCCAGAGATTCATTGTTTGCTGGGAACTAATGCCTACAATTCTGCATCTTCGAAAACCATCTCTCTTCCACCTCTATGCCGGTCTTTAACGTGAAAATCACGGCAATTGATTTTTATTGATATAGATTTATTCTAATAGCCTCTAAACTTTTGAGGACCTGTACAACGGTAACAGGTGTTGCAAATAAAATTAAATTCATTAAATAATGCAAAGAAGGAAATTTAAATTATGCGAAATTAGAATCAAATATCAAGATTTTCCACTCACATGGTGATTGATACTAAAAATGAATAGATGCAAAACATTTCAATATATTTTATATTATCGTGTTTGCAAATAATGTGATATCAACTACTATCTTCTAAATTATTTAAATGGTCACGTTTTCATAGAAATTTTGAAATTTTAACATAACAAATGATTCCATAGAAATATTTTTGTGAAAGATGCGGGCAAATTTGTTCCCTTTCTTTCTGATTTACATGTCTATGCCAAAAAGAAAATATTGGAAATGACGAGCACCGAAAACCAGGCATGGATTTTATGGAAGTATTGGCGTTTTAAAAGCAAAGTCGAAAATTGCCAACATTCTTATAGACGTAAAAGCTTTCCTTATTAAAAATTACGCAGAACTGCAAACGCCTACGCCTAAGGCGGTCGCACACGTGCGATGTGGGAAGGGGCGCCGAAATGAGGAAAACATGAAAAAATAATTCGGTAAAATTTTTTATAGTCCAGTAAATTAACGCCAGAAAAACCCCAAACCTGGGCATCAAGTCTGTCCGTCAAAATTTATTTAATTTGCAGGTATTCATAGGTACATTTACCTCCGAAAATCTCAGCTACGTGGAATTTGTGGAAGGGTGGGAAAATGACTCTAGATTTCCCGAAAATCCGTTTTTCGACGATATCTGCCGAAATATGCAGCATTTTTGTAAACAAAAAATGAAGAGTAGTTCATTACCTACAAAAGTTGTCCCTAAAAAACATGTTGTTTATGAAAATACACAAAAATAATTTATTGAATCTATCTGAATATATTTAACACCTTGCAAAAGGATTCGGTGAAATTAGTATTGATAAAAAAACTTGGCCCGGTTTTTCAATAATTCAGAGAAATAGATAAAAGGAAAAAGTAACATGATATTATAGCTACAGGTTCCTTCTTTCATCTGAACTTTGAATCATGAAAAAATATTAATTTTTACGTGATTTATTGAAAAATTTGTAATCCGCTTGGGAGTGTCATTCTTTAGAGTGTGCTATCTAAATGCAGGGCAGGAGCTAAAAATAGTGTTTTGGAGCCGGTTATGTCGAAAAGTATCATGTTTTTGACAAAAATGATAAGAATCATTTTTGTAGGTAATGAACTGATCTTCATTTTCATCCAAACAAAAATTCTATGCTGAGATTTTCGGGGGTGAATGTACCCATGAATACCTGCAAATTAAAAAAAAATGGTACCGGACAGACCTGATGGCCGGGTTGGCACCTTCGTTTATTGAACTATTATTTTTAATGCAAATTAGCCATTTGAATATGTTCATAACGTCTGTTCAACTAGTTCTAAACGCTCCGCTTCATTGTTTTTACAGAGCACAATGATTGTGCCAAATTCAATAATTATTAAGCTCTGACAAATTCGTTTTATAGCACAAATAACATTTTTTGGGGGTTTTCTACACCCATTTTCATTGTAAGGGGCGCCAAAACTCATTCTTGCACACACAACATTTTGCTCTTAGGCCGGCCCTGTACACCTGTGCTTGCAAATCGTCTTATAGGACCAAGTTTTCTGTGCGGAAAACATAGAAATAACAAGACGATAAACAAGTGCGAAATTTGCCCTCCATTCACTTGCAAAAAGAACTTGTCTATGACTATAAAATGTTGAATAAGAAGAAGATTGATATAGAACTTTTGTTGTCTTATTGTAGTTATTGTAGTCTTTTCTAACGTTCTTAGGTTAATTTTTTTAAATTTTATTTTTTTACTGTCTTCGGTCTCATTCAATCACTCAACTTTCCGTACAATTTTTCAAACGTTTTCTTTCATTCAAACCTTGTCCTGACAATTACAAACACAACAAGATATGTATACAATGTTTTTTATGATATTCTGAAGATTTTGGGTTCAGTTATACGGTAATAAACTAATAAATACATAAATAAATGCATACAATGAAGTTATAAACTTAAAAAAATAAACATGAATATGGAAATGCGACACTCGGTCAAATACCTTGGAAAATCAGAATGACTTATCAAAAAATCAATTTAATTTTTCAAATATTCCAAATATCGCTTTTTCCCTTTTATACAAAAGTTTTTCAGCGATTTATTATTTTTAAAAATACATGAAATAAATATTTATAAATCCAAAAAAAACTTACCTGTTATTTCACAATCTTCCAAAAGCTTTCACGAAGCTACCAAGCCATCACTAAAATCTCCCTAATTTAGTACATTTTGGGCACTATTTTTCCTGTAAACACACACACCGTTTTTGAGAAAGGCACAATAACCGTCACGCCGGAGTCACCAGTAACTAGTGTTTTAGTAATCGATGTTTAAACCTGCAACAAAAAAATTTTTCGAATTCATTTACATTCTAAATTATATAGTACATGTACTTTTATTTTGCATATTACATTTTACAGTAACTGTTTAATCATAAGGTATATATACATATAGATAACTTGGAAAGGTGTCGCTTAATTTGAATCAAAACTTGGCTAGAGGCCCAATATACATATTTTTCTATTCTTTGAGTAAGAAAAATTTTTCGTTTTTATTACGCAAACATTTTATTTGGAACATGCTAGGGGTACAGATTTTAAGGTTCCGTTAATACTTTATATGAGATCTTTGTACATACAGGATGTCCCATAATTATATGGTAAAAACTCAGGATAAATGGGCTGCTTCGGGTTCTATTTTTATAGTGAATTTTTGGGTTGTTTTTTTGGGCTCATGTGTGTAAGTCTTCCAGGATTCCTGGTGGTAGATAACAGCGTCAAAAATGTATTTATTTATAACAGATTAATAATTATCGTTTTTACAAAACTGATATCAAAAAAAATATAATAATAATTTACTAGAGAAACAGATCACTGGACAATTTGACAAGATACGATAAATAACAACATAGGACAAAGAAAAAATAAAAAATAGATTTTGAAATCTGTTGTAATAGTAATTTATGTACCAAGGGAATTATAAGGGCCTTAATTCCCGAAGGAAAAGTTTGCGTCCCGAGGGCCTCTGGCCCGACGGACATCAATTGCCTGATGTAATTGAGGCTCATTAATTCCCGTGGTACATAGATTATTTTATTTCTGATCGATTTTAACATATTTAAAAACGGAATAAATGTTTCAATTTATTACCTTCCCTGTATATTTGAAACAGGTATCGTTGATTATGAGTGTTGCTAGGTTGTTGCTATGTTACTATGTTTATAAACAAACCTTTGTTATCAATCGCTATGTTGATATAATGGAGGGTATTTTGAAAAATGCTGAAAAAGCTAGAAAATCATTACTTCCATCGAAAAGGGAAGCCATATACCAAAAAGAATACAAGGTATATCTGATTTGGCTGACACAGAGAAATGTTATGCAAAAAGATGCCGATGAAACTGTCTTTCTGGCATATTTTCAAGAAATGGTAAGGTTTTTTCAATGTTTTTCGGTAGATTTGGTAGTAGTTGTGTTTATTCGTTGCAGCCAGAAACGTATAGTCCAAATACTTTATGGACTAAATGGTCAATGCTAAGGTCGATGGCGACTATACATGAGAAACGAGATACCACCAAGTTCAATGAACTAGAGGCTTTTTTGAAACGGAAGAGTAAGTGTTATAAGCCGAAAAAGTCTGGTGTTTTATCTCCTAAAGATCTCATCAGATTTCTAAAGGACGCTCCTAATGAAATTCATTTATTGCATAAGGTAAAACTGGTGTATCGAAGAAATTTACAGTTGTAGATGAAGAAGAGTTCTCTGCTTTGCGTTTATTAAGACTTTATATGTCCTTGCGTCTGAAAAAATATATGTATATCTCAGCCAATTGGAAAAAACATGTTTGGGAAAATCCCCAGCATTATCGCAAGGTGTGTAGGATTTCCAAACCCAACTTCCTTTACCGGACATTGCTTTCGTCGCACTTTTGCTACTGCTCTAGCCAACGCAGGAGCAACTATAACTAACTTAAAAAGACACGGAGGTTGGAAAAGTTCTACGGTGGCGGAGGGGTATTTGGAGGATAGCATTAGAAGAGGCAGGTACCTCGACTCTAGTGAACAGAAGCCTCAGCCATACAAAAGAAGAAATAATTTCCAGTAGCGGAAGTAATTTTCAAGGAACATTTCAAAATTGTACATTTATTTGTAATAAGTAATAACGTGAATAATTAAAATATGGTTTGGTTTTCATTCATCATTTCATTTTTACTTGTAAAAGGTTAGAGGGAATTAAGGAAAAATTAGAGGGAATTAAGGCACCTCTAACATCCCGCAAGGAAGTTATGACCCTCTTTATTGATAGCGTAACTATGACGATATAAGCTTATAATATCCTGATCAGGAATAAACATATTTTTTGTTTTCTATTTCACAGATCCTATTTATTATTGCACTTTTTGCAACCAAATTATAATTGTATCGTACTATATCATTTCATATAATAAAATTGAAAAAAAAATAACTGAAAACGTATAGAAGGTTCGAAGTTCTCTCAAGGGCATCTACTTCTTGATAATTACATAAATTACAAGTCGAAGACGCTGAAAACTTTGCATCACCTGATCCTGATGATTTTGAACGCCATCGGCTAATGATGATGAACGATTTGTTGATCTGTTTTATCTTGTCTTCTTCTTAATATGTAGCGTTTCGTTCCAGTCAGTGGTGTGCTGTTTTTTTTTTCAAACAAGGACATAGAAACTGCGTACCTACTATAAGAATTTGTTAAGTATAGCAATTACGTATGTAAATCGAGGTAAAAGATTTAATATCGTATAAAGTAAAGTATACAGAAAAAGTCGACAGAAAATAGAATTTGGGTAATTTGAAAGAGCAAATTGCAGGAATGATGTAGGAATTATTGCAAATACGACTTTTATAGAAAATATCGTAAGAAACAAATTATAGAAACAACTTAATTAATGAAGCTGAAGGTTTTCTCTTTCAGGGTCAGACCGTTTCTTTTTAACGCAGTTTGATTTTTACTGAAATTATTGGTTAATTGAACCCCGTATTTTATTATTGTACAGTTCTCGCATTCGGTATATAAGGCCATCATCAATTAAATTAGAAAAAAAATTCTCATATTTAGGTCCAAATAACTCAATGTTTCAATAGTTATGACTTGCCCCGTATATGCGAATAGAAACATGGAAATATATTATATATTATGTAGAAGAAAAAAATATAATCAATGATTCTATGATGGTTCGGATACATACGAAAAAAGAAATTGTCGTAATATTAACAAAAAAAATAATCAAATACCATCAGCCAAATAACACGCACATAGAGAAATCGAAAATTCGATGGGAAGCTCAAATAATAATAATAATAAACTCCCTTCAATTCACCCCCTTAAGAGTGCATTTGCTTTACGTTAAGCAGGAAACAAAAGCAAAACAGTAAGTAAAAAAACAGATATATAAATGAACCAGAAATTCAGGAGCAAATATTTACTTTATTTATTAAAAGTTTATTTTTAAAAAGTTAAAAAAAACATTAGCCAGATGATTAATGGATTTTTAAGTTTTAAATAGTTTTTAGCTTTTCATCATTTGTCAACCTTTTCCATGTAATCAAAAACGAACGAAGTTATAGAGAATCTATGAACTAGATATTGAAATGATGGATTGCTTTGAACGTATTTTTGTGACAAATGGAGCAAAGTTTCTGTGTCCTGATTACATATTATGTTTTCTTTATTTTATTTTTTTAACAGCCTACTTTATTGGCAGGGTTGGATTGACTATTCTTAAATAAAAATACCTACGAATTGAAATAGCAGATACCGTACACGAAAGTTCACACAATTTAATCTGTTTGCGAATTTTGACAGATTATAGAGTTACATGTGATCACTGATTATGATTAAATGTTTTCACAAACTATTGTAATGTAAGGAAATTTAAAAATAGTTTTTATATAAAACAGTTTCTTGATGGATTTGGTTTTTTCTTGAATATAAATTTGATTTTAGAACTTTATAAGCTGGTATGTTATAAAATGTTGGCTGGGGATGACGAATCCAGTCATTATGAACTTTACATGGAATTTCTTACTTAATTTTGGTCTCTTCAACTTCTTTTCTTATTTCTGGAATTTATTTATATATTGTTTACAATTTATATTTCAATTAGTTTATATATTCTTCAAATTAGGAATATAAAACTACTTATTCAAAAAATGTTCGGACTTTCTTCAGATAATTAAACATTTTTTAATTAAGGACTTTCTTGTACTAATAATACCGCACCCTGTGCGTAACAGCAATCATTTTTTTAAGACTTGTTAAGTTATAAATGGCATTTACCTCCAAAATTGCATGAATTTGACGTTATTAAGTATTTATTTAGCGTTCTAGGCCATGATAATAAATATTTGGCATATTTTGGTGAATTCGCCAATATCAAATTAGAAAATCAATTAAATTTTGCCAAAACAATGATTTATATTTTTTTTCACCTTGAAACACTGATTTATTACGATTTATTATTCGGATAATTTGACAGTAAATGCATTGGCGTGCATATAAATTTTTATAACAAATTTATTATTTCAAACTAACTATGAAAAATCATAAATTGAAATAAATATTCATCTTTTTGGATATTAATACCACTTTTTTAGATTAAAAATGTTTTTTAATTTGGCGTTATTTTTTGTGACCTTTCTGGGAACGATTTTAGAAGCATTTGTATATATCAGAGAATTTATACTCTTTTGAAATATCGACCGAACAATTAGAACATTAAATTGGCGGTTATAATTATTAGTGTCTTTTAATAATTTAGTTGAAGAATTTGTATATTTTTAATGTATGATTGGTGTTCATTAAGTCATATGAGAAGGTCTAGATGTTTCTCCTATACAAAATTTATTATATTCGCATGGAATTTTATAAACACAATTTTTTGTATTTTGTTTTTAAAAAAAATAATTTAGCAAATTACAATATTACGTAACTGCCATTTGGATAATTTTGAATATGCCAGACATGTTTATCATCGATGCGTATAACCTCACTGTTTCCGTCTGATTTATAAACATGACATACAGATTATTATAATCTCTTATTGTATTATCTACCTATATACATGTTTTATATATGCAAGTTCACCGTTCCAGTCATTGACCCATTGATCTTGTATTAGTTATTAACGTCTATATAAAAGATTTTAATCTTATTTAGATCAATGCCTTGGAAATAGAGATTGAAATACTATGAAAAAATGTATGTGAGTATTTAACAAAGACCATTTCCCTCGTCTTAATTTCCACCAATCACAAACGCGCAATTTTGAATTACGAATGGTTTCTAGATGAAAAAACTGTATGACAGCTCCTGTCAGCAGTTTTTTCGAGTTTACCGGCGGCAAAACTTGACAGCTGTTGTCACCAATAATTACAATACCTTTGATAACAAGTAATTATGGTCTCCTAGGACACCAGAAAACAACGCTAAACCCTTTTTCTGATTTTATTGTTAATAAATTGTATAATATTGTTTTTAAACAGTTAGTCAGCTTATGTAGTGAAAATGAGTCGCTTTGGGAGTGATTCTATGATTAATATTGATCTGGTGTTAAAACCGATACGTCAATATCGAAACAGTTTACGGAATTCTGCAAGACAAAGAAACTACAAGTTTAGAGCAACTAAACCTAATCCTGAAAGATTGGGCGGGGGAAAAAAAACGGTGAAAATTATAAAGAACTAGTTGTGAAGACAATGTGGAACACCGTTGCAAAAAAAAATGCAAGAGATGTATTTTATGAAGTAGAAAATAATTTTTGATCCATTTAAGGATATTATCTTCAAGTCTAGGGAAGCTCGTAATGCGAAAGGAAATCGAGCTCTGCTTCATTAAAATTGGAAGAATACTACGCAATGGTTTTATTATGGGACAAAGACACTCCGGCGGGACTCAAGCGAAAATTTTACCATATCGCTTCAGTAGAACTTTCCTGGAGAGGTGGAGAAGCAGTCAATTGCAGAGTTCATTATTTTAAAGAGAAAGTGGATAATTCAGGGATTAAAATAGGTAGATAACATATTTACATATTTTTTTAAATAACTGATTTCCAAAAATCCTACTTTTTAAGAAGAGTAGAGTATAATCCTCTAAACGGCACAGGGTGGAGAAAAAAAAGGGCCGATAGTAAATGGCTGGCCCCCAACACGAAGAACCCTACTTTTTGTCCAGTCCAGTCCGTTATCTAGAATAACAATGGAACAAAGAACAATCAAGTGGATGGTACAAAACCACTCCAGTGGGAAAAAACGAACTTTCGAAATGGACTAAAGAAGCAGCAGAGAAGGCAGGATTAAATACAAAAGAAATAAAAATAACAAACCACTCTATGCGGTCGACAGTAGTCAGTAACCTGGCTAAAGGAGGGATTGGTGTACAACAATTAATTAAAATTACTGGCCATAATTCAGCAAACTCAATTAAGCCTTATCTGCAAATGGATAATGAGCATTATTCCAACATCATAAACACCCTTAGAAGTGACGCTTCAGAACCTCCAGCTAAAAACAGAAGATCATGCAGCCACTCCTCGAGCTTCTCACTCTACAGCTGGACCTATAAACATTAACGATTTACCTACACCCAACGTTATCAATGAGTTAACAAAGACTTCAAACAATACTCCTACTGTGTACCAAAATTGTAATTTATATTTTAATTGTACCATAAATAATTAAGTTCGTAGTATTTTGTGATTAAATAAATTACCGGTTTTTCAGTTTTCAAATTAATACCTACATATTTATTATGTTTGCATATATAATAGGTAGTATGTTTTGTAAGCTGTGTGCATGCAGAATAATCCGTTACTCATAAAATAGTCTTGTCAAATTCCATTCGGGCATCTAATTTTTCCTGCGAAAAAAATCGAAACAACACAATGCAAAGTAATATTTTTTTAACAAAATGCAGGTCTTGTTAAAATATTACTTAGCAAGTGTTTTTTCGATTTTTTTTAAGAAAAATTAGATGCCCGTATGATATTACTTACGAAAATACTTGCAACTGTCTTAGTGTTTTTTTAACTATGTTTTACTTGAAGTACTTTAATTGGAATATTCCGGGTGGTCCAATATTTAGGAACACAATATGGATAAAAGTTTCAATTATTACAAGTAAGGAAAAATGGCCCACTTCTGATTTCGACACTTACATAAAAATAAAATTTAAAGTGGGGTTTGTATATTTCTTGTAATTAGAAACTGAAAGCTGGAAGCAGGAGTATTGAGTATTTCAGTATATTAAAAATTTGATCATTCTTGGATATAATTTTGTCTAATATTTCTCAGTATATAAGTATGTTCATTTCTGGTTTGATCTTTTAAATGGATAATTTCATAAGATAGCACACAGAAATAGATGAAATCTGTTGTCAATATATTTTTTGTGACATTTCTGGTACTTAACGATTTTAAAAGGCTAGCGCATTTTTATATTATGAGAAAATGTATACTTCTTTTTGTAACAATAATATCATTCACGTACAGAAACCAGAAGAATCACTTAAATTTTGTTGATTTATAAAATTATTTTTTATGTAGGTACTTTTGCGTGTTGTTACGCTACTGGTTGCAGCGTAGAACTGAACGCGAAATTTTTTAAATATCAAATTAAGAAATCTTAATTATTTATTTATACATTAAGACAAAAAACAATACTTTTAAAAGGCATGATTTTGCACATCAATACACTACCTTGTATATAAATTATTTAGAGGTACCTAATTAGAAAACAATAAGCGGAAGTCTAAAGAACAGTCCATATTGACTATTCAGTTAACCTAAAAAACTTGCGGTTATGTACCTTTTGATAATTTTAATGCATTTTAGGCCATTGCATTCTAGTATACAAACATCAAGAATTATTTTGCTTTTATCATTTTATTATTGGATATTTTTTTTCCTCAAAACAAGTGCTTGTAATTATTGAGTATCGATATTTATTTCCACTTTTTATTTTTATTTATATATGTATGCCCATATTATTATTATTATATTATTCCTATCTGCATCCGCTGAGTTATTCTGGAACTATTAGTCATATCATCAGAGTAACTGAAAACCTGTGAACATACAGCCTCCATTATTCCTGCTGAAAGGCTGTTTTTTCTTCTTGCTTTTTTTTCAGTAACTGTTTTGAGGCTGTGAATTTTCTCTCACTTTCTATCATCTATTCACCACATTTCAGCTCCTATCTGTCCCTCTCCCATCTATTGCATGCGAATACTATAAGGACCTATTTACTTATCTATCTTTTTTGTAAAATGTTATCTTGTAAATGTGATTTTGTGTAATTAAAAAAATGATGACACATAATGCATTACGTAGTATTCTACTACAAATAATAAAGTTAAAAGTTGTCTGGAATCATCTACGGCTAAAACTAGACATTTTTTATTGTATTTTTGTCAAATGTATAAAACCCACTTTGTAAAACAATTTAACGGTTTTTTATGAAACATAGATATAAATTATTTATAAAGATTAAAATCAAACTATATTGATTGGATTCTACGAAACAATTTAGTCGGGATTTACTAGGATAAAAAAATACAATAGTAGACAAACAACTAATTATAACAGTGGGTTTTTGAATTATTACTTATCTACGCTGTTTTTAAAATTAAGTAGATCGTAGAAAAAACAACAGGTAGAGAGTGGTATATCAAAAATGTCAAAGATATTTTCAGAAATTTAACAGGCTAAGTCACTCGGCAGGATACACGTTAAAGGACAATTTATAGTCCTTAAAAACTCGTTGAACTTTATATTTTGGTATGTACAACTCTATTCTACCTGATCCAAGTCTTAAAACAAATTTTAAAGTTCCACGGAAACACCTTCATTGCCTGATGACCTGAGTCAAAAATGTCTGATAGATATAAAGAACTGCTATACAGGGTGTCCCACGACGTACTGTACACAGTCCAACCATAAGTACTATGGACCGAGGCCATTTCATATCTGGTATTAAAAAATGCCTTGTTCCGTTTTTGACGGATATACAGGGTGATATTTGAAAATATGTTAATTATTCTACGTTAAGTATATCTAAAAGTAAAAATCTCAGACCAATCAAATTTGGCACACTGAGTGTGCTCCCTGAGCTCAATAAAATAGGTTTTAAAAAAAAATTAATTTCAGGTCCGGACTTAGTTTTTTTTTAATTTTTATTGGTTTTTTGAAAACAAAACCCTGTAAGACAGATCAGACAATTTTTATTTCTCTCACTTTAATGCTTAAGGATGATACTAAGCAACAGTTAAAAAAAAAAACCAATAAAAATCTAAAAAAAACTAAGTCCGGACCTGAAATAAAATTTTTTTTAAAACCTATTTTATTGAGCTCAGGGAGCACTCTCAGTGTGCCAAATTTTATTTGTCTGAGATTTTTACTTTTAGATATACTTAACGTAGAATAATTAACATATTTTCAAATATCACCCTGTATATCCGTCAAAAACGAAACAAGGCATTTTTTAATATCAGATATGAAATGGCCTCGGTCCATAGTACCTATGGTTGGACTGTGTACAGTACATCGTGGGACACCCTGTATAGAAATTATAGAAATTTTTTAAAATATCTAAGTTTCATCGTAAAAAGGTTCCGAAATACAAACTTTATTGACTTGACTATTTGTACGGTCTGTTTTATTGTAGGGAATTTGTCTGGGCAATAAAAGTTGGGACCATTGATCTTATGGAAACTTTTGAAACTGGGCTCGTTATAAATGAAATCAAAATTGAAGGTAGAATAATTTAAACTTGAAAGGGAATTCACAGCCTTTGATGAAAATAAATTGATCATCAATCCCTTTCAAATGAGACATCACTCGATTCCCCTTACTATAAAAAATGGCTAAAACTTATGGTCAATGGTATGGTGGTGGTTGAACGTAAACAGTGAAGGTAGCATTTAATAAATAAGAAAAAAATATCAGTGTCGTCTTACTTTTTTACTTCATAAAAAGGATATCACTGAATCCTCAATTATTTAAAAACTATCTGTACCTATTATATTGCGCAAATTCACAATGGAACCGTCTACAATTATTATTTTGATTTTGACCTTAATTTTACTCTATGACAAGTAGTTATTACGATAAATTGAGTAAAAATTAATGTGGAACGCATTAATTTTTGGAATGATAATTATTTGTTACTTTTGAAAGCATTAAATTCATTAGGATTTTTTGTAAAATGTTATTTATTATTGAACATTGATTTAAACCAAAATTTTAAATTATTTTTTAAATTGTATAATTACAGAAAGTTATAATTTTGTTTTTAAAAAGTCATCTTTAACCTGACTTTTTTTGGTCTGCTCTGATTCATGATTCTTCTAAATATCAAATTTGACTACATCTAAATATCACATTTGACTACATGATTCTTCTAAATATCAAATTTGACTTCATGATTCTTCTATATGTCAAAATTGACTTCATGATTCGTCTAAATATCAAATTTGACTTCATGATTCCTTTGAATGTCAAATTTGACTTCACGGTTTTTTTAAAATGTCAAATTTGACATCATGATTCTTCTAAATGTCAAATTTGACCTCGTGGATCTTTTAAATGTTAAATTTGACTTCACGATTCTTCTAAATGTCAAATATGAGTTCATGATGCTTTTAAATGTCAAATTGGACTTAAATTATATTAACAATTGAAAATTGTCCACGTTATCTATTAAATTACTATGAAATTTAATATGTTCATCCACCATTTTTTTGGACAAGTACTTTTATCGATTAACTGTTTAATTTTCACAAAATCTGATACGTTGTTGGTCTATGGGTAAAAGAAAAAAATAAATAATTGCATAATAAAGTGAAATATGATAAAATAAACTATTTAAAATTAATATATATTGTGCGGAGTTACAATATGCAATTCCAGGAATAGTGCAAACCGTGCAACTGACTTTGTCTACTCAACTATTATAATCTCTCAACTTCATTTTTGATTGAATTAGAACTCGAAATGAAATCTAACACAACGTATTGAAATTATCATGACAAAAAATGTAAAATATTTTCGTGGTATATAATTTATTACTAGCACTTAGATAAAACGGGAATTTTAACACTTTCTTTTTTATGTTTCAGGAATCACTATATTTATAAAATAATTATCCTTAATGGTTAGTTATACATGTAGAAAACCATTATGTTAAGTGAATTTAATCTAATTAATTGTTAAAGAATGAATGCCGTCCATTATATTTTACTTTTATTCTATGAAAAGATTAATGAGTTTTAATTCATATATTGCATGGAATTGTCATTAAACTGATTAAAATTTATGATTTAATAATTAGGATGCCATCCACTGGCGTTCTTTTCCGACAAATCACCATCGATAGAATCACTTTCCTGCAGTCCTTGCGGGATATTCCCTCATTTCTTCCCGCAAACTCTCTTCTTTGCTCATCCATATGGGTTGTCTAATACTGTCATTTTTCCATCTTACCAGCCTAGAAGAAATGAATGCATGTGTAACGAGACCTCACACTTCCAAAGTGAACGTTGTTTTGTTGAAGGAAAGTGCATCGTGTTCCATAATCCTTTGGAATTACTGTGTAGCGTCGTTCTAGTAACGTTAATTGAGTCAGTTTTTAATTTTCAAATCGTAATTTTTTTCAGTTTGTATTATTATTACATGCATCATGCATTGTCTAAGACTTCTTTTTAAAAAGAAAGAGTCACAATTTCTGGGTGAAGAAGTAGTTAACCATAAAAGCCTTGTGAGAGAAATATATTCGAACCTCTTGATTTTAAGGATACTTTGTGAAAGGATGCACAAACTGCCTAACTTATATTATATAATGAACGAATAATTAAGGAAAATATTGACCAAGGAACAATTGCGGATTTATAGTAAAAGAAAGTGACAGTGAAAGTATTGCATTTACTTTTTTTGAGAATTTAATTTTTGTTATAAGTGAATTTATACAATGAATAGAATCATTTTAGGTATTCTTGTATATTAAATTTGGCTTTAAAACTTTCAGAAAATGTTGCTTGTGACCCAAATAAATTTTAAATAGTTACATAATTTATGATTAATTATTCTGACGCACTCCAGTTTTAACGAAATTCAAATTTTATATAAACAAATGCACTATACTTATACCATTCGATCCAGAAAACGTCCCAAAATATGATTTTAACATCAATGTCGCTGTTCCAAAAAAAAAACGAAACGTTAGGTCATTTAAAAATAGTGATTTAATTATACACAAAATCATTCAAAATAACTACTAATGAGTTACAGAAATAAATTTGGCGTATCTTAATTTAAATATATTTCAAAATTTAGGTGAGGAGGCAAATTCATAAATCCAACAAAATTCAATATAAAAAATCATACGACTTTTCCGCAAAAACGAAAAATTAACAATTTTATTTGCTTTTCGGGAAAATGCGTCAGATTGTTTTTAAAAGTGTGGGGGTTTATCTTGAAAGTAAAATTTTGATTATTTCTGTTATTAAATTCGTTAATTTTTAAATTATTTATGGTTAATCTCAATCGATTTTCTTATATTTTTATAAAAACTGCAGTTATTAAAATGCAGAAATTAAAATCGTCTAGAAAAATGGTTACATACCTTATTTACTTAAAAATTCCTAATAACTACACTATTTCACCACATTTTTTTAAACGAAGTAAAATATTTTTAAAAAATCAACCGATCGTAAAGACTCCACGTATTTAATACCTATTTCTAAAAGGTTCTCAGCGACGAACTGCCGATTGCATTTCGCGCAATTTTTTGAGTTAGGTACTGAAATGGTATTAAGTCAGTATCGGTAGCGGATAAAGCTTGCGGTGTATTTTATTTGTTCTTTTTCTAAGGACTGGTTTCGTTCAGTACGGGCATAAACCGCTTTTGCTTTGGCTTGTGCTTTGCTTACTCACTCAAATGATCACTAACGATCTTCGTAGAGATGGATGGGCAGGCCATTGCCGTAACCACTTTTTTAAGCTTATCGCACAGGGGCAATGAACATTTTTTAACCGATGGTGCTTATGCGACGTTCTATAAGGATGAATTTAGGGTGATTTGTACAAATATTTACCTACTGTGGTTATTGCTCGGTGTATCCGTAGGACTTTCTCGAGAATTTACCTCCAAACTTTCTAAAAGAATGTTTCAAATATTATATTATTAGAACATCCTTAAAATGTTCCACCAATATTCCTATAACATTCTATTTATATTTATAAAGTTTGTTTGCAATAAACTTTCTCGAGAATTTACCTCCAAACTTTATAAAAGAATTTTAGAATGTTTCAAATACATTATTATAATATTAGAACATCCTTAAAATGTTCCACCAATACTCCTGTAATATTCTATTGATGTTTATAAAGTTTATTGTTTGTAATAATGAACTTTCTCGAGGATTTACCTCCAAACTTTATAAAATAATTTTAGAATGTTTCAAATATTATATTATTAGAACATCCTTAAAATGTTCCACCAATATTCCTATAACATTCTATTGATGATTAAAGGTTCGTTTCCAATAAACTTTCTCGAAAATTTACATCCAAACTTTCTAAAATAATTTTAGAATATTTCAAATACACTGTTATAATATTAGAACATCCTTAAAATGTTCCACCAATACTCCTGTAATATTCTATTGATGTTTATAAAGTTTATTGTTTGTAATAATGAACTTTCTCGAGGATTTACCTCCAAACT
This sequence comes from Crepidodera aurea, assembly GCA_949320105.2. NCBI lineage: Eukaryota > Metazoa > Arthropoda > Insecta > Coleoptera > Chrysomelidae > Crepidodera > Crepidodera aurea. The sequence continues at coordinate 42,863,573 of OX439475.1, forward strand.
TTATAAAAGAATTTTAGAATGTTTCAAATATTATATTATTAGAACGTCCTTAAAATGTTCCACCAATATTCCTATAACATTCTATTGATGTTTAAAGGTTTGTTTCCAATAAACTTTCTCGAGAATTTACCTCTAAACTTTCTAAAATAATTTTAGAATGTTACCAATACATTATTATAATATTAGAACATCCTTAAAATGTTCCACCAATATTCCTATAACATTCTATTGATGTTTATAAAGTTTGTTTGCAATTAACTTTCTCGAGAATTTACGGGCGATCTGAGGTCGGGAAGTGGAAGGGGGTGAGTTTTTAAGGGTAAAAACTGTTTATCTCGATTTCCGGCAAAACTACAAGTCCTATGGAAAAAAGTTAAACGGCAAAGTTGTAGGTAATAAAAAAATCTACAACTTTTGTATTTACACTTTTTTCACGTAACCTCAAAATTTATGTGAAAAATTTAAATAACCAAGTTTTTGGTTTTTATTTTTATCTTTTACAAAAAAAATTATGTCGCAAACACACTGTAATTTTTTTGATTTAAAATATTTATTTTCACCTTAGTTTGGCTTAATCTCGAAAAAGCACCCTAATTTTCAATCGACAATTCTCAAGTCAAAATATATCTGCTTTTTAAAAAAACTCGGTGGGCTTTTTGTTCGTTGAAATCTCTACTTTTTGATGGTGTAAAAAAAATACATTACTATGGTAAATGTTCTCAAAAAATTCAAATAAGAAACGAAGAAAACTCCCGAATTTCTTTTTTTTTAAATCATGTTCTCAAAAAATGCAAAGAAACGAAAAAAACTCGAATCCGAATTTTTATTAAAATTTATACTTTAATTACTCGAAAAACATGGAATGTAACATGGAATCTTACGTTTTTCGATTTTTTTTTAATTTACAATGTGTTTTCCACGATTTTTTGTAAACATTGGGGTGATGTGATAAGAAAAGGCAACATTCTTTAAAAATAAGAAAAAACTGAACACGTACTTAATGATAATAATAAAAAAAAATTGGTATGGAAAAGGTAAAACATTATTTTTGGTTTGTTACAATTTCTACCTTCTCTCTTCTTCTTATTTATTTATTAAGTAAGTGTAAAAGTTATTCCAAAACCTCCATTGAAAATGTTTTTCTCTCTCTTTTTTGTTAAATTTAAATCCTTGATAAAATTATTTAAACCCTGCATTCTCCAAAATGTGGTAATCAACTTCCTGCAATTTAAAAATTTATTCAGTAATTTACATCCAGCCCACGTTGCGTAATTTTATACTTAAAATAATTTTGTGGAAAAAAATGTGTGATTATTTTAATGGTTGGCAATTAAAATAAATTGGTAGGTAAACTGTTTCATTTTGCTTCAATTATTTAATAGGTACTTTATGTGTCGATAAGTATAGATAAGATGAAATGTAAAAAAATCGATTTGCGTGACACGCGCAAATCCAACTCTTATTTAACATTTAAAATCATTAAGAAGTAATTTCACAGAACAATTATATATGGTCGAATTATTTAGAAATAATAATAGTTTACACCGTTTACAAATATGCTTCTTACTTTTACGTGTAAATCACCACCCAGTATAAAAAGAATATTATTTTCTTGAACAACATCAAGATTTACAAATAACTAGTTTAAATGTTTCTCTATAAAAATATAAAAATCCCAGAAAATTTAAATCTGACATTATACATAACCTAACTTTGTGGCCTTTTCCTTCGTCTGACTGTAGTACCAATGATTTTGATGAATCAGTCAACCCTTATGTTGATCCTCAACTGTTTTAAAATATTGTCAATGGAGTAGTATACTACTACGCCGATAGTACCATATTAATGAATGAGATTTAGTTATTTCATTCATAATTATAGTGCTGATAGAAAACAATGAAAAAAACGAAGAATGTTTTTTGAGGTTATGTCAGGTATAAATAGAAAGTAGATATTTTAAATAAAGTTAAGTTTGTATAAATAACAAAATTATTGGAAGATAAGAAAACAATATACAAATATAGATTTGTAAGAATATTTATTTTAAAAAGCTGGTTTTTGATTCCTAATTAATAAGTTGGAGAAAATTGATTAAAGGCCAAAACAGTATTTAAAATGTATTAATACCTATATAATAAATAATGAAAACATTTTTATCCTAAAGATGTCTTTTAACCAAATACCCAATTTGATATTCTGCTTCTAATGAAGTAAATCTTTAATATTAACTTTAATAAACAAAATTAACACTGTATGAAATCAAACCTGTAAATGGAATCACGAAGTTTTCCTTTCTCGGACCAAATGTGTAGGGTTTGTCTCAAAGAACGAGCCGAAAAAGATATATTTGACATCCATTCTCCGACCTCACTAGAGTTTGCATCTATTTTAAATTCTTGCACAACTGTACAAGTAAGTATCTAAATATTTAATTTACCATAAAAGTGTTTTATTTTCTTTTGATTTATTATACCGAGGTACTTGTATATATATGAATACCAACAAAAAGAAAAAACGCACATTTGTAAATAAACCATTTCATTATTTAAAACAAAAAGTCTGTTAAAAATATATTTATTATATTGTTATAATACTTTAAGGTTACTAAAGGAGACGGACTGCCCAAAAACATATGTGCAAAATGTTTAAAATTGCTTATAAGTTTTTATAGATTTAGAATACTATCTATAGAAAATGACTATAAATTAAAAAAAGCTTTAGAAGAAAGACAGCAGAAAGAACGCGAACAAAATAAAACTACCATTTTTACTATACAATCAATTCAGAATGTGAACATCGTCAATGAAAATTTAGAACCAGTAGTTAGTGAGAATGTTCCACTAGAGGGCCAAACTTTTCAAATAGTCTCAGCTGTAATTATTGATAATAATCCTGAACCACAGAAAAAACCTGAACCCAACAATGTTGTTAGCACAGATGATTTAACATTTGTTACTGACTCTGATTCGTCAGATTCCGAGGTCTCAGATAAAAGTGCAAAGGAAAATGATCGAGGTATGTTTGTCAGTTAAAATTTGTAGATGTCTTCACTGAAAATGAAATTACATACTAAATGCTTATTTTTTTCTTCATTATTCTTACAACATACTTTTTGTATAAGTTTAGTTGTTCTTTCTAAATTTATAACTTCAATAAAAACATGCACTTTTTTGTATTTGCCTTAACATAGGCAAAGTGCAGACGAGCAGTAAATTTACTGGACAGTAAATATTGCATTCGAACGGACGTCACTGAATTGTATTTAATCAAATGTAGACGTGCATATGGATGACGGACAGTAAAAATACTGTACGTTTAGGAACCGACCGTATTTGTGTCGTTAGTAAATCTCTACAATGGCCGTTAAAATTTACGTTGCACGCTGTAGATAAACACTAGTGCCAATTGATAAGTGCAGATGGACGGTTGACGTTAAATTTACTGTTTTACGAGATGGATGTGGATATTTTAATTGGAGAGGTGCAAAAGCGTCGTCTTATTTGGGACACTTCAATAGATGAGTATAAGGATAGGACAAAAAAAAATGAAGCATCAAAACTACTTTCACTCATGCGAAAATAATTAAAAAAATTAATTGGATCTTCTCGAAGCCGAGGAAATAAACAGTAGAATGCACCTTCACTATATCTAACATTATTCACAGGATGTATCCACCATTTAAGGTTTTTCGTCCTTTTTTTTCGAATTACTTTTGCACACAAGTATACAAACGGTACAATTTCAGCGTCGTCCATGGTGCACAGCTAATAACAGTATCGTTGTATAAACACCCGTGTGCATTGCTGGTGTCGTCCGATAAATATAACGGACAGCTCGTAAAATTTACTGCTCGTCTGCACTTTGACATAAACACTAATATTTTTAGATGAAAGTGGTGATGAAGATATCAATGTTGATGTTACTGTCACAACTGGTTTTAAATGTGATATGTGTGATAAAACTTTAAGCACAAAGAGAAATTTAATTGAGCATAAGAGGATACATAAGAAAAGACCTTTTTCGTGTAGTATATGTGAAAAAAGGTTCACAAAAGCTGAGCAAGTATTAATCCATAAGAGAATACATACAGGTACATTACTAAAGGCCAGTTTTTAATCCTATTAAATATTTACAGATTACGAGATGTTTAAACCAGTAATTTTAAGATGATTTTGAATTTTTTAGGGGAACGGCCTCACAAGTGCCTAATTTGCAAGAAAACTTTTATCCAATATGCCACCTTAAAAAATCATTTACGCACTCATAGTGGGGAGAAGCCTCACATGTGCACCCTTTGTGGCAAATCATTCAGCCAGTCTGGTACTTTGGCGAACCATAGCAGAATCCATACTGGAGAGACTCCATTCTTCTGCGAATTGTGTGGAAAATCATTCAGGAATTCTGGAAATTTGAATATACATAAGAGGTAAATTTTTTTGCCCTTTTATTAAAATAAATTATATTATTCTATTATAGATTTCACACAAAGGAACGCCCTTATACATGCACGCAATGCGACAAGAGCTTTGTTACCAGCTCCCACCTTAGAGTCCATCAAAAATCCCACACCGGTGAAAAACCTCATATATGCGTAATATGTCACAAAGGTTTTGCACGCAGCCAATATTTAAAGTGCCATCTGATAATCCACAGTGGAAGAAAACCTTACCAATGCAATTTGTGTCCTAGGAAGTATACTCAGAGTAGCCACTTGAGAAGACACGTCAAAACGGCACACAATCAGAACGAGGCAGGGGATGGTGTAGCGGTGGTAGGACAATCTTTGTGAGTTAAAATCATGAGCTGGAATTTTTTAATATCATTTACATTGTTTGTCGGGGATTAGACGGGAATTATGCTGTTCCAATTCTAATCGCCTTAATATTTGACAAAAGTGGACATTTTGGACGTTTTCCAACATTTTTATAATTACCCCAGAATGTAAATGTTCGTTGAACAAATATAAAACATAAGAAAAAGTTGGTTTTAATTTTTTACTTTAGTTTTTCGATTCTGTGGAAAAGTATTCAGGAATGGCTAATCCGAAAGTTATTCTCTCAGGTACAATAAGCGGTCTTGCTGAGTTTTAAGAGATCGAAAAATAGTATAGAAATGTACAAGTTAACGATTAGTTTTAAGATAAGAAGTATATACAGAAATTATTTAAGAACTACATTCATTTCAGAAGCTCATAGTGGTTTGTATTTTAATTTCTCTCTCTCGTTCCACTGGATTAAAACCACTTAGTTGTTAAAAAAGTTTTTTTATTGACGTTTCGGCTTTCTATATCGGAAGCCGTTATCAAAATGACATAAAATAAATAAATTTACTAGAAACAGAACACTTGATAATCTTGCAAAAATATGACATCAACATAGTATACATAGAATAAGATTTTGAGATTGAAGATGTCAAAATCTATTTCAATCATATTTTTGTGACGTTTCTGGGAACGAATTTTGAAAGGATAGCGCATTTGCATATTATAAGAGAATTTATACTTCGTCATAAATGAAGTTTTCTTATTAATATTATGATAAGAAAAAACCAGATAAAAAACTTATGATACTATCCCGATATAGAGGGTATCCTTTTTGCAATTAACTCTTTTTGTAAAATAGGTATCCAAATTTTTGAAATATCAACCGAACAATTAGAAACACATTCGTTATTATTTAAGCATATCAATGCTGCTTCTTTAACTTTGCGGTTATAATTATTCGGTTCTTTTAATAATCTAGTTGAAGAATTCCATTGTATTTTATGACCAGAATCCCAGGCGTGTTCACATATTTTGGATTTTTCGAATTGTTTATTTTTAATGTACGATTGGTGTTCATTAAGTCTAATATGAAAAGGTCTAGATGTTTCTCCTATATAAAATTTATTACATTCGCATGGAATTTTGTAAATACATTTTTTTGTGTTTTGAATTTCATTAAAAGGTTTTGTATTTACTATTAAAGATTTTAATGTATTATTAGTTTGAAAAACTGTTTTTAAATTAAATTTATTGCCAATCCTTCTAATTTTTTCCGATAATTTTGGAATATAAGGGATTTTTACTATATTTGAAAGAATTATTGGGGGGTTTAAATTTTGATCTTTAGTTTTGATGTCTCGGTAAAGTTCACGATTTATAAATTTACTTGGGTAGTTGTTCTTAATCAAGACAAGATATTGTCATTTGAACAAATTGTTTTTGCTCTATCGGAAAGAGATTTGACAATACCTCGTTTAACACAAATTGAGTGGTTTGAATTAAAATTTAGATATCTATTTGTATGTGTTTCTTTTCTAAAAACTGATGTATCAAAACAATTGTTGTTATTGTGTATTAGTACATCAAGAAACGGTAATTTTTTATTATTTTCAATTTCAATTGTAAATTTAATAGTAGGTTCCGAATTATTAATAGTATATAAAAATGTATCAATATTTTCCCTATCGTGTTGCCAAATTGCAAAGATATCATCTACATATCTGAACCAGACAGAAGGTCTTAAATTTTGTTTGTTTACAATTTCAATTTCAAAATCCTCCATGAAAATATCACACAATTTTGGTGATAAAGGAGAACCCATTGCCATGCCAAAATTTTGCTGATAAAAATCACTATTTAATTGAAAATATGTAGTTTTAATACATAGTTCCAATAATTCTAGAATTGCCGAGACGCTTAATTTAGTTCTATTTATTAATGTATTTTTTAGAAAAATTATCAAAAATCAAAATTACAAATTCAGATATAATGGTTAGTTTTGATGTAGTCAGTTTATTTCCAAATGTTCCTGTCGATAAAACTCTTAATCTTGTGAGGAAAAAGTGATAATACATTAATAAATAGAACTAAATTAAGCGTCTCGGCAATTCTGTAATAATTATAACCGCAAAGTTAAAGAAGCAGCATTGATATGCTTAAATAATAACGAATGTGTTTCTAATTGTTCGGTTGATATTTCAAAAATTTGGATACCTATTTTACAAAAAGAGTTAATTGCAAAAAGGATACCCTCTATATCGGGATAGTATCATAAGTTTTTTATCTGGTTTTTTCTTATGATAATATTAATAAGAAAACTTAATTTATGACGAAGTATAAATTCTCTTATAATATGCAAATGCGCTATCCTTTAAAAAATTCGTTCCCAGAAACGTCACAAAAATATGATTGAAATAGATTTTGACATCTTCAATCTCAAAATCTTATTCTATGTATACTATGTTGATGTCATATTTTTGCAAGATTATCAAGTGTTCTGTTTCTAGTAAATTTATTTATTTTATGTCATTTTGATAACGGCTTTCGATATAGAAAGCCGAAACGTCAATAAAAAAACTTTTTTAACAACTAAGTGGTTTTAATCCAGTGGAAAGAGAGAGAGAAAGAACTACATATTCAAACGCTTAACTGATTTTTTGAACGTTGTTGTAGTTATTCCAAACAACTCTAAAGTACTACCATGTTCATTGGCCACTTTTAAAATTCTAGTAATTGGTTCATTTTGACCATAGTTCGTAACATGAAACGGAATGTTAAATATCTCAGTATTACGAGTACTTCTAACATTAGCATTGAAACAAATTAAACTTAACAACTCCGGAATTTGAATATGTCCATTTAGAATCTTATGAAGAAAAGCTAAGTCTGCTTCCAGCCTTCTGTGATGTAGTGTCGAGATATTAAGCCTAGAAAGTATGTCATCGTATGTGTATTGTTGACGAGTAAATCCCATTTTGTATGCACATACTCTCAAAAATTTATTTTGAATTTTCTCAATGCTGTCAACATCAGTATTATATGAAGGAGACCAGATAATAGATCCATACTCTAAAACTGATCGCACCAAATGAAATACAGTAACTTTAAAGTTTGTACAGAAAACTGATTGCTATTTCTAAGAACAAAGCCCAACATCTTCAATGCATTCGTGGTAATTTGATTAATATGATGTTTGAACGTTAGTTTAGAATCGAAATATATTCCTAAATCTTTTACATTATCCTGCTCCTGTAGATGTACATTATTTATGTTATAACTATAATTAACCGGTTCTCTCAACCTACTAAAAGTAATCTTAAAACATTTATTTACATTTAGGTAGAGCATATTTACTTCACACCAATTGGCTAAACATTTAAGGTCATTCTGCAACAAAGCGGCATCGGTTACGCTATTTACTATTCGAAACATTTTAAGGTCATCAGCAAACATAAGAAACTTACTATTTTTAACTATTGATATGTCATTAACGAATAAATTAAACAACAGAGGTCCAATATGAGACCCCTGAGGTCACCAATATGCATTGAGATAAACAGTTTCCATATTTTACATACTGACACCTACTAGATAGATAACTACTTATCCACTCAAGTATTTTACCTCCGAATCCATAACTATGTAACTTTGCAATAAGTAGATCATGGTTAACTCTATCAAAGGCTTTAGAAAAGTATGTGTAGATAGAATCAACCTGATCCTTATTTTCCATTGAATTAGCAATAAAATGACTATAGAGTATCAAATTGGTACTTGTAGATTTACCTTTAGAAAAGCCATGCTGTTGCACATCCACCAAGTCTTTACAATCCCACTTTAAAAAATTATTCACAAGACAATCAAATAATTTAGGTAAAACTGATTGGTTACATACAGCTCTATAATTTTCAATGTTACTTTTATCACCTGCCTTGAATATTGGTGTTAAATAACTGGCTTTCCAAAATTCAGGGAATACACCAGAGCTCAAAGATAAGTTAAACAAATAGTGGGTAGGTTTTACCAGAGTAAAAATACAATGCTTAAGTACATATGCTGGCAGACAATCAGGACCCATAGACAATTTCCAAGGCATCTTTAAAACGTTATCAATTATGTCAGAGAGCTCAATATTATAATAATTAATATCTACACTCTGCTGGTAGTTAAAAATTGGAATTTGATTAATTTTAGAATAAATTGTTAAAAACAGATCTACATTGTTAATATTTGAAGTTAATAACAGTTTGAATAGTTTTATACAGGATAGTTAATAAAGTGTTTTTGTGCATAAACAGTGGTTTAATTAATTAGTTACTTTGGAAGGTAGCACAGATTCTTCGACAGTGTAGATCAATAACAAGACAGCTAGGGCCTTTGCGTACAGGTAAGTCATTTGATTTATTTTCTTTTTTACAAAATAAAAGACATTTATAACAATCAAAAATATTGTATTTTACAACTTCAATTACATGTGTCACAAAATGCTAATAAATTACAATAAAATAAAATTAAAAAAAATATATATTTTTTTGAAAACAAACCTACAATACGAACTTAACTCAGTAACTCAGAAGCTTATAACACTTTTAAATGTTATGGAAAAAGAACAACATTAAAAAGTTCTTGTTTTAAAATATTAAAACTTTGTTCTTAAATTATTTTGTCATCATTGTGTCAAGAGCTTCCAAGGTACAGAATTTTTGTTGCAACCTAAACGCATCTAACTTAATCAAAATTTATAAGCCAGATATATATTTTTTCTAAACGTTTAAATAAAAATAATACAAAGAAGTGTTTATTTATCTACACTTTATTGTAGACTTAAATAGAAAAGGGACTGTTTTAAAATAAAATGTAGATAAAGTTATCTATATGGTTAAGAGTAGTTGATTTGCATCAAAGATACAAGACATTGACATATTGAAGAGATTAAAAAAATGTGAATGCATTAAAAACATGTAAGATGAATGAAAAATGCTTTTAACCATACATCACCTGAATATTGGCTTGTGCAAGGTTTATCTTCATTTTTACATAAAGTTTATGCTTAACTGACTCACTGAAAGATCTCAAGAATCCTATATGTTCAAGAGATAGTGTAAAAAATTCCTCAAAGAAAAAGCTACTAGTCCTTACCGAAATATTTTAATGATTCATTTTAATTTGGTATTCTCGTCTCATATTCTATGTATTATATTTTACTCATTTTGCCAACAGTTCAAATATTTTATATTTACATATTTTTAAGCTTAGGTTAGCTTTAACTTCAATCATAACTATCATTTTTTTGACGATTTCTATACTTGTATAAGTCTTATGAAATATTTATTATTATTTATTAACACGTTTACTGCCACGGTAATTTACAGTATTCCGGTCTGAAAAGCCAATTTAATTCAATCATATATTATTAAAAACTCTAATTGGCTAGCCTGAAACTAAACTGGTCTAAGTATCAAGAACTGCTCTACGAAAAAAACCATAAACGGGTTTCGGTTTACCATATACTTACCCTTTTAAAAATTTTGTTTAAATATGTGAAAATAAATTTTCAATGAGAAACGGATTGTTTTCATTTGAACATTTTTTAATGAAAAATTATAACATAGACCACTTTTGAACGTTAACATAACGGTTGAGGTCATTTTCATTTTGATAAAAATGTAACATAGACCAGTTTAGTTCCAGGCTGGCCAATTATAGTCTTTCTTGAGTGCATTATTTAATTGTATATTTGTGCCCGAACCAAAAGCCAATAGTCAGCTGACTCAATAAATAAATGAAACAACTAAAAAAAATCAGTCCTCTGAGCTAAAAGTCATTTAGAATATCCTACATTATCACTTTATTCACAGTTCCGTATGTTTAGGTTTTAATTCCTCTATCCTCTTCAAATATTCGCTTTTCTCTATGCATCCCTCACATTCTTCACCCCAGTCGTTGAGGATCTTTTTGAGATCCCTTACTTTGAGTTTCTTTAAGTCAACGGTTTTTAAGTCTATTTCAACATCGTACCTGAGTTCGCAGATTTGTGCATCTTTTTTCTTTAATTTCTCACAAATTTTATCTGAAGGCATAGACCAAGACATTGGTTTTGACATTTCGCCAAGAATTCCAGTTGCACTTTCTTCCAAACCTCCCAAATAGTAACACTAAAATGAATATATGTTTTTTGAATTGCTGTACCCAAAATAATAGAAAAAACTATTTTATTTCTAATACTGTTGTGACCATATGGACAATATTAAGTGCTGAGACGATATTTTAAATTAATAATTTTGTACGAGTTCTGTCCATGTATAGTTATAAAGACTAAATCATCTTTAATGATACTTACAAATCGGTTTTCTTTATTCTTTAACCCTATACAAAATTGTTTAAATTTCTCCTCAATCTTCTTATGGTTTTTTTTGATATCATCATTCAGTGTGGCAGAAAATTTGTCCAATGTTTTAATACAAACTGTAAAAAATGTAAGATTAATCTATTGAACTGAATATTAAATATTTTATTTTTACCTTCACACTCTCCAGGTTTTAAACTATTTACAGCCAATATAGAAGCTAAAAAGACAAATATTACTGCCTGGATCTCCATTTTAATAAAAATCTTTGGTTCTGGAAGAAAAATTTGCTCAATAAGTGGGGTTATTTCAGAAAACTTTCAAATTTTCAATGAAATATATTATAAATTGATTAAACAATCTATATCAATAATAAATAGCACTTACACAATTGAACTAAATTGAGATTATTTTCTGAAACTTCTTTAATTCATAACACGTTAACAAAACTATAAAAACCGCTAGCTCGAAAAATTGGAGTTGGGATCTGTCAGTGTCAGCTCGTTGGCGATTTTTGATTGGTACACGTTTTTGGTGACAATGGTGTCGTCATGTAGCAGTAAATGCACGATTTACAGCTCAGTCTTCTAACTTCATACTGTCTTTGTTTCATTCATTTAAATGTTCCGGCCGTTCTTTGTTTAAATTAGACAAGGAGTGTTTTTTTAAAGTTAGGCAACTTCATATACATGATTAATTATTACAGTTGCCTAACTAGAGGTTTTCAAAGAAAAAATATTAGACCTCATATACAAGGTTTAGAAAAAAAAGTTTAGTAAATTTAATAAATTTCTACAAAATTCGAACGTACAACAGTTATACTAACATTTAACAAGTAATTTGAAGAATTATCCATGTTCTGACCAGTTGTCTATGTATCTATTCAATTAATTTAAATAATTCTTTGTTATTTTTGTTGATTGTAATTATTTTCTGTTTAAAAACTAGCAATTAGCAGTCATGTTATTTGACCCTTAATGCATGTTTAGATGATTAAAGTATGGTCTCGGTGGGGATCGTGAGAAAAGGTATTTTCAGAAATTTAAGGAGGCGATTCCCAGGAATCCCAGGCTAGTAATGTAATAGGTATACAGGGTGTTTCCAAATGACACTTACAACATCTGGCTGTAGATACCTCTCGTATAATTGGATAAAATGATATAAGGAATGAGGGGTCCAACTCGATTACTTTTCGAAATACAGGGCGTTAAAGTTTAAAAAAAATAAATGTTTTTATTTAAAAACTTTAAAACGGATTAATATATTAATTTGAAATTTAGCAGGTCATTTTTAAATGTAAAAATACTTATTTTAGTAAAAAATCATGTTTCATATCTAGATCCAGTGGCGTGCAGTTAGAACAGTATATCCCCTTTTCCCAACCATTTTCTACGCCCATGGTATTTGAAGCTATTTTTATTTTTTTTTGTATTGCTTAACAATTTTTAAGTAAAAAACGAATAACCTTTACATACCGAAAATCTTGTGGTTTTTAAGATATTTAATGGTTTTATAAAGTCTGTAAGATCTTTTATTAATGAAATAACCAACAATATTTTTCTTGGATTTCTTTAATCATTTTTTCTTAATTTTTTATAACCACTAGACTCTTGTATAGTGTCTAGTATCTAGTGGTTATTAAAAAATAAGACAAAAATTTTTAAAGAAATCCAAGAAAAATATTGTTGGTTATTTCGTTAATAAAAGATCTTACAGACTTCATACCCCTCATTCCTTATATCATTTTGTCCAATTTTACGAGAGGTATCTACAGCCAGACGTTGTAAGTGTCATTTGGAAACACCCTGTATAATGCCTAATATAGGAGGCCTAAAGAATCAAACTAAAAGAGAGCGGGGAATGGCCAGTATTGACCACGCTTTAGGTGCTAAATTTTTGGTAAAATTCTTCCATATTCTTTTAGTGGAAACGTGATCAATATTTAATAAACATCAAATTCTTGCCTGTCATAAACGGATATATGTAGGTAATATTTGATAATTATTTATGTGATGAAATGCTTTAAAAAACATAAATTGTTCTATTATTCACTTCTTTACGATTAGTAATTTTTACTCTAATGGAAAAATCCATTATGATACCATCAAATTATTATTTCTAGACATTTCTGTGATTGATCATTCGATTTATTAATATTTTTACGATCTATTATTATCTAGTCGATTTTTTTTACGTTACGTAATCAAATTCTTTTTGTTTTTGTACTTATTAAAGGCTATTACACAGCAATTATAGAATTTTTAACAACTATTATTAACGATTTTTTTGATTCTATGAAACAACGATTAAGTCATGAGATTAACAATATGTTTATTCGTTCTTTTTAAACCTATAGAGGTGATGGACAGCAAGTTAAATTTTAATTATTTATTAAAGTACTAATTAGTAGAACAATGTCAGGCGTTTTTTATTTTTGATAGGTGTGTTGTTGAGGAATGAGAATATATTTAATAGGTACAACAACTATATTCATTACAATTTGCAGTGCGACACAAAAGAACCAGGCAAAAAAAAAACAATGGGCAATTGCCCTGGGCGGACGTTCGCGGGGCGGCAAAATGGGATTGAAAAAATGATACTTTTTTATAATTACACAGTGCCAGAGAGAGAATTAGATCCGGCATTGCTGTAGATCGAATTTTGTGGAATCAGAATTATTATATTCATCTATTCAGAGGAAGTTGTACTAACTTTTTAGGTTCATTTTTCATTTTGAGAGAATGAAAAAATTAGTATATATTGGTAAAGGTATAATCTAGGTTCCTATGTTTTCACTTTTTCAAAATTTTATTTAGTTTTTTTCTAAAAATTTCATGTTTTTTTTTATGGTTTGTCCGATTTTTTTTACAAAAGAACCAAAGCAAATTTCGAAAAGTTTAGATCATAGGAACATAGATTAGATCTTTACCAACAAGTACAAATTTTTTCATCCACTAATAATGAAAAATAAACCTTGAAAGTTAGAGACTACGAAACTCTTGCATGGAAACTTTTTGCAACATTTGTCGAAAAGAGGAAATTCGGAGACTGATTGTGTTTTTGATTTTAATTTATACCCCATATTTTATCATTATTTTTCATATTTCATCTTAATGTTACACAAATTGCCAAACACAATTCAGCATGCATAGCGGATTATAATTTATTGGGTAAATATTTTTTACAATTCGTTGATCAAAGTTTAAAAACATTTGAACGCTGGGATTTCAAATGGCTGGCGCCGATTGAAAAATAAATCAAAACCAGTAGCTGGCAAATATCGATTTAAAATTTGCATAAATCATGTTTAAATATTATTGTTCGATAGATTTCCGCTATTTTTAAAATAGAATCAATCTTTATGCTAAACAATTTTTATAATATTTACTTAGAATTTGACGCAGTTCCCATATTTCTCATATCTGCGTAAACCAAATTTTAATTTTTTTGATTTTTTTGTAGATTCTAGGTCCATTTATATCAACAAACCCAAAATATTAAACTTTTATATATACAGGGTGTTTCATAGTTAAACCGACATACATTAACTGTAGATAGAGGGTACCTAGGTGATTCCAAATAACCTTAGTTACTGGGTCTAACGCCTTTAATAACCGAGGTACGGGGTGTTTCATCCATTTCGGCCAATATTTTGATAAGCCGTAACTTTAGAACCACCCTGTAGATTTCTCTCATACTTGGTACAGGTATAGTGTGTTAATAGCCCAATCCTATAGTGTAAGAACTACAATTAAAATCCTTCTTAATCCGGATCTGGCTATTAACACACTATACCCGTACCAAGTATGAGAGAAATCTACAGGGTGGTTCTAAAGTTACGGCTTATCAAAATATTGGCCGAAATGGATGAAACACCCCGTATCTCGGTTATTAAAGGCGTTGGACCCAGTAACTAAGGTTATTTGGAATCACCTAAGTACCCTCTATTTACAGTTAACGTATGTCAGTTTAACTATGAAACACCCTGTACAACCTGTACAACCCTAACAGCCAACGACGTTGCCCCTCCAAATCTCTGGGCTGGAGGCGCCCTTGAAAGTAACTTTCTTGGTGGCACATCTGCAGGAAGACTTGATGTTGATTTCATTTTCGACATTGAACGGGAAAATCCAATCTCTCACAATGAATCTGTCCAAATCAAACACGTAACGGGTCATTTCTGAAATGTTCAAATTAATTTTTTTTAAATATGTAAATGGACATCAATTAAGGATTACACCCAATTAAATATTTTAGAAACAAATATTTATCTTAATCCTTATTTATTTCGTTCACTTTAATCGGTAATTACACATATTTTTGCTAAAAACAAATGGGGTTTTTCATATTTTGGGAAAAACAAACTCCGATGAGGCTATTAATTTTAAATTGTCCTCTATATTGTCAATTTGTTAAGAAATGAGCTGTAATAGTTAAAAGAATGTTTGTAATAACAATAAAATCAGGTATAAAATTTAATTTCTTACGTATTTGGATAAAATTACAAATAAAACGAAACAAATAATTTTCGGAAATACCAATATGACTAATCGAACAAACCGACACGGCAATAATTTTGTTATTTTTTTCGCTAGAAACTAACTTTGATAATGCATCGGAAAATGTTATAATTCCAGAAAAATCCACCTGCGGCATTTGAATTTTCTCCACGTTTTCAAGCCTTCTGAGATAAAAAAAATGGCAGAGTTGGATTGTTTTAGTCGTACAGCTAATTCAAAGCTGTAAAATATTACTTAAATATTTTAAAAACATTTTCATTCACTTATAACATTTCTAAAATGATTAGTGTTGGAAGAAGGTAAATCTACTGGATTAAACATAACCCGTCAAAGATATCGTGACAGTCCCAAGGCTATGAAAAGTGTGAAAGAAAGCAGTTAGTTTAATGTAAATTATCAAAACAACAAAAAACTTAGTTATGGGAAAACGATGTCAACATCAAATTCCCTCTATGTTAAACAGTAATTTATTTATACTGGTATCTGAGAAGAAACTTTAATAAAACCAATTTTGTATGACTTACCAACGATAGTCTAAATCTAAAAAAAAATATTCTTTACAAGTAAAATCTTCATTAGAGATTTATTTTGCCAAGACTGGACTGTAATGCAATCTTAAAAACATTAAATAAACTATCAAAAAAGTACGTGGGTATTTAACCATAAATGTACAACAATTTATTGAAGCATGAACCGATATCAAATTTATTGCATAAAAAATAAGTAAAAATATTTATATTATTACATTTCTTCCGATTTTAAAATTTCTAGAAGTAGAAAGTGTGAGATCGATGACTTAAAGTAAAGGTCAAGAAGAAAAGAAAGTTCCTCCTGAGTTGCTTTTGCTAGTGGACATGTTATTGACATGAGCGTATCCTGTTTTATTTAGAAATATAGTAGTTAATAGTATTAATTTCTAATTAAATATACTTCAAACATTAAACAACACGCCTTCATTTTTTAACGCCGACTGAGATTATTAATCAAAAACTTGAGCTTCAACGACGTGTATAGGTTTTTTTACTGTTTCCTAGCGCCACTTTTTGAATCAGCACTATTAATTAAAACCCAACAGTGAATGTTTGAGTGGGGAATCACGTTGAATGTAATTTGAATCCACAATCCTTGGGGTATGAGCCCAGAGTTTTACCGCTGAGCCACCTACTCCCTTTTAAACGTTTTTAAATCGATCCACTGAGCACCTTTCGAGGTGAAGGTGTGTTTCGAAAATTTGAATTCGGTAATACTGCGCGCGTATCTATTTGTCAATGTATTATACTTTTAACAGCTAAAAATTAAGGATGTAAGTGAGAGATTCAAATATATCTCCAGAAATTGTTAAGGCTGCAAGAAATGTTACATTAAATCTGCTCCCAGAAAAATCAAAAAAGAAATATGAAAATGAATAGTCTTTTCATAAGTTACACAATCTTACTTGTATCTATGAGTGCTAGTGAAGTTGAAAATATTTGAACAGCTCAACAGTTTATAATTATGTTTAAAGAATTTTTCGGCTGGCAAAAATTATACGTACGACCATGTAGGCTACCAAATTTAATTCGTAAAAAAATCTTGTAACAGTTAATATTTTGTTGTATGTTATTTTTATATTCCGAAGACTGAGAAAGTAATTAACATCGATATAAAAAAAAGAGTCGCAATGTCGCAATTATAATAAGCTCCAAAAATATTGGTTGGGAAGTTAATGTTCAGTTATATACTACTTTTGAAAAGATGATGATTTATTTTTAAGGAGATTAAGTTTTCTAATCTCTCTAAAATCACTAGCAGGTATAAATCCAGTGATCCCACCACAATAAAAAAAGTTTTACGGAATCTGGAAGGTTTTCTAGCTGTAGGAAATCTGGAATCGGGGAGACACCAATTCAACATACCATTAATTGTACGCTTTAATGATTAACTCATGCTGATGTTTTCGTTAATTTAAACTCAATCCATTTTTAGAACTCTTACTACATAATTTTATTATTTTATTACGTTATAAATATATTTTATAATTTAATAAGTTGATGTTTTTCTCTTTTAATTAAGCCATTATTATTATTAAATTTAAATTTTAAATCTTATTTCTATGCCGAAAACAAATTCATTAGTATTTATCGATAGATCAACTTTATTTATACCTATTAAATTTATTTCTGTAAAGTATTTATAATATATAAATAAAGTTTTTATTATTATTTATATTACTATTATGTAAGGCTTCCAAATGTGATCATTTCAAGATATCCTAAATTAAATAAAAAATTCCGCATTTTTCCATACGAACAATAAAATGTTCATACCATCTTCTAGTCGAGGTTTCAACGAAGAAAATTAGTACTGATAAAGTTAAAAAATTGAAAATTTATAAACCGACTTTTTCGATTGAAAATTAGGATATTTTTTTCAATTTAAATTCGTATACAATCGAAAAATAAGTATTTTGTTGTAAAAAAAATTACAGCATATTTAAAACACAAATAAGAACGTTTTCACCAAGTTTCATAAAGAAAAATTTTGTGCGGGAGATAAAAATTGAATACGAAAAAAACCGTTTTTAGCGATTTTCTCAAAAATCAATAGCAAGGTACTTTAGAAGGTTTCAGTTTTGAAGGTTAGTTTTGGCAAAAGTTCCACGAGTTGCCACTGTCAGCGCTACAATCCGTCAAATTATTGAGGGACCTTCAATAAAATCAAACTTATTTGATTGTTATTGAAGCTCTTTCAATATACTCCTCACACGGTCAATATATTGACAGAAATCATATATGGAAGCAACACATTGACCGTCGACGCTTGAATCGATCAAGATTGAACTTATTTAAAAATATGTAAAAAACAAAAACTCCCGTAAGCACGAAATTTAAATACGAATCTATCAGACTAAAATAATATGTTTTCCGTACATTGACCAGAAACAGTTCTTCCGTTAAAGAGTCAAAGAATGTATTTTTGGAATCCGAACTCTCCCGCGGGATTTCCAAATTCTGCGCCGTCGATTACATAATAATGTTTGCCGAGATATTGACACCTTCCCTAACCACATATTTGTTTTTAATTCTCACTATCTCGTACTCGATTCGAAATGCTATATTTGACCACGGAATTTCCTAATGATCGGAATTTTGCGCTTCGTTCACAGAAATAAAAAAAAATTGTTGGTTTATTTTAAATTTGCATTTAATAGTGACTCGTTAAATAAATTGTACAAGGCTACATGGTCTGTTTTTAAATAATTGTTGCTAATTTATATTTACAAAAATAGTAATAGTTACAACAATATTGTGATTTACAATGTTTGTCAAATTATAGTATTTCTCTTTAGATAAACTTGCTAACTTTCACTTTTATTTATTTAGTCTCTAACTTTTAAGGTTTATTTTTCATTATTAGTGGATGAAAAAATTTATACTTGTTCTAAAAAAATGGAAAAAATCATCAAAAAACATGGAATTTTGCGATTTTTTTTTAGAAAAAACTAAATCAAATTTTAAAAAGTGAGAACATAGGAACATAGATTAGACCTTTACAAATATATACTTATGTTTTCATTCTCTAAAAATTAACCAGTTGAGAATGCTCTTCTAGCATTGCCATAGACCGAACAAATTGTAATGAAAATTTCACACCAACATTTTTTAACCAATAAGAAGCTTTCGTTTCAGTTCGTTACTGTAGCAACCACAAAACTTGGCGATAATATTTTCCTTCTGGGCGGTACCACAGCGATAGTATTTCTGTCAAGTGTCAAATTATAAAAATACCCCCTTCTGTTCACCGTAAAATAATACAGATTGGTTGATAGCTAATAGGATAGATTATTTTAGACCCAGTGGCGGCGATTAGAGGGAGCGTAGGAGGGCAGCTGCCCCCCCACTTTTAGAGGAATATATCGATAAATAAATGTTATGTTTATTCGACAGTAATATAACAAGACCTCGTTTATGAGCGAATAATTTTTTTCGATTTTTCCAAAAATAGTTTTGTTTGAAAACTTAACGAGTTTAATTTTCTAAAATAAAACTATTTAAGGAAAAATCGAAAAAAAAATTATTCGCTCATAAACGATGGTCGAGTTATATTTGATCAGATTATTTCTCAAGTTTAATAAGCCAAAAATAAATATTTCAACTCATGTATTTTTATTTATTAAATGTAAAATAAGCGGTGCATGTATGATGTGTTGCCTATATTTTAGGAGCTGTTAAGGAGGACGATGTAGTTTATTCGAAAAGGTAGGAAGGTGAGTTTATCAGCGAATAAATTTTGACAGATGCGGGAAATAATCCGTTTTAAACATTTCATGGTAAGAGTTATGTAAAACTTATTTGTACAAAGTCTTCGCCCCCCTACTTCTAATGTCCAATCGCCGCCACTGTTTAGACCAATATTTATTTCATACTACTAAAATCCTAGGAACATATTCTTTTGGTATATATGAAGGTATCTTACGTAAGTGTCATGTTATATATTTTACTTTCCCGGCCCCTCGCCAAGGGAAAGAATTGTGAACGCGCTAAAAAAAATTTTTGAAATAACGACCGATATATCCATTTTGAGGTCGCCTGAGACGATTAAAACGATTTCCAGATGGAAGTCTGACCGTCTGTTTGTGTGTCTGTATTCTTCCACGATAGCGTCCGCACGCTTAATCCGATTGAGCTGAAATTTGGCATATGGGTTTCGGGTGATCGGGGATTGAACCCATTAGTTTTTGGTTGAAATCGCTACACCAGGGGGCGCAGGAGCCCTATACACATCGCGAAAAATATAAGACTTAAAGATTTTATTTGATATTTAGGTGCCTCACTGGCTTGTAAATACATCCTGAAATTTGCATTCCTTAATTTTTAACCTAACCTAAAAAAATTTTTTTGAACTAAAAAATAGCAACCCGTCCAAACGCTTGATCCGATTGAGCTGAAATTTGGTATGTGGGTATAGGATCATCGCGGAATGAATCAGTTTGTTTTTGGTTGTAGCGCTATGTACATTACAAAAAAATAAAAGACCTAAAGTTTTTATTTGATATTTGGTGCCTTAAATTTGGCTTGTAAATACATCCTGAAATTTTCATTCCTTAATTTTAAAACTAAGCAATGGAAAAACAATTTAAAATCCAATTGACATGTCAAAGAAAAAGTAAACAAAATTCCTACCCTAAAAAATTGTTTTACTTTTTTTGGCATGTGAAATGTTTTTCCTTTTATAATATTTAAAATGTCATTTTTACTTTAAAAAAATTCGAAACGAATTTTTTTTTGGACTTTAAAGAATTTTAACACCAAATTATTTTTATTTTATTTTATAACTGCCGGGAAAGTCTTGTGGCGACACAACAGATTTTTTTATATTACTTTGGTGTGAATTTCTATCTGGAAATATCTCCTCAAGCATGAATTTTTTTAAAGAAGTTTCCCTCGTCTTCTTTAAAAAATTCATGCTTTCGGAAAAATTTCTGATAGTAATTCAAGCTTTATATAGTGAGATTACAAGTGACAAATTTTTGACAGATAACTGTGGTTTTTTAAATTTAATTTTACCAGGTGATATTGTTTTAGCCCACTGAGGTTTTTAGTTAAATAAGCATTTTTTATTCATAATTTTTTTGGAAAACTAATTTTACTGAAAATTTTTTAACCAATAAGAATCTTTAGTTTCAGCTCGTTACTGTAGTAACCACGAAACTTGGCGATAGTATTTTCCTCATTGGCGCTAGTATTTCTGCCAAGTGTTAAATTATAAAAATACATCCTTCCGTTCAAAGTTTCCCTCGTCTTCGACTCGCTTTCTGAAATATTTCCGATAGTAATTCAAGCTCTAGGAAGATTACTAGTGAAAGTATTCATAACATTTTAGATTGACAGTTCTTATTCTAATCAACGCAGCCAACTTCAAAATTTTCATATTTTGGACCCCATTTTGAAGGTGTTCCCGAAGAGGTACGGAGGGGCACATCAAACCCTAAGCTCACTTTTTGATGCTCTACCAAAATCTGAAGTCAGAATGCTAACAATAAAAACATAGAAAGCAAGAAGCCTGATAGGTAAGTTTGGCTGTGGGAGTTTCTTCTTTGGTATCCCGGGCAGTGGTCGTAATCTTGGTTTCCATGGCATATATGGAATTTCACACAGAGTCGTACATGTTTTAGCACTTTTTTAAATATGCTAATAACACAATCATATTTTTTGAAGGGACCAATTGGTGCACTAGCAGAAAACGATTTTCTAACTTGTAAAACTTATAGAATCTAAAATATTAACAGCTCTTGTACTTGTGTGTTATATACTAAACATTATTTTAGTGGTTCTAATATACAATCCCATTTTAAAAATATCAAAAATGTTTAGAAACGCCGCTGTTTTTGTTTACCTAATATTGATCCTGGAATGTATAAATAAATAATGGATAAAATATCTTATTGCCGTTTTTTATCAGTTGACAATAGCAATATTTATTAGTATTAAGGAAAAACCCCATCTGTAACCATCTCGCATCGATATTCCAAAATTTTATTTTAGTCAGTGGCGTACTAATTCGAAACGAATGGAAAAACTGAAATATTCTGACATATTTTTATAAATGCACATCTCGTTCTACATATTACTAAACTTTTAAAGTAAATTCAATTAATGCAATACATATTGTCATTTTCATAAGCCATAACTTTGGAAACACCCTGTAAAGTTCTTTCATATTTGGTACAGGTACATTGTTTAAATAGCCTAATCGTACAATGCAAGAACTAAAGTTAAAATTCAGATCCGGATTAAGAAAAATTTGTAAAAGTTGATAATCTCAAAAATAGCACCCTGTATATCAGATTCTTTAAAATGTAATCGGATACCTATTTGAAAAAAAAAAAGAAAAAAGATGTGTTATTGCCGAAGCTTACTTGATAGTTTAATAAGTTTTGTATCCGGAAATAATCCGAAAAATTAAATCTGTATTTTTTGTTTGTAGAACGCTCTTGTGCACTTATAAAAATATTTTAGTATAACACATCTTTTGTTTTTTTTTCTTTTTTTAAATAGGTATCCAATTCGAATTCGAATTAGTACGTCAAGAATTAAATTTTTGACAAATATACTACATATATAGAATTTTGTCACTGTCACTGTCAAGAACATTGACTAATGAAGAGATCAATCAGTATGGCTTCAAGCCTGTTATGAGTGTAGATTTTTTTTTAAATAAAAGTTGTTACATTTAATTGTAGGCATCTACAAATGTAAAATTATACAAGATGATTCATAAAGGTGCAGTAGCTCAAAAATTATGTTAATGATTTGAATATCGACTAAAATAATAAGTGGCATTAAAATAAATCGATTGATATTGAGGTAGACGTTACAGATTTGAATTTTCCGTAAAACATTCTGTTGTAGTTTGATCCGTCTGTCTTTAAAAATGACAAAATTAGTACTTAACTATTTTGTTAGACGTTAGAAAATATTTATTTGTTAGCTAACGACCAAATAAATCTATTAACTAATAGCAAAAATTTCAGGAGTTTGATCAGTAGAAATTTTCGATTTATGCGATTTTGATGGATTTGGATTCTTTAGAATGTTGTAGTGTCAAATTTGATAAACGGAAGTGTGCAGATGTCTGTTTTCTACGAAAACACTTTCGAATTATATAGAAAATGTCTGCACCGCATCTGCACCTGAAACAACTACTCCTTGGGCTCCATAGGTATTGAATTACATCAGTCCAGATGCGTGTTGGAATCCAATCTTTGCCTATGCCAAACAATACGTGAGAGTACGTATTCAGGGCGAGGAAAATATGATCTATATTAGTTGAAACAAAGTTTAGAAAACCTATAAACAAAAATGTTTGATGAAATATTTTCTCGCTCTGCCACTGTCCGAAAACAAAAATGAAGATAACACCTATTGTGCTTGTCGTCTTTCGGGCGCCAAGAGATTCCCAACAAGGCCGCGACTCGGCCTTCTGACATCCGCATTTCGGTTCTTTCGTTGATTATTGTCACTTATACAATCCACAAGCCTATTAAGAGTCAAGAGTTCAACGAATATCCGATTCTGGTCAACTTTTTCATGGCCAACGCGAAATTATTCACATTTTTGTGCAAATCTTGGACATAAATGACGCGCCTCCTATGACTAGTGCGCTAAAATAAATTTTATTTTAATTTTTCTATAATTTAATACGAAGATAAGGAACTAGATTTTTTTTAATTAACGGGGGTCTTTCTGTTATACTTATTTTTAGATGTATTCCCGTCGTGTGGTTTGTAGGCGCCCTAGGCAAGGCTTTAATCGGCGCCCCCGGTAAGACTCATAATTTTGTTCGGGGGAATGATACCCTAGCTCTTTAGAGCCACTCCATTATCGACCACCTATGGACCCTCGTCGACTTCTTTTGGTGTGACTTTGTTGTTTCCAAGATCCAAAATCGAACTTACATGTTCATGATACAGTTCAATGCCGTTGATATCAGACACTTTGGTTGTTTTGTCAGTTAAATGTCTTTTAAGGTCCAAACAAATTTGTTTTAGATCTTCTTTTCCTGAAAGTTGAGCAACATTACTCAAAAATCCCCTCACTTGTTGGTGTTCTTTTAACGCAGGTCAATATAATTTTTTGTGATATTTTTTGAGCTTGTACAGTAGTATACGTAAGTTGTGCTTTCTAGGGATAAGCTCGGATGAGTTGTAAATTCAATCTGATACATTAAACAATAAAAAAATAAATGACTCCAGAATTATAGAATAATATTATTTTTCAACACCCGTACTTTAATAATACACTTATATGCCCATAATCCGTTTCATAATGAGATCCATTATGATACAGATTTTTCATAACGATACAGATTTTTAATCAATAGAAACCCATAATTTTTCAATCAAGCATGCTGTACATTTGACGTTTCTCCTAGATTCCTATGTAATTGTTGTATTTGTCAAAATCAGTAGGTATTACATCTTCGTAGAATATAGCTAAACTTCGATAATTATATTATCAAAATGTCTGATATCAGCGATATAGAAGAATTACCATCGACTCCTCGACACATATAGTAGAAAGGAGAAAATGCAGTAAAAAATATTGTGCCCCAAAAATCTAAGAAAGTGTACGAAAAAATATATCAACGGTTTATGGACTGGAGAAATACAAATAATATTTCGACATTCTCCGAAAATGTTTTGATTGCTTATTTTCAAGAATTGATAGAAACTATGAAATCATCTAGTACATGGACACATTATTCAATAATACAATATAATATTTATAGTTCTTCATTATTTATCGGGTGTAGAAAAAATAGCGTATGTAACTCTCATATAATGGTTATTAATACACGAGCATTAACCGGTATACGAAACGATATAAAACGATTCAAAATCAACTTAAAACCCTATGGGCCAGTCTTTTACCCTATCAAAAATAAAATTCGACTTAGCTTTTAACGAACAGTGTTAAAAACAGTTACGATCGTTGATACTGATGATAAAACTCTGTATGCCTGTTTAAAATGAGCGCGTCTCTGCATATTTAATCGGAATTTGGAATTTTAACGATTCAGACACGGGTCAGTATCACCTCAACATTTTTTACTAATAAGGCGACAGCATTCTTTCGGTTTTGTTTTTTGTTTTTGTCGCCTCAAAATTATAAATGTAGTTTATGGAAACGGAGGTGATCTCATATGTTAGATAACGTAAATTATTTTGTTGTTTTTAAATGTCCATTAGACGTTGTAGTTTAGGAATGATCGGAATGCCTTAAAACATTTGTATTATGTCAATTAGAAAGTAGGTAACTAAGTACTGCAAATACTCTTCTCTCTGGAAGTGGTATTAATATCCAGAGAGAAGAGTATTTGAAGTATCACGCCACTATGAACTACAGAAATGAATAATTAAGTACTGATTTAGGAAAAGTTTTAAGAGAGCAAGTGATACATCGTATATTGAGAGAGAAACTCTCTGGAAAGCGAGGATTACATTTGCTGTTGTAATTGTACACATTTATAATGGCGTCTTTAAAAGCAAAAAAGTACTAAGCAAAGAGGTTTCTTTGCTTTCTTTTTAGGGATAAGGCGATCTTTCGTAAAAAATGTTTGTTTATACAGTGAACATTTCGTCTACTAACGCTCATTTTATAATTACGCATAGTCAAACGAACCCAGCAAACAATTTTGATCGGCCTTATGCCGGCCCAACATATGCTGGCCAGGTCTGGCCAGCAGCACCTGTAGCCGATGACGGACCGGTGAAGGTAGGTCATTCTGACCATCATCAGGGCCAATGTTAGCCAACAGTGACTTTTTAACGACGGGCCTTCGAAGGCTCACTGCTGGCCAACAGTGTCTTTTGACGGGCCTCTGCAAGGCCAATGCTGGCCAACGGTGTCTTTTGAATGACGGGTCTCTGGAGGCAAAACGGTGGAAATCATTGATGGCACTGTATAAATACTGCAATGGAAGTTACCTACTTAGAGGGTTGGCCCACTGTGAATTATACTTTTTGAAAAAGTAAGGAATTAAGTTTTATATATTTATAGTGAAAAAAAAGTTCAAATTTCCCTTAAGAAATCGTACCAAAATGAACTTGAATTCGTAGAAAAATATCACAAAAAACTGGAGAACGATGAAAATTTATAGTTTATTTATACTTATTTAATAAATAAAAAAAAGGAAACAACAAATAAAAACAATTCTTTGGTTTAAAAGAAAAAAAATCACAAATGTTAATAAATATATAAAATAAAGGAAACAACATAAAAACAATTATTTGGTTTAAAAGAAAAAAATCACAAAGGTTAATATTATACGTACTGGGAAAGTTGGAAATTTCGGTTTCTTTTTCTTTGATGTAAGTATTTTCTAAAAAATAAAATGAATTATTATACAATATTTTAGCCTACACCAGACTTCTTACTTTGCCTTTTTTTATTTGTTTTGGCTTTGTTTTATTATGATCAAAAATTGTTGGGCCATTTCTTGTGTCATTATTCACAAAGTGGCAAGAACAAACCAAAGAGTATATATCCAGAAGGTTCTCTATCTTTGCGCATAAAAATAAAAAAAAAATTAAAAAATTCACTCTTTTCTTATGAAACTTTTTACCTAAGCAATACAATCCATCGTTTTCTTTGACAAGGATCTTTGGGAAATGTATATAATCTACATTTGTCTCTTTCACTGTAGTGCTTGCAATAATTTTGCAACAATAATTTTTCTGAAATAAATATACAAATATATGATTAATGAACCAAAAATGAAACTCGAAGTTGTCTCCACAACATATATTTATAATTTTAAACCCCAAAGTTAGTAGGGATGTTAAAAACAAGTTTTAGCAAAAGACTCTAAAACTGTTTCAATACAAAATTCAATTCAACCAAGAACATGTTTCGAACATAGAAATGTTCATCATCAGTTGATTTAACAGGAACCAGGAACCATATTACAACTTTAAAATTACATTTTTTCAACGTGCCATGCCTTTGTAATATTGTTCCTGTTAAATCAACTGATGATGAACATTTCTATTTTCTATTGCCAGCATGGCCAGCATTGGGCCAGAAGAGAGCCAGAGATTCATTGTTTGCTGGAAAGAGGTTGTTAAATAGTTGGGGTGGTATAATAGAAAATTATGTAATCGATCCATATTTTTTTGAAACAACAGTGAAATTTTCTAGGAAATTAACTACATAAAATACTAGATATACTAAATATACGTAAAAAATGTGATCACTGGACAGGCTACAGGTTAATGATACGTTTCCAGAGAGGTGGATTGGAAGAGGAGGTTCCATACGGTGGACATCAAGTTCGCCCGACTAAAGTGTGGGGTTATGTCAAGAATGAACTTTATAAAGTGCCTCCTAGAACAAGTCATGAGATAACAGATAGAATAAGAAAAGTATTTCGTAACATTAAAGAACAGTCGCTCAGAAACGTTGCTAGATCTTTTGAAGAACGTTTGCAACATTTCATAGATATTGGAGGAGGTCACTTTGAACAGCATTTAATCTCCTTTTTATAAATTTTGTGTATTTAACGTCAACTACTGGTAGGTACAACTATAATAATAATAATAATCTTTATTCAATTCAATAAATACAAAGTAATACAATAAATACAAATACAAATGAATAAAGCTGATAAGCGATAAGTGCTACTGCACTTGTTTCGCAGAAGAAAATATAATACTATAATAGTAAAATAACAATAAAAATGATATGAAGAAAAATATAATATATAAAAAATATAAAAATATAAAAATGTGGGAAAGTAGATGTAATTGCGAAGTGTCTCAATAACACTTGTTTGCAATATTTATCACACAAGTATAAATAGAAATAATTCACTAAAATACATATAAAATAACTAGAACTAAAAGGAGTTAAAAGAGTATGGTTAGTAATGATATAATATAAAGTAAAGTAAATTTAGAGTAAGTTAGTACACGAATACAAGTACTCAATAACATATTGAAGAGAAGTTATATACTTACTTACATAATATATTAAAAGAATTAAATTAAGAATACTAATTTTTTGTTTTTTGTTTTTGTTTTTTGATGTCAACTGTTGTCAAAATATTTATTTATTGTTGATATTTTAGATTTAATGATGAATTGTCTTAGCTGCTTTTTAAAGGTTTGTGTAATCGTGAGTGATTTAATTGTATCAGGGAGCGTGTTATATAGTTTTGGTGCTAAGAATGTGTATGATTTTTGTGAAATTGATTTCAACATAAACGGTGTAACATAATGATGTCTTTGTCGGGTGTTATGTTCATGGGACGGGAGGGTGGACCTGTGCTTATTTATATGTAATGATTCGAAACTTATATAAAATGGGTCTTAGTTTATTAATTTGTTATTGTGATGTATCCATTGTTGAAGTAAGAGATCTATAAAAAACGATTTTTGTGACATTTGACCTTAAATATTGTCACGTATCCCAAATATAGTTAAAATATTTGCGAAAAGTCAAAATCTCCTTAGAACAGTTTATTTATCAAAACTATAATAATACAAGTTTATTTATATAATTAATCGAAAACCCAAACATCTAACCAAACCAGGTCGCGCCGCTAAATTTCGCTGATGTGCAGAATCACGAAAGTCAAGGTTGGGTGGCTCAAGCACGAGCCTAACCTAGACAGAAAAGTAGAGCAATTTTACCAAAATAATGATTCTTGCACATTCAGCTATCTTTGGTTTTAAAAACGTTCCAAGGGAAAAGAAGACGGTTAGTCGGTTAGTCGGTAGTCAGGTAGTCGGTTAGTCGGTCCTTGGCTACGAAGGGGGTCTCCTACCGAAAAGGTGACCGCCAGAAGGAAATTCGGCTAGAATAAAGAAATTCAGGTTTAAATTAACTACACACATAAAGTAAGAAGTAATAGTCCGCGAGTTACGGTCCTGGTTTGGGAACGAGAACCTTCAGCACGATAGGGCAAATTGGGAGAAGCGTGACCAGCCCTTTGCCCGACATGCTTAGGTAAGAGATAATTGTTAGCATTTTGTCATTTATTAATTTATATTTATCTGAAGGGTGACCCAATAAAGTTGTATTTGTTTTGTACTTCTTGTTTTATTTCTCAGAGTGAGTGGTGGTACTAAAGAGTAATAACTGCTAAGTGTTCAGGGAGAGATCCCCATAACTTCGTAAAGGTCGAAAAGGCGTTTCGCCCTGGATACGTAGCAGCGACACGTAGGCCCAAAGCGGACCAAAGCGGACACGAGATTCTATGAGACTTATAAGATAACTTATAAAATGCAAAAATAAAGGTTTATAGCTTATATAACCGTACTATATAACTACTTAAGTTTTAAAAATGAATAATAGACAATTATTCGTAATTTAATCAAATATTTCTTTGTTTACCTTTCGATTTACGTACACACACATTTCTGAACTTGGACGGATTAGTCTTAACCAAAAGCATAAATTACATAATTAGAATACAACAGAAATCAAGTAGACAATAAACGAACGAACAGCTGAAGGTAAACCTCCATCTTCGTATCTGACTGATCGTAAACATATAAGGAAGTCGGAAACAATTTTTTTCAAAAAAAAAATCCCCATGAACTTTGACTTGTTCCGGGCACGGGTTGATATTAATCAATAAGGCACAATTAACAACAGAAGAAAAAAACAAACAAGAAACATTCTCAAGACTTGATAAACGTATTGTTTATTTGCCAAAAAATGGGCGTAGGAACAAAGTTACAAAACGTATTTTTTTGGCAGTTCAAGTTAACCTAAAATGTTCCTTCACTTTCTAATGAAATTGTTTACGCGTAAAAAAAAATACACGTCAATTGCCTTCGGCAATTCACCTCGGCTGCAAACTCTGGGCTCAGCTATAATAAGAGATTTCTTACCCTGGTTAGATAATATACTTTTTAAAAAACTATTCATTCATTTGTATTATCAGTACCAGATATTCGAATACCTTGTATCTGTATCTATCCCAACTCTGCTATTTTTACCGAATCATTTGATTATTGAATTGTATTAACTAAAAAAAAACTTGGTCAAGGTTTATTGTTATCCTACATCTTAAATCTTAGAGCCTGCCCATCAGTTACTGCTTGATTGATCTCAGATTTGTTACACAATAAAATTGTTTAATGTCATCTTCATTTAATATACATGAGAATCTGTAGGTGTTATCACGGCCGTTGTCGACCTAGGCCTATTTACATTTTTCTTTTCAAATCAAGATATATTTGATTTTTATTCATCGAACTTCTCTGATTTGAAAAAACACAATGAGAAAGAATGTGATTTTAACCAAATGCCAATAATGTTTAAGGTTTCTACTAATAAATTCAAATATATTACAGATTAACGTATTAATTTGGATAATTTCAAGATTATTTTAAGAATTTTTTTGAAAATGTGGGTATAATATTTTCAGAGTACGAACCACCAGAGGCCCCACTCCAGAGGCTTGGGGGGGGGGACAACGTCGAATGTTAGGATTAATATGTATACGTACAGGCTAGAAATTTGGAGGGACGCTTTCAGAGAAGCCTTTCCCTTCACTCCAGACGACTATGGAGTCGTTTTAATTTTGGACTTTATTGAGAAACATCCTCTCATTGCCGGACATTGGGGGAGGGGGAAATTGCCCCTACTGCCCACCCTTGGAGCCGCCGTCGGGTAAGACTGATTCCTCAATGCCTTTGCTGCAACTGAAATAAACAATTGCAAAGTTTTTGCGCTGACACAGAAACATATTTTTGTTACATCCTGTATTTTGTAGGAAAACTAAAAATTTTACCATATATAAAGATCTGGGAACATAGGATTTTCAATGTATTTTGGACAAGAGCTCACGTAGAAGTCGACCAGAAATCTGCGCGAAGACGTATCAACTATTCAATTGAACCACTGTTCCCCTTCCGGCCTCGAGCAACTGGCACGTGATACTTGCCACTCAGTCTACTGAAAGTCAATCGCAGTAGTATTAAGCCGTTATGGAAAAAGGAATCACATCACTTATTTTCAGAAGAGAAATTATTTGTTACGTTTATTGCAGCAAATAATTTCTCGCATACACTGGAACTTCGGCGTCGCAAAATCTGTTCCTGAAAGTCTCACATACACACCTCCTTTCCTAACATTTTCGTACTGCTGCCGGTCAGTGCTAGTAAGCTAACGCAGACATGCGCTCTGCTATCAGAGGGTAGGGATACAACAATGTAGAGTGGTTCAATTCTACGTGAGTTCTTGTCTAAAATACATTGAAAATCCTATGTTCCGTTAAAATTTTGCCAGATCTGTATAAGCTGTAAATATGCGTACCGATCAATAAATAAAAGATTAAAACCGAACAATGTTGAATTTTGCAGTTAATAAATTAAAAGTCAAGTTAAACACATCCCACAATGATTTATTTATATCTCTGGCCTTCCACCGTGACACTATCACCCATAAAATCATGGAAGTACTGGAAGTAAATATAAATAAATAATCGTACGGTTGTGTAAAAATCAGAAGTACATGTCTTTTCAGTCGGTATTGCAGGAAACGATTAAAGCGATTAAGAGTATCCTTGACCTCAGCGATCGCTTACTTACTTCCTGCATAATTTTTATATTCTTCTGCACTGTCTGCCATCTGTTTACAATGCAAGACGTTCAATGTTTAAGAAGAGAGGATTTTTTTAAACTAATATATTTCAAATAGTTCTAGAATGGCGATTTCACATTTATTATTCGCTATCGATATGCAAAATGTGTCATTTTGTCACAGTGAAAATAGTTATTTATGTATCTAGCGAATTATAAGGGCCCTAATTACCGAAGGTAAAGTTTTCGTCCCTTGGTACATAAATAACTATTTTTTACTGGTACTGTAGTACAGGGTGGCCAAATAATAATGCGAGGTACTGTATCTGGGAAACTATCCATCTTAGAGGCTTGCGGAAAAAAAGTTATTACTAAAAAAATGGCCGCTAGGGGGCGTAGCTGCAATCTTGAATCTAAGAAAGTGATGTTTCTGCGAATTCCGCTATATTAACCTAACAAAAAAATATCTGATCTTTAAAGTAGAGGATAATCTGAACCTTTTTTGTTTGACAAGTTTTGCTGTATCTCTAAAAATATAGTGGTGGGGGGTATTTAAAGGTTTCAGTAAAAAACACCCTGTACATTCGAAACGGCTGAGCCGATTTTAACAAACTTGAGCTAGTTGAAAAGTGCTATTGCTACAAATGTTATAATATTTGAAGTTTTGTTAGTTTCACATGTCGCCGCCAGAGAGCTTTTTTCGACATTCCGACAGAAATGGTTAATTTTCTCAAAAAAATTAAATGCATTGGTATGATTTCTTTTTCATGAAAAAGTAGCTAAATAATGCCTAATAAAGCTCGCGAAAACCGCATCTCGATATCTTGTTCCTAATCTAAAATTTAGGCCAAAGAAAATTTTATACGGAAATCCCTTAAATTTTTATTTTTTAAACTAATTAATTCCTTTTATTATGTAAGATGTGGCCCTAAAAAGTACCGATTTAAAAAAGAAAGGTTTTTAATGCCCGTAAATCCTCTAAATGCTGACATCATGCTCTATGCATTGCTGAAGCCTCTCATCGGTAGACAAAACTACAGCTTCAATTTCGGCTCTCGGTATGTTACGTAATGCATTACGAATCCAGTTTTTCTCTCTGGTCGTAGGTTGAGTCTGAAAATCAAGACAAGTTAAGTCTGGTGATCGCGCAGGCCATGGAAACAGACTTCCTCTTCCAATCCACCGCTGTTGTAATACTGCATTAATATGCTCTCGCACAATAATAGCATAATGTGCTGGGAAACCATCGAACTGCAAAAACAAGTTTTGACGTGTTTCCAGTGGCACATCTTCCAACAACAACGGTAATTTATTGGCCAACAAGTCAAGAAACATATTGCCGCTTAGGAATTGCTCGAAAAAATATGGCCCAATAATTCTGCCTCCCAGTATGCCACACCACATATTTAAACTCCAACGTCCTTGGTGCTGAACTTTACGCAACCAATGCGGATTTTCTGCAGACCAATAATGCATATTATGCAGATTTTAAAGGTGGCTTCATCAGTCCAAAGAATTTGAAATAAAAATTATCCATTATAGTGCGAGAGCATATTAATGCTGTATTACAACAGCGGTGGATTGGAAGAGGAAGTCTGTTTCCATGGCCTGCGCGATCACCAGACTTAACTTGTCTTGATTTTTCAGACTCAACCTACGACCAGAGAGATATGAAAAACCGAATTCGTAATGCATTATGTAACATACCGAGAGCCGAAATTGAAGCTGCAGTTTTGTCTACCCATGAAAGGCTTTAGCAATGCATGGAACGTGATGGTCAGCATTTAGAGCATTTAAGGGGGCATTAAAAACCTTTATTTTTTAAATCGGTCCTTTTTAGGGCCACAACTTATATAATAAATGGAATTAATTAGTTTAAAAAATAACAATTTAAGGGATTTCCGTATAAAATTTTCTTTGGCCTAAATTTTAGGTTAGGAACAAGATATCGAGATGCGGTTTTCGCGAGCTTGTTTAGGCATCATTTGTCTACTTTTTCATGAAAAAGAAATCATACCAATGCATTTAATTTTTTTGAGAAAATTAACCATTTCTGTCGAAATGTCGAAAAAAGCCCTCTAGCGGCGACATGTGAAACTAACAAAACTTCAAATATTATAACATTTGTAGCCCAAGAATAGCTCTTTTGAACCAGCCCAAGTTTGTTAAAATCGGCTCAGCCGTTTCTAATATGCAGGGTGTTTTTTACTGATACCTTTGAATACCACCCACCACTTTATTTTTAGAGATACAGCAAAAATTGTCAAACAAAAAAGGTTCAGATTATCCTCTACTTTAAAAATCATGTACATTTTTTTAGGTGAATATAGCGGAATTCACAGAAACATCACTTTCTTAGATTCGAGATTGCAGTTATGCCCCCTAGCGGCCATATCAGAAACTTGAAAATATTTTCCAGGTTTTTCTCTTGGCCGTTTTAGTAATAAATTTTTTTTCCGCAAGCCTCTACGATGGATAGTTTCCCAGATACAGTACCTCGCATTCTTATTTGGCCACCATGTACTTTTTTACTTCCTATCTGAAAAACCGTTTCCTCTACGTACAATGCCATGGCCAGAATTCCATTTTATTTACACCAACATTAGGCGCTCCAAAAGGATCTGTTTTTCAAATTATTCATAAATGATATTTTTCAGGGTTTCGAAGTCAATTATTTATTATAACTGTTTGAATGATTGTGCGACTTTACTTTAGTAGATTGAGTAATTAAATGCTAATAAGTGCTCAATTGTAACATTCACTCAAAAACAGAATAACATCACTTCTAATTACTCAATTGACAATGATGTGCTCCCTAGATCCCATTCTGTTCCCGACCTTGGTATTACCTTCGATGATAAATTATCTTTTTCAACGCACCAATGAATGTTCAAGGGCTTTAGGTTTCATTGTCAGAAATAGAGTCGTGATTTCACTAATAAGAATACACTGCTCCTGTTATGAAATAACAGAGTATGCATCTATCATTTGGGTCCATATAATGTTCATTCAAATAGTCTTGCCCGAAATATCTCTCCTTCAAGGAACTTGGTGCCTACTCTGCTATAGGAATACCGTTGTATTTGAGTAAAGTACTTCTCTTGGAAGTAGAAGGAACACAGCTGCTCTGATTTTTCTTTATGAGGTGATCCATGGCCAAATTGACAGTAATACTGTTTTGACTATGCTCAATTTTCATGTAAATTTTATTTGTACCTGTGATTTTCCACCCTGTAAATGGATTTCAGTTGGGTGGTGTAAAAAAAGAATGACCCTTTATTAAACAAACTATTTATTTCATTTTAACGTAAAAAGTGGAGTTATAACTAGAAAAATGATTCCTTAGCACTGTAATCCAAAATTTCAGAAATTAAAACTATAAAAAAATTATTAATTATTACGAATCATTAATTACTTTTCGCGGTATTTTGAGTCACTGCCCATATTTAGTTGTGAGTCGAGAACCACTCTGTAACTTCACCGAAAATTGTCCAAAAAAAATTGTTTGTTTTGGAATGGTATACTATTAGTAGCGATGACTGAACGCTCGAATAAAAATGCCATTTCAATTCAACATTGTTGATAATTAATAGACGTTTAGTTTTTTTATTGGCCATTATCAGATGCCATGATAAATCATGCAAAAATTCGGCAAGTTTTATTTCGAGGTCTAGAGTAAAGATTATAATAATAGATGCGATAAACGTGAAGGCGCTTGGCAGAACGAGTAAATAATTTTTACACACTTCAAATACTTTCTCATTTTGATTCCTTCAACCTGAAAATGTGTACACTTCCTTTTCTTTCAGAATTTTAATTAAACTTAAAGAGCTGTATTCTACAGAAATAAAATTGCGAAGTGAAATCTATATATTCTTTTTCTTCTTTTATTCTTCTTCTTTAGCTTCAAGTTTGTCAATTTTGGAAACAAGACTGCAGTCCTTTCTTACTCATCCAAATTTGTTTTCTCAGCATGTACCAGATTTTTAATTTTCAGTACATCATCAAAGTTTTAGGTCCACAATATTGGCATCAGCGCCATCAGCATGGATACTTGGGGCACTGAATATGTCGTATTCATGGAAAGGTTTTATTCAACTATAATTTTTCGTTTTTTCGTTTTTTACCAAATATAGCGTTGTCAGTCTGTTCCTCTGACTGGCAAACAATTTTCCCAGTTTACATTTGTCTTATAATTTTTTTTTTTAAATTTCGTTAGGTAGAAGAGTTCTGGTCTTGAAAATAGTGCCTTTATTTACAATTGTATGCTATTATGTCATTATGAACTGGCAGTTGTTTGTTATTATTATTATTATTACAGATTTAAATGACTTCTAAGCCTATATACTTTTACTGGACATACCATCGGCTGTCAGCCTGCTAGGTATTTATTTGTTGTAGAGTAAATTGTATTTTGTGATTAATAATAAAAAATGTGATAGATTGTTCCTACTTTTTTGTTTTTTTTTCACAGCCACAGTTTTGTTTACTACGTCAAAATTCTTAGAAAACTTATTAATATAAAATAATGAATGCAAACTTTTTATTATTCAGATCAAAAAAAAGAATTTTTATGACATCAACAGACCATTTTGATGGAATAAATTAACTAGAAACTACGATTCAGATACTAGAGATTGTTTTAATTAATATATCACAACTATATCATGATTTATAAATCACAGGACATAAAA
Organism: Crepidodera aurea; assembly: GCA_949320105.2. NCBI lineage: Eukaryota > Metazoa > Arthropoda > Insecta > Coleoptera > Chrysomelidae > Crepidodera > Crepidodera aurea. The sequence goes on from OX439475.1 coordinate 42,899,970, forward strand.
AACATTTCAAATTACGTAATATTTGTGTTATTTTACTCTTTTGGTTCATATAGTATATCATACAGAGTGGCAAAAATTGTAGATAATTGTGTAAAACATACGAGTCATTAGTTAAAAAGAAGCCAATTACCAATATATTTCTCTCTAAAGTCTTTGACACGGTTTGTCATCCAAGACTGTTAGAAAAGTTGGAAAAATATGGAATTCGTGGAGTAACTTACAAATTATTTGAAAATGAATAAGTGCCTCATGAACATCGCTACAATTTTTTGACATAACAGAATCAGTGACTACATGTCTCCAAAATTTGTATCCCACAAAAATTATAAAACAAAATTCAACCCAGACATTATAATACCAGCACATATCTTCTTCATCTTCTGTGATGGGTCAAAATCAAACGAGGATAAGGATACAGCCATCTTCTCTGAGGACCTACAAAAAAGTATTCCATTGGGTACACTAGTAAGACCCTTTTAGGATGAAGTGACAGGAATAATAATCCAGTGTTCACTTTCTAAGCAAAAATGACTCTTTATTTGCCTATAACAATCACAAAATTAGCTTAAGGGTAATAGAGGGGTACCATGAAAAGTTGCAGATATCCAAAGAGAATACCAGATGGATAAAAAGACACGAAAGTACTAAGTGAATAGGTAAGCTGGTTAAGCAAGACTCAGAACATCCTCTTATAGCACTGGAACCTGTATTAGCATTGATTTACTCAGTGGTCTTGATTTTTTTAATTTACACTAAATTTTTTGACCATCCACATACTGCTAAGGATATAACCATTGGTGAAGTAATTGAAAAAAGTAAAATTATGATATAATTTTATTTTACATTGAATAGTAACTTAATTACCTATTTAAAAGCACTTATACTCATAAAAACTAATAATAAATTAAATAGTGTCCTTTAAAAAAATGTTCCTTGAGAGACGGGTGAAGCTTTATTACTTTTTATTTTAAGGTTATCTTACATCTTGTTCGTATATTCTGTCGCCATTCTGTTGTCCTGACATAACGCCAGAATCTCAATATCTCTAACGTTCAGGATGTCAATGTCTCTAAAGAATGCAGTTAGAAATAAAAAAATGATAAATTCTGTTATTTTTTTATTTACTGTAGACAAAATTAAGCTTTTTGTTACTGTATTTTTTTATATACGTTATTGAATAATTTAGAGGTATTACTATGTCATTAATTTAAATTTCAAGGTGTATACATTATTGAAATAAATAAATAAATGATTATGTGCGAGAAATCAGATAATACCGAAAGTTTGACGTCAATGACCAGTAAAGATTATGAATTATTTTATATTTATGTATTGTTATAACTCTTGGCGTGCTATTATAAATAATATGTCTACAGGTTGAACGGAACTAATGGAAAAATTACAAATTGTGTTCTTATAACCAAAAACTATTTTCACAAAGTGTAAGGAAAATTTTTCTTTCACCAGTAATCAAATTTCTGCTTTCTATATAATACAGTTAGGCTTACAAAATCTATATAGAGTCATGTGCTTAAATTAAAGATGGTATTAACCAGAAAAAGGTGATCATGATCTTTAAACCAGATAAACCAACCTAGGAAGTTGCATCTTAAAGTTCAACACCACTTTTAGCCCAAAACAGAAGAAGCTAATTCCTTATCACCAATTCATATTTAGGCTTCAAAAACTTAATAAAGACAAAGAAATCATGTACACAGTGAAACAGAAAATTGGAATATCTGGGTCACATTATGAAAAACGAGAACAAATACAAATGAAATGCATAGGAAAAGGTCCAGGACAGAAGAAGCATTGGCAGAAGAAGAATATCTTGGTTAAAGAACTTAAGAACCTGGTTTGAGACATCCACCACAGGACTGTTCAGAACAGCAGCTAATAAAATCATCAACTAACAGATAGGCACTATAGAGAAAGATTTTGAAGAAAAAAGTTAGCTCTTCTAAATGTAGCTCAAGCTTTCTATAAACTTCAAACTTCGCTGGTCACTGCTTCCACAACAGTACTCGCAAATTCTTCAGTCTTCCATTTCAAGTAGACGTTTAGTCAAAACTAGAAAAAATAATAGTAATACTTAGTACGTTTTAAACTCAGCGTCCTTAGGAGCCCTATACCCCTAACCATTTGGAATATTTAATTATAGTGAACCCAATGCTTCCTTCCCATTTCTATCGGTGGCTTGAATTTCGTGACTCCTCTTGCCTTTCATCGTTCAACATGGTTATTTTTGAAGAGTCCTCTTGCCTTCTACTATCCGAAATCGCTGATTTCGGAAAGCCTCCATGCAACTCCCCATCCGGGACGATTAATTTTGATGAATTCCCCAGTCTCTCGTTACTCTGGGTGCTTAATTTCGTCTTTAGCCTCTTTCTATTCGGACTGCATATTTCCGAAGAATTTATTCGCCTCTCACATTTCTGGGAGCTTGGTTTCGGTGAAACCATTTCATGCTTACTCCCCTAGATCCCTTTATTGTTTAGAGACAATTTCTAATTGCACATTTCACAGATTTGGAGATTCGTTTGATTCTGACTTAATAACTGAAATTGGTTACCAAAAAAATGACAAACAATTGCCAGTAAACTAGGCTATAAACAGTCGGTCTCATCGTCATCAATTATTTCTTTGGTTTAGTTGATATATGTAGACGAATTTTCACTCCAGCCCAGCTTAACGATTTACATACAATTATGTAATAAAACCTATGCCACTCTACAAATGAATAATAAAAGAGAAAATTTGAAATGGTTGTTTACTAAAAACCACAACTAATTTATTGCACGTGAGATTCATCGCGTCAGCTTGTATATTGACATCGTTTTGCAAAACCCCATCTACAGTATGGTATATATCCGCTTTCTCTTTCTCTAACTTTTTTAAATGTTTAATAACTAGTTAAAAACACGTATAACAATAGCCAGTAACTAGATAATAGAAGTATTTTTTATTAGTAGTTACATGCAATACATAGAAAAGTTTTTGATATACGCTTTTGCAAGAGATAGATCAGTGCTTCAACTGTTATTTATTATTACATCGTGCCTACTACCTTATTTTTTTGACGAAACGTTTGATTTCACAAGTGACGATTTTAAAAGCAACTCAGCAATAAGTAAATCTCGACTAATTACAACTTTATTTAGGGTGTCAAGACCCATCGAAAACAACCATTTGTTTTTGGTACAAAGGATTCAACTCCGGTCGATCTTATCTCAGTGATTAATTTTGCGAATATCGACCTTTGACATCAAAAACACTATAACTCATTGATACAGTGAAAAAAATGATTGAAGAAGATAGACATGTGACATACCGTGAGATTTAAGCTTCTTTGAGTAAATCCATCAAATTTTACATGATCATTTAAACGTCAGAAAGTTCACGATGGATTTCTCACAATAGCACGAACTCAAAAACAAGCTCCAATTAAACGATGTCAGAAAACAAGCAAACACATCAAACTTCTGTATCGGTATTTCAAAATGAATCGAAACAAAAATTGTTCGTTGAACACCAAATTCTTTCTATAAGCTAATTATACCTTTATGACATTTTATGAATGAGCCCAACGAACAATTACTCAACAGAGATACTTTTTAACTACTTTAACTGCTATTTGAAGATGAAACCATGTCCATACCACACAATTACTTCTAATCAGATAAGATGGTTGTTAGATATATCTAAATAAATAATAAATGAATAATATTTATTGATCCTTGAAGACATTATACAAATGTATAGGACAGGTCATTAAACCAATATACAGGGTGTTTCCAAATGACACTTACAACGTCTGGCTGTAGATACCTCTCGTAAAATTGGACAAAATGATATAAGGAATGAGGGGTCCAACTCGATTACTTTTCGAAATACAGGGCGTTAAAGTTAAAAAAAAATAAATGTTTTTATTTAAAAACTTTAAAACGGATTAATATATTCATTTGAAATTTAGCAGGTCGTTTTTAAATGTAAAAAGACATATTTCAGTAAAAAATCATGTTTCATATCTAGATCCAGTGGCGTGCAGTTAGAAGGGTATATCCCCTTTTCCCAACCATTTTCTACGCCCATGGCATTTGAAGCTATTTTTATTTTTTTTGTATTGCTTAACAGTAACAAGTAAAAAATGAATAATCTTTACATACCGAAAATGTTGTGGTTTTTAAGATATTTAATGTTTTTATGAAGTCTGTAAGATCTTTTATTAATGAAATAACCAACAATATTTTTCTTGGATTTCTTTAATAATTTTTATCTTATTTTTTAATAATCACTAGATACTTACAGACTTCATAAAAACATTAAATATCTTAAAAACCACAAGATTTTCGGTATGTAAAGGTTATTCGTTTTTTACTTGAAATCTGTTAAGCAATACAAAAAAAAATAAAAATAGCTTCAAATACCATGGGCGTAGAAAATGGTTGGGAAAAGGGGATATACTCTTCTAACTGCACGCCACTGTATCTAGATATGAAACGATTTTTTACTAAAATATGTATTTTTACATTTAAAAACGACCTGCTAAATTTCAAATTAATTTATTAATCCGTTTTAAAGTTTTTAAATAAAAACATTTATTTTTTTTTAACTTTAACGCCCTGTATTTCGAAAAGTAATCGAGTTGGACCCCTCATTCCTTATATCATTTTGTCCAATTTTACGAGAGGTATCTACAGCCAGACGTTGTAAGTGTCATTTGGAAACACCCTGTATATAAATACCTATCTACGAATAGATAAAAGTACAAAACTATAGATAAAAATATAAGAAATAAGAAAAACAAATAAAATACACTTAAAATTATTCATCAGAATAACTAAAATCATTTTCTTGAAGGTATTCATCAACACTATAGTACACCTTACTAAGTAATGTTTTTTATCGCTGTCTCAAAGTGGAATTTACTCAGACATGGGGAGGGGTTTTTGGTGGCTATGTCGTACGATTTTTTAAATAGTATCCAAATGGTGAGATGCATTTCGTTTAATAAAATTAAATTTTTTTCTTCCTCCACTTTTTATTCTCCCAGACATGACTAAAATTATTCAATATAAACTCTAAAATTAATAAAACAGGAGCCGATCTTTATTTGGTAAGACGCGCTCCTCCTTGCCATATTAGTCAAATCGAATATGACATTTTCGATACTCTTTTGTTTGGGCATTAGATCTATCGCTATTTGTTATTGTATTTCGTCTTACGAAGCCTCATAAACAATTATTCATATTTCCTTTTTTTATAAGTATAAAGGTCAATAATTTAATTTGCTAGAATAGAATCGTACAAATGAATGAAAATAGTTTTTTTTAGAATGTTTTGTTTACACTAGTTATACGTAAATTAAATCCTACAATAGATAAGTAATTAAAAAGTACACATTTAATAAATTTATTGATCTGCCTGTGCTGATTTAAAAGCAATTCTGATAATATAAGTTAAATATACAGTGCGAATCATAAGTGTTACCCCCCTATCTAACTCGTTACTGGACTCTTGTTAGGAAAATCGCCGAGACAGGTCAACTTTTGATTGCTACAATGTATATTTTTGTATGAATAGTTTATCACTAATTTCATCCCTTACTGGAGGGGAGTAACCCGTTCGAAAAATTTTAATAGCATGGGGTGGTGAGTGATAGCTCATTTGAAAGGGGGTTTTATTCTCTATTCAACCGTGTTTTTTTTTAATTTTTTTTATTTTTACTTTTTTTTACTATTATTTTTATTTTATTTTTTTAATGTTTTTTTTTTTGCAAAACGTCAAAGCTGAAACTAAAAATTGACTTTATTTTTGCCAGGAGGTCAACGGGGAACATTTTAAACATTTATTGTAACTGTAATTGTAGTTTAGTTGCCTTCCTGTTTGTGGTGTTTTGTTATTTTTAAACATTAATAACTCATCACGTAATAAAGCAAATTTAAAATTTTTTGCACGGTTGAATGGAGAATAAAACCTCCTTTCAAATGAGCTATCACTCACCACCCCATGCTATTTCAATTTTTCGAAAGGGTTGCTTCCCTCCAATAAGGGATGAAATTGGGGGTAAACTATTCATACAAAAATGTACATTGTAGAAATCAAAAATCGACCTGTTTCGGCGATTTTCGTATCAAGAGTCCAGTAACGAGTTAGATAGGGGGGGTAACACTTATGACCCGCACTGTATAATTTGGGTGCTAATCTATTTATTTTTACTTTTTCTCTTAAAAAAATCATCTAACTCAAGGAAATTTTGGTCCTGACCTATTTATTTTCATTTTTTCTTTTAAAAAATCATCTAACTCTACGTAATTTGGATACTGAGCTATTTATTTTTACTTTTTCTCTTAAAAAAAATCATCTAACCCAACGAAATTTTGGTCCTGACCTATTTTAATATGAAAATTACACCACAAAATACGTTTTTCTGTGTATAGTTTTACATTCTCAATAATTAAAATATGACATTATTTAAACAATAACTTTCATTACAGTTTTATTTTTAGCAAACAGTGTGGTTGTAGAAGAAGTATAGTGTGCAACAGGTATAGAAATGCAATTTCTCACTCTGACAACTCCTACTTCTTTTATGATAAACCTCATTTGCTCTATTATTTATATTTTCTAAGGAACTAAACCAAATGTATGAAGCCCATTTATCCTATGAGTACGTCAATGGAGCATTTTTACCACTAATTAATTTGTCTGGCCACAGGACACAATAAAAATTGTTGTTTTGTTTCAGTCTCCTAAAGCGTCAAAACTAATTAGTTAGATTGACAAAAAATCGTGTTGAGAACACAACTAATTTATTGCACGTGAGATTCATCGCGTCAGCTTGTATATTGACATCGTTTTGCAAAACCCCATCTACAGTATGGTATATATCCGCTTTCTCTTTCTCTAACTTTTTTAAATGTTTAATAACTAGTTAAAAACACGTATAACAATAGCCAGTAACTAGATAATAGAAGTATTTTTTATTAGTAGTTACATGCAATACATAGAAAAGTTTTTGATATACGCTTTTGCAAGAGATAGATCAGTGCTTCAACTGTTATTTATTATTACATCGTGCCTACTACCTTATTTTTTTGACGAAACGTTTGATTTCACAAGTGACGATTTTAAAAGCAACTCAGCAATAAGTAAATCTCGACTAATTACAACTTTATTTAGGGTGTCAAGACCCATCGAAAACAACCATTTGTTTTTGGTACAAAGGATTCAACTCCGGTCGATCTTATCTCAGTGATTAATTTTGCGAATATCGACCTTTGACATCAAAAACACTATAACTCATTGATACAGTGAAAAAAATGATTGAAGAAGATAGACATGTGACATACCGTGAGATTTAAGCTTCTTTGAGTAAATCCATCAAATTTTACATGATCATTTAAACGTCAGAAAGTTCACGATGGATTTCTCACAATAGCACGAACTCAAAAACAAGCTCCAATTAAACGATGTCAGAAAACAAGCAAACACATCAAACTTCTGTATCGGTATTTCAAAATGAATCGAAACAAAAATTGTTCGTTGAACACCAAATTCTTTCTATAAGCTAATTATACCTTTATGACATTTTATGAATGAGCCCAACGAACAATTACTCAACAGAGATACTTTTTAACTACTTTAACTGCTATTTGAAGATGAAACCATGTCCATACCACACAATTACTTCTAATCAGATAAGATGGTTGTTAGATATATCTAAATAAATAATAAATGAATAATATTTATTGATCCTTGAAGACATTATACAAATGTATAGGACAGGTCATTAAACCAATATACAGGGTGTTTCCAAATGACACTTACAACGTCTGGCTGTAGATACCTCTCGTAAAATTGGACAAAATGATATAAGGAATGAGGGGTCCAACTCGATTACTTTTCGAAATACAGGGCGTTAAAGTTAAAAAAAAATAAATGTTTTTATTTAAAAACTTTAAAACGGATTAATATATTCATTTGAAATTTAGCAGGTCGTTTTTAAATGTAAAAAGACATATTTCAGTAAAAAATCATGTTTCATATCTAGATCCAGTGGCGTGCAGTTAGAAGGGTATATCCCCTTTTCCCAACCATTTTCTACGCCCATGGCATTTGAAGCTATTTTTATTTTTTTTGTATTGCTTAACAGTAACAAGTAAAAAATGAATAATCTTTACATACCGAAAATGTTGTGGTTTTTAAGATATTTAATGTTTTTATGAAGTCTGTAAGATCTTTTATTAATGAAATAACCAACAATATTTTTCTTGGATTTCTTTAATAATTTTTATCTTATTTTTTAATAATCACTAGATACTTACAGACTTCATAAAAACATTAAATATCTTAAAAACCACAAGATTTTCGGTATGTAAAGGTTATTCGTTTTTTACTTGAAATCTGTTAAGCAATACAAAAAAAAATAAAAATAGCTTCAAATACCATGGGCGTAGAAAATGGTTGGGAAAAGGGGATATACTCTTCTAACTGCACGCCACTGTATCTAGATATGAAACGATTTTTTACTAAAATATGTATTTTTACATTTAAAAACGACCTGCTAAATTTCAAATTAATTTATTAATCCGTTTTAAAGTTTTTAAATAAAAACATTTATTTTTTTTTAACTTTAACGCCCTGTATTTCGAAAAGTAATCGAGTTGGACCCCTCATTCCTTATATCATTTTGTCCAATTTTACGAGAGGTATCTACAGCCAGACGTTGTAAGTGTCATTTGGAAACACCCTGTATATAAATACCTATCTACGAATAGATAAAAGTACAAAACTATAGATAAAAATATAAGAAATAAGAAAAACAAATAAAATACACTTAAAATTATTCATCAGAATAACTAAAATCATTTTCTTGAAGGTATTCATCAACACTATAGTACACCTTACTAAGTAATGTTTTTTATCGCTGTCTCAAAGTGGAATTTACTCAGACATGGGGAGGGGTTTTTGGTGGCTATGTCGTACGATTTTTTAAATAGTATCCAAATGGTGAGATGCATTTCGTTTAATAAAATTAAATTTTTTTCTTCCTCCACTTTTTATTCTCCCAGACATGACTAAAATTATTCAATATAAACTCTAAAATTAATAAAACAGGAGCCGATCTTTATTTGGTAAGACGCGCTCCTCCTTGCCATATTAGTCAAATCGAATATGACATTTTCGATACTCTTTTGTTTGGGCATTAGATCTATCGCTATTTGTTATTGTATTTCGTCTTACGAAGCCTCATAAACAATTATTCATATTTCCTTTTTTTATAAGTATAAAGGTCAATAATTTAATTTGCTAGAATAGAATCGTACAAATGAATGAAAATAGTTTTTTTTAGAATGTTTTGTTTACACTAGTTATACGTAAATTAAATCCTACAATAGATAAGTAATTAAAAAGTACACATTTAATAAATTTATTGATCTGCCTGTGCTGATTTAAAAGCAATTCTGATAATATAAGTTAAATATACAGTGCGAATCATAAGTGTTACCCCCCTATCTAACTCGTTACTGGACTCTTGTTAGGAAAATCGCCGAGACAGGTCAACTTTTGATTGCTACAATGTATATTTTTGTATGAATAGTTTATCACTAATTTCATCCCTTACTGGAGGGGAGTAACCCGTTCGAAAAATTTTAATAGCATGGGGTGGTGAGTGATAGCTCATTTGAAAGGGGGTTTTATTCTCTATTCAACCGTGTTTTTTTTTAATTTTTTTTATTTTTACTTTTTTTTACTATTATTTTTATTTTATTTTTTTAATGTTTTTTTTTTTGCAAAACGTCAAAGCTGAAACTAAAAATTGACTTTATTTTTGCCAGGAGGTCAACGGGGAACATTTTAAACATTTATTGTAACTGTAATTGTAGTTTAGTTGCCTTCCTGTTTGTGGTGTTTTGTTATTTTTAAACATTAATAACTCATCACGTAATAAAGCAAATTTAAAATTTTTTGCACGGTTGAATGGAGAATAAAACCTCCTTTCAAATGAGCTATCACTCACCACCCCATGCTATTTCAATTTTTCGAAAGGGTTGCTTCCCTCCAATAAGGGATGAAATTGGGGGTAAACTATTCATACAAAAATGTACATTGTAGAAATCAAAAATCGACCTGTTTCGGCGATTTTCGTATCAAGAGTCCAGTAACGAGTTAGATAGGGGGGGTAACACTTATGACCCGCACTGTATAATTTGGGTGCTAATCTATTTATTTTTACTTTTTCTCTTAAAAAAATCATCTAACTCAAGGAAATTTTGGTCCTGACCTATTTATTTTCATTTTTTCTTTTAAAAAATCATCTAACTCTACGTAATTTGGATACTGAGCTATTTATTTTTACTTTTTCTCTTAAAAAAAATCATCTAACCCAACGAAATTTTGGTCCTGACCTATTTTAATATGAAAATTACACCACAAAATACGTTTTTCTGTGTATAGTTTTACATTCTCAATAATTAAAATATGACATTATTTAAACAATAACTTTCATTACAGTTTTATTTTTAGCAAACAGTGTGGTTGTAGAAGAAGTATAGTGTGCAACAGGTATAGAAATGCAATTTCTCACTCTGACAACTCCTACTTCTTTTATGATAAACCTCATTTGCTCTATTATTTATATTTTCTAAGGAACTAAACCAAATGTATGAAGCCCATTTATCCTATGAGTACGTCAATGGAGCATTTTTACCACTAATTAATTTGTCTGGCCACAGGACACAATAAAAATTGTTGTTTTGTTTCAGTCTCCTAAAGCGTCAAAACTAATTAGTTAGATTGACAAAAAATCGTGTTGAGAACACAACTTTGCTTTCTTCTCTTAATTGGTCAATTATTCACGCCAAGACAATGTTTTTTTTTATTTTTGATAAGCTCCGGTGATCTTTTTGTTGTATATCTATTGTTAATGAACTTGACATTAGGAAAAGTTTGTTATGATTAAAATGTTCCCATTATTGTTTATAACAAGGTTGCATTTAAAATGGCCTGTGGAAAATGGATAATAGGAGTTCGTATTGTAACAAAAAATTAAGAGTATGGATAATATATCTGGCAGGTGAACAATTGAAAAATGTTCATCAAAAAAACTTCCCTCATTTTCGCAGTCATGAACATTTATCAGATGAGGGCCTATATTATGATAAAACAGCTTAAAATACAATCTGGCTGATGTGGAACACCACGAAAGCCTTGCCAGACTCGTCGAATGATCGTCAGGCGTGCTAAATTCGGGAAAATAAGTATACAAAAAATTATTTAATTTAATTTTCTCTTCAATATAATTTTTTATAGCGTCATCCGTTTTCTTTCGGCCTTCCCCTGATTCTCTTTATATATTGTTATGATGTTAAAATGGGGCAAAATTTGGAAGTGTATTTTAAAATAAATTATATCAAAAATTATGTGAAAATGACTTAAAAAAAAAGTGATAATGAATCACAGGATGGTTTGGTAGTAAATTTGGAAGAAACATTAAGGATTGCTGAACTAGGGGAGACATCATGCCAAATGGGAGAAAGAGAAGACACTGGCACACAGAAGAGGGAAGAACAACAATGCAACTTCCAGGAAATGATGAGATGTTTTATGGAGAAGATGGAAAATATGGGTTAAAATATAGAAAATAAAATGGAAAGTATGGAACAGAACATAAATCAAAATATGGACCAAAAAATGGGAAATATGAGGCAAGACATCAAAGAAGATATGGGTCTTATGAGACAGGACATAATGGAAAATATAAAACAAGAAATAGAAATAAATATTAAGAAAAACAGAGAAGAATTTATGGAAAGAGTAAATATAATTGAAGAAAATTGCATGAAAGAAAATAGACAGATACAAGAAGAAGTAGTAAGCAGCAGAAAAGAAGTGGACACAATCGGATTGAGAGTTCACCAGGAATATGATGAAGTTGTCCAAAGAATAGAAGAGGTGAAACAAGATGTGGGAATTATGCCTGTTGCAATACAGGGGGAACTCAAAGAATACGAAAAAGAACTTAAAGTTGATGTTGAGAAAATGAGTAAAGACAATCAAGAAAAATTGAGAAAACTGAAACAAGAAATAGATGAGAATGGAAAACAAATAAGAAATATAAAAAGGAATATTCAAGAAGGAAATATGACAGAAGAAATGTAAGAAATAACAGAAAACAGAATCAGACAACTGGAAGAAAATTTAAGAAAGGAAATGGACAGCCAAGTCAGGGAGAGAGTTATTATCACTACAGGAACAACTCAAGGATCAACTAAATTTGATGGGTATATTAAAAGATTGCATCCTAAAATATTTCTAAACATAATAAGAAATAAAATTGACCAAAATTTAAATATACAGCATTTGAGGGAAGCAATAAGGGAAAATTTGAGTGGTAATGCACTACTATGGTTTGCCAGCAGGGAATTGAGCATGAGGAATTTTAAAATAAAAAAAAAGGACATAAGTTGAAGATTAAAATGGGACAAAATTTGTAAAATTCGTTGAATTTTTCTTATTCATTACTTTGCAAGAAAAGTTCAACGAAATTTTAGGGAATGTTGTTATGATGTTAAAATGGGGCAAAATTTGTAAGTGTATTTTAAAATAAATTATAGAAAATTATGCGAAAAAGACTTAAAAAAAAAGTGATAGTAGTGTTGACATGTTTTTGAGTTTGAAGTTTATGTTAATGATATTTAAGATGTCAGATGTTAAGAATTTAAAATAAAGATTAAAAAAGTATTTAGAAGAATTTCATTGCATAACAATATATATACTCTAGTTTCCCACAAAAAAAATATGTTCTCTTGCATACTTTTCAATTTTCATGTATCCTTACGAGCCTAATTATTTTTCTCCTGTATATCTTGGTACAGACTTTGTTCCAAGTTCTTTTCTTATTAGATGTACAACTTTGCTTCTAAATTTTGATTTTCGTTATTGATTTATTACAAATGTTTATTTTTCTTAACATTGAGGTGGATCGTCATAATTTTAAATTAGAATTTTTAGCTTGATAATGTTTACCTCAAGTTTAAAGGAAAATTACAGAAAAATACTTGAATAGGTCAAATATGTCATGGTCTCTATTACCATTAAATATTAAAGACATTTTACCTACGTAAATAATTAAATTAAAATAACAAAATTTTCCATACGTAAAACTTTAATTTCCTAACTACTATATTTACGTAAATATAAAAAATTACTGATAAATTATAATTGAATAGTTGCTGGAATATTTTGTCCATAAGTTACCTTCAAGGTTTTTAAATAATAGATTTTTATTACAAAATATTTTTGAAATTAATTGCCTACCTAAACTTCTTTGCAATGTCAAGTTCATTGATTACATAAATTTATCAAAGAACACAAGATTTAAAAAAATTGACACGAGAAAACGTTTAAGACCGGATTAAATAAAAAAAAAAATTGGTACTTAATACCAGTTTGAACAAAATCAACAATTTTTATTTTCTCTGTATTTCCAGCAAATGTTTTAAAAGTTTTATACTTGATTTAGATGTTACGCAGAATTTTTAATTTTTAATTGTTTAATGCATCTATTCGGTTCAAGAAATTTCGATAAATAACATGCACAGAATTTGGGAAGGATCAACCATTCACTTGCCCCTTGCTTCTGATAGCCAGAAACTTTTATTTAACATCATTTAGTAGGGTGTGTAGTAGGTACCTACACTTCCCGCCAAATATAAGAATAATACGTCAAATAGTTAATAGTTTTTTTTCTAATACTTGACACTTTATACTGTTACTATGGTCCATTATAAAACTATCACTTTAAGTTGTCAATGGTAACGTACTTTATAGCTATTTAAATTACGCTTCCACATTTAACATTTATTCAATAAAAATTACAATTATGAAAATGGAAACTACCACTTCCGAAAAGTGGTTTAATATTATTATTCTTGGCCCCCACATCAGCATCATTGCTACAATTTCCACTTTTTTGTGGATTGTGGTTGCTAACTTCCACATTAGCAAATTTTTCAATATCAATATTTTCCTTGGCTTTTAGAGTAGCCATTGAATACACTGGCCACAAAGAAGCCGGGCACAATTTTTGGGACATTTAATACATTTAATTTAGTCTAAGAACATCAATATTTTTGTTAAAACAAGGGACATTACCCTTGTATCAAGATACGCCAAGATAACGTCTTCCGTCACTTCATGTACCCCTTTTGCCGACAAACATTTTATCTAGTTGCAATATTTCCCATTAGTAATGAAACACCCTGTATATCTTTATCTTGCAAGGATACTTCTCTACTATTTTTAAAATACTCAGGGAATAACTGTCTCCAAAATTTGAAATATAAAACGTTACCTTAAAAATAGCATTTAATAGAATAACAACAAAAAAATTTTTAGTGTTAAATGCCATTTATGAAACATTTATTGCCGGTATTTCCAATCCAAAATCTTTGAATTACACAATCTTTAATCTCATGATATAGTATGCACATAAAAATGAAAAAAAAAAAAAGAAAACAAACAATACTATAAAAAACAAATCGTTAGAATTCAGAAAATATGATGCCCTCTGGCAATTTGAAGCCATTTATTAGGATAAATATTTATATGTTGTTTAAAAAACTTGCAGGTTCACTGATTAAAATTCTCCAATCTATGCTTTCATCAAAATCTTCAAGGATTCTTTTAATAAATAGAACACTTTGAGTTACCGAAGATTCAAAATTTTACCTCTTCCCTAAACCCCATAAAGAAATAAAAAATCCTTCTTATCTACACTTTAATGATTGTCTAAAGGCGGCCATATACGTTACCTGACAGGTTTACCTGTACCTACTTACAGAACTGCGTAGGTAGATCGGAGACCCGACAATACTACAGACGCTCCGTTTTCAGGAAACGGGTCTTTCGTCAAAAATGTTTACTAATTGTCTCGTTTTTCCTATATTTTATTTGACCCCAATTTGTGTAACGTTTTGGTGTTTCAGTTCTGGCTCCCTGTTCTGATTTTACTGATTTTAAATACCCTAATTCTTGAAAAATTCTTATCAGTATGTGGTCGGAAAATTCAGTAATAAATTAAGAAAAATCAAGTAAATATCTAATTGTTTTCTACCAGACTTCAAATTAGTCAATCAGTTGAGAGTTTCTTTCCTGATTTGTTACGTAAAAACAAATTAATTTGATTCCTGCTTTAAACAAACAACAAAACAAAAATAAACTTATCCTTTCTGAAAACCAGAATCTTCATTAAGTAAAAATATTACCTTAACCCGATAAGGACCTGCATCGTCACATATTACGAAACCAGAAATAAAATCTAACAAACAATTTAGTAGATTTGCATTTTTAATGAAAAATATCATCGCGTTGACGTTAATATGAAGATTCTTTGAATAGAAACAATATTTCTTATTGTTGACTATTTTATTGGCGTCGCGTATCGGTATTCTCGAAAATAATACCATATTTTGCATAATTCAAGAATGTCGATTCGAATTTCATGGTTTATAATGCAAATTTTTATCGAAATTTTTACTTTTGTTCTTTCTTGGTGGATTCCCATAATAATCAAACTTGTAAAATATGAATAAATTAAAAAATTAATCCCTTCTCACCTTTTTGTAAATGGTGGGAAGGCCAGGAAATATCATTCAGCAAATTCAACAGCCATTTCAAAAGATCATGCTGGAAAGAATGAGTAAAGGAAGAAATAAAAAGTAAAAACAAGCAGGATAACCAAAAAATAGTGGAGAAAGAAGAATATATCAGAGTAAGAATGTAAAATGAAATCTTATAAGTCATTTTGGAAAAATTCGGTGCCGGGTAAATAATCAATCGTTATAATAGTTGATACTTGTTGTTCATAATGCCGTCCAATCTCTGCTCTCCGTTGAAGAGAAAGAGTCCTCTCTGTATCTGTAGAGCAGGGAGGGTAAGTTAGTCCCACAGCACTTAGGCCAAATTTGACCCATTGTACATCTTCCCGAGGAGTTGTCCTCCTAGGTCATCGTCCATCCTGTCCTTTCCAGGAAAGTCACTAGGAGTCATCTCCTTTATATCGGCAGGTGTAGGCCAAGACTCACCGAACACGCACTCCCTCATTGACGATAACTCCGGGCAATCGCATAGGACATGATTGACCGTTTCGTCTTCCTGTTCGCACATCCTGCATAGAAGTGTGTCCACTAGCCCCATTGTATGGAGATATTTCCTTAGTTGACAGTGGCCAGTCAGAAATCCTACTGCTAGACGTAGGTTTTTCCTGGTCATCGCCAAGTATTTCTTCGCCGCCAGCTTTCCAGGGTCGCCCAGGGTGCCCCTGGCAAACCTGTATCCCTTGATTTCATCCCATCTCTTTAGAGTCGTCAAGCCATAGGCGTCGCTAGGTCCTAAAAGTCCAGCCGCTTCCCTGGCTAAGGAATCGGCAATCTTCCATATCAGCGATACTTTGTGATATCAAGAATGGAAGGACCCACAGTCTCTTAAATGCTGAACAGCAGTTACAAATGTACAGGAGTTTTGAACCCTTCGATTGAGAACAATTAAATAATATTTCTCCAAATTTTAACCCCCGTATGACTCAATTAGGGGTTGAATTTGGAAAAGTATCTTCTTAATGAATTTCTACTGAGCTACTAAATTTTATATTTATAGCTTCAGCGGTTTAGGCTCAGCGAGTCAATGTTACTGTCAAGCAAAGAACTTTGATAAAATGACTCACTCAAAAGTTTAAATTTAATAAAAAATATTGTAAAAATAACCATTGGAATTTCTAATGGAGATCCGTTTCATCGACCAAGATCAAAGTAAGAAAAGAAAAGAAGGATATGCTATAAAATGGGATTGTCCGATAACGATGAAAAAAGTCCGCTGTAAACTGTAAAAACCCGGATTTTTGGACTTTTAGAATTTTAGTAAACAAGTTATATCATTGTAAAACAATTCCAAAAATTTTTGAATAGAATAGAACATGAAGTGGGCGGTATTTTTATTAGACGAAATCTATTTTAAAATCAAAATATTTATTACTTCTCTTGTATTCGCTATCGATAAATCTCATTTTATTGTTTTAACTGTAAATATTTTTGTGGGTAGTTATTTATGCCAAAAAAACACAAATAACAAAAAAAACTTTTTATTTATTAACAATTTACCTTATAAATTCTAACAGTCAAAGTAACAACTGAGCTTTTGAATAGATAAGAAAAACATTATCATACGTTACAAAAATGGTCTAAATGTTCTTCTTTATGGATATTAAAAACTTCATTTATGACGAAGTATAAATTCTCTTATAATATGCAAATGTGCTATCCTTAGAATCGTTCCCAGAAACTTCACAAAAAATATGTGGACAGAGCTAAGTCAATTTTTTCGATTTTATACATAAAAAGATGCTTGTAAAAAATTTTTCAATAAATTTGGGCTAATGCTTCGGAGATATGTGCCAAAAACGGCATTTTTGGTATTTTTCGAGTGGATTGCTTCACTATTTTTTAAATATCTCCGGCTCTAAGAGTCGTGGAAAAAAAAATTGGAATTACCGTGATGAAGTAGAGTATCGATCCGTATAGTAGGTTTTTTTTATATGCTTCCTAACCTCAAAAAACCAATTCGCGCACATTATTTTTTTTTACTTAATTGGCAATAAGTAACCAAAGAATCCTCAAATTTTCTTAAAAATTGGAGAAAATATGTATTTTTATGTCGGGAAGACATGGTAAAAATTAAAAAAAAATATATATATATTTGTCCAGCCAAAATCGGCATTTTTCGAAAAAAATTGAATTGGCCGCCATTTATGGAAAAACAATAGTAGAGAAAAATTTTTTATCTTAAAAAGAAGGATTTTCTTTCTTTATTTAAAGTGCCCAATTTAGGGAATAATAAAAATTTGATTTTCATTTTTTTCCAATTTTTTTGTCGCGATATTTATGCTTGATTCTCTTAGAAAAACTGTAGTTCAGTCCAAAAAATGTTTAAAAAAGTCAGATTTTTATGAGGGAACGTATCAGTATAAATCAATATAAAAAATGAAAATCGAATTTTTTTTTATTATTCCCTAAATTGGGCACTCTAAATAAAGAAATAAAATATTGGATTTTCTTAGACAAAAATACACAGAAAATCCTTCTTTTTAAAATAAAATTTTTTTCTCTACTATTGTTTTTCCAAAAATGGCGGCCAATTCCATTCTTTTTCGAAAAATGCCGATTTTGGCTGGACAAATACATTTTTTTTTAATTTTTACCATGTCTTCCCGACACAATAATGCATATTTTCTCCAATTTTTAAGAAAATATTCGAGATTTCTTTGGTTATTTATTGCCAATTCAGAAAAAAAAATAATGTGCGCGAATTTGTTTTTTGAGGATAGGATACATTTTTAAAAACCCTACTATACGGATCGATACTTTACTTCATCACGATTCATCACTCTTAGAGCCGGAGATATTAAAAAAAAATCTGTTGTGTCGCCACAAGACTTTCCCGGCAGTTATAAAATAAAAATTAAAAAAATTAATTTGGTGTTAAAATTTTCCAAATCAAATATTTGGTATCCCAAAAAAAAATTGGTTTCGAAACATTTGAAATATGTCAAAAAAAGTAAAATAATTTTTTAGGGTCGGAATTTTGTTTACTTTTTCTTCAAATGTCATTTGTATTTTAAATTTTAAATTTTTTTTCCATATGCTTAGTTTTAAAATTAAGGAATGAAAATTTCAGGATGTATTTACAAGCCAATAAGGTACCAAATACCAAATAAAAACTTTGGGTCTTTTATTTTTTTTTGTCATGTACATAGGGCTACTGCGCCCCCTGATAGGACGATTTCAACCAAAAACAAACGGATTCATTCCGCGATGATCCGATACCCACATACCAAATTTCAGCTCAATCAGATCAAGCGTTTGGACGCTACGGGTTGCGATTTTTTAGTTTAAAAAAATGTTTTTTTAGGTTAGGTTCAAAATTAATGAATGAAAATTTCAGGACGTATTTACAAGCCCGTGAGGCACCTAAATATCAAATAATATCTTATATTTTTTTCACGATGTACATAGGGCTCCTGCGCCCCCTGGCGGGGAGATTTCAACCAAAAACTAACGGGTTCAATCCTCGATCACCCTAAACCCATATACCAAATTTCAGCTCAATCGGATTAAGCGTGCGGACGCTATCGTGGAAGAATACAGACAGACAGACAGAGAGACGGACAGACTCAGGGGACCTCAAAATGGATATATCCGTCGTTATCTCAATTTTTCTTAGTGCGTTCACAGTACTTTCCCTTGGTGAGGGACTGGGAAAGTAATAGTGAAGAAATCCACTCGAATAGTACCAAAAATGCCGTTTTTGGCACATATCTCGCGAAGCTCCAGCTCAAATTTATTGAAAAATGTTTTACAAGCTTCTCTTTATGTATAAAATCGAAAAAACTAAAAAAAATACCTCTTACATCCATTTTCAGAATATTTTCGTCTAATTTCACTCCACTATATCTTATGAAATTGTCTAGTGATCTGTTTCGATAGTAAATTATTATTATAGTTTTAAATTTAAATTAAAAAACATTTTTACTTTATAAAAGTGGTTTTAATATAAAAAAAGAACAATTATTCTTCTTATTACTTAAGCTCCCACGAAGGGATATCACAGATTTATAAATGTCTTTTATCATGAGTAATTTTACTTATATTTATTATTTCATATTAAATAAAAAGCAAGGAAATGGAAACTTTTGTCTTACCTTTGTATGCCATATATATATATATATAATGATAAATAAAAATCGACAAAAATGTTCGATTATGACAGATCAATCCTAATGTAAAAAATTGTAAAAATTGATATGAAAAATTATTATAACAAAATTTTATTTCCAGCCCGGCTGATGACGCCTTAAGGCGAAAACAGCACAATCTTCGAATGCAGGATCAAGTACAATTCAATTATTTTTTTTACCATAAGCTATTATTCAAATGGGTAATTACTAGGTAAGTATTGATTGGGACAAATGAGTCGCGTAGGTGGTATTTGACAGCTAATTAACTAAATTATATAGCAACGTAATTTATTATATTGCATTTGTCTGAACTTGATTGTTAATAACAAATTATATAAAAAAAAACGCCTATTTTGCAAAAAAGAAATAAATCAATTTGTCTTCTTGAAAAGAATTTTTCTCTAAGTGGTCAGCAATGTATTATCAGTACAGATAGTACAATATGTACATAATGTAATACGTTTTTTACAAAAAAAATTAAACTTTACATTAAAAATAACATCAGTCTTGAATGAAAAATCAAGCTAGAGAATAGTGGAACAAGGCGCTGGTAATGACACAGATCAAAGAGTTCAGTAAAGGCTATTTCCAAAATTCACGCCAGAATAGACGACCAATCAGGATCATGGTTGGGCTCCTGGCAGGATATTGTAGGCCCAACAAACATATGAATAACAGCAGATGGCCAGACACAATCATATGTAGGTTCTGTCAAGAGCATGAGGAAACCTACCAGGTCTGATAAGGCTTAGGGGTCATATAGATGATTCTTTTTATAGCTAAATTTAGGAAAATACGTACAGAGGGAGACATCTCAGGAGGAAGGCAGAAAAAAGTGAGATATTGTCCAGTAAAAGATGCATTATTGGAAAGGAAAAAGGCGGTAACTAAAAGAAAAGAAGCTAAGAAAGGCAGAAATGTTTTAACTGTTGTAGTCCTCGCATCGACTTGATTTATTCTTAGAAGAAACTGCAAATTAACTTGGACTGAAATGACTATTTCTTATTCGCTATACCTTTAAGAAGGCAGATTAATCATCTTATATTTTGAACTAACTAACAAAAACGTTTTTACAGTGATTAACCTAAAGATATATCGAGAATTTTACTCTTCCCTATAATTATTTTTAAAAGCTGCAAACAAACTGGCAATTACGTCCTGGTTTAATAAGTTATCCGTTGTTGATTACCTCACTGCTTTATTTTTAAATGAATATGATTTATGATTTCGCTAACACATGATTTGAAAATTATTGCTTAGCATCAGGCGATGATTTATGGTAAATTATGATTTGGGTGTTTTGGAATTTGTTTAATATAAAACAACATGTGCAATGTTAAATTTGAATTAATTTTAACACAGTTCATTTACAATTCGCTAAGGAAGCAAAGAAAGAATTAAACATTTCCTTATTTGGCAAACTAATATAGTTGTTTTATGGTATATACTCAATCATAATTTAATATTTATAACTACAGTCAGTTGAATTTCGTGTGTGAGGGATGACATTGTTTTATATATGTATTTTTCTTCTTTTTATTTATAAATGTAACATCCCTTTCATGTTACAGTGTCCTGAAGATGTCAAAATACATTCACGAAACGTTGGTTTTCAAGAAATATTGTTTTCTTTCATCCAAGATCTAAATCCCAAAAACAACATAAAACGAAGTCGCTCTTTTGGAAATTTTTTTTTGTGATTTCATAGATTCCTCCATAGGTCCCTCTTTCACTTTATCACTATATGAAAGCTGCGGAAGGTGTGGAGGAGGGGTAAATTAACATGTAAAGATATGGAAAAATCGGTTTTTCGCACGCAGCTCTCTGAGGTTTCTTCGGATCGAAACGACTTCTATATATAAAATAAAGTGCTCATGAAAACGCTTAAGAGGAATTTTAACCCGTCCAAATCGGTCTAGCAGTTCTTGAGATATTGCGATTTGAAAGTATATGGATTTTCGCCGCGGCCCAAGCATTGTGTTCAAATTTCAACCCGCTAGTTTAATTGGGGGGGGGGGGGGAAAGGGAGGGCAAACACGGATTAATTTTTGACTCGAGGTAACTTTTCTATTTCTTGACCAATCCGGGTCAGCAAAATGGCAAACTCTTTCATGAGGACACTGCTACAGGATGAATTAAGGAGATGATGGTTTTCGCGAAAACGGACAAATGGCGACCGAATTTCGGATTTTGCAAATTTTAATTTGTGATTTTCGCAACGAAAGAGTAAAATGAGGAAAATCTTTTATGCACCATCGGTTGCGGAATTTTTTTCTCTTTGATTTGAGCCATACAGGGACTCGATCCGATAAGCGTGAAGGGAGGGAGGGGGGTAAACGCTTTTTGCCCTGTAGAAGGGCAACGGATAGGGTTATTGACTTCGTGCTAGGCTCATCTTCAAGGGTAATCAGTTCTCTTTCTAAATTTTTTTGCCCCAAAGCTCTATCTACATTAAGGACTGCGGGAGTGCTTGATATATTTATAAAAACGAGTGCGCTCGCTCAGCCGCCGTGAAATTAGATGTCGGAATAGTATTTGTGAGAGAGCAGATAGATAATGTGAGAGAGACGAGAGATAAAAGGGAGCGCTTAGCTCCGATCCCGGCATCTAATTTTACAGCGGCTCAGCGAGCGCACTCGCTTTTATAAATATATCACACACACCTGCGGTCCTCTATAAACTTAGAGCTTTGTGGTAAAAAAATCTTGAAAGAGAACTGATTGTCCTTGAAAATGAGCCTAGTACGAAGTCACTAGCCCTATCACATGCCCTTCTACAGGGCAAAACGCGTTTACCCCCTTTCAAATCGCAATATCGCAAGAGCCGCTAGACCGATTTAGACGGGTTAAAATTCAGTTTAAGCGTTTTCGCCAGTACTTTATTTTATATATAGAAGTCGTTTCGATCCGAAGAAACCTCAGAGAGCTACGTGCGAAAAATCGATTTTCCATATCTTTACATGTTAATTTACCCTCCCTCCACACCTCCCTTAGATTTCATATAGTGATCACGTGAAAGAGGGACCTCGAATCTATGAAATCACAAAAAATTTTTTTTCGAAAAGAGCGACTTCGTTTAACGGGATTTTTTCACTCCATTACACCGCGGTTTCTCACTTCAACTTATATCTGTGGTGGGTCAATTTTTGATCTAGAAGTTATTTGCATTTGCATCATTGTCATCTTTCCACATTTCATATTTCTTGTTTTCTCTAGGCCTCAATATAATATTTCATGTGGGTTTAAATTGTAATGTTTGTAGGTTGGATGCAACTTGCGTATATAGTTAAAAATACCATAATTATTGCATTCTAAGGCTTTTAACAGATATAGATCAAATTTAAGGAATTTTGTTTCCTACACACTGTCTACCGATTTGCCTACGTAAAAACCCAATATAGGTTCTACTAAGCTACCTCCTTTAAAGCTTCTTCTTCTTTGTCTTCCTTTTTTCCAAAGTATTCCTCAATTTCTTTTAAACTTTTTCCTTTGGTCTCGGGCAGCAAAACAGTCACAAAAATAGTACCAATTAAAGCCATTACTCCATAAAAACAAAATGTTCCTGATCTCCCAAATACTATTACCATATCAGGATAGATTTTAACGGCTACAAAATTGAAAAAGTATCCTATCCCCGATATTAAACCGGCTGCTGTACCGCGAATTTTCGTAGGGAATAACTCCGCCGCCAGAGCAAACGGAAGTGGTAAGAACCCAATCGAACTACTAATTAAATAAAGCAGTAATAGTAATAGTGGCAGAAAAGTTAATTTGTCCGACGTAACTGTGCCAGTTTGCTTTAGATAAATGTAAAGTGCCAACGGGAAGAGACAAAGAGTCATACCAATTCCTGAAAATATAGATAACGGTCTTCTACCAAATCTTTTGGCTAAGAAACTTGGTAAAATGGAACTAAATAACCTTACTATACCTATTACTACGATAGTTATATAGACATCAAATGTCACTCCTGCATTATTGATCATATCTATAGCGTAAAATATTATAACAAAAATACCGCTAAATTGTTGAAACATAAAATAAGTCAAAACCAAACCTATAGGTCTCAAGCAATGAGGTTTGAGTAAATAACTAATCTTGCTCGAAACCTTATTCAAAAAAGTTTTTTCAGTAAAAAACATCTTTATTCCTTTATTTTTAACTATGGTTTCTAATTCCGCTAGCACTGGATATGTACACACTTTCGTGTCAAATATTTTGCATAAGCTCAATCTGGCTTCTTCTACTCTGTTTTTTCCCACAAGCCAAGTCGGAGATTCTGGTATAAGAAAAATCGTAAAAATTAAGCCTATGCATGGTAGAATGGCTGTCAGTAGGCAGATTAGTCCAAGGTTACTCTGAAAAAAAAATATTAAATATGTACTTCACGTTCATGATTTAAAGGAATATTAAGATTTAAGTAGATACGTCTTTTGTTGTATCCTATAATTATCTAATTTTTAAACTATATGAAAAATTTTTTGTACAAATTAGTTAGGCCTGATTACCAAGTTTGACGGGTCACCTAATCCAATCAGATCGCTTCGCGTTTGAAAATGTTGCTAAGTGCGATATTTGTAGGTTGGAATTCGATCCACTGAGCGTTCTCTTTGCACCCCGAAAGGAAAATATAGATTTTATGCTTACTCTTAAAAGAAATCCCAGAAAATAGACAACCAGTACCCCTAAAGAAAAGGACGCAGAAGCCCAAGTAATGAAAACTCCCCTCAGCTCCGGTGTAGAAATTTCAGCCATATAAACTGTAGCAGGAGAACTACATAATCCTGTAGATAATCCAGTTAGTATTCTTCCTAGTATCAGTATCCAGAAATGGGTTTGTTCTAAATAGCAAAATCCGCCAATTATTAGCCATCCCAGTAGGCAAACAATATTGCTAAAAGTCATTGCTGTACGACGGCCATATCTGTCGGCGAACGGGCCGGCAAAAAAACAACCAAAAGGGGTTGCCAAGGAGGCGACACTAGCTGAAAATAAAATTAATAAAATATGAAAATAAACTCCTACTAGAATCTTTAAACAATGCAAAATAAGGAAAATATTTTAAGATTTATTTTAATAATCACAGGTTTACAAAAAAAAAAAAGGTCGGGACTATTTGACCAGACCACGCTATTCCTAGGTATTTTGGCGCCCTGAATCCGAATCCGGGCTTAGTTTTTCCCCAGCACGTCACGGAAACGAGATTTCAAGGTCATTTATAGATACTATATTCTGTGAGTCGGAAAAATATACAAAGGTTTTAAGCAGCAACCAAACCAACTGTCCCCCTGTTGTCGAGGATGCTGAACACGATAGGAGTGGTGAAAATTCTTTTGGAGTTGACCCAACCCCCCAAACGGCCAAAAACTACCCCCAAAATGGGGGAATCGCGGATTCCGCGACTTCCACGACCTCCGCCGGCAAAATATATCTTCGCCCTCCTTTTGGAGGATGCTGAATACGATGGCGGTATTCAAAATTATTTTCGACTTGACCCCACCCCTCAAACGGCCAAATACCACCCCCAAAATGGGGGAATCGTTGCCGCATCTTCCACAGGCAAAATATATCTTCCCCCTCGCTGTTTTCGAGGATGCTGCATACGATGGCGGTATGCAAAATTATTTTCGACTTAGTCCCACCCCCCAAACGGCCAAAAATCACCCTCTACAGGGTGAAAAATTTTCGCGGGTTTTCATGTTTGCTCAAAAAAAAATTTGGCCGTTTGGGAGGTTGGACTAAGTCTAAAAAAAATTTTAATACCGCCATCGTGTTTAGCATCCTCGAAAAGGAGAGGGAAGATATATTTTGCCGGTGGAAGACGCGGAATCCGCGATTCCCACATTTTGGGGGAGGTTTTTGGCCGTTTGAGGGGTGAGGTCAAGTCGAAAGTAATTTTGGATAACTCCATCGTGTTCAGCATCCTTGAAAACAGGGGATAGGGAATATTTTACCGATGGAATATGCGGAATACGCGATTACCCCATTTTTGGAGTGATTTTTGGCCATTTGGGGAATTGGGTCAACTCCAAAAGAATTTTCACCACCGCTATCGTGTTCAGCATCCTCGACAACGGGGGGAGAGTTGGCCAAAAACCACCCCCAAAATGGGGGAATCGCGGATTCCGCGACTTCCACCGGCAAAATATATCTTCCCCCTCCTTTTGGAGGATGCTGAATACGATGGCGGTATTCAAAATTATTTTCGACTTGACTCCACCCCTCAAACGGCCAAATACCACCTCCAAAATGGGGGAATCGTTGCCGCATCTTCCACCGGCAAAATACATCTTCCCCCTCCCCGTTTTCGAGGATGCTGAATACGATGGCGGTATTCAAAATTATTTTCGACTTAGTCCCATCCCCAAACGCCCAAAAATCACCCTCTACAGGGTGAAAAATTTTCGCGGGTTTCATGTTTGCTAAAAAAAACATTTCACCCTGTAAATGGTGATTTTTGGACGTTTGGGAGGTTGGACTAAGTCGAAAAAAATTTGAATACCGCCATCGTGTTTAGCATCCTCGAAAAGGAGGGGGAAGATATATTTTGCCGGTGGAAGACGCGGAATACGTGATTCCCACATTTTGGGGGAGGTTTTTGGCCGTTTGAGGGGTGAGGTCAAGTCGGATATGGAATATGCGGAATACGCGATTACCCCATTTTTGGGGTGATTTTTGGCCGTTTAGGGTGTTGGGTTACCTCCAAAAGAATTTTAACCACCGCCATCGTGTTCAGCATCCTCTAAAACGGGAGGGAGAGTTGGTTTGGTTGCTGATTCAAATATTTGTATATTTTTCCGACTCACAGAATGTAGTATCCTTAAATGACCTTGAAATCTCGTTTCCGTGACGTGCTGGGAAAAAACTGAATACCGCGGTCTGGTCAAATAGTCCCGACCTTTGTTTTTTTTTTGTAGTCCTGTATTATACTTACCAAACCAGGATAACTGGCTAGTGTTTAAAGTTTCCTTAAGAACTGGTATTGCAATTGCTGAAAACCCAAGGCTCATGCTCGGAGCTATATTGGAAAAATTTGCCAATAGTCCCAAAACAACCTAAAATTTTATTACTTATATTTGTGTTGGTTAAAATCAAAAGCAGTTATTTTAAAACAAGGTATCTGAACATTCTAAAACAAATTTGGAACCAGCACAAAATCATATTTTATATTGTCACCAACAGAAAACACACATCCCATCATTGTTAATTTTTTCTAACGAATCCAACAGAAGAATAAATAATTTGCTTTGAAAAAATTACAGCTTATTTAAAACACAACAAACAAAAGTTTTCAACAATTTTCATAAAACAATTATATTTGCTCGAAAAAAAAAAGGTTTTTAGCGATTTTTTCCATAATTTTGTTGAAATGTTGAAAAATGATTAATGCAAAAGTTTTAAATTTTTTAATTATCTACAACTTTTATATTAAACTTTTTTCAATAGGATGCACATTTTAGCGACAAATCTGAAGAATTCTATAGTTAAAGTCTTGTCTTATTAAAATATATCTTGTCAAGTATTGCCTGCCATTTTATTCAAAAACATGATTCCACAATTTTTGAGAACTGATTCAAAAACGCTTTAGTAACAAAAATATTATTGCAAAAAATTTATTGAACTATTTCTTCACTCATGTTTTGAGAAAAAAATTTTCAAAATCTATTACGTCAAACGCGATAACAAATTACGAATTATTCATAAATAATTTTAATTTTAATTAAATCAATGTTTACAAATATAATAAAAAAGAATAAGTTAAGTTGAAGGTTCCGTTAAAGTTGATACGTGATAAGCTAATATTACATAATTCGTTTATTGCAACGACAACATTGATTGTGTTTTTTTGTCAATTGCATTCTAAATTTGGATATTTCTATCAATAGAAAAATCTTTGATGGGTGGAAACAATTTCCTGTTATTTATATATTGTGTAATTTAATAGATCGGGAACAACACAAATAAATGAAATGAAATTATAAAGTGGATTTAACGACAGCACAAGTGGCTCAGAAAAAATCGTATAATTCGAATCTTTAATGCTTTTTCTCCACGGCCACTACTAAATGTAGTTATTCTGAAACCACTTATAATAACAGAAAAGAAACATTCTCGCTCTTGAGGTTGAAAGAAAATTCTGAAACTTTTGTCTCTTATGTATTTTATATGTATTACATTCTATCTCTAGAGCTAGAATCTGTATTCCGCGATTGTTTACAAAAATAAGGTTTGCCATGAATGTCAAATTAACTGTCAGTATTAGTTGACGTGGTCTTAATATTGGTTTGTAAAAACTTTTAATTTATTAAAAAGGAGAAGAAAATCAAACGATTCAGATGTAGAATTTGAAAATACTCCTCCAGAAATAAAAAAATTGCCGATAACATAACTCAAAATTTGCTACCGCAAAAATCCAAGCAAAACACTCCAGTGGGAAAAAACGAACTTTTGAAATGGACTAAAGAAGCAGCAGAGAAGGCAGGATAAATACAAAAGAAATAAAAATAACAAACCACTCTATGCGGTCGACAGCAGTCAGTAACCCGGCTAAAGGAGGGGTGGGTGAACAACAATTAATTAAAATTACTGGGCACAGTTCAGCCAACTCAATTAAGCCTTATCTGCAAATGGATAATGAGCATTATTCCAACATCATAAACCCCCTTAGAAGTGACGCCTCAGAACCTCCAGCTAAAAAAAAGAACACAGAAGATCCTGCAGCCACTCCTCGAGCTGTTTTTTCGGAGAAATTAGATGCCCTTATGATATTACTTACGAGTAATTATAATTGTTTTTTAATTTAATAGTGCCACTCGGTGTACCGGGAATATTACAATAGGCGACCCTTTTATAATCCCAGATAAATGGCAGTGCATAGTCGCGCTTCTGGGATATTAAAAAAATACTAAAAGGATATAATAAATTGGTTAATGATTTAAGAACGTTTTATATCTCCTGATAGCAAATAGAGAATAGACGTAGAATAAAATCCATCATCTTATTTATCTCCAAATTACGTTGTAATGTATATTATTAAAAAAGATTGCTTATATATTACCAAAAAAGTTTAGAAAATAAAAACGATAATAATGAATAAGAATAACCCCCTAGACCGCGGCCTTCACCTCAGATACCCTTCATCGCAATTACCTAAATAAACTAACTGCGATATAATAACAAAATTGAGTATTACAAAATGTATAAATAAAATTGTAAAAAAACAAACACCGCGAGTTATACATATGTGGGAAACTTTTTTATTACTCATTTTGCGAAAAAAAGTTATTCTTCATAAAAAGTTGTGCATGGTCTAAAACCTAAAATGCAAACTAGTGGGGGTATGCTGGTACGGGCCCACTAGTGGTAGTTTTTCATCAAGGGGTAGTGAGGGGTATCTTCGTTGTTAGGGGTGCGATCTGAATGGGACAAACGGCATTGTAGAATAGAGGGGTTGAAGTTTAGATAGGTAAAGAAAAATCATGCGCAGAGACGTTGCCAGAAGGGCGGTAGAGTCTATCTTCGTTGTTAGGGGTGCGATCTGAATGGGACAAACGGCATTGTAGAATAGAGGGGTTGAAGTTTAGATAGGTAAAGAAAAATCATCAGATATTTTTCCAGGTCTACCTTCACAAATAACTTCAGCATTCCGATATACGGATGGATACATTTATTTCTTTCAAAATACAACGTTTTACAAATTCAGCGAATACACAAACAAGATCATCGAGGCTGGACAATTCAATTGGAATTTATTTGGTATACCTTGTCCTGATGATGGAATGTTAAATCAATTACGAAACATGTTATTAAAAATTATTGTATTGTATGAATAAAAAACTACTTTTAACAATACAATTTATATTGAACAACACTCAATCTAGTCACTCACACTCCCCACACCCCCAACAATGCCGCCGACACTGACAGCTACGGCCGACCTGCGCATGATTTTTCTTTACGTTTCTCCTCACACCGACCGTTCAAATCGATAAGTTAAACGCTACGGCCCATCTGGCAACGTTTCTGCGCATGATTTTTCTTTACGTAATCTTCGCCCATCTAGATTTCAATGCCGTTCGCATCACTAACGAAGTTAGACCTTACGGCCCATCTGGCAACCTCTCTGCGAATGATTTTTCTTTACCTAATCTTCACCACATCTATATTACAATGCAGTTTGTCACATTCAAATCGGACCAATAACAACGAAGTTAGACTCTACCGCCCTTCTGGCAACGTCTCTGCGCATGATTTTTCTTTACCTATCTAAACTTCAACCCCTCTATTCTACAATGCCGTTTGTCCCATTCAGATCGCACCCCTAACAACGAAGATAGACTCTACCGCCCTTCTGGCAACGTCTCTGCGCATGATTTTTTTTACCTATCTAAACTTCAACCCCTCTATTCTACAATGCCGTTTGTCCCATTCAGATCGCACCCCTAACAACGAAGATACCCCTCACTACCCCTTGATGAAAAACTACCACTAGTGGGCCCGTACCCGCATACCCCTACTACTATGCAACTATCAGAAATCAAATTTTTGCAGTGGTATACGAGGTTTATCAAGGGTAAAGTACCTTTATCTACTCCTATTACCTACTTCATTCCTTATTTCTGACATTGTTTTATCTAAAATCTCTTGTCTTAGCTTTTATAATTGTTTGAGAAGCAGGGTCACCCACCTATTATTACCTTAAAAAATTTTGGTTTACTTCTAATCTTTTAAATATTGACTCAACTCTTTTTTTATTTGATAAAACCCGTAATAGTCTATGTGTACATTAAATAAATCTTTATTTGTTGAGAGTTTGATTAATTAGTAATCTTAATGATGGAATTATTTTATAAAAAAAAAATGTGACCACACATTCTGCACTCAAACCTTGATTAAACAGCAATGAAAAAGTAAAAAATTTAAACGAAAAGTTAATAGTAACTTAATTTGGGTAAATATTTAATAATAAGGTCACATAATTGACCGAGAAAATTTAAGTGTATAAAATTTACTGCAAGTACTGTAAAACGGTTTATATCTGTGAAAGTGGTAAAGATATTAAAATCCGAAATGTAGAACATAAAAGAGAGATTTTATATAATAAAAAATCAACGAAAATGACTTTAAATTCCATAAATAATAACCAGACCGTAAATATTTAAAAATGTACATTATTGGAAGGAGAAATTAATAAACGCCCATTCAAAAGAGAAACAAGAAAAGGGATTCAACACGTTATATATGACAGGAATTAAAATCGACTTGTTTCGGGATTTTTGTTTAAAATCAATCTGCAACTGAAATAATTGAATATTCCATATTTTATTAGCACACTGTATAAATTACTGATGTTATTTTGACTCGTTCTACCCACTCCTATATAAATTTTTGCCGTCTAATTCAGGAACACACAAATCTTAGTGCACCTTCCTCAATAAATTAAGAGTTTTCTCAAAAACGGTGCCAAATAAAAGTAGTTTTAGAAAAATAATTTGGCGACATAGGTATTGATATTATTTAAATTTTAGAAATTGTCACGACAAAAAAATGTATTAGTCCTGACAGAACTACTAATTTTATTTTGACCCGTTCTATCCACTTCTAAATGAGGGAGAGCCTGTATAAGCAGTGAAACAAAAAGAGGAGGCGATTTAACGCAGGGTCCATAGAAAGAGTAGACAAATTTAAATACTTGGGCATCTGGCTTTTCGAAGACTGGACATCAGACAGGGAAATAAAATGTCGCATTGAACAAGCTCGACAGGCATTCGTGAGTGAAGAGTGCTTACCTGTTCCAATTTTGACCTTAACCTGAGACTCAGATTCATTAAATGCTACGTTTGGTCGGTGCTTCTCTACGGAATGGAGGGTTGTACATTGAAGGCGACTGTAATTAACAAATTAGATGCTTTCGAGATGTGGCTGCGTCGCAGAATCCTGAAGATATTTTGGACGGCTAGATTAACAAACGAAGAAGTTCTGAGACGTGTTAACAGACAACGTGAACTGTTTCAATTGATTAAGAAAAGAAAAACGGCATATCTGGGGCATATATCAATATCAATTTTTGCATCTGTTGATCCAAGGCAAGATCGAAGGCCGGAGAGGGATCGGAAGGAAAAAATGTCCTGGCTGCGAAATATCAGACAGTGGACAGAGCTACGCGATATACAATCGTTGATTCACACCGCAAGGAATAAATAAGCAATGGAAAATGTTATCGCAAACATCCATTAGTGGATACGCATTGGAAGAAGAAGAAGAGACCCTGTATAAGGCAGTGAAACAAAAAGAGTAGGCGAAAAAAAACAATTTTAAAAACAAAAAAAATATGAAAGAAAATGGGCAGTAAACGCAGTAGGCTTCAACGATATCGGAGATCTTAAACCAGAAAGAGAAAAAAAACAATGATGTAACGGAATAATACCAGTATTTTAGTGTGGTGGAGTACAAAAATAGCTGCCTGATTTACGTTATAAAAACGATTTTATTTATAAACAAAATATCACTTTAGCACTTATATCATAAATAATAATTATTGCTTCTTAATATATAATTTTAAAACTTACACAATATCATTTGTGTTTATATTATTGTAAAATACTGCTCGACTGGTTAGTAACAATAAGAAAATTATTAAAATATTTTATTTTTAAATTATAAGAATTTATCTACACGATGTTAATGAATACGTGTTACAGATTTTTAGGGCTTGTAGAACATGCAAAAATAGAGTGAAAAGTTCCTTTTGGAGTTTTGGTTTCAGGTCAATTTTTTTCAAGTATAAAAAATTTGAACCATAATTTATTGCACACTTCCACTTTTTTATATGGAGATTTTTTAACCCAAATTTTTCACTTTTTCTTACAATTTTTAAAACATTTTCTTTCATACAAAAAGTGAGGGAAAAAAAGAAAATTAATGTTAAATACAATTTTTCATGAAAAAAACCTCTCCCGAGTTATAGGGCGTAGAAAATTACGATTTTCACCACAAAAATCGTACATTTCTAAAAGTTTTTTAAATATAGCCGAAAATCTGTTAGTATTACGTAAAAATTGATATTGAACTAATTTTATATTATGAAGGAAGAAATTATTCGAAATAACATTTTTCAAAAATCAATACTTTTCAGGCTATTGACCAAAAATTGGAAATATCTTATACAAAACAAAAATTTAGCTCAACTTTAACAGACCAAAACTAAAAAATTACTGCACAGTTGTAGAAACATATGTTACGACTTTCTGCAAAAGGATATTTTTTCAAATACCACAGTCTAGATGGCGCTAAAAAAATGGCGTAAAAGAATTTATTGTGTCCATAACTTTTTTCTGCTTATGTTAAACGGTTCTGGATGTTATATAAATTTTTTTTGTGCAAGTCATATTTTTCCAGATTGAATGCACGTTACTCTTCCCTATCCACTCTGGGGTGCTACAAGGTAGCGTTCTAGGAGCCTCGCTATATCTATTATATACAGCAGACTTACCCACTATGGATGGAATTCTCACTGCCATCAAGACCTTAATCGTAGCATCCAGAAAACTGCAGACCAATTTAAATAAAATCCAAATATGGTTAAAAGATTGACTAATACAAGCTAATGAAGTCAGTGCACAGTTACTTTCAGTAATCGAAGAGGTACCTGTCCACCAGTAACACTTAATAACCAACAACTACAACAATGCGAATATGCCAAATACCTAGGTATGCACTTAGACATAAAGTTGAATTGGAAAACACATATCTTTGCAAAAAAAAAACAACTTGGCATGAAACTTCACAATCTGTACTGGATGATCGGCAAGAAATCTAGACTAGATTATTGGTCTATAATGTTATATTGAAGCCCACTTGGACATACGGAATCCAGCTATGGGGAGCTTCCTCCCAGTCTAACATAGAAATTCTAGAAAGATTTCAATCAAAACTTCTACGTCTCATAACAAGTGCACCCAGGTACGTACCCAATAACTGTATTCGCCGAGATCTTCAAATGCTAACCGTGAAGGAAGAAGTATCTAGACTTGCCAAAAAATACAAAGAAAGGATCCAACAACATCCTAACCACCTAGCAACAAACTTGCTAATCAAAAGACTTAAGCGTTGCATACCAAGTGACCTACCATTAAGATTTTAATATAATAAAATATAGTTTTTAAAGTGTATAAACTGTTCTAAGTAACTAGTAATGTGCCCAGTTTTTAAAAATTTGATGTGTTTTTATGTTTATGTTATTTTTAGAGGAAATGGTCACTGGAACGTTCCCTGTATGACGAATTTTGTAATCAAACAATTTACCTATTGTAATTATTGATTTACAGATTGTAAATACTGCCTAAAGATGTGAAATAAAATCACACATGTTCCCAAGAACAAAGCCATTCAAAATGTCCTACACTGCACCAGCGTCTGGACTTCAACAACAACTCCTTGGGCTATATGCGCCACCAGGTATTGAATTACGAAAGTCCAGACGTGCTTTGGTGCCCGACCAAGTCGGGGCTTTAAACCAAAGACTTCGATTTTGTTATTAAAGAAGCTTGCCATTCTTAGACCGGTTTCGGAATTATTGTTCCTCATCAGTAAGAAGCAGGCTAGCTCGACATCCTATCGTTAAAGGATGTCTGTCGTAATTCAATACCTGGTGGGGCATATAGCCCAAGGAGTAGTTGTTGAAGTCCAGACGCTGGTGCAGTGTAGGACATTTTTAATGTCTTTGTTCTTGGAAACATGTGTGATTTTATTTCACATCCTTAGGCAGTTTTGTTACGCCCATGGTCCTTTTTTGGAATTTTTATGGTTCAAAAAAATTCCACCTCCGTGTAGATTGTAAATAAATGAGAAGTTAAAAAAATATTTTTTTCCAGATGTTTACGCTAGAACGATCCAGTTTCTTTAAACATTCTTTTTCGTAATAATCGTAGAAAAATAAAAAAAAATAATTTTAATTGTTAGCTCAAGTCCATAAAATTAGCAGATTTTCGGTTATATTTAAAAAAAACTTTTAGAAATGTACGATTTTTGTGGTGAAAATCGTAATTTTCTACGCCCTATAACTCGGTAGGGGTTTATTTTCATGAAAAATTGTATTGAACATTAATTCATTAAAAAAGGATAATTTATCGATTACCCAAGTTGTTTTCAGTTTTTTTGATGTAAAAAACCCATTTGTAAATTTTCATGTATTTTTTTTAATAAATAATAAGACATTTTCTTTAAAATTAAAAGTCACATATATTCGCATTTTAATATTGTTTTAAGATTATTGCTTTCAAAGTAAATATTTTTAACTTTTATTTTTTCCTACCTGCTTGGAAACGGACCTCCGTTCCCTAACTTCATTTTTTTCGTTATATTTTTCACAAGCACCTTCCATGACTAGATACTAACGGAAAATGACACCCGTTGACAAAAGCAAACGCGCTAATACTCCTATACATTAATACATCAAACACATGTCTTATCAATTTCCAAATTAACAAAATCAAATTAAGCGTAAAAAATACAGTGATAAGCTCTAGCGTATTAATATCATCGTTTAAAAACATTGAGAAACGATCGAAAAATGACTAATACCTACTTGTTTACTATTTTCTAATATACTCTAAGATTAATAAATTGTTTTCATTAAATTTATAAAAATCAAAAGCACCTGTAGTCCTATTACAATAGATATTGTAGAGATACAAATTCTCCTCTATAATATATTCTGTTTTGATTTTCCTGACAGACATATTTATCCCGATTCAGAAAGTTATATTTTTCATTTCATCTTGACCTTAAGGCTCGTTCAGACTTTACAAGTTACTTGAATTCAAGTGCAATAATTGGTGCAAATTGAAACAAATTAGAAGGTGTGAACATCATTTCACTTGAATTTAAGTAACTTGAAAGGTGCTTTCAAGTTTCAAGTTTTAGTAGAGACCAAGTGAACTTTTGCTCTCAAGTTGGCGACTTGAAGGTCGAGTTGAACAGCTCGTTCAGACTTTACAAGTTACTTGAATTCAAGTAACTTGAAAGGAGTAACCTGAATTCAAGTGAAGGTTCATACTATTTCTATATTTGATTTAAGTCATTTCAAGTTGATATTTTTACTTGAATGATTCCTGTTTCAAGTTACAAAAATGGCGTCGAATGATGTGATTCCTGCTAGAATAAAAGTTGTAAATAAGCTAATTATGGATGGATTTCTAAAAATCAGAGAAAAAATTCTACACTTCATTTTACAAAAAAATACAAAACAAAATAAACTCACAATTAGAACCCTCCGTGGATGGTTCACACTAGAGTCAGCGTCTACATCCCAACTGCTTTTCGAGTGCCCACGGTGTTGCCAAATGCCAATACAATATATTTACTTGAAATATTACTTTGTATATCATTTTTCTGTGCTGAGCTGGCCTGGCGTACACTAATCTTACCTGATTGCCTAATTAAAATATTTTTTCTAATTTCCAACAATTTCCAAAATTACCAAACAATTAATATTTTACCGAGAGAAGGGATACGCGTCGGTTGTCCTAGATAAAACAAATGGATACATAGTTAACAAAGTTATCGAAATTTCAAAACTAAATGAAAATCTAACATCTAAGATCCGGTATTAGGCATATATATAACTTCATCTGTTATTTGATGGTGACAAAGTTTATATGTTCGATAATATAAAGATTGATACATTTCACATGGGTTGCCTAGTTAAATCTTGGCCCCATGCCCTCAAACGGCCCCAAAACCACCCCCAAAATGGGAAATCGTGGATTCCGCGTCTTCCTCCGGCAAAATATATCTCTCCCCCCGTTTTCGAGGATGCTGAACATGGTGACGTTATCCAAAATTATTTTCGACTTCACCCCACCCCTCAAACGGCCAAAAACCACTCCAAAATGGGGGAACCGCGGATTCTGCGTATTCCTCCGGCAAAATATATCTTCCCCCCGTTTTCGAGGATGCTGAACACGATGGCGATATTCAAATTTATTTTCGCCTTACAGTTTAGCTGCTGCATTTATTACTAGTAAAGTACCTGTCAAATGGTTGTTAGTTTTCAATAATTAGAAAAAAAGAACGAAGCATACAGAAACGCAGCAGATTTTCAGACTAAGAACGTATTTTTTTTTCTTAAACCATTAATCTAAACACGAGTTTACTCATAATCTGGTTTTAGTAAATTAATATTTTTAGATTTTATAACGTAATAAAAATGCAGAATAAGGCAGACATGCAAATCAGATGTAGATTAGTGACTTTTGTTTACTAGAAACAAGAAACCAGAAACTAGAAACTTGTTAATTTAAAAATTAAAATAAAAAATGAATTATGAAATTGCGAGGTTCGTCATTTACGCCGTTTTTTCTAAGAAATTGAATAATAAACAAACTGGAGTTGGCAGTGGGGTACACAACAAAACACTAAAATAAAATAATCAAAAATCTTTTTTGTGATTTATACAGTAATAAAATGGCGCCTGTGCAGCTATTGCGACTTTATTTTCTTGTTAGGATACTGTCAAGGTGATCCCCATTTGTTCACTGTTATTTCTTTTTACATTTTTAAATTAATTCAGTTTCAATTCGAAAGTAATATGTAATTTAATTGTTTAACAAATTTAATATTTATTAATAAAAGGAGAAATATATATTTTCGCGATTTATCTGCACCAAAAATTAATTCTTTATAATATGGATCACTTCCTGTATCCCTGCTATAAGAATCGCATTATTTTTTTCAAATGAAGAGTATTCCAATAGATTGCCAGGGGTAATACTACTAGAGCTCAGATTTGGACGGATATTTTTCATAAGTATTTACTTTCATTGGAAATTTAACGAGATCTGTGAAATCTCTCAAACAGATCTGAGCTCGAGCTGGTATTTGGTGACAATGTCATGAATTTTACTGACGTGACTCGTAAATAAATAACAAACACACATCGTTAACCGAGCAACGTGGTATTATCGATTTTTTATCCAGTTATATTTTCTCTTCCTTCCTCATAGGCTAAATATCCGATAGCAAACTACGATTTTTGAATTTTCATATGACATTTTTTACATATGAGTGGAATTGTCTAATTTATATCTTGACTAGATGCGACCCATTCCCAAGGGGGCCATCAGAACATCAGTAAAAAAAGAATAACGCATGTCTCGATGAAGGAAAAAATTATTTCTGAGCCTCTTCTCATATACTTAATATACAATTCGTTCCCAGAAACGTGAGAGCACATTTTTGGTATTTTCAATTCCATAATATAATTTAAATTTAAATGAATTAAATTTTTTTAATTTTGAGAATCATATTTACATGGCGCCATACATTTTTATTAAGGCGCTTAACCTTTTATTCTCATTTTGCGGTTTTCATACGACTTTTTTATGTTAACTTTTATATTTATTGGTATGGTTACCAAGAAATATTGTTGTGATTGAAGTTTAGCATAACTGGTAAAAAGTGTAACCTTTGATAAATCAACCAATTTAATAGTTTTTAAACGTGACATTTTTTAAAGGAATAAAACGGTATAGAATTTTTAATAGAATCGAATGTTTTATATGTTTTCAAAAATGCATGTCTTAAAAATGCTTTAAAAATATTAGCGAGTTTGCAATTTATTTAAAACTAAAGAAGCCAAAAGGCAAAAACCCGTCATTGGATGTAGATTCAATTAATTTAAATTTCGAACTAGATATTTGTTCATTCTTCATTTGCCTTCAAGGCACGAAAGAGGAAGAATGACGTTTTGAACTGATAAAACAAAAAATGGTTAGATGAATGTATTTTTCTCAACACTGTTTATCTGTTTAATGATAGATGGCAACACAGTCAGTCAGATTCCTTCTCAATAAATGTAGGATATATAATATTCAAAAATGTTTTTTAAATTCTTTAAAAGAGCATTGACCCTTGACATTTTTAAAATTAAGTTTAACGCTGTACCCTATTATGATTCTCAAAAAAAATTTCAATCCACCTAAATAAGGGAATATAATTTAGACGCAATCCGTATTTATTGTCGCTTTACATTTTTGGGATTTCTATTTATAAGATAAAATAAAGAATAAGATTTCCACACCTTCTCTATAAAAAAAACAACAGTAGGAGTTTGATTGAATTATTTACATAAATCTTTGGTGCTTATACAAAAATAACTAGCAAATATTTTTGAAA
Source organism: Crepidodera aurea (assembly GCA_949320105.2). NCBI lineage: Eukaryota > Metazoa > Arthropoda > Insecta > Coleoptera > Chrysomelidae > Crepidodera > Crepidodera aurea. Next base: position 42,938,940 of record OX439475.1, read on the forward strand.
TAAATTAAATTTCATCTCTTTGATACTTTTATGTTGTAATAAATAATTATAAATAAAAATAACAAAAAACAAATGCATTTGAACAATAGGTAGAAAAGTGTCAATAAATAAAAATGACAATGAACAATGCGAATATAAATTTTTTATGGACATAATTTAAAAAAAATCACTGGTACTGAACTCATAAAATTGTTTTTCATTTTGGGGATCCCAAATACATCTTTTTCAGCGATAAAATTTTTGACGGCAAATAAATAATATTTTCAAAAATATGTTTTTTTAATTACTCACCCGAAATTCGGAATGCAAAAAACAATTTTATAGCAGGTCGTTTTTGGGAAAAACGTACATTTCTAAAAATTTATATTTATATGTTATTGCAATGGAAAATTTTTGAAAGTAAACGTTTATTTATGAATCAACTACTAGCAACTAAAGAATCAGGTAAAAAAATTATTTATATGTTATTAGAAGTATAAGTAATGATTAAACTAATTTTTTTCTTTATTAGAACACAATGTATATGTGAATCTATATAAAAAGTTCATTTACAAAACACTTAAGGGTCCAATGTTGAAGGGTTAAGGGCTACAGGCATTTATCTAATATATTTTACAGTATTTGTAAATAGCATAATCCAAAGACTATAAGCCAAATTAATGAATTAATGCATTAACCAACCTGGTCTTCATAGAAAAATTACAAAAATTTTATAGACAAAGCGAAACTAATCATAATAAAAATAAAAATAAATTACTAGACAAAACAAAACACAAACAAAATATCAATAACAATTGCATTGGATATGCAATATCCGTCACTATAAATTATTGTTCAAATTAAAATTTTAAAATTAACTTAATTTAATTATTGCTCCTATATGCTGCAACCCAAAAGTCTAAGGCACGTTATAAAATTCTGCCACTGTGTAAAATGGTCTTTCTTGAAGAAAAGGCCTAGTCAATCTTCTGAACTTATCATAATATATGAATTTATAGATTTTAGTTGTATCGGGAGGTTATTATACAATTTTTTTGCATTGTAGGTAATAGAATTTTTTATTAGGTCAGAGGTGGGAATAGTTAAGTAAACATCAGTATCTAAATTTCTTGTACGAGTTGGTCTTTCCGATACTTCCGAACTAAGCAGACGGATTCAAAGATAAATAGAGCAGGACGGGTTAGAATTTTGAAATTTTTAAAGTAATTTTCACAGTGTGTCCTATTACTTAGACCAAAAACATAACGAATTGCTCTTTTTTGTAATTTGAAAATAGATTCGAAGTGGTATAAGCTTCTTGTAGAACGGTAAACCATAGCGAAAGTGAGATTCGAATAAGGAAAAGTAGGTCATTAATGCAGTAGTAGGGGACAGCTCTTTAGAAACAGTTTTAATGGCGAAACATGCAGAAGATAATTTTTTTGCCAAGGTATCAATATGAGTGGACCATTTGAGGAATTTGTCTATATAAAGACCTAAAAACTTAATTGAGTTCACCGTCAGAATCGGATTATTGTTTAGAGTTATAGGCTGTAAGACATTGCTACGGTTTTACTGGTGTTGAAACAAAGCCCATTCGAGTCAGACCAAGACTTGATAGTTACTAGATCTTTGTTTATGCTAGATTGTAATGTCTGTATATCAGAACTACTCCAGGTTACACTCGTGTCATCGGCACCGATGTAATTCAATACCTGTGGGGGCAAGTAGTCCAAGGAGTAGTTGTTTTAAGTTCTGATGCGGTGCAAACTTTTTCGGTATACAAAGAAAATTTTCAATTTGTGTCGGCTTGCGCCTAAAACAGCTACCCTGGAAATGCACTTATTGTCCCAGTCGATCAGCGAGTACTATCATCTGTCGACCACATTTCTTCATAAAGAACACGCCGCGCTTTCGGCACAAGTTAGCTTTTCTAGACTTAAGATCTTTCATGAACTGTGGTCGCCCCTTTAGATAGTATTAAAATTATACTTTTTATCTGTTTTACCTTTTTGTAGCTTTTGAAAGTATTTAATTTTTACGTTTGAATTATTTTTAATTGCTTACACACCTATAAAAAGCAATTAATGTACCTCCCTTCTTTGATTTCATCCTGGAGATACTTTCTTTGTCGTTTAAATTTAAGGATTACCTAATTTCCTTTTCTTTTTCTTTGTTGTTGATAATAAAATATGGGTTATTTAATTTAACGGTATGTATAAATTTGCAATTAGTACATTCACTACATATTTACAAATACTATTTCACAAGAGAGACGTTAATACCTAGGATAAAATCATAACATAAAGATACCGTCCTTGATTGCTCAAGATCTCATCAGTCAAAGAAGTGACATTCTCATTGTCGCAATGTTACTGTTTATTCACAAAAAGAAAAATGATGAATAGAAAAACTCATATAGTTGGAATGTTTTTGAAAAGAAAAAAATCCGAAGTGGTAAATATCAGTGGTGCGTTTAGAATTATTTAATGGATTTTAGTAAGAAATCTTTTTTGCCCCATTTTCTCTGTCTATATCTCAAAAAACGTCTTCCTGAGGAAGCAACTAGTATTACGAGAACATTTGTTGTATTTGCTGTTTATGTAATTTTCTGTTATTTTCAAAAGCATCATCACCGGTGTATCTGTATGGTCTTGTACTGGAAAACAAAATGCAGGGGCAGAAGAAAGTGGAAAACCATAACAAAAGAGTCCAGAACAGACAACAGATTTAAACTCACTGATATATGAAGAGTAATCCACCTCGTCAATAGTATTCAATACAGGCTCTTTCTGGCCTAGCCATAATCCCTCAGAATTAAACGGCCATGATGATTACCTAACTATGTTGGAAAGCAATCAATTTCTGCCATTTTATCGTTTGAGGACTATTTGTTGCACGCTTTTTTCACCTTTATACGTTCCTGTTCAATTATATTCAATATTTATCTTTTAGTTTTTCTCTTCTCTACACCGATAACTTTGCTATCTAGCGGAAGTATCTATCTATCTATCCGTTGATGGGGGTGTCGATACACTGCGACCTATAAGATCTATTGTACCCCCTTCTGCTGCCCATTCGTTAAGGATGTCTCAACGATTATAGCAGTTCCTCCAGTCCTATTGCTTTCAAAAAGTTTAGGATGTCGGTAGGCTTCAGGTTAGGTAGATCTCCCTCTTCTATTTGATATTCTCCGAGGTATCGTACCCTTGGATTTTGCAGGGCTACGCTTTCTGAGAGAATGTGGATAGAGGTTTCCTCCTCTTCCACAGTGCCCTGTTAGGATACCCGTTAGTATTCTGAGCTTGTTTTTACTATTGCTAATGCAGTCGTCTGATTTCTTCTGGTTATAGTTTCCCAGTAGTGTCTTGGCCTACCTCATTCCTTGTAGTCTAGCGGAAGTAACCGATGACACCAATATGGTGACTTCGGCACTCTCTTAGCTTTTTGGCTATATTATTGTAATATTATTTTGTCAATCATAGTGGCTTCTCTGTATCTGTAAGCACGTAGGCCACATTTGGCTCATTGTGCGTCCTTCTGAGGTTGAGCCTTCCTTCTAGCTCGTCAGCCAGCCTACTTGTTTAAAGTAGGCGATGACGTCGCCTGAAGGTAGCTCCCTCATGTTGGCATGTGTTAGCCACCGCTCGCCGAAGAGAAAATGTCTCATTTGTGAGAGTGTCGGGCATTCGCAAAGAATGTGTTCGACAGTCTCGTCTTCCTGTTCACATCCTCTACACAGTGGAGTGTCAGATAACCCCATCCTGTAGAGGTGCTTTTGTAAATGACAGTGGCCAGTCAGGATACCTGTGGCTGTGTGCAGGTTCTGTCTGTTCATAGCCATGTATCTTTTGGCTGTTTCGCTGTTCGGATACTGTAATAGTTCCTTGGCTAGCTTGCAACCTATTTCGTCGTCTCATCTACCCTTAAACTTGTCAAGGGAGTGTTTCTTTAGTAGGTCAGCCACAGCTGATGCCGATAAGCTTATGAAAGTGCTAGGTCCCAAAAGTTTATGGGATTGATATTGCTCTAGTTGGTGTGGTTCTCATGCCTCCTGTTATATTGAGGCATGCTATTCTTTGGATTTGATCCAATTTGCGTACGGCTGTCCGCTGGCTAGTTTTGACTCCCCAGGCAATCGCACCGTACGTTAGCATAGGTCTTATGATTGCAGTGTAGATCCAGGCCGTAACCTTAGGTGACATTCCCCAGGTGCGGCCAATTGTTCTTCGGCACTGTTCATAAGATATGTATGCTCTTTTGGCTCTGTATTCTAGATGAGAGTTCCATGTTAACTTGCTGTCAAAGGTGACCCCCAAATATTTCACCTCTGCAGAAAAGTTCAATTTAGTATTTAGGAGCTTTGGGGCGTCGACGTTTGCAAGTTTCCTTTTACTCGTGGAAAGAACCATCTCTGTCTTTTTTGGGTTTATTGACAGTGAGTGGTCTTTGCACCACTGTTTAATAATATTAAGGGCCTCTTGCATTCTAGCACAGAGTATTCTTTCAAATCTTCCTGTTTGCAGAATCACTAGGTCGTCTGCATAAGCTATAGTGTAGTCATAGTGGCTCAATATGTTCAATTTTTTGTTTACTATAATAAAAAAATATAATTCGGATTTTACAAGACATACTTTGGACTAGACCATTTGTAAACACTATAATAATTTGCGGATCGGTGGAAAAAGATTGATTATATCTAAAATAATCAATAAAAATAAACTACATCACGATATGTTTATAAATATTTTCATCTGACCTCATAAACGGACTTTATTTTATTTCTTTTTTTCAAATTTAATGGTAAAAAGTGTTGGAGCCCGTATCCTTTTCCGTATATCTCAGGTTACCAAATCAAGGAGTCGGCTGGTGTTTTAAAATACCCATGACTCGTTTTTATATCTAGACGAATCCATCAAGAAATGAATCATCACTTAGCAATAGTTGACTGAAGGTATATTGTACTAATACAATTAATTGGTAAATTGTTATTTTCGTAGAACTTAAAATTGAATTACATAATAGTAGTTCTAACGGAAGATGTTTTAAAAGGATGGGGGTAATTTCTCTAACATTATCGTCAATAAACTTGAATATAGAAATTTCCATGATGTCGTAATCAAAAGTTTTGTTTCAATGACTAATAATAATAATAATGTTTATTTTTGAAGTACAGGATAGGGTGGACAAGTTTTTAAAGCAGATAGAGTTGTCTCGAGGCAGGAAACTAATCTAAAAACACTTAAATTTTTTAGTTTTTGTTTTCGTTTGTCAATAACAAATTGTTGGTCTACATTGTCTACAAAGCTATTCTGAAACATCTAACATCGAAATTCCAGAAAGGTTTCAGTTCAAAGTACTTCCTAATATTGTAAACGCTCTTTGGTATGTACCTAATAATGTAATTGCCTTAGACCTCCGAATGAGGAGTGCTAAAGAGGAAATATCCAACCTATCCCAGAAATATATCCAAAGAATTATCACCTGGCATGGAATCTAATGGAGCTCCTCCATGAGAGGTAATGACACTAATGACAGTCACTGGTCTATTTCCTACATGTCTTGTCGATGTAACAACCCATTTGCTTATTGTAATTTCTCTACAGATTGCAACTAAAGAGATTAAAAAAAATTGTTGAAACCACCAACAACATACCATTCAGCTTTCGGCCCAATTCAGAGGCTTCCAAGAACGTTCTCAAAAAGGCACAAAGATTGGGACATTTCTTTTAATGAAGTACGGTTGGAAATTAGATAAAGATAACAATAAAATTCTGTCAGGTATTTGAAAAAACCAATTGATGGTGTCATTAGATAAGAGAAAACCCAATAAAAGAGATTGGACCATTAAAAAACAGTAAAATTAATTATGAAATCAATAAAACATATAAATTATACACCTTGTGTGTACCTTTGACTCGACAACTCGTCGAAAATCCCAAGAATTTCAAGAATGCCGACTTAACATATTATTTACAAATTTCAAGCAAAACAACAACAAAAAAACGCTACACTTGATTTATACATCTATAACAAAAAAATGGAGACTTGAGACCTCATCTTTGGAATCTCCAACCATCATCCGGTTCAAAGTGACGTCACAAAACTTCTATAAAACAATCGTGCTGACCAGTTCCGAAACAAAACACAACCGCTGTTCGAAGTGAAAGCTTAGCATACTTGATCGAAGCAAATAAGGCTTTTTAAATTTTTTTTATTCTTAAAGTACAATTTGTAATTGTAGAGTGAAAATGTTCGGAAAAATGTACGGATTTGGACTTTTTTTGAGTGTTTTTGTGCTCTTTGGACAATCAAAAGGATCCGCCATTCCGATGTGGGAGTACCTGAGTAAACAGGAAAAAGTGAGTAATGTTTTATTTACAAAAAAAAAATATTAGAATACCACTAGTACAGTTTGCAGGATATTTTGAAGAGTCAATTTTTTTTTTAAATAAATTTTAACATTATTTATTATTTTAACTTAGTTTAGTCGCCAAAGATAACGAAATTAAAGCGTGCCCAAAATAAATATCCATAATTTTTCACCTTAACGTATTTTTTGTTGTGTTTTTCAGTGTTCAACAAAAGTTATAATATTACGTAATAGTTGTATTTCATAGATCAAACAATTCATTTCTATAACTCATAGTGGCTTTGTATTTCAAATACTCTTCTTTATGGATGTTAAAACCACTTATTTATTAATAAAATAAGTGGTTTTAATATCCATAAAGAAGAGTATTTTTAGATCAAACAAATTATAAAACATACTGACATATTTTGTTTAAAGTTTAATATAAAAATAGAAAACAATTCTATAGATATAAATTTTAAATAAATTAGATCGTTTTCATCAAAAATAATTGAATTGGTTTAATAGAATGACTAAGTGAAAGTTTCCATATATCTTCGACAAATACCAACAGTAAATAACGCACGAATAACATGTCCTAAATACTTAACAAACTTTATAAGTTTATTTTCGGAATTAAGGTCAGTCCAAAATTTAGGATATTTCAGTACGCAGAAAATAAACACAAAAAAATTTTCCTGATTTAAAATGTAAAATTACTGCATATCTTTGCAACCGGTAAAATTTTTCGACAATTTTGAAGAAATATTCATTTAGTACACAGAAACAAAACATTTTTCTCCATACTTTTTTAAATTCTTAAATATATGTCACTAAATATTTCGTGGGATATCATAAATATGAATATTGAAACAACATTTTTTCAATTTGTTCGGGTACAATTTGCACTTTTTTAATAACATAAATAATCATTTAAAATGAAGTAACACTGTAATATAAAAAATAAAAAAAAGTATATTTAACAAATTTAAGCAAATATCGAAATGAAAATAAGAAATACAAGTGATTAAAAAACCAGAAAATTGATTCAAACATCGCTGGACACTTTCAGTTAATTTGAATTGAATATAAAGAAATCTATCGAAATTTAAACGGATCAAATGCTTCTATATTATTCTAGAATTGCAGCTTTTTCATCGAATATACATTTTTTAATTAATTAATTGTTTTAACATGTTCGTTATCAAACTTCCGCATTTATAAAACGTTCTTAGTATCAACCTAAACTAAATACAAGGTTAATTGGATATTCAATTGCAAGGAGCTCCAGGACGAGCGGAACTAATATATATTTTAATGTGCACTATCAGTAATTGGAAGGATAAAACATATTTAATAGCATTGGGATTAGATCATTAAATAAATTTATTATTGACCATGCTTTCAATTTGCGAACTACTTCAAAATGTCAAATTGCAAGGCCATTTACAACATTTAACTTAATTTTTTTTTGTAGACAAAATAAACTGTTTCATTGTCGTTTATAGAGTTTTAACCGTTAGCTACCTTTCATTAACAGGATGTTAAAGATTCCATTTCCACTTTTACGCAGAGACATTCAATGACATTTATGTATAATTTACTGAAGTGCATTATGTAACAATCTAGATCATGAAAAGTTTAAATTAATATTAAGAATAAATTTAAATAAAGATTAGTTTATTAAATGTAAACTACTTTTTATTTGCATACCAAGTTAATGTTTTTATTCAAAAAAATATATATGAATTATAAAAAATACTCAGTGATCCCGTTAATATGGTGTTAATAGACTTGAAAACGGCATTAAATTATAGATATGGAACATACCCAGCACATTCTTGTTTTTTCTGTACTAGTTTTTTTTTATATTTACCGGTTACTGGCATATTATGTAATATTGCAATAAATGATTTAATTCTGGATTATTTAATCATAAAAACTATATTATTAATTCACTGATAATTGTATATTTTATACCATATACTTACTGTTTAATTGTACCAGAATTAATTGTTTGATAAAAACAACACACAGTATATTATTTCATCACATTGAGAGGGTATATATGCCGCAATTATTTATGATATATCGAAAGCAAGTGTAACAAATGGCAGAATTTTGTACTGTTTTTAAAATTAAATACTAAATTATTTTTCCTTTTTACAGATGTCATTCCTCTACTCAGTATTTGCTACCCAAGTTGAACATTTCTGTGACGAGTCCACTTTGGAAAATTGTAACCAACAATTGTTGAGATATGGTTTAAACAAATTGAAAAGCCTTCCAGAAGACTATTTGGACTCCATGGACCCTTACCAAAGAGGTGGCAATCAATTAAGTAAGTGTATATATTTTGATAAGTTTTAAAATATATTATATATTCTCACAACAAATTCTTTATAATGCACAGTTAAGATTTTTATCAGCCAACTTAACTCATACAGTATTGCACCCTATAAACAAATATTTTAATCTCACTTTTTTGTTTCAGTTTGGGACTCAATGATGGCCGGTCATCCCTTGGCTAAAAACACTCCCAAACCTCGTTCAACCACCACAGCAAGACCCAACAGCTACGATCACGAGCCCTTCAGCGACTTAGAAATTGGCTCTCATGGTTCTGCATCGGCCAGAATCGACAATATTGCAGTTGTGGCAGCTCCTAAAGACATTTTGGCCCAGTACAAAGTTCAACCACAATACAACTATCCCCAGAATGTTGTCAGTTACTTGAACGCTATCGGAACACCGAAGAAAGGAGCCTACAGCAGATTCCAAGAGCAGTACCCTACCAGTAGTACCACTGTTAGTAGTACAAGTACTACCGAAGCTCCGGTAGATCCCATGGATGAAGGAACGTACCATGATGCTCCTTTGACAGGACCAATGGTTGTTAGAGTTTACCCTGATGGTACTCCAGTAAGAGACCCAATGCCCCTTCCTCAAGACGATGATTTAAGGCAGTACCAGATGTCTCAAGTCAAAATTCCCAATTTCTAGCTTCGCTTTGTTGAAGCTCGTCTTGAAAATTGTGATATTTCTTTGTAAATAATTTATTATTGTAGTGTATGTGTGTGAATTTGAGAGAGTGTTTTTTTATTTATTGAATGTGTAGTTGATTTTTATTTATTTTATTTTGTAGTGTTTATGATTTGGACATAAACGTTGATCACAAATACTGTGATTTTTGCTTAGTTCCCAGATTGTTCTGGGCATTCTTTTAAGTTGTGATTTCTAATTTGTAAATATTTGTGCAATAAATATTTAATTATGAATTATTATTGATTTTTATTTCATAAAATTTATTCAAAATACATATTCATCAATTGATTTACGCTACAAAACTTTGTAGATTAGAACAGGTTTAATTAGATTTTATTAAAACCACTTTCTGTAATAAGACATATCACACTTTACTCTTATAACAACAAAATTTAGGTGAACACTTAAACCATTGTATAAGGATATTATCATTGTCTTACGAATATATGATTTATTATATTATACTCCAAGATATCGGTACCTTAGACAGATTCAATACTCAGCCTACTACGATGACCGATACGCACGCGTCTAATCAGAATTCGGCGTTCTGTACTTGAGGGTAGCGTCGTTTGAAAAAGTGGCAAATCTGGTTTATTTAGTAATTTTGATTGTTGCTCTAGTTCTCAATGTGATTTAATAATTCAAAATCGATTAAATGATTATTTAAATATTGTATAATGGAGATTTATGACCAAGGATAACTGGAATGTGACAGGGACTGGTGAAAAAGGTAGGAACTTGATGAGTTCAAATTATAAAAAAAGTAATTTGAAGAATACAATTTTGTATATACATTTGTATTCGAATGATCTTTTACACATTTGTGGATTGTACAGACTTTTATTTCAATTCCTGTCTTATCCTGAATTACATTTTCAGTTATTTAGCTTATAATCTTTATCTGGTGTAATTTAGTTTTTCTTTGCAGGTAAGTTCATAAGGAGCTGGACAGGTTAGAATTTTCATTTTTGCATGCTATTGTCCCAAAAATCTTTTATTCCTGATCGGGCTATTATAAAAGCTTATATCATTATGGTTTTATACTATCAATAAACAGGGTCATAACTCCCTTGGGATATTAGAGGTGTCTTAATTTCCCGTTGTCAGGCTTAATTCCCGTTAGAGTATTTTGACGTTTGTTGAATATTGCTGTCAGTGTTTCATTATATTTATAGTGAATGTCATTGCTGCTTATTTTATTAAAATCGATCAGAAATAAAATAATCAGAACATTCCTACATCCTTTCTCAACATTAGTAGCATCTCATCAAACGCATTTAGAACACTTAAATACTGTGCAAAGGTACATCCTGAAATTGATAATGAAAAAGAATCGGCTATATTCTACAAAATTACTATATGCAGAAGCAAATGTATTCACGATAACACAACTATTCCAAATCAATGTATTATTAATTATCTATAAGCACTTCAAATATTGCACAAAATTTGAGCATAACTACGCAACCAGAAGTCAAAAAAAAACAATTACAAATCCCAAGACTCCAAAAAACAATCTCTCAAAAGCGCGCCATTTACATTGGCATACATTTATACAACAATCTACCTGAAGCATTAAAGAAAATAAATAGTCTAAAACTCTTCAAAAGCAAAATTAAAAAATATATTATGAGAATGGAATTATCAAATAAATAAAACACTGGTCTCTGTCATAGAACCAATTGATTATTCTTATTATTATTATTACTATTAGTATTATTATTAATATTATTATTGTTAGGTTAAGCTACAATTCTTGAACTTGTCCGATATCAACGAATTATTTAATTTTAAATTTAAGCCAACATGTTGTATCGTCATGCTCAAACCATAGGTTTCTTTTTGACGATATTTACCACCATATTGTAAACATTTTAAAAACATTATGTTTATATTAAAATTATAGAAAATAAAGAATAAAAGAATAACGTTAAAGCAGTTTTGAATAGCCCTGTATAATCTTTTATGCTTTTCTATTTCTTTCATAGTTTTGAATATCCCTATATCTTTTTTAATTCTTTTGTTTTTAATCAATATATAATTGAGCTGTTGTTAATCGCCCAGTATATTTTAGTTTCAACAAAAGTTGTAATCCTCACTTATTTATGGTGATTTTTTTAAATAATTAATATTATTAGGCTTTAAAGACTTACTTTTCCACTTTTCCTCATATCATAACTTTCTTCAAATAACTACATTTTTCTTTCACATTCCAGTGTAAACTCATTGACTTACCCATCGAGTAGTCTTATGCCCCTGCCCATAACTTCATTGTTAATTAACAATTTTGTTGAATTGAATAAGTTCCCTTATTAAAGAAATCCTGATTGAAAAATGTCGCAACCACAAGAAGAGTAACAAATTGTACATTTAATTTCATTAATTCTGTTCAAGATGTCACTCTCTTCTTCGTATCCTTTTAAGGGAAAAATACAAAGTAAGCAAACGAGTTTAATTTGTTCGATTCCTCATCATAAAACAGGTTTCTGCCTTTCGGCTGTTGTCCCACTGCCCACTACATTACTTCAGGATTATTTTTTGGCAATAAATTCAAAATCATAAACAAAATCGTCCACTCCTGAAATGGTCGATGGTTTAATGATTTGATTAAAACCACTTTCTATAATAAGACATATCACACTTTATTCTTATAACAACATTTAGGTGAACACTTAAACCCACAATGCAAGTTTTTATTTGAAAAGAGGTTCGACAGCTCTCAAAAATTCTTCATGAAACTTTTCATTGCTAAACCTTTCAGTAGAAGCCCTCGCTTTGTCCCTAATTTCACAAACTTCAGCATCATCTAGCTGTAAAATAAATTTAATAATATGTGCAAATTCATCTGGAGTTTGTGCTAAAAATCCAAGTCTTGACCCTTCGGAAGTTTCAATTATATCCAATAGAGGTCCTCCTGATCGATGTGCCACCATTATTAATCCAGCTGCCATTTGCTCAACAACACTGATTCCAAAATGTTCATCTAACATGGTATGGATACCGATGTACGAATTTTTAAATTCTTCAAGTAATTCCCCGTAAGACATGTTAACTTTAAACTCAACATTATTTTCGAGACTTAAATGCTTACTGAAATCTTTCAAATCTTTAACACGCCTGCTGTCGTCCGCGTTTCTACAACTTCCGCATATAATTAAGGTTATGTTGGAAAAAATGTCCTCAGAAACAATTTCTCTAAGCTCATATAAGGCTTGCAATTGCAGTGGGTGATCTTTTTCTGGTCTAAATTGCGCTAGAGACATTACTCTAATGTTTTTAGGCCTCGTTGAGTCTTTTTCAATGCTCTTCAGATGGTCAGTTTCACAGGGTGGGTAAACTAAATGAAGGGGGCGGTTCCATAAAGTATTTAGATGTTCCATGGTAAATGTAGAGTTGACTAGAGTTATGTCAGAACATTGGCCTGCCAATGAATATGCCTAAAATTTTATTGTACATTATTGGATAAACCGTAAAGTAAGAAAGTGAAAATCAACATCTCAATTATGTTGAATGGAGAGAACGACAATGGTACAAATTAGGAAAGAATACTAGAAAATTCTAAGAACAATATTAGGGCCACAAATGTATGCAAAAAATAAAAGAGGATATTTAAGATGAAGTTCAAAAATAAAAGACCAAGTAAGTAAAATGGTTGACACATATATGGAGAATAGAAAAACAATTATACTCTGAAGTCTTAATGTAAGAATGAATGACTTACCCAAGCAAATATGTGGTAGTATATTAGCTTGCCCATAGTGAGAGCAGGACTCCTGGCTATTATTCCTCTGTTATTGTAAAGAGCTTGTCTATTTGAGACTCTTTTTAACATTTCATTGGTTATAATTGGGTAATGGATGTAGCAACCTGTTTTGCAACTTCCTATGTACTTGAATATTGGTAAGACAAATGTAAACCCTGTTGTTTCTATAAATATATCTAAAAGAAACATTTCTGTAACAATTTGGCTATTTAAAGATCTATTTTTCCTTGCATAATTGTAAGTACTGCTTAAATTTACCTGGATTCAACAATCTTAGTGCTTCAAATCCTAAAAATATAGACCCCAGTGCTTGACCCAAAAGAGTAAAATAAGGATACCTATCGGCTTCCACCCATTTTCTTCTATGAAGGTAAATAAAGTGTACGTCTTTCTCTAGTTTAACATTTAACCTATTTCTAACTTTGTCCAGAATTTCTACAGGTGTTGCTTCTACATCACCAGTGTAGACATAATATTCAGCCTTAGGGTACCTCAAAAATAAATAAATAAATATATTTGTTTAATTTCACAGTGATTAACTTCTTACTTTCTTTGTAAGGCTTGAAGTGCTACCCATAAGACTTTTTCTCCACCTCCCCCTGAGTTACAGTAAGGGTGGAATATGCCAATCCTCAATTTATTAGATAAATTTTTTAACTTATCTACCCTATACTTTCTTCTTAGATAATAATAGTTTAGTGGTAAAATTACTCCAAAACCTAGTACAGTAAATATCAGTGCAGCAAGTAATAATTTTATTATAAAAAGTACAAAACGTCTGAAAAATAAGAAATACATTAAAATTTCATTTGAAAACTAATTTTGTATCTTGCTTACATCATTCTTAAAACAGCTCGCATCTTGTAGTGTTGTTATTATCAAGAACGTATCAATAATTTTTTACATATCCGAATGTTACTCATTATTTTGATAAGGAATTTAATCAAACCCAATAAAAACATCACATATCACCACCCTTCATTTTTGAAATATTGACATTAACCTTGGAATGACATATTCTTCTTCTTTTTTTGACTAATATTTGTAACAAAACTTCACCAAAGAATAAAGGTGACTTTCACTCTATTTTGCAAACCTACCCATCTTAGAATTTATAAGATTGGCAATGCTGACCGTCACTATTGAGCTGTCAAATGTGTCAAAATATTTCAACTCATTCCTGACTTGTTTAAACTAAATTTTGCCGATTTATTTCGCTTATAAATTGGATTTATACTAATTTATAAAATATATTTTTAGTTGTGCACTACGCAATAAGTATTAAAAATGGTAAGTATTTAAGCTTCTGTTACAAAATGATAGGTTAAGTTTAATGACAAAGCTATTTAAAATATATTATTCTAGTCGATCCTATCTTACAATGGAGGTGCTATGGTAGCGATGAAGGGTGAAAACTGCGTAGCAATAGCCGCAGACCGTAGGTTCGGTGTCCAAGCCCAAACTATATCTTCAAATTTTAAAAAAATATTTGAAATGGGTCCTCACCTATACGTGGGCCTTCCCGGTTTAGCTACAGATACTCAAACTGTAATGGAGAAGTTGAGATTTCGGAAAAACCTATACGAACTTAAAGAAAATAGAAGGATGTCTCCAAAAGTATTTGCTGCAATGGTTTCAAATATGTTATATGAAAAGAGATTTGGTCCCTTTTTCGTTGAACCAGTGGTCGCAGGACTTATGCCCGAAACATTTGAGCCGTATATATGTAACATGGATCTTATAGGGTGCATTAATCAACCTACTGATTTTGTTGTTGGGGGTACTGCTTCAGCTCAGTTGTATGGTATGTGTGAAGCACTATGGGAACCTAATTTGGCACCTGAAGACTTGTTTGAGACCATTTCACAAGCATTGATTAATGCTTTTGATAGGGATGCAATTTCTGGTTGTGGTGCCACAGTTTATATCATGTAAGTAATGTATTTTAGATTCAATATATAATTAATAAAACTAAGACAATGTAAGATTGTTTTAATTCTCACAGATTAGGTCACACGAACTATATTTATAGATATTCAATTGTTTTTTCTTGTTTTACAGAGAAAAGAACAAGGTAACCATAAAGAACTTGAAGACACGTATGGATTAGATAATTTTTTACTTATATTAATTTGGTATTTATAAGATTGGTTTAAAATACAATTTTTATTAAGAATAAGTTTTTTATTTTGTGAAATTATTCCTTGGGACACAGAAATGTTACTTTCGATCCTATTCGCCATTAGCCAAGTTCTTCAAAACACTTGGTCTAGGATCCTTGAAACTGTTTTTTAAGAAAAACACAATAATTTTAAATAGATTTTTATTTATAAGGCATTTTTAAAAATATGTAACAAATTGATAAATAAATATGTTTAAAATGTATAACAAAAATTTTTTAAATACTGTAAAAATAAAATGCCACCCTAAATATAATTTTAGGAAAGTAACAATTGAAATAAATTTAATTGCTTAAATTTTTAAGTACCATTTTCGAGAGTATGATATTGGTTGTATGTATATTTGCTCTTAACATTTTTTAATATTAAATTATTTCTTAAGTTTTTAATATGATTTTAACTTTTGAAGAATCTACTGTTTTTAAATATCAAATAAAATTAACTCAGTCACTTGGCATTATTAATTGATACATTTTCTTGATCAATTAATTTTACACAATAACAAATGTCTTGGAAGTTCAACATTTATATTTATTTCGATTAGTCATCATCGTCTTCACCTGGTTTTTTAATAACTCCCCACTTTTCACCTTCTTGTAACGCGAGTCCAGCAATTTCGACAATCTTCTCTCTGCCGTCATAAGGAGGCAATTTTGATAAAGCTAACAAAACCTCCAAAATATCAGTGTCCATCAATTTTTCTGCACATTCTTTGGACGCCGAGAGAATGCTATAAGTCACACAGACACCTCTATATTGCATTTGTAGTTCGGGGTTGCACAAAAGGCAATGTAAACAGTCCAGCCAGTTTTTCGATTCGAAAATTTTGGAGCAGCATTTTTTACTTGCACCTGTTATGATGCAAAGCATGCCTGCAGATGCCATGGCGGTGTCTTGGTCTTCATCTAAGCACATGGATACTGCAAATTTCACCTAAAAAATAAAAGTTTCATATTTAGCAGGGAGAATTATGAAAAAATGGCTATTAAGGTGATTAGGGCTGTAACAGCACAATTCCCTTCTAATCCCCGACAATTTGTTTAATTTTTACTTACTCTATCATTTTCGCCCTCAAACTTTTCGATAACATCCTCACTCTGTGTCAAATTGCACATACACTGCACTGCAGCTCTAGATATATGTACATGGTCTTCAAACATGTAATGTTCAATCTTTGAAAATCCCCCTTCTGAGATTATCCTTGCTCGGGCGCTTTCACTCATTTGCGCGAGATTGCACAAAGCCATTAAAGCTTCGAAGTTTTCCAAGCCGGAGCAATCTGGATGGAGGGCATTGATGAAAGGACGGATAACTTCCAAGGCTCGTTGCCCCGGAAAGGCTATTTCGGGATTCATGGTTATGCCTATCCTGAAAATGAAAAATTATTAGTTTTGTCATTCTCTGGCTTGTATTATCAATAAGGGTGTGAACGCTAATTGTACTGGTACTTGAAGGTATTCAAATTCAATAATTACTCAAAAATGAGAGGGTTATCCAATATTGATATATAGGAAAGCATAAGAGATACAAATGGAAAAAATTGCTTGTATTTTGAGGGTCAACAAAATGGCCCATTAAATTCCCGTTTTGTTTTTTTAGTTCTTCCTTAGTTATAGAAATATAAAAAGTAATTTGAAAAATTACATCTCAGTAATTTTATTTACCTAGCGAGAGCTTGAGTTGCCTGTCTCTTTCCTTTGTCAGTTCCGTTGAGGGCTAGTGGTATTAAAATCTTACTACCACCTTGTGCGACCACAATTCCTCTCAGCTCTTGTTGACTACACAGGGCGTTAAATACCCTTGCAATTAGTTCCTTGGAGTTATTGCTCTCGGTTTTTGCCATCGCTACTAACGCCGTGGTAACATTAGCGTGTGCAAGAGCTTGAATACGTTTTTGTACAAAGTCTGGATCATCAAGATCGTGATCTTCTGGGATGTGTTGTTTGGCGAATTTAGCAAGTTCTAGCATTTCTGGCATTACCTCCTGTTAAAATAAAATAAATATTAATAAGTTGTCTGTTAAAAAATGCCATTATCTATACCTGTTTCTCATACGCATTGCACAAATTTACTAGTGTAGTTATGACTCCAAAAAGTACAGACTGATCACCAGTTTTGGCCAACTCCACTAATGCCTGTAGAGCAGGTTTGTCTTCTATAAGCTTTTCTTTAACTTCAGCGTCAAGAGTAAGGTATGATAGACCTTCTGCAGCCCATTTACGAATGTCGGAGTCTTTGCCGGGATGTAAAAGGAAACGATGACATGCTTCGGCCAGTTTTAAAGAAGAACCTTTAAAAATGTAATAATTTTTGAGCAAAATTGTCAGAAACATACCATCAACAAGAGAACGAAAATGGAGAGACTAGTTACCACTACAAGACAAGTAAGATTAAAAGTTAAAACTATTGAAGGAGAGGAAATTAAGAATGTAGAATAATGCTGGTACCTTGGTAGTATTATAAAAAGTACAGGAGGATCAGATGAAGGTATAAACTGAAGAATTAGACAAGACAGAAGTGAAAATGGTAGAGTTACTGAAATACTGTAAGATACCCTACTTTCTGGAGTTATAGGAACAAGAAAAAAATTACACTTACCTTCAGCAAATGGTTTTAAAGAAGCATCGGTACCTCCACTACTACCCAATTTACACAAACCAACTAATGCTCGAATTCTAATATGGTCATTTTTACTCTTGTAAAGATGTTTTAATATGTTTACACCCTGATTAATTATGGCCTTCGCTTTGTCTGCTTTACTTGCAGCTGCTATAATACACTCACAGGCAATTTTTTGTTGTAGCTCATCTTCAGTGTTAGCCATAACTAGAATCATTTCCATGATACCTTCCTTACCTAAAAACATGAATAATTTGGTAATGGTAATTTACTAGGAGTTATTTTGCTAGATAGTGAAAAAAGTGCTTAATTAATAAATAAAATTTCCTTCAGATAACAATTTTACAAGAAAGGTATCCTTCAAACATTTACGAATCAACATTTAAAAATAGCTTACCAATCAAGGCATTGCCTACATCAAGTGGACCCCTTAGTAGAGCTGTCAGAGCCGCAGTAACCCTTACTTTAGACTCAATATCAGGCGTTAAAAGTTTATTTTTTACATAATTCTCAATTCTTCCCATAAAGTTTTCCCTCAATTGGTCGTGGTACATGTTTTCATAGATCCTAGCCAAGCAAACGGCTGCCACTGTGGCAGTAGATTTGGTAATATTCATAGCGCTTTCGTACTTGTACTCCTCCAATTCACTAGCGCATTCCATAAGTTTTTCTACGCCATTTATTTCCACTAACTGTTCGGCCCAAGAAAGTGTGTCATAGTGTGCATTCCTCATAATAAGTTCTATCAGTGCATCCCTGGCTAAACCAGATATAATTCTGTTGTCGACAGATTTCACCAAACAAGCAAGGAATAGGTCTATTTGTTTTTTGTTCTTCTCTACTAATTCCTTTTTGGGTTTAGTATCTGGACGATTCTCCATGCCTGAGAAAGCGTTAAGGATGGTTTGCATGCAATGTTCAGCAGCGTTTACTTGTTTTTGATCATTGGTATCGAGGATTTCTAAGAACCAGGGTATGCCCACTGTTTCTAGAACTTTTTTGGTACGGATTTCGTTGTGTTTACAGAGTTCGCCGATTATTCTTATACCTGTAGTGATTATTTCTATATTTTTTTCAACCTGGAATAATGAGAAAACAAAATTTATAATCCAATTATCCAATAATCCAAGTTAAGCAAGTCTTCAATTGGTTTGGAAAAACAAGTAATTTTTATTCTAATTAGGAATGATTCTAAATTATTGTAGTAAGTGCTTACTTTGATAATTCTCTTAATTTGGTGTACGACTGTAGATTTAAGCATCAATTCGGCGCCAGCATGTTGCCTAGCAAGTACCAAAAGATTGTTCATAGCTGTTTGCCTCTTCTCTGTCGTCTCTGATAGCTCAAATGCTATTTTTGTCATACTTTCTAACTTACTGCTGGTCTGTTCATTATGTTTAGCTCTTTCTTGTACAATTTTAAACAGTCTTTCAAGAATGGGTTGAATCGGTTTATTTGTAGGATCATCTTTGAATATTTGTGTTGCATCTCTATATGCTTCTTCATACCTGTAATTATTTTGAATTCTCTATTATTGCACTTATGCATTAAAGGAAAAATAGAATGGGCAAAACTCCAGTGAGAGCTCTTATATAACTGATTTTTACTTAGAATTGTTACAAATTTAGCATAGTTAGTATTAGTTAGAAATTAATAAGATTATACCGTTTTAGGGCTTCTAAGGCTTGACAACGTCTGAAGAGAGCTTTAGGATCCGTTGGCACTATCTTTAAACTTCTGTCACAATCTTCTAAGGCTTCTTCATACTTCTCCTTCTTCAAGTAGGCCGCAGCACGATTTTTGTAGTAAATAGATAGATTTCTCGACTCGTCTTTAGTTATATTTATAGCTTTTGTATAAAAAGTAATGGCTTTATCCCAGTCTTCCTTCTTAAATGCACCATTTCCTTCTTCTTTAAAAGTTTCAGCTTGTGTTTCACTTTCCATAGTCATTTCGTAAGTTATTTATTAGGTTACTTTCTAAAATATTACCGGTTAAAGGAAGTTACCTACATATATAATTTTTGGCACAGAAATTTCTAGCACGCTGCTGCTTCTAGAGAAATCTTAAAAATTCAGGAAGGATTAAAATTAGATTATCTATTTGTAGACTTGTAGTGGCTCATCTCTGGAATTTTAACCTGGAACCGTAAACGGACACGAACAAGTATCCACGACCTCTGTAACTGTCATTCTATGTTTGTTATTGAAATACATATGTTGAGAAAACTAACAGTTTTGTACACACTTCCAATGGCAAAATAAAGTTTTAAATATTTCTGGAACAATCTCGTATTTTATTACAGCAAAAATTACAAAATAACAAGTTAGATCTAAATTAAATTCTGTTGTACTTTTTAATAATTTATATTTTGCTTTGCTGCTTTTAGAAAATCAATATTGTTGCTAAATACCTTTTGATCTGTCAAAAAATACCTGCTGTCAGTGCTGTCATAATATCGAATTGTCATCCTAATACAAAAATATACATTTATAGAATAACATCATCTTTTAATTTAATTTTAACACAAAGCTACGAAAATTTACCAAAATGGTAAGTCAAAGTTTGTAACACCTAAAATATGAAAAATAAACTAAATTTTTAGTTTCAGTTTGGATTCAACATGTTCCCAGAAATACCCAGGCCATTTAACATGACTTACAAATGTTATTCTGTTGCAATGTTCCCAGGAAACGAACGACAAGATGTTGAACGAGGAGGAAAAAGTATAATATTGAATTTAAACAAAATAAATAAGTGTCAAACTCTATCGCCCACATAATTTCATTCTTTTAAACCCCGATATGTTATAATTTAATTTTAAACAATGTAACACATTGCAATTGTGTATAATGTGTTTAAAGGAATTGTTAACTCTTAACATCACAAAAATCAGTGCTAAGTTTATTAACTCTTCAATTTTGGCATGAAACTTTAAAAATTAAAATAAATCTTATATCCTGCAAACCATTTTGATAATAGATAAATATATATTATTTATTGTTCCTTGTGTTCTTTGTTTACCATGATTTAATTTTGCTTGTTCTGTTAATTATTTTTCAGTAATCATGCCTCCCTCGGCATTAGAGCAGTTGACTAGGTTAAATATCAACTATCCTATGTTATTTAAGCTCGTAAACAAGAAGACAAATCGTACTACACACTGTGGTGTATTAGAATTTGTTGCAGATGAAGGGAAAGTATACCTCCCACTATGGGTAAGAAACCAAACTTAATTTTTATATTTATTTTAATAGTAAAACTCTATTCCAGAAATAGTTTATTAACAAGTTTCAGAGCAAGAGGACTATAATGACAGATATAAATAGTACAAAGGTGATAAATTATATTATAGTGATAGAAACTAAAAAATAATTTTGACTTATTAAGAAAACTGTATAAAGAAAATTGGAACTCAAATTCTTTGTACTATTTATATTTTTCTTTAACTAAAACATATTTTAGTTAATTAATTTTTGTGGTATTTTTTTTCTAGATGATGCACAATTTGGTCCTTTCTGAAGGAGATTTAGTTCAGATGGAAAGCGTCTCTCTTCGTGTGGGCACTTTTTCAAAATTCCAACCTTTAAATCCTGATTTTTTGGATATCACCAATCCAAAGGCAGTTTTGGAAAATTGCTTAAGATCTTTCGCTTGCCTTACAACAGGAGACGTTATTGCTGTAAAATACAACCAAAAAGCTTATGAGTTGTGTGTTTTGGAAACAAAACCAGGAAATGCCATAAGTATCATTGAGTGTGATATGAATGTATGTAAAATTTTATGTTACTAAACGTATTTCAAGAATTTAGGAAAAACTGGACTTGTTAAGCCCAGAAAAACAATGCATTACATTTAACATAAATTAATTTAAATTTTAGGTTGAATTTGCAGCTCCAGTAGGTTACAAAGAACCTGAACACGTTAGAAAAGAAGAAGAGGAAATGTCAGTAGACCCAACTGACTTGATGCCAGAACCACCTGGTTTTAGAGCTTTCAGAGGAGCTGGAAATCGTTTGGACGGCAAAAAACGGAAAGATTCTTCTTCTAGTGACAATTCTGGTACCAAGCCGACATATGTTAAGGGAATCCCAGACTATGATTATGAAATAGGAACGTTGAAATTTATCAGGAGAATGCTTAAGACAAAAGAGAAGGAAAATAGTGAAGAGAATGATGAATTTAAGGCATTTAGTGGAACAGGATTTAGCTTGAGAGGTAGAAATTAGGTTATAATTTTTTTCTGTGATATTTATGTTTATTTTTTTTCTTTTCTTAGATCAGTAGATGCTATTTTTTTGTCCTTTTATTAAATAAATTATTCTTTAAAATGTATTGGTTTTATTTACGAATGAAAATGTTGAATTTTATGATTAACTATCAGAACATTACTTGGGTAGTTTTGAATGTTTTCATAAATGTTTACGAAACGCTGAACGCACATGGTGGTCAATAAAATTAATTTCTAAGAGATCTTGTTTTTATTAAAACCCCAAAATTTTGTATTTTTCCTTTAAAAGGATATGAAGAAGAGAGTGACACATTGACAAGAATTGGTCAAAAAACTTTGCAAACCCCAATGCAAGTTGGGAATTTGTTGGTTTGTAAAGTTGCCAAAACTTAATTCTAAACATTATATGTCAGTTTTGCCGATAGATGGTAGCATATTTACAAATTTTATCGTACTAACTTACCTACGCGTGTTTGGAATTTGATTTATTGAATTCGAAAGCCTAACTGACGAAGCCGAAAGGCAGAATTGGGTGGGTGAGCTCCGTAACTACATACGGCTAATTTATATATAACATGATTTACTCTAAAAATATTAATAATGTTGCAACAATTTCTAACCTATATAGTTTCTATACGTGTAATTTCTTCTCCAACATTAGTGACGTGATAACTTTTCGTACAATTTCGTTCCCTCATTTATACCACAGATTAGAGACTTACAGATATAAAGCTCCGCCCATTTCCTTTGATGTTTAGATTGCCGTTTTCTGTGATCTTGGACCTTTAAATTGGAGTGCACCCATGTTGCCAGTTCTGAAAGGAACATCCCGGGTACAGTGTTGCCTTTTCATGTAACTAAAATTTTCAAAAAACACTCCGAAAACGCAAAATCCTAAGAATTCGCCATTTTCGTATGGTCCATCTTATAGTGCTCGACGAGTAGATAAAAAATCATATGTCATAGTTGACAATCGGCCTACGGGAAGCTGAGATATTGCATTTCAAAGTTTATGCAAATATGCATTTAAAATTGTCAAAAAAAAAAACTACAAAAACTCAAAATTTTAAGAATTCGCCATTTTCGTTTATTCCATCTTATAGTGCTCGACGAGTAGGTACATTAAAAATCACCCATCAATATCAATTTTTACGTTACCGGTTGTCCACGTATCGCGGTTTGAAATTGACGAATTCTTCCAAAACAGACACTGAAAATAGCTTTTTCGTTAATAATTATTTCACCGAAATTTCCCTTGGCCAAAATGTAGTAAATCGAAGTACTAATTCATTATATATCTCGAAATTTAAATTCTGGCGAATTTGGGGGAGTTATATTGATTTTTGAGTGATTTTCTAAAAAATCCATGTGTCGTATCTCCTTTATTATTAACGATATCGAATGGTACTAAAGGTCATTTTGTAGATTTGGACGAGCAGATTCCGAATCTTTTTTAATTTTCGGATAGTCGAGAAATAGGCGTTCAAAAAATGACCTAAATCGTCCTACCCCCCTGTAAAATTGAAAAATTTGAAAAAAAAATCGATGTCTGTTTTTGATGTTATCTTATAGATTTTGGTCCGTAGATTTCAAAAATGTCCAGTTTTTTGGTCTAGCTCTAACGGAAGTGCCTCAAAAAAGCTTTCAAAGTTGGAAAATTTTTATGTTTGTTTTTTATGCCATCTTATAGTCCTTGAAGCGTAGATTCCAAAAATGTAAAATTTTTTGATCTAGCTCGATCGGAAGTGCCTTAAAAACGCATTTAAAATTTTCAAAGAACACTTCGACAACGCAAAATCTTAAGAATTCGCCATTTTGGTATAGTTCATCTTATAGTGCTCGACGAGTAGATAAAAATCATATGTCATAGTTGACAATCGCTCCACGGGAAGCTGAGATATTACATTTTAAAGTTTTAGGCAAATACGCATTTAAAATTGTCAAAAAAAACTACCAAAACTCAAAATTTTAAGAATTTGCCATTTTCGTTTATTCCATCTTTTATAGTGCTCGACGAGTACATTAAAAATCACCCATCAATATCAATTTGTTGTCCACATATCGCGGTTTGAAATTGACGAATTCTTCCAAAACTGACACATTGGAAATAGCTTTTTCGTATATTTCTGCTGGGCAAAAATATTTCTAAGACTTAATTGTCTTTTAAATTCCACACAATTTTTAAACTCTCAGCGTACTTAATATTTATAACACAAATTCATACAACGAGGAAATACGCATTAAATGGACACACAGTATAGTGATACTATACAAATTTGACGTTGAAACTCAATCTCAAAAACAATTAGCACGTTACTTATAAACCATCAACGTGAATCCCTATGTTATTAAGTGAAACATCCTGTATAATATATTATAAAAACGAAGACAGAAACACCCTGTATGCGTTGAAACAATGCTGGTTTTACACAAAAAAACCGACGTGGTCGTTGTCTGCGCAATGTTAAGAAGTTTGTTTGTTTTTTTAATTACTCGCTATCGCGGGGAATGTTTGAAATGGTCTGTCTCTGTCTCTAATTCGAAGAAACGAATGTCTCCAAAACGTGACGACCTGCGAACGTTCTCTTATATCTTTCTGCCGCTCATTCTCACCGTTTTAATGAAATACAATGGCAGAGAACTAGTTGTTCAACGATTTCATACGATCATTAGAAGACTTGAAAAAAAAAACATTCGACCAGTCCGCTTTCCAGATTTAGTATCGTTAGATTTTTTTTAGTAAACAGCATGTTGGTTGATTTTAATTAGACGTAATGTTAATGATCGTTTTATTTTATTTTTCTTAAAAAGGCATATTTTTGCTATGGACTTTGTTTCCCTATGAAGAAGGACAGGGCCCCCGTAAGGGCTACTGGCGCCTGTGTGCAAAAAAGGATTTTGGCGCCCCTTAAGGCATTTTGGATCATGTTTTTTTATTTATATTTTTGAAGGTATGCGCTTGAAATAAAGCAAAAAACTGAACTTTAGAAGTCATATTTATTTGTAGACTAAAATATCAAAATGAAACAAACAGAATAAAATCATAACAAAATAAATTAAAATAAATTCTTGTTCACCCTCATTTTAAAGCATTTACTTAACTAATGGGGTACAGACACGTTGTTTATAAATACTAGAAAATAACCCAAAACTAAAAATCACATTTTTTTAGGAACAAATAACCGGTTTAAAAACGCCTCTGGCGATGCAGCGCTTTTATAGCGCTCCAGGCATTATTCATGTCTGAAGAGGAAAAATCAAGAAACTACCGCGTTACATGTTCCCGCAACATACGAATCGGCAGTAACTGGATGATATACTAATAAAATTTCGTGTGTATTTATACCTAATCCTATTTAATTTTTCAACTTTTATTTTAACATTAATTTTTGTGTTTTTTGCAATTTTTTTTTTTGACCCTGGGTGTTGGCGCCCCTAAAGGATGGTGCCCGTCTGCATTGCACACTTTGCACATATGGTAGCGGGGGCCCTGAAGAAGGATACAAAAGCAAAACAGGGCTATATATTTCTGTTTTACAGCTTATTTTTTTTAGATGGCACGTCTGTTTTAACGTGGTTTTTTTGTGAAAAATTTAATTTTTTTTAACATAAATACAATGAAGTTACCCTTATCAAATATTTTTAACAAATATTGTTTATAATTACTACGTTTTTATTAAAAATACTTTTGCAATATTAAAGAAACTGAAATGACATATTTGAGAATATAAAAAAGTGTTTTTTTAATGTAAAATTAATTACCAAAATAGCTCAGAATCGAAAAGTTTGCTTTGTTTTCGATAAAAATAAAAGGATTCAATAAAATTTGAAATATTTTATTAATTGATGAATTTCCAACATAGTTCAAAATAAAATTACTAATTAATGTTGTTGGTAGCTCTTGATTTGTGAAAGTATAGTTTTGCTAATTTTGTCGTAAATCTAGTTTGTTTATTATGTATTGCTGAATTACGTCTTCTTTTCCTCTAATGGACTATTCCCATGCGTACAGCTTTCAAAATCAGTTCAAATTCTTAGAAAACTTGGTTTAGTACAAGAAGATGAGTGTAGATTCTCTGAGGATGGGAACGAAACGTCTAACCACATTCTTACGGAATGTGTGGCCTTGCAGAATCCAGGGGCACGACATACAGAGGAGGGCGATCTGCCAGGCTTGGGGCCACTTCAAATTCAGAATTTCCTTAGGTAGATAGAATTAGAGTGGTTGTTATAGGTGTTGAGAGCTATGGTCATCATCTTAAGGAGGTAAAATAGATCTTTCAGGTCGCATTTACCCTTATATTTAAATAAATGCAGGTACTTCCATGATAAAGTCACTGATGCGCCATTGTGGACGTGGAGTTCGTCCATTGATAATAATAACTAACAAGAAGAGCAATAATCTTCAATAAATGGCATCTTTGGAGGTCGACTCGACATAACCATATAACCAATAATCCTTACGGTATCATTTTGAAGTATCGTAGTGTCTGGTTCGCTATAGTGCTGTGCAGCGGGAGAGAAGATTTTTTTATAAAATGGTTTCTAACATAACAACGCCATCGATTATTTTACAATACACAACGAGAGTACAACACAGATCACGTTGTCAGAATCTTTTCATGGCCAATTATTTTCCTCTAATTGACATTTTGCTGAATACCGAAACGTTTCGTCGTTTTAGAAACAATGAATGGAATATTTGCTGAGGTTGCGAATTAATTTATTTATGGAAATTTAATATGTGGAACGAAATATTTTAAATTGTGTTATCAAACAACACTTTAAAAAATCCATATTTTTGTAATTTAAAAAATATTGACAAATTCTTCCATTCTTACAAATCAAGCTAAAGAAGCTCCTATTTAACCCCAACTTACAGCTGTTAAAATCCTATTTGGCAGATAGACACTTTCTGGTGTATCAAAAAATCGAATGCACTGAGATACATCCACTGGCGCCTTCCTTAGTTTGTCCCTCCAAGCAGTTCTTTGGTTGGTCTGTAACTTGAACCGACCCTGTTTGTCTCACTTCAAAGGCACCGTTTATCAATTATATAACTGATAAGTTAGGCCCAAGAAATAAAGTCCTAAGGTCTCCGAACTTCGAGCTATAAAAAAAACCAATAAAATATGAGTACTTACATAAGTATTATATTATAGGCACCTAAATATACAAGTATAAATATTTTTCAAATATGGGAAATTTGTTTTATGTATAACATCAAAGCCATTCTGAAGATTGTGATTTTTATGACGGGTACATAAAATAAAAAGATGTCTTTATTTTTATTTAACAAGCTTTGTGCTACAACTGGGTAAATATTGAATTTAGATTCATAGTCGGTCCTCGGGAATTTTTTTTACTGACAAAAATTTCACACGTATACGTGTTGACAATAAACGTTTTCGCATATTCTTAACGTGATTTCCGAGTTTCTTTATTTGGTCGTCAAAAAATTAAATGTTAACAATTTTAAATGTAAACAATGGATGATTAAATATGTAGTTCCCCTCCTTGTTGTTGAAGCAGGTAACAGAAACGTCGAATAAAACTAAACTGTTTTATAAATGATACAACTATGTCAAAAAATAGCGGAAATGTATTTAATAGCTTTGTAAAAGCGCATCTTCTAATCTTCAAACTACTAGAAAAATAAATGTCTTCTGCCAATACTGCACTGTGATACTGCCATCATTAGGGAACCCCAGAGTGCGTCGAAATAAGTGTTACACTCCCTATTATATAAAATTTTGACAAGTATCTCTTGAAGGTTGGATTTGTAACTAGTGGCACCATCTATATGTCTAATTAAATCATTTATCATTAATTATCTACCTTCTAATTGTTTATTAATTACAAAACGATTTATGTTGTTACATTATAGCCCATCAAGAGAAGCTGCTTTCACTTGAACAACGATAAACGTTAATCTCTAAAATGTTTATGAATAATTTCTTTAAAAGTAATAAGTAATGAATCGGTGTTCTCATCAGTACTTAAAAAGTCATATAAGCTCTTTAATACTGCTATAACTCTTTGAATTAAAAAGTTGTAAGTATTTTTCTTAACACATATAATTTTGATTACCGTTATAAAATTTGAAATTTTTATTGGACTAAGAAATTTAAAAAATAGGAGAGACACTATAAAAATCGTGTCAGATTTTAAAAACCACGTAATTTTATAGAATCAGAAAAGGGATAAAATATTTTAGGTATTTATTTATCCAACACATGACAGTTATTATTAGTAACATTTTAGACAAGTAAACTATCAAATAACGCACTAGTGTGTTATAATTCATAACTCACTAGCGAGTTATGAATTATAACTCACGTTCATATTTAAAGTAGTATTTTATTTATTACTATTACAAGCAGAATTCACATTGATATTGAAATTAAAGAAAAACGCTAACGGTTTATTCGAATTTGAAGTCATTGTAAAATTCGTTGGTTCATTGGAGCCAGACTCTCCCATATCGGTACACCTGCTGATAGTGCTGGAAGACGCCGACGCATTAGAACCTTGTAATTTTTCTGCAATTTGTATTTTGTTGTGCACCGATTCTTCTAGGTATCCTTCTGCTACGGTCGAGGACTTCCATCCTCCGTGACGCTTCAAACTAGTCACGTTAGCCCCTGCATTGGCCAAAAGAGCTGCCGAAGACCTTCTCAGGCAGTGACCGGTGTAGAGGGCTGGTTCCTCCAATTTCAAAAACATTGCAATTCTTGAAGGTATCTTCGACAACGTATTTATTCCCACACCCTGGCAGGTACACCTCATACTTTTGTAAAAAGCAAAAAAGCGGTTAGAACTTGTATTTTTTGGTCTCAAAGACATGTATTTTTTACACAAATTTATCGGGTTGACTGGAAATCCTTCTTCAAGTATTGTGAAACTTCTCGATTTCTTGGTTCTAGTGTCTGGCAAAACTACGTGAAAATATTTCCCTTTGTCTTGAATGTTTTCTATTTTCAAATTGACCAGTTCATCGCATCTACAAGCACCGCTAATCCCCATTATCAAAGCCACTTTCATCAACAGGTACTCGTTGTCGGGAGCTTCGTTCAAAAACTTCTCTATTTCAGGTCGTTCTAATGTCTTGGACTTCTTTGGTTTGTATCCCTGTGATTTGCTTTTCAAAAAGCTCGTTAGGTTGCCATATTTTGAAATGTCGATTTTTTTACAAAGGTGAATAGTCGAGCGAAGCATCGAGTATTTGGCCCATAGCGACGATGGGGCTATTTTTTTACAAATGTAAAAAAATAAGCCAATAGAACATTTTCATCGGTACCTTTTATCTTTCGTGAATTCATCCAAGACCCAAACATTTTGAACTCCTTGTCGTAAGCATCTCGGGACTTTTCTGGTAAAATATGCAGCGCTGCTTCTTCCGCTTCCATAAGGATATCCTTAGGAACATAATTTTCATCGGTTTCCTCCATTTTGTATACTTTTTTTCTTCAAAAAAGCTTCCCTTTTCTGAAAGGAAAACTGACAAGTGTCAAAATTTATTTAAACATTTGCTAACAATGTATCATGCCCGTGGCAACCAAACAAACAACCTACTTTGACCAAAATGTAAAAAAGTCACTGTCAAGTCATTCTGACATTTATAGGGTACTGAGACCCAAGTAGCTTTGATTTTATCACAAAGCTTATTCATTATTATCTCATAAAAAACGATTTCTTCCACTTGTTGGATAAAACATTGTATGCCACTCGCGTGTTATGTTTCCTAAGTCACTTATTTTCAATATAACATACTAGTACCATAAATAACTATTATTTTCTTTTTTTGTTTTTGTTGATCTGTTTTTATGGTCAAACTTTTTGAAAACATAAAAATAAAACAATTTTTATGTTATTTTCTTAATTTTCTTTATTAAAAAGCACTTTTAACTGCACGAACGTCACTGCTATCTCAAATATTGACTCGGTACGATAACCATGTAATGATTGCGGCCAACAATATCTGCAAACAAGAAGAAATTTTTCTGAAATCGTCAACGGAGTGTGAAAACTCTTAGAATTTATAATGTAAACGATCTTTATTGTTTTAGGTTCGGCTGAGATACGGTGGTAATAAAAATCCACTAACTGACCTAGGCGTAATGACACTAATGATTCACTTGTCTTTCTTTGTTGAGATTTGAAAAAGGAAACTTGCAATCGTATTTTTTTATTACAGAGTTTGTTAAGCTTGGTGAGGATGGGGAAAGGGGGGTAATTTAGAAAAGCGGTTATCCCGATAAAGTTGAATATTATGCCGTATCGCGATAAATAATATTATTTCAATAAATTTCATTATTTCCTTCAGAAAAGCTGCCAAGGGCGGCTCCAGCCTAGAGATTTAAAAGTTCTGGAATATAAATACAAGGAAGTGGTAATATGTGAAGTTCCTTAAACTTTTCTCTGTATGACTGCCTATACCTCAGTGACGCTATATTTCTAAAAGATTTTTTTGAAGTTTAAAAACCCTCAATACATGAGCTGATGAGGCCCAAATTTTGTCGAAGAAACGTTTGGCATTGCCAAAATTACCGAAAAAAAATGTTTGGGCCATTTTTGGGGAAAAAGTGAGTTTTTTAGGATATAAATGGACCTAGAATCTACAAAAAAAATTCAAAAAAATTAAAATTTGTCTTAAGTAGAATAAATTTTATATAATAAACGATTAGAAATATCAAAATTACCGAAAAAAAATGTTTGGCCATTTTTGGGGGAAAAAGTGAGTTTTTTAGGATATAAATGGACCTGGAATCTACAAAAAAATTCAAAAAAATTAAAATTTGGTTTATGCAGAATTAGTTTTGTCGAAGAAACGATTGGCAATGCCAAAATAACCGAAAAAAAATGTTTGGGCCATTTTTGGGGGAAAAAGTAAGTTTTTTAGGATATAAATGGACCTAGAATCTACAAAAAAAATTAAAATTTCATTTACGCTTAATGAATTTTGTCTAAGAAACGATTGGCAATGTCAAAATTACCGAAAAAAATGTTTGGGTCATTTTTGAGGGAAAAATTGAGTTTTATAGGATATAAACGGACCTAGAATCTACAAAAAAATTCAAAAAAATTAAAATTTGTTTTATGCAGAATAAATTTTGTATAATAAACGATTGGCAATATCAAAATTACCGAAAAAAAAATTTTGGGCCATTTTTGGGGGAAAAAGTGAGTTTTTTAGGATATAAATGGACCTGGAATCTACAAAAAAATTAAAAATTGGTTTACGCAGATATGAGAAATATACTCTCATTGTCGGACGTTGGAGGGGGGGGGGGCAATTGGCCCTACTTCCCAGTATAATGACCATGACAAGTATGGCACTTTCGGAAAGGGGAAACAATGGAGCTTTCCAACTGTTAAAAAGTATACAGGACGTTCCATTTGTACTTGCTCGATTCTAGAAAATACGCTGTCATTTCCACTTAGTTCTATAGATTTAAAATGGGGCCAACAATCAGTTCCCGTTTGATAAAACACCAAATCCATGTTTGTTTAATTCTATGTCGCAAAAACCATAAAAAGGAACTTTATTCTATTTTGAGAAGAATCTAGAAAAAATAAAAAGCAAAACTATTTTTTGCGCAAACAAGTGTGGCATAAAATACACAAAAGTTTATTGGAAATTTACGTAGTTTCCAGAGGGTATAAATGAAATTTATGATTAAAATTGTGGTTGAGCTTTTAATAATTTCACAGTTTTAAACGATTACAGTATTTATACCACAGTAAACTCCTACTGAATATAAATTTAATTCGCGAATTCACTCATTTCGCATTTACATAAAACTGCGTTTATTTGACGTGGGAAAATCAATAAATTTGATCAGATTTTAATGGAAAATTTGTCACGTATAGACGTTCTCAGGGACGTACGTGATCAGCAATCGATCAATTCACTTTTATTTCTAGTTATACGACTTCATTTCCATGCATGCCAATTGTTTGAAATATTCCGAGAAGATCTCATTAATAAATAGACGGTTCAGTGACAGTAGACACTAACTTGGAATAGGGAATTTTAATCAGACAATGATTTTATGTTTATTGTTTTAATACAAAAAAATTCGAATAGCACAAGAACCTCCATGAATGTTCTAATTTAGCCTTTCTAGTTTATTGATCTTTTACGTAAAATGGGCGACACTGTTTTAAGATTTTAAATTACTGGTCTCCTTTATCAGGCTTCCCTGAATCGCATCATATTAAAGAATTTTCGGTACTTTTTTCTTCTCTTAGTATCAAGCCTTAACGTTAACGTTGCTTCAAAAAACCCAAATGTCCATCAACAATTAACTCTTAATCTACAAGACCATCCTGAAACCCATATAGACGTAAGGGTTCCAACTATTGGGGTTTGCAGCCAACCACATCTTCTC
The DNA here is from genome assembly GCA_949320105.2 of Crepidodera aurea. Taxonomy (NCBI): domain Eukaryota; kingdom Metazoa; phylum Arthropoda; class Insecta; order Coleoptera; family Chrysomelidae; genus Crepidodera; species Crepidodera aurea. The sequence continues at coordinate 42,971,506 of OX439475.1, forward strand.
GTTGCTATAGCAATGGGGCAATAATATAAGAGAAATGGACTAGATCATTGGCAAAACATCAGACATCCCAAATGTCCATCTAAAATAAACTTCTAACTATTGGGGCAGCCCACCACATATTGACGTTGCTATAGCAATGGGACCTTAATATAAAAGAAATGAACTGGATGATTGGAAAAAAATTCCAACTTACAAGATCTACAGCCAGCTTTATTTATTTATTTATCTATTTATTTATTTATATAAGAATACAAACAGGACGAGCCCAGTACAATATTTACTGTTTACTAAACTAATACAAAATGGATAAATCCTTATTAAATGTTGAACGTTCTATCAAAATTCCAAAAGGGACTGAAAAAAAATGCAAAAGTTATAAACAATTAAGTAAAATAAAAAATAAGGGTTTGGTTTTTTTGAAATATTTCAAAAACTATTTGAGATAATCGAAATTTGAAAAAAGATGCTTAAAGAGCAGGAAATTTCCTAAAAAAAAGTCCTACCTCCCGGAACTGTACCAACAACCCTTATAATTTTAATTAAGCGGCGAAAATAACGGTAATAACGCGTAGTTCTGGTGCCGCGTGCATCGCCCCAATCTGACACGTGAACTAAAAAAATTATTTTAACTGATTAAATATTAATATTAAGGAATAAAAAAATTTGGGTACTAAGTAGACATATCAATAAACAATAATCCGTCAACAAAAAATTTTTATCACAATTTTTTTATTAGTTATGCTTTTGTTAATTAGTTAATTTTCACCATTTTAATGTTAACATAAAAACGCTGATTATTGCAAAACAAGAAATCTAGAATGTTTTTTGATTTTTTTGAGCTAATCTTAAAAGAGCTTAGAAGAGATCCCCGTTGGAAAAATTCAAAAATTTTGATTTTTCGTTTTTTTATTAACAAAGGCATTAAAAAATTATTTATGTAAATAAAGCTATGAGGAAAATTTTTTTTCCAATCATTGTTAATATTTTGTTTTATTATTGATAAAAGACATATAACAATACTTTTTTTTTATTTTTAACTAACATTATTTAAATAATTGTTATAAACAAATGCATTGTTTATAATATTTTTGAAAACTTTTTCTTTGGAATTTCATCCTTGATGAAAATAATGATTTAAAAAAAAAATTGTTCCTTAAAAAAATTTTTTTATTAACAAAAATCGCACTTGTTAATTTTTTGTTACTAAATATTAATATTAAGGAACCATTTCTTTTTAAAAAATCATTATTTATTATGTTCTTTCGTATTATAAAAAAAAATATTTTTTTTATTAACTCTTCATTTGTTTATTAAAAAAACAATTTGTTATAAACAAATGCAATTTTACGTAATATTTTTTTTAAATACTAAAAAATATTACAAAAACAACCATATATATTTTTTTATTGAAAAAATTTTTTTATTTAACTTTTAAAAATATTGTACTTTTGCACTTTTACTGTTTTTACTCATGCCTTTGATTGTTAATAAAAAAACGAAAAATCAAAATTTTTGAATTTTTCCAACGGGGATCTCTTCTAAACTCTTTTAAGATTAGCTCAAAAAAAACAAAAAAAATTCTTGTTTTGAAATAATCAGCGTTTTTATGTTAACATTAAAATGGTGAAAATTAACTAATTAACGAAAGCATAACCAATAAAAAAATTGTGATAAAAATTTTTTGTTGACGGATTATTGTTTATTGATATGTCTACTTAGTACCCAAATATTTTTATTCCTTAATATTAATATTTAATCAGTTAAAATAATTTTTTTAGTTCACGTGTCAGATTGGGGCGATGCACGCAGCAGCCGAACTACGCGTTTTTACCGTTATTTTCGCCGCTTAATTAAAATTATAAGGGTTGTTGGTACAGTTCCGGGAAATTTCCTGCTATTTAAGCATCTTTTTCAAATTTCGATTATCTCAAATAGTTTTTGAAATATTTCAAAAAACCAAACCCTTATTTTTTATTTTACTTAATTGTTTGTAACTTTTGCATTTTTTTTCCGCCCCTTTTGGAATTTTGATAGAATGTTCTAGATGCCATTCCGAATCGAATGAGCTCAAAATCATGATTTTCGGTGGTGGCGATCAGGTTTCGAGGGAAATGGCACTTGTGAACCAGACTATTAACGATTTTGTAGATCTGCCGACTAGTGATATGAGCTTCAGTTCTCGTTTGCAAATATCGAAGTCTGCATGAGTATGAAACATATTTTATAAATTTATCTTGAACTTTTTGTAATCGGTCGATATAACAGTTATAATAGGGATTACAAATAGAAGAACCGAAGCTTAAAACACTATTGACATATGTCATGTATAGATTTCTAACATACTCTACCTCTTTGAAGTCGTGACAAACACACATTAGGAATCCTAGTGCTTTATTAGCTTTTATTGAAACATATCCGATATGTTGGTTAAAAAAGAGTTTGGAATCGATATAAATACCACCGAAACTTTTGGTAAAAGTTCATTAATTCGATAGTGTCTTTATTCCTTGAGAATGTTATATATTGACATGGTTTTGCTGGCAATACAGAGCCAGACGATTTAAATCTTCTTGGATTAGGAGTTTATGGAAAGAATTAGATATTTTTCGAAAAAATTTTATGTCGTCAGCAAACTCCAAGAATTTTGTATTAATGAAACAAGAGGAGATATCATAAATGTATATGTTGAACAGAAGGGTCCCCAGATGTGACCCTTGAGGAACCCCTGAGGTTATTCTAGAAATAAGAGAACGAAACTTTCCGATGAATATAGATTGGGATCTGTTGCTGATGTAGGAACCAAACCACCTAAGCTTTCTTTCTAAGTAGGATGATATGATCGATTTTATCGAAAGCCTTTCTAAAATCGGTGTAAATGGCGCCTTCCTGATGACCCGTGTTCATAGTTTCAGATATATAATCTATGTAAATAAATAAGTTGGATTCGATGGAACGTCTCTTCAGAAAGCCATGCTGTTCCAAATTTATAATTGATTTCACATCTGCATATAGGAAGCCGGTAATAATTGAAAAAGGTTGTTTCAAATATTATAGTCAACTTTCCATGATTTGTAACTAACATTAAATAAGCAAATAAAGTGATTTCGTCTAAAATTACTGTATACAATTTTATTTGCTGACTGGGTCATCTGGTAACCTAATAATCCTTGAAAACATCCTCAGATATTTCTAAAATTTTAGTTTCGTTTTGGTTAAAAAATGCGTAATGAAGATAAAACAAAATATTCTTGTTATTTTCCCAGTCATTTTATTAATTAAGCGCAAATTTACTCCTTTCTGAGATTACGAAACAATTTAAACAAAAAAAATTCAAGGTTTTAAAAATAAGGCAACAGTATTACGTAAAAACTTCAAATTCATCTAAATAAGGTTGATTTGGTAAAAAGTCAAAAAGCATGTTGCCGAATTCTTTGGCACTACTTCTTCGTTCCTCGAACTAATTAGAAGAACAAGAGGACAATTAGAAATAATTACGAGAATTACCGAAGCGCGATTCCAATAATGTTAAAAATGCATGCGGCACAGTCAGCGGGGACTCTAAATTGCGTCTTTGTTTTCTTTAAAGATGGAACGGAAGAGGTAGCGGTGTTGCCAACCAATGTTAAAAAAAATAGATTACAATTTATCTTTGAGAAATAGGCAGTTTTAGAATACGTAGGAAAATATTCTATATCGCAAATTTGTCTAAAAAAATTAGTAATTTACTAGAATGATGACTAAAATCATTATTTATTGATAGTTTGAAAGCGAGGCTGAAATCTCCATCTTGGAAACTTCGAAGTCTCCATTTTGAAACGTCTAAATGATTTACCAGTTCAACCATTTTCAACACTCTAAAAACAAGTTTTTTGTATGAAGCTCAAAGCGATTTAAACTGAACATTATTGGCAGATGTCTCACTGACGCTGTTAGAGTAAATTTTGTAAAAAAATCGAATCATCAAGTTATTGTCTTGATTGTCTTACAAATAATAAGAAATTGTAGAGATTCTATTTATTCTGAGCACATCGAAACTCTGGTATTTCTCAACAAAACACGACAGAATGTGTGAGACTGGGAAATGTGAATATTTCACAAGATCTCTTGCTACCGTTTTCTTCTTTGGTTTTACAGTGTTGCGTAAGTTTTATAAGATACGTAAACGAGAATATTAAACGTTTCTTATTTTAAAATATTTCACGCTTATTTGTCTCAAATCTCAAAACCAGCGACCTTAAATTAATAAGTACAATTTAATGGGGTCCAATTGTAATTGTACTTTTTGTATATACCGCTGCTACTAAAATCGATATCGTGCCAGAGACGTATTTATGCAATAACAGGTAAGCGTGTTTGAGTCTCGTTGACTTTGAATTTTTTTTCTGATTGTTTAAAATCAGCCCTTTTGGTAGAATTCCAATCATTCTAATATAAACAAACAACACTAATAAAATATAAAATTAAAGATTAACAACAATTAAACCTTCGTAAACTTTGAACAAATTCAAAGTCATAAACTAAAAGATGACTACATAAAAAGTTACTTCCAATATTGATTTAATAATAGTGTTAAATTGGGAACTTGGAACCTTTGGTTTATCAACTAAGTTGAGTTGAGTGGTCGACGATAGTTTTCAACTTACTAATAGTGTGTAAAATTTAGTCGAATTTTCTATTTATTGTATTTATAATTAATTTTTAATTATACTATTAATTGCACAAATGAAAAGAAAAATAGTCTAATCTCCCATGAATTGGACATTGAATGTCAACGTTGCCACAACGTCTGGACTTCAAACAACTACTCCTTGGACTATATGCCCCAACAGGTATTGAATTATAGAAGTCCCGACGTTGGTTGGAACCTGAGATATCAGGACATTAAACCAACAACTTTGATTTTGTTATTAAAGGAGCCCGTCAACCATAGACTAGTTTCGGCATTATTGTGCCTCTTCAGTATGGCGTAGACAAGCTCGACTTTCAATCTCTAATGAAAGTCTGACAGTGGATCCGACTAGCCCAGTTCCTATTGAGACAAATAATTACCGATGGCGGCGCCACAGTCGTCGATCAGCTGTTCACACGAAACGCGTAATTTTTGGTAAATAGTGCATTAAGTTATACTGAGTGAATGGTTTATTTAGGGTATTTTAAGACTTTTTGTGATTGTTTGAGGTTTTTGATTTGGAAATTACTATAATATACCTGTACATGTAAGTATTTAGACTCAATTGAACTTGTTTTTTGTGTCGTTATTCTAAAATTGAGGATATTTATTTAGCATATCTTACGTTTTTCAGAAATTTATTGTTTACTTCTGTTTCTGTGTGCTTTTTTTGTGTTTCAGGATGAATATAGCCTAGAGGTATTATCATCTTCACCTCTACTAATATAGAATGATATTGGAAGGGATCTAAATCATATGCCAAAGAAACATACAACAGTTTTCTGCTGATAAATTTTATTTCAATTTTTTCAGGATAATTGTAATTGTAAAAGTGATTTAAATAAAAAATGATTTCTAAGAACCTACTTTTGATTGATTTATGGTAAAATATATCCTATTCGTTGTTTCAAAATTATTTTTTAATCAATTTTTTAAATCAATATCAAATTAAAATATAAAAAATTAAGAAAATTTTTTCTTGGCTTAAAACACTTCATAGGCCATCAAATGTATCTGTTGCAAAACTTTTTGTTTTGTTTATCTACTTTGTTTTTTTCAAAATAAACACAAAATGTATATTTTTTAATCCTTTATTTTAACATAAGTTCAAAGCTAACTTTGAATTATTCAGTTTTAGTAGTATTTAACATTTTATTATAATAATTCATTACTAATTGTAACTGTATAATTATTGAAAACAGGTGTTGTACAAGAGTGGAACATAATAATGGTATTTTTAAAATTATGATGTGACAAAGGTTTTATTTTACTGAATATTACCTTTAGAAAAATGATAAGTTGAAATATCAGCAATGATGTGCACACCTAATTAGATTTTAAGTTTACATATATAAAAGTACAACTCTACACAGTTTGTAAGGACAAGTTTACTTAGTTTATAGGCAACACTTTGCTGTCTTCTAACTAACCATCATTCCTTGCACATTTAATGGTTTTAACATCAAGTGGCTTACTGGGCAAATGATGTGATGGCACACACTTTTTGCACTACTTGGGTGCTATTTTGTTTGAAATAATTCCTAAAAACATTTCAGTAGTAATCAAGAAATAATCTCAGAAATGCTAATCTTTATCTTACCTGATTTTGTAATATAATCTTCAGATTTAAAATTGATTACACTTTTCCGGAATTTACGACGATCAACTTCCTCGACACCTTTTTTGTTGCTTCTTGGGTGGATCATAATGGAAGTGTAATTCCGGATTTTTAGATTTCCTAGAGGTATACCCATAAACGCAATAGTTTGTATTATTTTTATTGGGCATTTTTAACGTTTAACTACCAAATAACAGCAAAATACACGAAGCACAAAATCAAAACACACGTTCGACTTGCAGGTAAACAAACAAAATTATGCTTTTCGTGAAGGTTCAAATTAATACCGGTGGTGTCGCTTCAAAGTTGTGCTCGTCTCAATAGAATACAGTTGCGATAGCAAATGTCTAAAGAACTGAGAAAGCACAGCGCCATCTATCACAATAATAACAAACTCAAAGTTAGCAAGAAGCAGCGACCTGTGAATGTTTTAAATGCTGATATATATTTCTACCGAAATATATTTTATGGGAGTGAACAAATTGCACAAATGAAAAGAAAAATAGTCTAATCTCCCAGGAATTGGACATTGAATGTCAACGTTGCCACAACGTCTGGACTTCAAACAACTACTCCTTGGGCTATATGCCCCAACAGGTATTGAATTATGTGGCAACGTTGACATTCAATGTCCAATTCCTGGGAGATTAGACTATTTTTCTTTTCATTTGTGCAATTTGTTTACTCCCATAAAATATATTTCGGTAGAAATATATATCAGCATTTAAAATATACTATTAATTATTTTCTACGTTGATTAAAACCGTCGTTTTTCTTTAAAATCAAATTTGAATGGTAAGCAACATTCTAAACGTTCCTTACAAGTTCTAACAGCACTCCTTCTTTGCATTATTAGCATTTTCCATGTTCTTTCATGTTTTCTCCACACTCTGACCGTCGATTCACTAGCATGTCGTTTAAATCACGAACGGCGTAATTGTACAGGCTCAATGAGTCACTGATCAAGCCCTGGGAATACTTTATATGAAGACTTTCAGATAATACGAGAGGATGTTAGAAAATTTTACGTGTATTCTGTTTTAGTGAAAATGAACTGTTTTAGGTGGTCGATATATTGTTGGAATGTTTGTTCATTCATCAGATAACACAGCTTCAGTTCCGCCCTCTTGAACATTCTGATTTCTGACAAAGTATAAAATAAATCAAGTTATGTGCTATCAACCCTTGCCAATATTTCTTCCAGAGAAAGAGTGGTTTTATTATTGACAATTTAATTCGTGTATAAAAAATCCCATAAGCCGCGTGATTTTGTCATTATGACAGCGAAAAAAGTTTGCCCTAACTTTTCAAGCGACAATAACGGAACCTAACTTTTGAAAGCATGACAACCAGCATTGTAAACAAATTTTTGATGACGTTATGTCAATTTTTCTCAAACTTGCGTTGTCAGAAAAGTTTTCATTTGTGGAAATGTCGCGATTTGGAGAGTTTTCGAGTGGATAAATTGAAAAAGCCATCAATTATAGTGTGCCTCGCAATAATGTGAATTCAACTACATCAATTTGGCGACAATTCGCGATGTTTTGTTTGGAAAAAAAATATGAACTAATTGCAGAAACTTCCACTGAAGAGTTAGCTTCTATTTTATGTGACTGGACATTCAACATGAAGAAGAACAATGGAGAAGATTATAAAGAGAGTGCAGTCAAGACGATTTGGAACACTTCAGCAAAAATGTTACAAGAGAAGTACTTTAAAGATTACAAAAGAATTTTTAATCCGTTCACGGACATACAGTTTAAGAAAGCGAGAAATGCACGCGACACAAAACGCAAAATTTTACAAGCAATCCGAGAAAAAAGGAAGGTGAGTTCTTACAAAACGAGAAATTTTTGAAATGGCACTGTCCTGGAGTGAAGAAGAACCTGTAGGCCTCCAAAGAAAATTTTATCACATTGATGCGTATGAATTGGCTTGGAGAGGTGGAGAAGCAGCATATTGTAAAGTATTCTATTTTAAAATCGAGACAGACAACCGTGGAAGAGAGATCGGAAGAGTTGAATATAACCCAGTGTTTTCGAAGACAGCAAAAGGGGGAAATCAGAAGTTGGCCGACAGTAAATGGTTGGTAGCAAACACTGCAGAAGATTGTGTTTGCCCAGTAAGATTGTTTAAACAAATTATGGGAAGACGGGGAAACCATATCACATGTGAAAAGTTTTTTAAACTGCAAATCCTTTCTGGCAAAAAACAAATTCGAAAGGATGGTATATTGGGATAAACGAAATATCTAAATGGACCAAATCTTCGGCGAAAAATATTGGACTTAATATCAAGCGGGTGAAAATTACGAACCATTCTAATCGAGCTGCCGCCGTAACTGAATTGTCCAGGAGTGGTATAGGTGAACAAAAACTTGTGAAAATTACGGGACATAGCAACCCATCGTCATTAAAACCGTACCTTCAGTTAGATGAAGAACATCATAGAGAAATCATTGGTTCCATTCGTACTACCATCCAGGAAACAGTTACTACCACCGCTCAAAATACTAGCATGCAGCAAAATATTAACAAAAGGCACGAAAGTTCTGAAAATAAGCTATTTTTAATATATGTGTTTTTAACAATTGTACTTTTCCGTTAAATTAAATAAACTAATTTACATCTCGTTTTTTAATTTATTGATTTACATATTCATTAAATTGTCTTACCGAATTACACTTAGCTTTTTTTTTGAGTCGAAGTAAACTTGACATTTATAATTCGAATTTTGTTGCCATTAGGTAATTCAACTCAAAAAACTGCCAGAAAAAATTACTCGTCCTACGGACTCGAAATTTTTTCAGAGGCAGTTTTTTTCGTTAAATTGCCAGGCAACAAAATTCTTATTGATACATGTCAAGTTTACTTCGACACAAAAAAATCTCTCGTGTAATTATAAGTGAAAAAAAAAATTATAAACAAGCAAGCCACATTCTCATTTAAAAAGAACTTTAAAACAACTGTTAAAATTGTTCAAATAGTTTGATCCTCTTCAGTTTTTAAAAAGGTCTTGGTTATCTAATAGAGCTTTTACATTTACATGTAGTACAACCTTATGTTACCATTAAATCTCCTAGCTTCTTGGGCCATCATTGGAGTACCAAGAACCATGCATGTACCACGAAATCGGTTGCTCCATTCCAAAACACAGTATGTGAAAAAAATAAAATTGTAAAAAAAACGTGTTTTAATTTTTTTTTGGCCTCTGTAGGCCATTTAACGAATTCTTTTGATATTAATGGATTAATGCATCTTTAAAGTTTACGTAATTTTAATTAAACACAGTAAGTATATCCAAAGATATAAAAACACGATTTTCTGAGAAATTGTTGGATACTGTGTTTTGGAATGGAGCAGCCGAAATATTTACAATATTCTGTCACACTTAATATCTCAATACACTTTGGAATATCTCAAGCATATCCTGAAAAACGCTGTCCTTGTGTTTTTGGGATTGATACATCAATTTTTGATTGCAACCTGCATTCTTCTGCAAAATGTTTTCTCAATTGTAAAATGGTGTAGAATCGTTGTTGTTAATAGGTACAGTAATACAGTTTGCAGTTTGATATTCTAATATTAGCGTTAACTTTGGTTTGAGCAACATTTACTTAAATTTTTAGTATAAAATATTCACTTTTTGCGTTGATTTAAACCACCTACGAACAATCTTTTCCTGTTAATATATTTCGGATGAGCCTCGTAGACCGCAGTTCTCTGTACCGATGCTGGCACACTTTGAAGACATCTCATTTGAATAACATTGCAAATTAAGATATACGAGTCGACCGAAGCGGCCGATGCGCTAGGTTCTTGGACTGCGGGAAGAAAAACGGGTTCCTTATATAGACAAATCGGATAACACTGATTGTGGATCGATTGTACCACCGGTACCAAAAGGCGGCATCTAGTGCGAAGAGCTGGTACGAGACGTTGAATATGTGAATCGAGGAACTTTAATTTTGGAGCTCTGGTGATGGAGGTGGCACAATTGGACTCTCTCGCTTTTTATTGTAAAATTTGGTTCATTTTCTCTTTTTACGGAATAAAACCACTTATTTTGTTGAAAAGTTTTAATTTTTAACGTTTCGACTTCTAAGTCTGACATAAAATATATAATAAAAACTTTACTATAGAAACAGAACACTTGATAATCTTACAAAAATATGACAGCAACATAGGACACTGAGAAAGATTTTGAAATTGAAGATGTCAAAATCTGTTTCCATCATATTTTGTGACGTTTCTGGGAACGAATTTTGAAAGGATAGCGCATTTGCATATTATAAGAGAATTTATACTTCGTCATAAATGAAGTTTTCTTATTAATATTAACATAAGAAAAAACCAGATAAAAACTTATGGTACTATCTCGACATAGAAGGTATCCTTTATGCAATTAACTCTTTTTGTAAAATAGGCATCCAAATTTTTGAAATATCGACCGAACAATTAGAAACACATTCGTTATTATTTAAGCATATCAATGCTGCTTCTTTAACTTTGCGGTTATAATGATTAGGATCTTTTAATAATCTAGTTGAAGAATTCCATTGTATTTTATGACCAAAATCACGTGCATGTTCACATATTTTTGATTTTTCGAATTGTTTATTTTTAATGTATGATTGGTGTTTATTAAGTCTAATATGAAAAGGTCTAGATGTTTCTCCTTTATAAAATTTGTTACATTCGCATGGAATTTTGTAAATACAATTTTTTGTGTTTTGAGTTTCATTAAAAGGTTTTGTATTTACTATTAAAGATTTTAATGTATTATTAGTTTGAAAAACTGTTTTTAAATTAAATTTATTGCCAATCCTTCTAATTTTTTCGGATAATTTTGGAATTTAAGGTATTTTTACTATATTTGAATGAATTATTGGGGGATTTAAATTTTGATCTTTATTTTTGATGTCTCGGTAAAGTTCACGATTTATAAATTGACTTGGGTAGTTGTTGTTAATCAAGACAGATTTAACAAGTGATAATTCATTATTTAAAATATTGTCATTTGAACAAGTTGTTTTTGCTCTATCGGAAAAAGATTTGACAATACTTCGTTTAACACAAATTGAGTGGTTTGAATTAAAATTTAGATATCTATTTGTATGTGTTTCTTTTCTAAAAACTGATGTTTCAATACAATTGTTGTTATTGTGTATTAGTACATCAAGAAACGGTAATTTTTTATTATTTTCAATTTCAATTGTAAATTTAATAGTAGGTTCCGAATTATTAATATTATATAAAAATGTATCGATATTGTCCCTATCGTGTTACCAAATTGCAAAGATATCATCTACATATCTAAACCCGACAGAAGGTCTTAAATTTTGTTTGCTTACAATTTCCATTTCAAAATCCTCTATGAAAATATCACACAATTTTGGTGATAAAGGTGAACCCATTGCCATGCCAAAATTTTGCTGATAAAAATCACTATTTAATTGAAAATATGTAGTTTTTACACATAATTCCAACAATTCTGGAATTGCTGAGACGCTTAATTTAGTTATATTTATTAATGTATTATCACTTGTCAACTTTTTTCTCACAAGATTAAGAATTTTATCGACAGGAACATTTGGAAATAAAACTAACTACATCAAAACTAACCATTATATCTGAATTTGTAATTTTGATTTTTGATAATTTTTCTAAAAAATGTTTTGAATATTTGATAAGGGAATTAGTATTTCCTGATAGCGGATCTATTATTTTAAGTAGAAATCTTGCTAAATTTAGACAAGGTAAATTTATAGAACTTATTATTGGTCTTAATGGTACTTGTTGTTTATGACGTGTTGGCTTTATTATATGCAGATGATTTGGTTATCTTAGCTCACTCAGAAATTGATGTAGTAAGAAAGTTAAAAATTCTAGAAAAATATTGCCGGTTGAAGGAATTAGTAGTTAATCTAAAAAAACGAAAATTATGCAATTTTGTAGGGGAGGATTTCAAAAATGTAGCACTAATTTTTATTATAATAACCAAATGGTCGAGACAACAAATAAATATACTTATTTAGGCGTTACATTCACTTCCTCTGGACTTTTTCACGAAATGTCAATTTTATCTGCTACTAAAGGAAAACAGGCTGTAGGATCCTTGCTCCCTATAATGTCTAAAACTAAAATTAATACTTGGTTTCCTAGAATGAAATTATTTGAATCATTAGCTCTCAGAGTGATGTTTAATTGTGTTCCTGTGTGGGGTCTCAGATATTTAGATATATTGGAAAGGGTTCAGCAAAATTTTTTGAAGAGACTTCTTTTACTTCCTAAAACCACTCCGGATGCCATAGTACGTTTAGAAACCGGAAGAGTAAAAATTGCCTTTAATATTTTTAAGTTTTCTCTCAATTGGATACACAAAGTTCAAACTATGGATAATCATCGTTATCCAAAGATTTGTTTTCAACAACAACTCCTTTTACGAGATAAAATTGATGCGAAGTATAATTGGATACTGCAAATGAAAGATCTCTTTATTCAAACCAATTCTGGATGGTTGGACCGACCTTAGTAATATTACGATTAATTGGTATAGAAGAAATTTAATTTCTAAGTATTACACGTTTCTACACGAATCAGATGTTTCTATAGCTTCTCGTTATCCCCATTTGCTTATTTTTAATCTACTTAATGCATCGCAAAACCCAAGCACTTATTTACTTTTTCAATTGCCCATCCAGATTACACGCACTCTGGTCCAATTGCGATTGACTAACAAATTTAAGTCTAAATTTACTTTAAGCGGTGATAATTATTTTATTAATCCAGATCTAATTTGCTCTGTATGTAATACACAAGAAAAAGAAACCCTTTTTTATGTCCTATTTACACTGTGATGAAACAAAATATATCTTGTCTTCAGAATATCGATTCACTTCTAATTGCGGTTCAAAATATAACCATTATAGAAGCCAAGACGATCTGTGAGTATATCTGGAATATCCTCAAGTTACGTTCTTTTGTTATGAATGAATAATATTGTGATTTTTTTTGCTCTTTTTAATATTTCTCTTTTTGTTATATCTTTGCAAATAACTATTGTTTTTTGTTTTCCTTTTAGATTACTTATATTAATTATTCTAATAGTTTATGTTATATCTACTCATGTACTTTTTGCTGTAAACTTTGGTTTTGGAAGCAATAAAGTAATAATAATAATAATTTGTTGTTTCTGAATTTTGGGTAAACCATAAAAATGCGGAGGTTTACTATAATGAGAAGTAAAAAATTTGGGTCGCACATTAATTAATCTACTATAGTTTGTCCATCCTAAACAAAAGTAGTGTAAACACAGCGAAAACATCTACACAATTTAACTTACTTAAACTGTAGCAAACTTTTAACTTTAATATCGTTTTTAAAACAAAATATTAATAGCACATATGCCAAAATTCCGCATTGATAAAAAATACGTTCATTATAGATTCTACCAACCACTAAAATTTCGGGTTCTGATATACGCCCTCGTAACTGAATACCTACAGTCTCATGTTTCTTGAATCTTGCAGCTAGATTTGATTAGATACAGGTTTTTATTGGCTTCATTAAGTTACATGAGTGTGACACGGGTACGTATTGTCATCTACACCCATCCCAGAGTCGTACAACAAACCTAAAACTACCTGTGATTCGTGATCAGGTGGATATAGTTTGGATTTCTGATGTTGGTAATGTTGATGGTCCTGTTCAATAATCAGTGGTGCACAAAAAATTATTTGAGTCGTGTGGATATTAAATATTTTATTTAAAAATTGTCGTAAAAACGAAACAAACATTAAATGATATTGTAGAGATTATGAAAGATAACAATTTACGATGTACCCAAAACAAATTGCACAAATAAAGGTGGTAAAACAGAAACTACAAGAAAAGAAGAAGACATTTTGGAACAAAGTTATGATTAAGATAGTAAGGAAGGTTGAATCCGTTATTGTGGCTTTTTATTCAGATTATTCAGAAATGAAAAGTTTAATGTAGGTTACTTACAGTTGTAATCCAAAGAAACAATACATTGTTGAGTGTTTTCTGAATAGCCAATGTGCTAAATTTGTAGACGATCTTAAGTTTTGGAGAACAGTAGAGAGCATTCGCGATCAAGTACTCCTTCAACAGGATTTGAATCATTTAACAGGTAGGTGTAATAAAAACAAACTGCATTTAAACGTGAATAAATGTTGCTATATAAGTTTTCCCCGTAAAACTGATAGGATAGCAACAAACTACTTTATCAATGATCAGCAATTTGATTACAAATCATCAGTAAAAGATTTGATGAAAAATTAACATTCGTTGAACATATAAATTCCATTTCAATTAAAGGATCAAAAATTTTAGGTTTTGTTATAAGAAATTCTACGTTCTTCTCCATTGACGCCACCAGAATGGTCTCCTGTTATTTAGTAAGATCTGTGCTTGAGTATTGCTCAGTTGTGTGGTCGCCATACTTACAAATTCATTCCGATTCTTTGGAAAGGGTCCAACACAAATTTTTGAGAGTGTGTGCATTTAAAAGTAATGTCAGGATTTCGGACCATGACGATAGCGCTATAGAAAGACATTTAAACTTACCTCCCTTAAGTGTAAGGAGAAATATATTTGGCTTAGTATTTATATTCAAAATTTTAAATTGAATTATGGACTGTCCTACTCTTTTGAGCAATATTGGCCTAAATGTGCCTTATTATCATGGTCTGAGATATCAATTAACTTTTAATATTCCGTTTCACAGAACGAGCTATGGCGCTAAAAGTCCTCTTAATAGATATTTGTCAATGTTAAAATGTTAAATAACCTAAATTTAGATGTATTTAATATGGGGTTAGTCAAATCTAAAGCCAATTGTAAAGATGTGGTACATTAAGTTTGGGGGCTCAACACATATCCTTTTTATAAACAGTTAAAATAACTTTATCCCTAAAAGTAACTTCCCTAAAAAGCCCCCCGCCACTGCTTGTTGTAGTGATCGAACAAAGCGCAGTGCCCACATTTTCATAGCCGCCTGAATGGATTGGATATATATTTACGATTTTAATGATATGGCTTTGATTTTATTGATCGTTTATGTGATCACAATTAGTCTTTTCCAATTTTTTATTTTTTTAGTTGTTGGAACGCCAGGGCTATTTGTTTTATTTTTTAATTAAATTTGGAAGCAGCCTCTAAAAAATTGTTTCTGGCGAATAATTTTTGATTTAATGTTAAATGTTTATTGGCCTTACAGGCTTGGTTAATTGACAGAGACAATACGATTACTTGAAAAATTTACAGTATTTTAAAGGTTAATAAATTAATTTCCTACTTCCTCAACCATTTAGTTGATAATGAATATTATTACCGATCAAAACGTACACTTAACGTCGTTTATGAGTCGTGGAAAAAATATTTACCTTCAAAAGTTAAAGTGGCTTTGCTTTAACGCTTTTACCAGTTTAGATTACGATTATTCTCAATATTTTTTTGATCCATTTAGAACGCGGTCTTCTTTTCCAGGCGTAGACCGAATCTAATCAAATAAATTAATTTATTTCCAATCAAAAATAAATTCTTGCTAACATTGTTATCGTTGAACCCTTCCAAACCGATCGAATTATCGCTTTAGAGTTAGCACGGTTACGTGAGATTAACCAATAATCGGGTATGTAAGTACCAATGTATATGAGAAGCATACGTTCTTTCAAAAATACTCCAGGGCCTACAAAAACATTATTTATAACTAATTGTTGACTGCTGATTTCGCAGTTAATTCTGCATCGATTTAAAAAACCTTAGACCGGCAGATAGCAGAAAATATACACTATGGTACATTTAAAAAAGCAAACGAACGAAAACTCAAATAAACCGGAAGTGAGAAAAAAACAAAACTTTTATCATTGTGAAGTATTTCAGTGATTATTTCATTCACACATGGCTGCATGAAAAGTCATGAATTTAGTCACATGATAATAATAATAATAATAATAATATACGCTCTGCAATTCACTCCCTTACGAGTGAACGCCAGAAGCTCTGCAGCTTGGGCGGGGGAGGGACGGCTATTATTATTATTTGCCGTGGCGCTCTGGGGCGACTTACTGATGCTTGATGGCGCATTTGCTTTACAGTTGTGGGAAAACCCAGAAAAACCACACAACACCATCATGATATGCAATATGATCGGCTATTTAGGTAAATAAAGAAATATGAGCGGCTATTTTAGTCGATTGTATAAGTGTGCTATTAAGTGTCAAAACTTGACGTAACATTCATGTTCTACTATGGAAATCAGTGAAAATATAAGCAAATCTATCCCAGAAAATATCAAAAAGAGAATGGAGTCTGTTTGGAGACAATCTTAGCGAATGATTTGGTGGGGTTCATGAAATAATCGACAGTAATATCCCAAGACCTTGACAAATAGCCGACTATTTTTATTGTATCTAAATTTCGAGTTTATTTTAGGATCAATTCGTCGAGACTTAATTTTGGCATTAATATTCTGAATAACTCCCGAGAGCTTTAGCTCGAGGGAGTTATTCTTTGATTATTAATGCCAAAATTGTCGAGACAAATTGTAAAATATACGAGAAATTTAGTAGCAATAAAAATAGTAGCTAATTTGTCAAGGTCGCGTTATATTTAATAAGATTATTTCCCGAGTCACAAAAAATTATGTACGTACGTATAAATTATACTAGTTTTGCTCTTTACTGTCTTGGCAGGTACGTTTAATTTAATTATATTATCAATTTCTTGAAGATTTTTACTCGCGAATCTACTCATTGTTAATACTTTTTAACAAAATGTGTCAAATTTAATTCTGTAATAAACTTTAATGGCAAACTGTCAAAATTCAGATGACGCGCGCCTACTATGTTTGTCGTAAAATGGACGGTATTACATAGAAAGGAATGAATGAATATATTTATGGTTTCAGAAAAAGTGCGAAATCAGTTGGATTTGTGTATTTGCTACTAAAGATCGATAATTTATTAACTATAAGCAATTTTATAATACCATTAGTTTAGGTTTTATTTGAAAAATTTGAAATTTACGGGCGGCTTCGTTATTGTTGGATACCGTCCTTCAGGTGAATATTGAGGACGATGATCAAATAGCCGAATATTTACCACCAAGGTGAATAGTCGTTTTATTTTGTTTTGATTGGCTGCGTCAAATCAGTTTCCAAGCACGTGATTGGTTAAAAATTGATATTTGACAGGAAATAATCTTCCAGAATATCACTCGACTATGACAAATAGAGACTATTATTTTCTTTAATTCATTTCGAGCAACTTGCATTTCAAGACAATTCAATTCGACCATATGAACATTTAATAATCTGAATAACTCCCGAGAGCTTTAGCTCGAGGGAGTTATTCTTTGGGATATTACCTTCGATTATTTCCCTTGCCTGTCAAATATCAATATTTAACCAATCACGTGCTTGGAAACTGATTTGACGCAGCCAATCAAAACAAAATAAAGCGACTATTCACCTTGGTGGTAAATATTCGGCTATTTGATCATCGTCCTCAATATTCACCTGAAAGACGGTATCCAACAATAACGAAGCCGCCCGTAAATTTCAAATTTTTCAAATAAAACCTATACTATTGGTATTATAAAATTGCTTATAGTTAATAAATTATCGATCTTTAGTAGCAAATACACAAATCCAACTGATTTCGCACTTTTTCTGAAACTATAAATATATTCATTCATTCCTTTCTATGTAATACCGTCCATTTTACGACAAACAGTAGGCGCGCGTCATCTGAATTTTGACAGTTTGCCATTAAAGTTTATTACAGAATTAAATTTGACACATTTTGTTAACAAGTATTAACAATGAGTAGATTCGGGAGTAAAAATCTTAAAGACATTGATAATATAATTAAATTAAACGTACCTGCCAAGACAGTAAAGAGCAAAACTAGTATAATTTATGCGTACGTACATAATTTTTTGTGACTCGGGAAATAATCTTATTAAATATAACGCGACCTTGACAAATTAGCTACTGTTTTTATTGCTACTAAATTTCTCGTATATTTTACAATTTGACTCGACAATTTTGGCATTAAGAATCAAAGAATAACTCCCTCGAGCTAAAGCTCTCGGGAGTTATTCAGATTATTAATGCCAAAATTAAGTCTCGACGAATTGATCCTAAAATAAACTCGAAATTTAGATACAATAAAAATAGTCGGCTATTTGCCAAGGTCTTGGGATATTACTGTCGACTATTTCCCTCGTCTTAATTTTCACCAGTCACAAAGGCGCAATTTTGAATTACAAATGGTTTCTAGATAAAAAAACTGTATGACAGCTCCTGTCAGCAGTTTTTTTCGAGTTTAACCGCGGCAAAACTTGACAGCTGTTGTCACCAAAAATTACAATACCTTTGATAACAAGTAATTAAGGTCTCCTAGGACACCAGAAAACGACGCTAAACAATTTTTCTTATTTTATTGTCAATAAATTTTGTAATATTGTTTTTAAACAGTGCTAGTCAGTTTGGAAGTGATTCTATGACTAATATTGATCTAGCGATTGAGAAAAGTGTACCGTACACAATACCGTTAAAACCCATACGTCAATATGGAAACAGTTTACGGAATTCTGCAAGGCAAAGAAATACGAGCTTTTGGAAACTACAACTTTAGAGCAACTAAACCTAATCCTGAAAGATTGGGCGTGGAATATAAAGAAAGAAAACGGTGAAAATTACAAAGAACTAGTTGTGAAGACAATGTGGAACACCGTTGCAAAAAAATGCAAGAGATTTATTTTATGAAGTGTAAAATAATTTTTTATCCATTTAAAGATATTACCTTCTAGTAGGGAAGCTCGTAATGCGAAACGAAGGAATTTGCAGATGTGCGCCAATAAAAGGAAATCGAGCTATGCTTCATTAAAATTGGAAGAATATTACGCAATGGTTTTATTATGGGACGAAGACACTCCGGCGGGACTCCAGCGAAAATTTTACCATATCGTTTCAGTAGAACTTGCCTGGAGAGGTGGAGAAGCAGTCAATTGCAGAGTTCATTATTTTTAAGAGGAAGTGGATATTTCTGAGATTAAAACAGGTAGATTACATAGTTACATATTTTTTAAAATAACTGATTTTCAAAAATCCTACTCTTTAGGAAGAGTTGAATATACCTAATCCTCCCTTCAATAAAACAGCCCAGGTTGGAGAAAAAAAAATGGCCGATAGTAAATGGCTGGTCCCCAACACGAAGAACCCTACCTTTTGTCCAGTCCGTCTTTTTAAAATTCTAATGGTTAAACGTTCATCTAGAATAACAACTGATAGATTATTCTTAACAGTAAACCCATCATGGAACAAATAACAATCAAGTGGATGGTACAAAAACACTCCAGTGGGAAAAAACGAACTTTCGAAATGGTCTAAAGAAGCAGCAGAGAAGGCAGGATTAAATACAAAAGAAATAAAAATAACAAACCACTATATGCGGTCGACAGCAGTCAGTAACCTGTCTAAAGGGGGCGGGGCTGGGTGAACAACAATTAATTAAAATTACTGGCCACAGTTCAGCCAACTCAATTAAGCATTATCTGCAAATGGATAATGAGCATTATTCCAACATCATAAACACCCTTAGAAGTGACGCCTCAGAACCTCCAGCTAAAAAACAGAAAACAGGATATCTTGCAGCTACTCCTCGAGCTTCTCACTCTACAGCTGGACCCATCAACAACATTAATGATTTACCTTCACCCAACGTTATCAATGAGTTAGCAAAGATTTCAAACAATACTCCTACTGTGTACCAAAATTGCAATTTATATTTTAATTGTACCATAAATAATTAAGTTTGTAGTATTTTGTGATTAAATAAATTACCTGTTTTTCAGTTTTCAAATTAATACCTACATATTTATTATGTATGCTGTGTATGTAGAATAATCTGTTATTCATGAAATAGTCTAGATCTAAATATGGCTCTGGAAATTGGGCTAATAGGAGACAGTTGTCCTATTGTTCCAGTGTTAACTTATATTTCACAATATTTCGTTAGGCTTAATTTTATTACAACTTATTACATACTAAAATCACTAATATACGTTTTACTTTTACACTTTGGCCACATTTGAGCTATGGATAACCTGTTTGCTTTATATATTTATTATGTACGCATATATAATAGGTAGTATGTTTTGTAAGCTATGTGTATGTAGCGTAATCTGTTACGCATGAAATAGTCTTGTCAAATACCATTCGGGCATCTAATTTTTCCTGTGAAAAAAATCGAAAAAACACATTGCAAAGTAATATTTTTTTAACAAAATGCATTCGTGCAGGTGCAAAAATCCTCGTCTTCTACTCGGATTTTGGTTGCCACCAGCACTCATGCTTCTTGTTAAAATATTACTTAGCAACGTATTTTTTCTATTTTTTTCGGAAAAATTAGATGCCCTTATGATATTACTTACGAAAACCGTATGTATCTGTATTAATCAAAATTTATTTTTCAGCGCTTATCGAAACATTTTTTATCTTCACACATTTTGCTTTCGTTATTACTTATCAGCCTTTCCTCGTACACCAATTAAATCTGTTCCTTTGCTGGTAGCAGGAATGTGATTTTCTGTATTTAAACTCTGCAACTGATTAAGCCAGTACGTACATCGATATTGTCATTGCGTTTACTCGTATAAAATAAACATCTTTATCATCTTAATATCTCATTCATACATCGATTAAAAAAAAGTGTTTATACGCACATTTTGTTATTCATCATTCATTAACAAAAAAATTCTTCGATACGGGTCTACATCTACAAGACGTAACAATAATGTATTTAATTGTAAAGTACCTTGTTGAGCTTCAGACACCATGGGCTCTCGAGAGTAGTGTAAATATTATTTTAAAGTGTTCAGATGTTTCAACAACGAGAAATCTGAAATATCCAACGGTAAAGCAAATAAACAATTTTAAAAAAATTACCAGTCATCTTTATATGTAGGAAGAAACACAGCACAACAAAAGGTATCGCCAGATTTTTGATAGACGGACCATGAATTTCGACTACTGAATCGGGTTGTTGCTCGTCGACGATCGAAAGCTTTTTTATTTAAACGTCATTTTATGATGGTGCTGGTTTAGTAAAATGCTAACATACCATAAAGAGTCGCTAAAAAACATGCATAAATGCTTCAAATTGGCAAATATTTGACTCGATTCTTGCAATTTCTGAATCCGATCCTGTCACAACTAAAAGAAAACTTAATAAATACAATTAACTCGATAGAAATGGACATCCAATAAACCAATAAATCGGTACGTCTTTTTCTTGTTCAAATAAACACTTAAGTAATTAATGATTACTGACTTCTTAGATTTCTCGATATCGAGAAGAAATCAAGAAATTAATTATTTCGAAAACCTGCCTTTTTGCCTTCTACTTATTGGGTCAAACGGCAGTGTTTAATGAATTTTTATGATGAAAAAAGTTGCATGCTTGGATTTAATAAAGCGATTTCGTTTAATGAAATCGTTAAGGACTTCATGAGCGGTAATTTGTGACGTTATTAGTGTATACATTTACGTAAAAGTACAAAATGCAAAAAAACATTTAGGCCTGATTAACTTGTTTCGATACAATCGCCAAACAATCCGTAAAATAAAATCAGCGATAATACGTCAAGATAGAAATACCAGTTTTGAATTTCTAATAAATGATTATCGAATAATTAGTAGGTTTTTGTTCCAGAATAAAAAATTAATGATTATATAGAATCATCTGGGTAATTTACTAAATGGTATGTTCATATTTTATACAAATATACAGTGCGTATGGAATATTCAATTATTTCAGTTAGTAACAACCCTCAAACGCCACAAAAAAATGTGATATCGCTGAAACTAGGCTCTTAGGTACTTTTTTGGGTGTAGAAAACAATAAAAAATCTTTCCTGCTCTAAAGTTTACAATTTTTTGCGTTATATCTCGAAAAATAAAAAAAAATCGAAAAACTAACATGAAAGAGCAGAAAGTTATTTGCATATACCTAGACCTGAGCAAGCAAAGTAGAGCGTGGATGGGTACCTTTATTGTGTTAGTTTTACTGTCGATAAGAACGCTGATATTTGACAAAAGTAACAATAAAATCGAAGAGTTCTACGTGGAAATACGAGTTAGGGGAGCGTGGGGGAATATCGACCGCAATCATATTCAAAACTCAAAAACTACGCGCCATATCTCTCCACTTCAAAATTCCTCTCGAAGAATCCCCCGTCAAGTCCATATAGTGATCTTTGTTTCAGTGATATAACGTACAGTATACTGTGTCGATGAATGGTTGGAGATTCATAAGCATTTTTTAAAGAATTTTACAATTTTGAACAAAGTAAGATAAGAACTGTTATATATTAAGATAATGTGAATTGTATGACATTATTAGATGCACTAAAGTGTTTTTCGCCTATCATGTCTGAAAATGAATCATATCAACCTTAAAAATCAGACCGAAAGTAATATTTCCGGGCCTTGGGCCGCAAAAATCAAAAAGAACACGATTTTCACTATCAACGCACCTTTGACTTTGACATTTCACATACATTTTCATTAAACGTCAGTGTAGAATCAAGACAATTAAACTTTAAAATAAAAATACGTTCTGATTCTGAATAATTGTGATTATGTGAATTAGTAAAAATGAATAGTAATTCAGGCAGTGGTGAAGAATTTACGAATAGGTACTCCACCAGACTTGTAAGAAGAAGGTAGTAATGTTTCTCTAAATTTGTTACTTAACAAGACAACGCGCAATGGTACGAAAAGTCCTATGAATTGTTTAACAACTAGAAATAATATATAATAAATAAATTGGTACATTTTTATTACTTAAGTTTCTCATTAAATTCTGTCTGTATTTATAAAATTAAAGATTTTTGTTATATTTTCCTATTTTTTGTTTTTTTTTGGTAGGCGAAAAACAGTTGTGTGTCACACTTGCAGAAAACGCTTTAGCAGTCCTTAACTATTAGCTGCCCTCGCTTCGCTTCGCTCGCTCGGGCTGCTAAAGCTAATTTTCTGCCCTTGTGACACAATATACTATTTCTACTTGCGTCTATTCTTGTTTTTTTTTTGATAACTTACCTACATATTTATTTTAAGGTTAAGCTTATAACAGGGCAGCTACAATCGAAAAAGGTGTGAATGGTTTTAAAACAACTGGAATATTTGCCATTGATAGGGACATATTCAAAGAAGAAGAATTAGTAAGCCCAATTGAGAATAACATGGGACAAGAGGTTGTACTTGAGCAGAAGCCTGGATATCAAACACCAACTCTTACAATCGAATTAAATGAACCACCCGCTAAAAAACTTAAGAGCAGTTCCATTCGTCAGCATTTAGAAACGTCATCCCGACTAGGACCAAGTGGGATGGGCTCCAAAAAAATTAAGAAGTCTATTCTTCCTTTGGATTCTGACTCTATGAACTCCAGCTTTAGTTTAGAAGAAATTTGTGAGAATGATATTACTGATGATGAAGATAAAACTCTTGCTTTAATAGAAAAACCTGTAAATGTGTCATTTCAAGATATATGTCCAGCACCAAAATTACAACAAAAAACAGCATTTTGCAGTATTAGCAGCAACACCAATGAAAGAGGAATTAGAAGTAAAAGCAGAAAAGGAAAAGATTAAAATAAAAGATGTTAAAGTACAAAAAGTCAAGAAAAATATTTGTTAAAAAACCTGTTAAAAAAATTAGACAACAAACAACTACTATAGTGGAAAATAAATAAAATAACGACCTCTGTTGCATTTGTGGCGAATTTAGAACCAATGAAGTTTGGTGGCGCTGTCGTTCATGCGGAGTATGGGCGCATTCTAATTGCACTATCGCTGAAAAAGCGTGTGATTATATTTGTTATTGTTTTTATTAAACAGATGTTTCTTATGTGTAATATAATTAATCGAACATTAATCTGTTGCCTTAGTCGATATTACCCGATTGATCGATTTTACCCATTACATTGATCGATTTTACCCGATTCTTTTTTAATTTTTGTTTTACCTGATTTATCAAAAATTATAGCCTCTTTATGCAAAAATATATTTGCTAGGAACCTATTCGTTTTTGAATATTTTTGTACTATATTCATGCAAGGAAAATAGTCGATATTCCCCCACATTAAACCTCCTAAAAAGTATCAACAATATCATCAAGCGAACCCTTTCTTACTTTTTACAATCAAAGCAGATAAGTATTAAATCCGTCACACTTTAATTTTTTATTTCCAGATGTCGTGTCCTAACTCTTTAACCAACAAATTGTATAGTAGTGACAAAGTAATTATCCTTTTAAGTCCTAACCGCAAATAAAGTGCCCATCACTAACACGCCCATGACGGTCGGTTTCGATGTTCAGTTTTTTGTTTGTTGGGCGGAGAACTCATTACATAATGATCAAGGAGGCCGGTCGACGTAGCTACTACGTTACAATCATTTAAAAACCCATTTTTAGGACCACTCCACCTATTTGTATCTTTCAAATTATCAAATGAGACCATTTAGTATGAGGTATGATTTTTTTTATTATAAAAATATTACCGTCTAATCAATAATTGATGAGAGCGCCCAAATAAAAAATGTATTGAATAAAAAACGATAATATCGTAGGTTAATCGGATACAAAATTACACTTTCGCACAAATTACATTTTAATATTGATAGATTTACTAAAACTTACAAATAAAAGAAAGAGGTTTAGGCGAGATGTTAACTTTCTATATACTATACTTGCGCTGCAAAGATTTCAATCCGGGGGTATTTCAATCGTAGTTTGATTTGTCAAGTTTGATTTCACTTGAGATAAGACTAATTCCCTCGTCTTAATTTCCACCAATCACAAACGCGCAATTTTGAATTACAAATGGTTTTTAGATGAAAAAACTGTATGACAGCTCCTGTCAGTAATTTCTTCGAGTTTACCCGCGGCAGCTGTTGTCACCAAAAATTACAATACCTTTGATACCAAGTAATTATGGTCTCCTAGGACACCAGAAAACGACGCTAAACAATTTTTCTGATTTTATTGTAAATAAATTTTGTAATATTGTTTTTAAACAGTGCTAATCTCAGCTTACGTAGTGAAAATGAGTCGCTTTGGAAGTTATTCTATGACTAATATTGATCTGGCGATTGAGAAAAGTGCACCGTACAATACTGTTAAAACCCATACGTCAATATGGAAACAGTTTACGGAATTCTGCAAGGCAAAGAAATACGAGCTTTTGGAAACTACAAGTTTAGAACAACTATACCTAATCCTGGAAGATTGGGCGTGGAATATGAAGAAAGAAAACGGTGAAAATTACAAAGAACTAGTTGTGAAGACAATGTGGAACACCGTTGCAAAAAAAATGCAAGAGATGCAATAATTTTTTATCCATTTAAAGATATTATCTTCAAGTCTAGTAGGGAAGCTCGTAATGCGAAACGAAGGAATTTGCAGATGTTCGCCAATAAAAGGAAATCGAGCTCTGCTTCATTAAAATTGGAAGAATACTACGTAATGGGTTTATTATAGGACGAAGACACTCCGGCGGGACTCCAGCGAAAATTTTACCATATCGCTTCAATAGAAGTTACCTGGAGAGGTGGAGAAGCAGTCAATTGCAGAGTTCATTATTTTAAAGAGGAAGTGGATAATTCTGGGATTAAAACAGGTAGATAACATAGTTCCATATTTTTTAAAATAACTGATTTTCAAAAATCCTACTTTTTAGGAAGAGTAGAATATAATCATCCTCTCTTCAATAAAACGGCTCAGGGTGGAGAAAAAAAATGGTCGATAGTAAATGGCTGGTCCCAAACACGAAGAACCCTACCTTTTATCCAGTCCGTCTTTTTAAAATTCTAATGGTTAAACGTTCATCTAGAATAACAACTCATAGATTATTCTTAACAGTAAACCCATCGTGGAACAAAGAACAATCAAGTGAATGGTACAAAAACACTCCAGTGGGAAAAATGAACTTTCAAAATGGACTAAAGAAGCAGCAGAGAAGGCAGGATTAAATACAAAAGAAATAAAAATAACAAACCACTCTATGCGGTCGACGGCAGTCAGTAACCTGGCCAAAGGAGGGAGGGGTGAACAACAATTAATTAAAATTACTGGCCACAATTCAGCCAACTCAATTAAGCCTTATCTGCAAATGGATAATGAGCATTATTCCAACATCACAAACACCCTTAGAAGTGACGCCTCAGAACCTCCAGCTAAAAAACAGAAAACAAAAGATCCTGCAGCCACTCCTCGAGCTTTTCACTCTACAGCTTGACCCATCAACAATATTAATGATTTACCTACACCCAACGTTATCAATGAGTTAACAAAGATTTCAAACAATACTCCTACTGTGTACCAAAATTGCAATTTATATTTTAATAGTAAATAATTAAGTTTGTAGTATTTTATGATTAAATAAATTACCTGTTTTTCAGTTTTCAAATTAATACCTACAGGTAGTATGTTTTGTAAGCTATGTGTATGCAGAATAATCTGTTACTCATGAAATAGTCTTGTTAAATACCATTCGGGCATCTAATTTTTCCTGTGAAAAAAATTAGATGCCCTTATGATATTACTTACGAAAAGATCAAGGACAATCAAAACCAATTATTAACAAAATCAGCCCTCCAAAGCCAATGTAAAGATTCCGAAAATTTTGATGTAGCTACTAGCATTCTTTCAAACATCTCGTACTAAAAATATTGAAAATAACACACTTCATCTTTCGATATCCTGTATACAACAAAATATCGAAATATGGAAGTACCAAATACGTTGCAACAAGCCAACTCGAATTTACCACTTTTTTTGCGTTTATTCGATTTGAAATGTAGTACCATTGTGGACATTTGGTCAACAACGGATGGCTTGGTTGGTTCCCGACTTCGTGATATCGAAGAGAAGACAACAAAGTGCGGTGTCATACTCCACAATGAACGTACTAACAAAGATTAATGTTTTCAGTTTCTGGTTGTCACTTACAAAGTGCTCAGCGGCGGTACCATGCCATTTTAAATTTTCTGTAATCTGGACCACCAATACTAACAAGATTTAGAGAGGTGGAGTTATTTGCTTTGTAAACAATAGCGTTCAAACTGTTTCGTCATTAAGGATAATCATTTTTTACTGATTTTTTTTTGTAGTAATAGCATAAGAACTTTGAATTACAAAAACTAGTTACCCAAGCTTATATATTTGAAATGTGTAGCTTCAATGAAAAGACGTCCAGAGTATTAAATTCATATCAATCACTTCACCAGTTATTCTTATAGCCATTATGTAATCTACATGAATCGACTGTTATAATTATTGTCGTAGTAACTGACGTTACAGAATAAGATAGAAACGTTAAAATTTTCATACATGTAAGAGATGAGTAAGAATCTATCAAAGATATATTTAAATTTTTTCTTTTAGATGCCTATTTAGGTTTTGTAACGTTGTTATACCAATAACTACCAAATCTTGCTAGTTCGACTGTCATCTACTGTTTATAATTTGTAACTTTTACAATATAATTTCTTTTTTTTTATTCTCAACTATTCTTAAACCGTATTCAGAGATTTTGGTAGATGTATGATGTTTTTTTAGTGAGATCAAGCAAAGATATAAAAGCGTACTAACCTTCAAATAATACGTGTCAAAATTAAATGACAATCTGATGAGTTACTTCTAATGTCTAACTTGCGTTTGACTCTGATCTTCTTCGAGTAATGCCTCTAATTCTTTGTCCTCAATTTTTTTTGGCTGTCACCATGAACTTAAACAAGCATTCAAGGTGCTTCAGCTGCACTTTTCTTCCGATTAAAGCAAAAAATTAAATCCTCCCGCTAATGCTACTTGGTTAACATAAAATTCGGGATTTTCAAGACTGTGAAAAACAAGGTTTTTGTATGAAACTCTAAGCGATATTAACTGAATATTATTGGCAGATGCCTCAGAGTAAAATAGAGAAATGGGCTGAGGAATTGTTAAGCGGGACAACCAGTACACTACTAAAAGATATTTAGCTACAGCATGTCATACTTAGCC
This sequence comes from Crepidodera aurea, assembly GCA_949320105.2. Taxonomy (NCBI): domain Eukaryota; kingdom Metazoa; phylum Arthropoda; class Insecta; order Coleoptera; family Chrysomelidae; genus Crepidodera; species Crepidodera aurea. Next base: position 42,999,888 of record OX439475.1, read on the forward strand.
ATGCTTTGTTGCTAATATCCGAACAAATACAGATATATTGCTTCTAAACAAGAAATTATTAGAACGATTTACCTGCAAGTAGAAGTAGATGCGTCTTTTCTACGGGGCGTAAACATTAGAAAGTACAAAGAATATAATAATAAATTATAATTAAAAGTGATAGAGAGCAATTGAAATTGACTTTCCGATATTTATAGACATCAAATAAATAATTTAAGCATCATTACCCAGCATTCAACTCGGAAAAAAGCCTTGAATAAATTCACTCGAGTATGTTTAATAGTATGTGGATATGAATAGTTTTTACTTTCTTTTTTGTAGTATCGTCTTATTCTTTCTTTATAATAAGTGTGCTTATTTTTTGTGCTAACAAGCGGTGAATAAAATGCTTATATCCTCATTTGTGAAATGTTCTACGGAGTCTATCTTATCCGTTAGTTTTGCGTTTTTGAACCACAGAAGCTCTACACTGGAAAAAAAGCTACGGTGAAATTGTAATCACATAAATTTTCAAAACTTCTTTTCTGAACTATGTAAATTAATCACATTCCAAACGTACATAATACTTTCCTGGATTTAATTTTTGCATACAAATAGATACTGCTGTTGACTTATTAATAGATAATAATTTTCATCATCTTGTATACTGTTTCAAATACCAATATCATTTAGGCACAAACATTCTTCTAGGAGTTTGCATTACTACGATTTCAGAAATGCCGACTATATACCAATGAATGATTTCCTTGCATCTATAAACTGGGAACAAATTTTCAACAATGTAAATTTAGAAATAGTTCTGAAGCAATTTTATAACGTATTATATACAGGGATAGACCTTTTTGTCCCAGTTAGATATTTTAAACCCTCAACATTTCCTAGATGGTTTACATCTGAACTTAAAGCATTGACAATTGAAAAGAAAAAAGCCCATAAACAGTTTCAAATAAGTAGAGATGATGAAAATTATCTTCATCGTTCATCATTCTTCCACGTTTTTCGATTACAGAAATTTTTGAAACATTATCGAAACTTCCTAATAAAGTTTCTTTTGGTCCTGATGGCATTCCCCCTATCTTATTAAAAAATCGTGTTTGTACGCGTGCCAAACCCATTCAGGTTATTTACAATCTTTCGCTAAATAGTGGAGTTTTCCCAAATTTCTGGAAGAACAGTTATATATCACCACAATATTCAAGACAAGTAACCGTGAGAATATTGAAAATTACAGAGGTGTATGTATTCAATCAACTTTACCTAAAATGTTAACAACCTGGTATCTACATATTTGTCATATCAGCTAAAAAATTTGATAATTCCAGAACAGCACGGTCTACAACAACTAATTTAGTGCAATTTTACATTTTGTGTAGCATTTTACAAAAATAATATGTTTTATTACTGGCATATCTTGTGAATTCTACAGGTTATATGAAATTTCACAAACTATATCTGAGAAAACACATTTTTTTTCACAACGTACTTGTAAAAATCATTTGTTGTTAAACCAGTAAGGAATTTTAATTTATTAGATTCGACATCCTAAGACCGGTTTCTGCCTTTCGGCTTCATCAGTTAGGCTTTTCGAATCCAATAAATACAAATTCCAAACTCGTACAAGTCAATAGCTATATCCGCTATAAGACAACATTTTTAGATGTGCTACCATCTATGGTAAGAAGAGAGTATTGACATTAAATTTTGACTGAATCTAGTCAAGATGTCACTCTCTTCTTTTTTATCCCTTTCAGAGATTAATACAAAGTGAGTAAACCAGTAAGGATGTCGAATCTAATAAATTAAAATTCCTTACTGGTTTACTCACTTTGTATTAATCTCTGAAAGGGATAAAAAAGAAGAGAGTGACATCTTGACTAGATTCAGTCAAAATTTAATGTCAATACTCTCTTCTTACCATAGATGGTAGCACATCTACAAATAAATTAATCAAAACCAATAAATAACTATTTATTTTAATTCAAATAATCATTAGACAGAATGTAATGTAGAAAATAAAGTTTGAAACTAATTTTAGAGTAGTTATTACATAATAAAATATAAAATTTTAGATATCAAATCTTAACATGGCGGCAATCCCATAAGGGATGTTGATCGACAATTTTAGTATATTTACAAATAACTTAGCAAAGATTTAAATAGAAAAAGTTAAAGTAGAACCATCTCAGATAAGTCTGCGATCACTACAACAATGAGAACATTGCTATTTTAATTGCTATAAGAGAAATAAATTTTAAACTTAACCTAGAACCTTGATTTATCAATATGGTCAATTTAAATTCAGGGGAAATACAATAAATAGGGAAAATTAAGTGTTGGGACTTCTAAAATTAAAGTATTACTGTAAAAAAGGCAGTAATAATAATGTTTAATACAATTTAAGAAATCGATAATGCTGAAAGTAAAAAGTTGTCATGTAACCTTAATGTAAGTAGAAATAGTAAATAAATTATATCAAAATCATTCTTTTTATCTCGAGAATCATGTTTTGATAATGAAAAAGTGTATAAAAATCAATAATATTTAATTTTATAATAATTTTAATTTAAAATTCTGTCAAATCTAAATCGAGTTGGCCTAGACATGCTCGTTCATAAAAACCAAATTTCGCTGTCAAGCGAGGCTTTTGCCAAAAGACTCTTGAACTGTTCACATCAGAGCTCGTCGTAAAAACAAAAGAATCTTCAAATCAAAACTACAACGATTAATATAAAGAAGTTAAGAAAATTTTACCTGTCAAATTTAAGTGAGGTTAGATTTGTATAATCCAAGAATAAAAGAAGTTAATTAAGAAAATAACTCCAATCATTGATTCCTGCTTTTGTTCCTGAAGGAGAATCCAGATCCTGTTTGTATCCTGTTTGTGATCCAGATCCAACAGTATCCTGTAGTTTTATCCTGTGTTCCTGATTGATTTTGGAGAATATTATATCCGTTTTTTGAAGGTTAGAAAGAAAGTAACCAGGAGTAACTAAAAATTGATGATTCGTTAATAAAAAAAAATGTACCAATCATTTAATAATAAATATCGATATTTAAAAGATTAGAGACGTCTATAAAAATAAACAAGGCAAATAGCATTTTATTAATTAGGTTAGGTTTCATTTTAACAAACAACTAAGTTCAGATTAGAATAAGGTAAGAGTATGATTATAGCATTAGTATTATTATTAATTTCATAAACAATAAAAAACATTACATTTACCTTTTTTCTTTTCAATAAATTTTCACAATAACTATAACGTCAACCATTTTTTTTTAAATTTATTTTTAATTGTTAATAACAATTTCTGCATTTACCAACGGTTCATTATTATCAGTCAATTACTGAATCACGACTGAGGTTAAAGTCTCAAATCTTTCTACCGATTGGTAGATAGCGCTCAACAATACATTCTGACTAAGATTACGAAAGGAAATAAATAAATAAAAAACTATTTAATATAATTTCTAAAAAACATTAAAGTCAAGATTAAAAGATACACTTATTAAATCTCATAACAATAAAATTAATACATTTTTTTAAAGTGCTTACAAGAAATTAAATCTTAACTTAAGTAAACCAAAGTCAAAATAAAATATTAAATATAAGTTAAGTATTTCTCTCGATTTGTTTCACTATCCAGACTAAAGTAACAGATCGTAACTAACAATATTTATATTTTTTCGTAGAGGTCCCCTCAACTGCCTCAAGTTTTTTTATCGCTTTTCTGAGATTAGAAAAAAACCCTTGGGGTAGTAAGATTCTTATTCAGCGGATTAAAAATTTATAAAGATATACTGACCAAGTCTTTTGTGTGTGTCTGTATTATTAATTTTGGTTCGACGGTAAGAGATTATTTATTAAATACTTTTAAATTTGACGTGCTTTCGATTGACAAGAAATAAGAGCGACGCATTCTTGAGAATGACCACAGATACATTGAAAGTGGTCTTTTCTTCAAATGTCGAGTCGGTAGCCCGTTATCGCGAAAAGACCATTTCGCAGCAGACATTCGTTAACATCGGCTCGTTTCTCAACGATCTTTATGACCTGCTTAATTATCGCAGATTAAAATGTACCCACTCTCGATTTATATTTATGCGTATAAGTCGTTTGAGTGCCTTTTGTCTTTTCTGGGACAGAAACTTCGCCAGTGGATGTGCATGAAGAATTTCGTAGAGGAGTGGCTAAATCATCATTGGTATTTTCTCGAAAACATATGAGAGAAATTAGAATGGTGCTTTAAATATCAACTGTTACCAAGAACGTAAACCAAGACTCTAGACTCTTAGATATGGCGTTACTAATATACTTGTTGGTATATAGACTAGTGAAATTTATAGCGTTTTGGAAGGTTAACATGCGCCATCAAAAGCTAGTTCGTTATTAATTGGTAGCGTTCTCGACAACGAAAAAAGATGCAGATTTGCAAGCATTATTGAATAAAGACTCAACTAAAATAATTGGCGGAATTATTAAATGTTACACAGTCCACCATTTCTGTACGTCTCTATTTATCCTGACCTATGTAAAACAATGCATTTTTTCATATATTATGTTCTATTTATTAATAATCAAAATGTATTTCCCATTTAGTTATGACACAAAAATGTTTATTGTTGCCATACTCGACACTTGAACCAGATAAAATTTATATTCCCGGTCTCAACAGAGTTAGCCATAATCCGGATTACTGTCAATTTGGTACGAATCAAGATAATGAAGTACATTTCATCCTTTTAAACGGCCTCCGCCTGATCTTTGTCTTAAATTATTAACAAATAATTTACTTTTAACAAGTTCGAGGATCATAACGACATGTTAAATTCACATAATTAGCGTTAAAAACCCAAGTGATATATATAGTAAGCGAGATGGATATATTGTAGCAAACTGAAATAATTGCTGTACAATATGAGGTTGTTATTTTTTAAATGGACGTTTATGAGGATGAATTTGTTGTACCTAAATAAAATACAGGTACAGGTTGAAGTTAATTTAAGAGATGCTATACTGTCAAGTCTGTGGTTAGGCTGTAAGATTTTCGTGACTTAAATTTTTAATATATAGACAAATATAGACATCTGATTACTATCTGATGGTAAATAAAGAATATAAACGCATGAATTATTGGTTATTTGTTTGAATATTAGTGTGATATTTGTAATTTATAGTTATTATCTGCTGTTTTTTCTTTATTTTAATTAGCTTTATACTTGAGTTTGCAGATTTTATCTAAAATTAATTCCCAACGTGAGAGTGGTGAAAAATTACGATAAACATACTGTTTTTGATTGTTAAGAATCATAATGTTGTAGAATTCTCAAACTGGCTTAAAAAAAGCAGTTCCCTTATTAAATGTTTCAATTAGACGAATCAATGTCTGGCTGAATGGCAATTTGCCCATGCCAAAAAAAAATGTTTCAATGTTTTATCACTTTTTTATCAAAATATGTGAATTTGCACAGGACTGTATTGAAATGTTAATTTAAAATTCAATTCAAATATAACATTACAAATTATCTCATGTACTCCTTCTGTAAAAAAATTATATTGTTTATCTAGTTGGCAGATCAACATTGTTATTATATTTCAGTTCTAGCAGGCGCAGCAGGAGTTGTACCTGATAAAGAAGTTCTCACTTGTTTTTTTAATGACAAAAGGTTATAAAATTGTATATCCCAAAAGCAGTGGGTCATTTTATCAGGGATTATTAAAGGGTCGCCTATTGTTATATACCCGGGAGTGGAACTAATAGAATAAAAAAAATTATAATTACTCTACGGTAAAAGCATTAAAGCTTCCGAATTATACGATTTTTTCATTACTATCTTCTGATAGGGAATAGAGTATAAATATATACCCACCCTGTAGGAAACCGTATACAGTTGTAAATCAAACGATTAGAGGTTTAAATTGCTTAAAATATTTTCCAGTTCAAAAACCTTATCACTAAACTTCCTTCTTTTCAAAATTTATGTATTTACCGACACAATAATTCAAAAAAGCCCCCATAAATAACCTTACGAACGCATTTTGTTACTTCAATTGTGAAAGAGGAAAAAAATCTTTTATCAAATCTCTTAGGTAATACAGGATCGGTTTAGGTGAATGCACCATTTTGATTTTACTTACCTGACGGAACTTTTATTGACGTAGAAGTAACTTTGGAGTTCATTTTTAATCAATGAAAACTATATACCATACCGATATTTATTAATATATACGCATGTTAGCAGTTTTCATACTTAATTATAGTACAGGTTTAAGAGGTAGAAATTTTAATTTTACCTCATCCTCAATGCTTATTTGTAGTTAAAATGAAAATTTTAATACATTTGATCGGCCTAATAAAAGATTTCGTTTGATTTAATCATGTTTCCATGGTTTTTACTGTAATAAACCTGTTCTTTTGACAGATAAGTCAGACTTTATTCATAGCCGTATCGTATGTAATTGATTCGGAATTTTGTATTAATATATATTTCAAAATGGCTTCATTCTAAAAATATTATTAGTTATCCTAAATCCTTGAAGGCAGAATTACACTCGTAATAGCAAAGCAACATAAAAACAAATTAAAAAAATATATTTTAGATGAGATGGCCCGAGAAAAAGGAATTGAAATATCCAGAGTTAAATCCCATTGAACTGATTTGGTCACAATTAAAAGGTTATGTTTCTCAAAACAATACAACATTTAAATTACCTGATGTGTGAAATTTGTTTTTGAATGGAGAACATTTGAGAAAAGTGGAAACTTAATAGACCCTATAATAATAAACCTCAGAAAAGACAATGATAATGATACCAGTAGTTATAGTGTAGATAGTGACTTTTAAAGATAGTTCTTTAAATTTTTATTTTTTTTTAATCTTTGGTTTTAGGCACTGAAGTGTTTTAATGCCAAGAGATTTAAAAAAGTTTATTTTGCAAAGTACGCCTATGGAATGTGACGTTATATCCCCACTTTACTGCACTCCTTTTTTATTCAGAGTATAATAATGAATTATTTTTAAATGTTGGCGGTATTGGGTGTTAATACAAGCAACCTTTACGGCTTTTGTTTTGTTTCTTATACTTTTATGGATATTGGGTTTACAATTACCGATAAAAATGGTTTGACAAATTCAAAAAATATATACAGAGTGGCATAACGACTTATCCTGATAAGCTGTGGGGATACTTTGGGTATATTGTACCGAATGGCCCAATAAGAATGAATTTCGGTCATGTCTCAGGAACCTTTTATCGTACAGCCTCGGGGAAAAAAGTGGCCACGACAAAAACCTAAAAATTATTTAGAGAATCATAAAAATTGAAATTTCCAGAAACTCGACATTTTCGACTAGAATAATGTCTTACAATCTTATCACATAAGAGGTGGGGAGAGTGGGAACTAATTTGAACAGATGCTTGCAACCCCTAATGCAAATTTGGAATATTTGCTTTGTTAAATATATTAAAACTCTCTTCTCGGCTTCATTTATCTGAAACGACTTCTATATACAATCATATTTAAAGTAAATGTAATTTTGAAAAATAGACTGAAGCCGACCCTTATACAGAGTAACCCAATCCTAGTGGAACCAAAAATTTCATTGAATTTCGTATCTATTGTCGTATTTCATGTTTCAAAGACCGGAAATTTAGTCAATACTCTGAATGGGACCCACAATGGAATTCGAGGCACCTTTGTGCCATTTTTTCATTTCACGAAAGTGCCAAAAATCCGGCTTAACACCGCGCGCAGGTAATTCTAATCCCTTTACAATGGGGTTTGTCTACATTTTCAGAATATTATTTCGTGTTATCAAGGCTATTTTGTTACTGACTATTTGTGATTCGCATCATGATGCACATAAACGACAAGATATGAATGTGAAGGTTTTTTGTATCATTCTTTTTTTAAATTGCTTCACACTGGTGTACTAATGAAGAAAATTAGACCAAATCTTCCCTTCACAGTACGACCTTGTAATGAAATTCAAGATTTTTTCCACATACTTGTTGCTAATTCACTTGTTTTCTGGTTGACAGAAAATACTTTTTTAAATCAACATGCAAATCAGTTTAATTTTTAACTATCTAGTATTTGCAAAAGCCGACTCATTTATTTACCTTGCGCAAAAAATTAAATAAAAACTTCACGTTCGACTTTACTATCGCAAGAATCCTTTAATCCTTTTATTTTATAAGCAAGTAACCACGGTCGTGTATGTTTTGGTACCATTGCGAGTCCGCCCCAGCATGGTGGCGCTATTGGTACGCAGCGGCGGCGATTATATACGACCGTACATCTTGTTCCAGCATGCCGTTGCCTCTACATCCTTTATCTTCCATTTTTATTGTGTGAAACCAACTGCTCAGACCCATATTATTTACATACTTTATGGGTTAAGTGAGATTTGATTGCTCCCTGATCTTTCTTCTTCTTCTGTCTCATTTATGAAAGTGCACATACATTTTTATAGAACATCAGGCAAATCAAGCCTATATCTCAACGCGAATATTTTTTTTATCCCACTTTATTTGCAATCTGTAAAAATGTTTACACTAAGCAAATTTTATAATAATACTATGAGGACACACGGCTCGTCTGAACGCAGCTTAACCCAAAAGTGCTTGCACTTCTGTTTTTTCTATCGCATCATGTTCCCCAAGGTCTAAATAATAAGATAAAACTTTTTTTTGGAAATGATCCACCGACCAGTTTTCATTTTCGCGGGGAAATTCAAAAATTGAAAATTGAAAAAAATTAATAACTATTTTTTGGTCGAAAAAAGTAAAATATCTTATGTTTTATGTTCTCTAGGAGGATTCCAGCATACACAAATCGAAAGAGAAAAGTCTCAGGAAGAGAATGCACAAAAGTACAAATCAAGAAGTTGCTCCATGTTCGAGAAACTTGCAAAAAACTGGTCAAACTCAAAAAAAAATTTTCGATAAATTTAGATTTTTCCGCAATTTTTTATAGGTTTTCTCAATTTTTCGCAATCACTCTGACATGCGTGAAATATCTTATTTTTAATGTTCTTTCGGAGGATTCCAGCATACAAAAATCAAAAGAGGAAAGTTTCAGGAAGAGAAAACAGAAAATTACAGGGCAAAATGTTGTTAATTTGCGAATTATTTTTCTAACCTCATACGTGGGGATATAATAAATTATTTCAAATAAATCAAAACTCATTAATTTTATTATTTATTTATTTTATTAACCACACAAAGCATTAGATGTAGTTCTGGAGATGGAATAATGTCAAGAGTCTGTTTATCGTCATCAGCAGCGAAAACTGGAGGACATAAAACAAAAGATATTTTACCTTTTCCGACCAAAAAATCGTTATTAATTTTTTTGAATTTTCAATTTTTGACTTTTCCCGCGAAAATGAAAACTGGTCGGTGGATGATTTCAAAAAAAGTTTTTTTCTACTAGCGTGCGGAAAAGTCCACTTTTCCGCACTCATTTTAGTGTTGAAAGAGTAACTTTTCCTCACTAGTGCGGAAAAAACTAGTTTTTGAGGAGTATACTGACATTTGAATATTTAAAATATATATTTGTATGGTTGTAGTTTACAAAATGACTGAAAAATTAAGAAACTTATTAGAATTCTGCTATAATTTTAAATAAAAAAGGAAACGTACGTTTCAATAATTTTTTAATGGCCCTGGTATAAGCCTCATCAAATGAATGTCAAATAATAATAAACATCTGACAGAAAAAATAAACCTGTCAGTCAAAACACTACCTTGTCAAAACCAATTTTACCGTCGCATCTTAGTCTAGAAGATAATTTTTCATGGATTCTTCAGAAGAAGATTTGCCAGAGTCAGTTTTGGAAGAGGCTAGAACTGCAAACTTGGGTCTACTACCATCAAAATCCCGTTATAGGTATGAAAAGGAATATATTTTGTTTGAAAACTGGTGCCAGAATAAGGGAATTAAAACTTTTAAAGAAGACGTTTTTTTGGCTTATTTCGCTGAAATTTCCAAAACATGCAAGCCAAACACTCTTTGGTCCAGGTACTCAATGTTGAAAAGTGTAATTAAACTCAAAAAAGCAAGTTTTTCAAGGTCACGGCATATATAAAAAAGCAAAACATTGGATTTAGACCCAAAAAGGCAAAAATTTTCTCAAAAGAAGAAATTTTTAAGTTTATAAATGGAGCGCCTGACAAAATTTATCTTCATATAAAAGTCGCTACGATTTTTGGTTTGGCGGGCGCATGTAGGCGAGAAGAATTAACAAAGATGTCTTTAAATCATATTGATGACAAAGGAAATATTTTATTGATAAATATCCCAGACACAAAAAACCACTCTTTCAGAAGCTTTGCGATTTCTGTGGAAGCTGAAAATGGAAAATTGCTAAATTTGTTTAGTATGTGAGTTTAAGAAAGCCTGAAACCCCACATAAGCGATTTTTCGTGAAATATAAGAAAGGAACTTGCACTGTACAATGTGTCGGAATAAACACCTTCGGAAAAATGCCATCAGAGATTGCAAGTTATCTGAAGCTTCCAAATCCTGAATTATATACGGGCCACAGTTTCCGACGTTCCGCCGCCACAATGCTTGCAGATTCCGGAGAAGGAATAACAAATATTAAACGCCTCGGAGGTTGGAAATCTTCTAGCGTCGCAGAAGGTTATGTAGAAAGCTCACCAAGTTTCCAAAAGAGCCTATCGAATAAAATATTAAACTTCAGTGACGCTGTCGCTGGCCCTTCCACTAGTCAGCAGCTGTGGCCAGTAAAGCCTTCCAAAATGACCTCTTCCAGCCAAGTTCCCATCGCCACGGTTACAACAATTAGTGCTGACAAAGCAGTGGAAAACCAAAATCTGACTTCATTGGAAAACGTTTTAGCCTCTGCAATTAATTTGCAGAATGCTACAAATTGCACGTTCAATATTAATATTAAGAATAATTAATTTGTTGATATGTATTTAATAATAAATGTTTCTTTATGTTAACTTTTGGGTTTTTTCCGCACGCTAGTAGAAAAAATAGTGTACCTAACACGTGCGTAAAGTGACTTTTCCGCACTTGTTAGGTAAACTACTATATCTTATTATTTAGACCTTGGGGCACATGATGCGATAGAAAAAACAGAAACAGGACATGTAGAGAATTGCACGTCTCTTAAGCTAGCAGAACAAAGTCAGCAGAATTAAAAATCAATACATGGACAAATAAAGGCTCATTGAAGGCTAATTAAATGCCCTAATTTAAAATTTCTGCTCTGCGAATTTTCGCAATAATGACTGTTCTGCTAGCTTTAACTTAAGTGAGCAGAACATGACCGAAAAATTGGTTGAAACAATAAACATTGCCATTTTCTTTGCACAGTTATTAACGGCTCATTAAAGGCTCTAGGAATAAACTAATCGAGCCTGAAATTCGCGATTAATGTATTCCTAGAGCCTTTAATTAGCCGTTAATAACTGTGCAAAGGAAATTGCAATTTTTATTGTTTCAACCACTCTTTCGGTCATGTTCTACTCATTTAAGATAAACCTAGCAGAACGGTAATTATTGCGAAAATTCGCGGAGCAGAAAATTTGTAATTGCCTTTTTTAACAGCCATTAATAAGTGTTCAACGACTATTCTACCGAAACACTGGTTTTCATTGTTAAAATCGTTTTTCCGCCATGCTTACCACCACGTCGTGACTTTTCCATTTTCTTAAAGAAATAAATCGAGCCTGAAATTCGCGATTAATGTATTCCTAGAGCCTTTAATTAGCCGTTAATAACTGTGCAAAGAATATTGCCATTTTTATTGTTTCAACCACTTTTTCGGCCATGTTCTGCTCACTTAAGTTAAGCTAGCAGAACACCCATTATTGCGAAAATTCGCAGAGCAGAAAATTTTAAATTAGGGCATTTAAGTAACCTTTAATTCTGCGGACTTTGTTCTACTAGCTTAAGAGACGTGAGAATTGTCCAATGACGGTTCCCTTTCATTTTAAAAATGGTTTATGGGGCTTAACGTGAATATAAAAGAGAAAAACTCGTGTGAAAATATATAAATACCTTACTGATGCAATAGAATCCTCCTTGAGAATTTCTCTGAAAGATGGTATCACTAGTTCGTCATACGTTAGTATCACCAATTTGTTGGTGACACTATATAAGACGTGTTAGGCTGTTTCCGAGCAGAATTTAGTTATTTAGTCTCTACATTGCCCATATTGTAGAGATATCTGAGAGGACAGTATCGTCTAAAATGAGATATTTTCTTACACCACTAAAGGGTTGTGGACCTTTACATTGTAACCTTGTTATACTTCTTAATCGAGAACATTGGAAGATTCGACCGACGCTGAAGAAGCACAACAATTGTTGTTCATTGATTTTCTTGTTCTCACATTCGTCAATGTAGCCTTCTGCAACGGTGCTGGATCGCCAGCCTCCATGTCTTTTTATCTCCTCCATATGGAGTTTGTACGTCTTGTATACAGTTAATGCTCTCACTAATTCATTAGGTCTGCATTCTCCTGATATTCCAAATATAAGCACAATCCAGAACAAGTTTTTAAAAATATTTTGGTTAATTTGTTAATTTTAAAGATACACACCTTTTTAAGTAAATGCTCTCTGTCATCTGCTGTTTGCAGGAACATCTAGACTTCCTCTTTGGAAAGGGTCAAGGATTTTTTCGGTTTGTAGCCTTCTCCTTTTCTTTTTAAGAAAGGTATTACGCTAGGAAATTTTGAAATATCAATTCCTTCTCGAAGATTTATTGTCAATCGCAGCATTGAATACTCCATAACGACGAACTTTTATACTTCGAAAGGTTGGTACCAAAGTACGCAAAAATTCCGTCTTCATCGGTTTAATTTTTTTTTAATCACACCATTGTCTGGACTTGACTTCGCAGGTAGTAAAGAGTTTTTAACTGCTCCTGCAGCCGCCTTTATCTCTTCAAAAGAGTTTCCCATTACTGCTAGATAGTATCTTCGTTCTGGATCTTTTAGTAATTTTCGATGTCAACTAATTTGACATGTTTAACAAATAAAAGTTTACTTTTTAGATGTGCTACCATCTATGATTAGAAGAGAGTATTGACAATTTTTAAAGCACAAAATTCCCAATGTATTAGGGTTGCATACACAATTTGCATTGTGTGTTGCAAAGCTCTTATTTGACTGATTCTAGTCAAAATGTCACTCTCTTCTTTTGTTTGCTAAAAGTTTACTTGTCATAGCAACTGCTATGAGCTAAAATCGTATAGAGGTAGGTATAATCAAATTTTTATTTTTTCAATTGATTTTTTTTTATTGCAGTCGTACATAAAAATATTTATTTTTCTGCCGTGTTTCATTGCCATGTTTTAAATATAATGTCTATTTTGATATTTTATTTTTTAAGTTAAAATTTTTTACTTTTTTCTCCCAAAGTCGGCACTTTTTATATTTTAAACCATTTATTCGAGTGTAGAGATCACGAATCATTTCAAACAAAAAATAGCTAAAAAAAATTTACATCGTTTTGTCATGGGACTATATGTAGTAGCAACAACCCACATGTTAAACACTCTTCATGGAAAAATGTAGATGCAAAAGCACCATCTTGACAATTAGTAGTTTGTAATTTAAAAACAACGCGGATGTATGTACATGGCATGTAAACAACCCCAGCGGGAAGCTTTTAATCGGCCAAACAATGTTACTAATGGAATTATCGGCCGACCGATAACGATTACCACACGGGCTAATGCCCCGATCGGGATAAATGGCGCAATGGCGGCCTTTTTCATACATGTCATGCTTCGGTGCAATTTCCTTTAGTTACAATCTTATTGGCGGGTTCTTGCCAGAGCGAAATTGAAAATGCCTCGCATTCGATGAATTAAATTATGAATTACGCTTAATCGGCCCTCAGGAATTCAGAAAATATTCGCAAAATTGATCGTTTATAACGTCACTTCATGCGAAGGATGTTTATAGGTTTGTTACTCAAATTCGTTAATAGAATACTCGTATTTAAGTAATATCCCATCTAAGATTATTAGGGCGCCTATGGATGTTACATCCTTTAAATCCTACAAATCAAATTCTTTTCGAAACCCTCGAAACGACTAAAATAATTTAAAACTATCAAGTTAACACAATTAACATCACTTAACCATATGTTTCCGAGATATATGAATGAAAACCTCCAAGTATTATAGTATCAACGACCAGTAAATTCAAATTAAAGTAGAGAAAACAATGGATAGTGTTGCGCCTTAGAAAGTAAGTCGCCACGCCCTAGAAATTGGTCATGAATTATGGAACACTCTCCAGGTGTGACCGGCGTTGGCCCTTTTTACCTTCTTATTGTAGAATGCAATACACGTTTACCATTACTACTGTGTTTACAATCATATTGACATCCCTAAATCAGTTCATTTGATCTGTAGTAAAAAATATAAAGTTAATCGTATACTTTTACTTTCGTGTCATGCAATTTCCGTAGAAGGAACTGAATTGCATTTCTCTTGCCCGATCTCGTTCACTATGAAAGTTTTGCATGTTAATTTTTTAGCATTAGAAATATTACCAACATTAAAAAGTGTCCTATGTATTTAAATGTTCGACTTTGTTTATTTAATATAATATATTTTAGAATTATTATTATTTAATTTCGTCTCAACACTTTAATTATACTCTATTTGAAAATGATTAATAGCAAAAATTTTATGACCCAGAAAATAAACCCCAATATAACAACATAAATCAGGGGAGTGGGTGGCTCAGTGGTAGAGCACTGGACTCATAATCCAAGGGTTGTGGGTTCGAATCCTACCGACGGCAGAAATCATTTTCTGATTTTTAATTAATTAAAAATTTAGAAATTCATTTTCATATACCAGGTGTGATTCCCAACTCGACCATTCACTGTTGGGTTCTAATTAACAGTGCTGTTCAAGTGGCGCTGGGAAACAGTAACAAAGCCTACACAAGTAACAAAGCCTACACAGAACACGAGGCTAATGACCAGAGTAGTCGATGCCGTTGACACTGAAGAAAAAAAAAAAAAACAACATAAATCCGTGGCGGATAATTTTGAAATGAAATCTTGGGTTTTCTTCCTAAAATTTTTAAAAATCTCTACAGGTAGAAAATATTTACAATTCAAGATCAATTTAAGTTGCCCTCAACTTTCTTAGAAAGAATTAAAATTTCTAATCGGCAGAAAGTGTTGTGCAGATTGTAAATGATTTTAGTTAAAATTTGTTTGTTTGTGTAGTTCTGTGATTGTAACGCAGAATTGTTAGTTCTGTAATAATAGGCGATAAAAAACAATATTGATCAAGTGAATTTGTGTAATAAAAATGGCACAAACGTCTAATTATACTCCTGTAAATTAAAGTGCAATTTAACCGTGAATGTGAAAACTTTAGTGTTAAATGTACATATCGCTCTTGTACATGAACATTTCAATAATACTGTTCGGAGTATAGTTTCTAAGTGTTCACATATGACCGGAGTTGGAGAAGCAACCATTTATAGACTTTTGAAGCAACGAAAGGATGGAAGTATTACAGTAGTACCTAAAACGTCAACTGCGAGAAAACCCACTCAAATAGACGGTACTATGAAACAACTGATCCGAAGAAAAGTGCATTCGTTTTATTTACAAAAAAAGATACCTACTTTGGATAAACTTTTAGTAGACATTAATGGAGACGAAACTTTGCCAAACATTATTTGTTGGAGAAGGCAATATTTAAGGGAAATTAGAAAATTAAGAAGAGAACACAAAAATATTTTTTATTTAGATGAAACATGGATAAATGAAGGACATTTTGTAAAAAAAGTTTGGCAAGATAAATAGGTTACAAATGCTCGTCAGGCATTTATAGAAGGTTTGTCTACTGGCTTAAAATTTCCAAATGGTAAAGGTCGCCGTTTAATTATCACTCATATTGGAGGAGACAAAGGATTTGTTGATAGAGGCTTGTTAGAATTTGTTTTAAATTCTACGAATGACTACCATGAAGAAATGACTGCCTATGTTTTTGAGAAATATTTCAGTCAAATGATAGATTTATTACCGATCAATTCTGTAATAGTTATGGACAATGCCAGTTACCATTCAAGATTAAAGGAACCGTTACCTAACATTAAATGAAGCAAGCAAGAACTCTCCGATTGGCTAATAACCAAAGAAATAGTGGCAGAAGAGGGATTACTCAAAAAAGAGCTATTGCAGTTATGTAAACAACATTCACCAAAATTTAAGAAGTATAGTGTAGATGAAATAGCAAAAGAACATGGATTTAAACTGTTGAGGTTGCCACCTTATCACTGTGAACTTTAACCCATTGAACTAATCTGGGCTCAAATGAAGGCATATGTCCCGAGAAACAATACAAGATTTAAACTTCAAGATGTTCGTCAACTATTATGTGACTCCATATCAAAAATTTCACCGGACAATTGGCAAAACGCTATAAGATATGTTAATAGCGGAAACAATAGAACCAATTATTATTTCTGTGGGAAGTGAGGAAACTGATGATGATGACTCCTTATCGGGAGAAAACGACTTACTGACTTAGGTATGTAACTCTATATTTATATTAATTATAATAAGTTTATTATGACGCTAGTACCCGAAGTACAAACAAAAATTTATATGGAATCACCCCGTATTTCTAAAAACGAAATATGAGTGTTTTATGAGAAAATATTTTTTTGCAAAGATTTTTTTTTAGTATCTATATCATATAAATTTGGTTGTGTGTATATTTATTATTAAATTTTAAGGAAATGTCCTAACCTAATATCTAGTAGGTATACTATTTTATAAAAATAAATGTGGGTACTTAATGACAGTTTACTATTTTTTATATTAATGTAATTTGGTGTTCCCGTCACTGAGGTATATAATTATTGGTTAATCCCTTAGTGTTTGCTTATTTACATTTTATGATGTATTGTATTCCAGATTTTTCGGGGTGGTCGTACTAAAATCTAGTAAAAATTCAGATAAGAAGGTATCAACATTTACTTTTTTTCTGCATTGAACAATCCGGTATAAAGTTTGCCATAAAAACTGTGCTATCATGCATTTTCAAACGGAGTGTAACAGTCTAAAATACCCTGTACATTATCAATTATTTATTTATAAAATTAATGCTTCCATTCTGTTTTTCTTTCTCCGTCTTCATTGCCTCGTGCTTAAATAAACACTCGGCCTACCGTATACAAGAAGGAAATTGTTCTGTAAGTGTATAATTACAGTTCTAGAAAAAATCCACTAAGTAATTTTATTCAAACATACTCATCAGCCGCCATTAAATAGCTATACATCAAAACAGTGTTAACAAGCCATTAATTACCTACACGGAGTAGTTACGCCTCCCCCAGGTAGATGGACTTAACAGGATACGGTTTATGTTAAGAGGATGAGATTTGTATTTTTACGATTGTGTCAAATGTAACAGTTCGTGTCTTAATTCGGTATATATTTTCACCTCGGACTGCCAGACGTAAGCAACTTGTAGACGAAACTATATACTAATTTATGTATAAAAATAAATTAATATCATTTAATTAATATTTTCTGCACCAGACCTACTTAAATCAGTTTTCAAAACGCTCTTTGTAGATACCGAACCAAAATATAGATAGTTTCTTTGACACTTAATATGTAACAAAGAAAATTATTACCTTTTCATACCACAAAATTCTTGTCGCAACCTCAAAAGGCAAATTTTTTATTTTATGAGTAGATTTAATTTGTTGCTAGAAAAAAAATGTGGAGCAAAAATAAGGATGTGCGGTATACCACAAATATGACCTCCATGAAGTTTTATGACTATGAGTATGAGTAATTTGTATTAAGACGAAGAATTGAAAAACTGTAACCTCAAGAATAAGAAAAATATACGACTTAGTCACGAAATTGAAGAAAGAACACTTTAATTAAAACGTATATTAGTGATTTTAGTATGTAATAAGTTGTAATAAAATTAAGCCTAACGAAATATTGTGAAATATAAGTTAACACTGGAACAATAGGACAACTGTCTCCTATTAGCCCAATTTCCAGAGCCATATTTAGATCTAGACTATTTCATGAATAACAGATTATTCTACATACACAGCATACATAATAAATATGTAGGTATTAATTTGAAAACTGAAAAACAGGTAATTTATTTAATCACAAAATACTACAAACTTAATTATTTATGGTACAATTAAAATATAAATTGCAATTTTGGTACACAGTAGGAGTATTGTTTGAAATCCTTGTTAACTCATTGGTAACGTTGGGTGTAGGTAAATCATTAATGTTGTTGATGGGTGCAGCTATAGAGTGAGAAGCTCGAGGAGTGGCTTCAGCATCTTCTGTTTTCTGTTTTTTAGGTGGAGGTTCTGAGGCGTCACTTCTAAGGGTGTTTATGATGTTGGAATAATGCTCATTATCCATTTGCAGATAATGCTTAATTGAGTTGGCTGAACTGTGGCCAGTAATTTTAATTAATTGTTGTTCATAGAGTGGTTTGTTATTTTTATTTCTTTTGTTTTTAATCCTGCCTTCTCAGCTGCATATTTAGTCCATTTCGAAATCTCGTTTTTTTCCACTGGAGTGTTTTTGTATAGGGTGGCCAAATAAGAATGCGAGGTACTGTATCTGGGAAACTATCCATCGTAGAGGCTTGCGGAAAAAAAAGTTATGACTAAAACGACCAAGAGAAAAACCTGGAAAATATTTTTAAGTTTCTGAAATGGCCGCTAGGGGGCGTAACTGCAATCTTGAATCTAAGAAAGTGATGTTTCTGTGAATTCCTCTATATTAATCTAACAAAAAAATACCTGATCTTTAAAGTAGAGGATAATCTGAATCTTTTTTGTTTGACAATTTTTGCTGTATCTCTAAAAACGAAGTGGTGGGGAGTATTCAAAGGTTTCAGTAAAAAACACTCTGTATATTTGAAACGGCTGAGCCGATTTTAAGAAACTTGGGCTAACTGAAAAGAGCTATTCTTGGGCTACAAATTTTATAATATTTGAAGTTTTGTTAGTTTCACATGTCGCCGCTAGAGGGCTTTTTTCGACATATCGACAGAAATGGTTAATTTTCTCAAAAAAATTAAATGCCTTGGTATGATTTTTTTTTTCATGAAAAAGTAGCTAAATGTTGCCTAAACAAGCTCGCGAAAACCGCATCTCGATATCTTGTTCCTAACCTAAAATTTAGGCGAACGAAAATTTTATACGGAAATCCCTTAAATTTTTATTTTTTGATTAAAAACCTTTCTTTTTTAAATCGGTCCTTTTTAGGGCTACAACTTACATAATAAAAGGAATTAATTAGTTTACAGTTTTTTCATCTAGAAACCATTTGTAATTCAAAATTGCGCGTTTGTAATTGGTGGAAATTAAGACGAGGGAAATAGTCAGTAAAATTAGTTTTTCAAAAAAATTAATAATAAAAAAAACTTAACTAACAACGAAAATATAATCCAATACTACTGTGAAAGTTACAACAAAGCTTCCGACAAAATCTGTGCGATCTTAACGCCACACACACTCGTACAGCTGTCAGACTGTCACCTATTTGTCAACTGCTCGGAACCTTTTGCCTTTTTTTTTTTGAATTTGCAAATCAAATACTCGTCGTACGGTTACAAACAATACACGCACGCATACGACTACTCTCACTTCAACGTCTTCTTCGTAGTTCCTTTTCTTTCGCTGGTTTTCTTGTCTTCGTCTGTTGGATCTCTCGAAGGCATTCATAGTTCGAGAATGCAGACATGCTGGTGCTGGTGTCTCGGGGCTCAGGTAATCTCTATAGTCCGAGGCCACAATGAAAATATAGGCAATAACGTTCTATGGATATTGTCACAAACCCCAGATATAATTAAAATATTAATTTCGGAAAAAGTAGATAACAAAATCAAAATCTGTTTTATTTACCAAAATTATTTTATTTTACACAACAGAAAATGTTGCTGACAGTTCAGAAATACAAAAATCGATGTTAGATTTAGAGGTAAATGTAGGGCAAATTGTTGAAACTATGAACTCTGCAACTGTCAGCAAAATTTTCATAGAAACCCTTTTGCGATGGGAAAGCATAGGTAGTCAATAGTTGGCTGGGTGGCTGAAGAGATTTCACGAAGAGAAGAGAGCGGCCAAAGCCAAAAAACCGCATTTCTTACCTTTCGTTAGAAGAATTAAGTTTTATAAAAAGTTTAGTAGAGTAATAATACTCTGTAGGCCACAGCTCAGTTTCTGAGTAAAAGCCAAATAAGCCCTCTAAATAACGGAAGAATAAATTGGGCAATTGTGACAGTCACTTAGCCCATAATAAGTGATTACTACTGTTGATCTTTATTTAATATCTGTATATTTGAAGGGTGACCCAAAATAAAAGTGTACGATTGAATCAATCGCCCCGACTATTACTATGGTGTTTCGTCGTCATCGTCAGTCTTAGTGTGCCATGACCGAATCGTACCTTGTGCAGTACTCTTTCATGTTGTACGACTCGTATCGTATCGGTGTCTCGGTGGTCTAAGGTGCATTCTTTGCATAGCCAACTGGGGATTCGAAATTTAGCTCCCACAGTCACTGAAGAAGGGCCTCTCGAAGAAGCGAAAGGGGCGCCTGCATGTTTTTTCTTGTTTAACTCGATCCAAGGATGAATGGCATTTTTCGAAATTAATTTATGGTTTCGTTTTCGGAAGGAGGCTTGGATAAATAGAAGGAGAATAGTTTAGATGTATAAAGTCATCGGAATTTTCGGTTAACATTTGTTTCGTTCTTCATCCAAGGACTTTTCTTACATTTAAGGATGTATTTATTGCTTTAATAAGGACAATGTAGATGTGCAGATGAATATTTAAAATGTTAACATGGATGAATAAAATCGCTTATAAAGGGTGTCCCAATAATACGATAAAGACAAGTCTACGTTTTCCGGTTCAAAAATGTATTTGTCTCTTAACCTCCCTTTCAATACAAATAGCTAAAAAGGCACAAGTTGGCAACATCACATGCATATTTAACAAACACAACGTTTACTTATACAGGGTGTCAATGAATACGTGTTACAGATTTTTAGGGCATGCATGTAGAACATGGAAAGATAGAGTGAAAAGTTCCTATAAACATGTGCTTTTGGGGCTTTGGTTTCGATGCTAGATTTCTTTCATTTTGACAGGTAAATATTCATAAAATTCCACAGCCTACGTTTAATTTCTGCAGCGGCTAAAATAAGGCAACAGGAAAAATTAAAATCGATTTTTCTCCAAAACGGTGCATCTTGTCAAAAATGTAAAAAAATTACATAAAAAATATGACCGAAAATATAATAATAATAATAATAATAATAATAATAATAATAATAATAATAATAATAATAATAATAATAATAATAATAATAATAATAATAATAATAATAATAATAATAATAATAATAATAATAATAATAATAATAATAATAATAATAATAATAATAATAATAATAATAATAATACCCCTCTGCGAGCTGCCACCTCGTCGTGGTAGAGGGGCCAAGTACATGCCGAAGAGGTTGCAGAGGAACATGGAAACCAAGCGCAGTTCAAGCAGGAGACAACCTGGGTAAATAATCTGGAAGCTAAGGTGTCAGACATCGTGCCGAGAGCTGAATGGCCACACGAAGCTGGTCGTGAACGATTCCCTATGGGAAACAGGCGAAACCCATTTGAAAATAGCCTTGCTGCAGTAAGGGAGCACTGCTGTAGTCGACTTCTTTTTCTTCCCTACTCGTGGGATTCTAATGAAACCAAAAAAAAAATAACAACAAAAACACAGGAGATGTGAACGCTGATGCAGGTTCTACATCTCCTCAATTATCTCTGCATCAAAATAGTGAAGGTGGATCACAACAAACTCCATCGGCAAGTCAGGAGACGGTGGGCCCTGTGCCCCGGTTCCTACTGGTCAAAAGAAAGGAGATAAAAGTGGAGGAGAATTTTGAAAAAATTAGCCCTTTTGTTATTTCCAAACAAATATATAGTGTTATTGGTGAAGTAAATTTTATAAGAAAAGTAAAAGAAGGCCTACTTATACATACAAAGAGTAATGCTCAGTCTAACAGACTTATGACTGTAAAAAGACTTATCGATACAGAAGTTTATGTTATTCCACACGGTTCACTTAACATCTCAAAAGGGGTAGTTTTCTGTCGAGACTTTCTAAACTGCTCAGTGGAAGAAATTTCCGAAAATCTCAAACCTGAAGGTGTGCTTGAGGTGAGAAGGCTAAAAAGAAAACAAAATGGAATTTGAATTGATACTGCTAATCATGTACTAACATTTAATACACCTAATTTACCAAAGGAAATTAGAGCAGCATACTACAACTTAAAAGTTCGTCCATACATCCCACCACCAACAAGATGTTTTAACTGCCAAAAATATGGACATGTATCCAGTAAATGTAATGCTACAAAAATCTGCTCTTGTGGATTGGCCCCACATGAACCTAACCCATGTAAAGAACCCATTAAATGTATAAATTGTGAAGGTCCCCATGCCGCCAATGATAGAGAATGTCCAAGATTCGAAACAGAAAAAGCTATTGTAGAGATCCGAGTAACAGAAAAAATTTCCCATGCTGAAGCTAGGAGAAAAGTTTCAATAGTAACTCCAAAACAAAACGTTAGTTATGCAGCTGCTTCAAGTTCAAGTTCAAATCCTAGTCAAGTAAATAACATAATTCAAATGATAACCCCACATTTACAACAGATTATCACTGTAACTATGCATCAGGAATTTCAAAAAGCTATGTACTGTTTCCCTACTCCATACCCACCAACCCCACCAACTCCCACCCCTTCCACAAAGCGATTTCACTCAGACACATCTGATGTGGAATCTACCAGTGAAGCACCTTCACACTCACAGAGCGAAACCAGAAAAAGGGCAAAAAAAGGCTGGCCAAAAGGAAAACCAAGAAAGACAAGCACGCAAGAAGATAGTAACAGTGAAATCATGGACCAGTCCGTAACTGTTACTACAGAAGGAAATGATCCAAATACGGACCAAAACCCTTTGTCTAAAAGTAAAAATAATTTAATAACCTAATATTTTTTTTCTTTTCTAATTTTAAATTTATTTAATCAATTTATTCTTTTTTTAATATATAAATTCATCCAATACATACACAACAACAACAACAAGAACAACAAAAAATGGCTAAATTAGAGAAAATTATACAATGGAACTGTAATGGATTAAGGTTACATTACCCGGAACTCAAAGAGCTACTTATCAAAGAAGACCCTTTTTGTGTATGTATCCAGGAAACCCACCTAAAAGAAAATGAAAAATTCAACTTAAGAAATTTTAAGGCATATACGCGTAACGCAGATATGGGTCAAAGAGCCCATGGTGGCGTTGCAATATATATAAGAAAAAACATAAATGCTCAAGAAATAAACTTAAACACTATACTCCAAGCAAAAGCTGTTAAAATAAATTACCCTTTAAAAATGACAATTTGTAACATATACCTACCAAATGCAAACTGGACACCTCATGATCTTAGAAGTTGCTTCCAACAATTACCTACACCTTTTATAATTTTAGGAGACTTTAACGTACATAATCCACTCTGGGGATCCAATAGAACATGTACTGGAGGAAGAATTATTGAAGATATTTTTAATGAGTTCGATCTAGTTTTACTTAACACGGGTGAAGGAACATATATCAATTCAAGATCAAATAATCTTTCACCAGTTGATCTATCAATATGTTCACCAAACCTTGCAATAAATTTTAAATGGAATGTGTTAGACGAACAAAACACAGACCACAGGCCAATCAGTATAGAAATAGCAGGAAAATATATTCAAAACGTCAGAAGACAAAGGTGGATAATGGAAAAAGCTAATTGGAATTTATATAAGAGTACTTTAGAAGTACTAGATATACGAGAGGAAGCCGTCGAAAACCAAGTAGAAGAACTAACACTGGCAATACAAACCGCAGCAAAAATTTCTATACCTAAATCAAAAGGCTCTATGAAGAAAAGAAAAGTCCCTTGGTGGAATACTGAACTAGAAGCAGCCATAAAAGAAAAAAAAAGGCATTCAATAAATTTAAAAGATTTCCAACCGGAGAAAATATGCTTACTTTCAAACGTCTAAGAGCTAAAGCAAGATATCTTTTAGTTCAAAGCAAAAGAGAATCCTGGAAACATTTTGTAAGTACCATCAATATGGAAACCCCAACAAAAGAAGTCTGGGAAAAAGTGAGGAAAATTAAAGGGTGCAATTTTTCGATAATTTCCCCCATATTAATCATAAATGGTCAGGAAGTCACCGGGGAAGAAAATATTGCCGAAGAACTAGCCATATTCTTCGAATCTACTAGCTCGTCCACAAATTATAGCGACCACTTCAGAGAAATAAAAGAAGTAGAAGAAATCAACATTTTAAACTTTAATACAGACAATGAAATGGACTACAATACTCCCTTCACGCTAAAGGAGCTTGAACAGGCGCTGTCATCGACGAAAAACACTTCCCCAGGCAACGATGAAATCCCATTTGAGCTTCTAAAGCAACTACCTGAAAATAAAAAAGCATGTTTAATCAACCTGTTTAATAATATTTTTAAAGAAGGAACTTACCCATCAAAATGGAAAGAGGTCATGGTAATTGCTATCCCTAAACCAGGAAAGGATTCACAAAATCCAATTAATTACCGGCCCATCTCCTTGATATCTTGCATGGGGAAAATCTTAGAAAAAATGGTAAGTTATCGATTACTGTGGCATCTAGAAAATAAAAATTTTATTTCTAATTACCAAATGGGTTTCCGAAAGGAAAGATCGACCACTGACCAACTTGTCTTTCTAGATAACTATATTAAAAACAGCTTCGCTACAAGATCACATACAGTAGCAATATTTTTCGATATCGAAAAAGCATTTGATACTACCTGGAGGTTCGGAATTCTAAAAACTTTACATAGTTGGGGCCTACGAGGATCACTGCCAATATTCATTAAACATTTTTTAAGTGATAGAATTTTCAGAGTGCGTATTGGCCAAAGCTTGTCTGATACACACCCTTTAGAAAACGGTATCCCACAAGGATCAAATTTAAGTGTAGTTTTGTTTTTGGTTGCTGTGAACGGTCTAACTGAAGTTATACCCGACAAAGTAAAACGAAGTCTGTACGTAGACGACCTGGCTATATTCTACTCTGCTCCAAAGATGGAAGATATAGTTAGTACTCTTCAAGAAACTATACGCACTATTTGTTCCTATGCCGAAAATCATGGTTTTAAAATTTCCTCAACTAAAACCCACTGTGTACATTTTTGTAGACTTAGAAATGAACACTCGGAACCAAACCTTCTGTTGTACGGAGAACGAATAGAAATAAAAGAATCAACAAGATTTCTTGGCTTAACTTTTGACAAACAACTGCGGTGGAAAAAACATATTGAAGAACTAGCGATAAATTGTAAAAAAAGATTAAATGTTTTAAGAGTCATGTCAAATATCAATTGGGGTTCCAATGTAAAAATACTAATAAATTTATACAAGGCATTTATTTTATCAAAAATTGACTATGGTAGCATCATAAATGACGCAGCCAGCGAATCTAATCTCAAAATTCTGGAATATGTCCAAGCCGAAGGATTAAGACTAGCGCTTGGAGCCTTTAGAACAACGCCATACCAGTCACTATGTTGCGAAACTGGTATCACACCGCTTCGCTACAGAAGACAATACTTAATAGCAGGTTATTTTTGTAAAATCCTCAGGACTCCTTTTCATCCAACACATAACATTATTTTTCATGAAGATGAAGTAGACTTCTCTCAAAATCGTCGAAAAAGTAACCTTCCGTTTAAAGCTAGAGCACACCAATTAATGTCGAATTTGGATCAGGATATACCACCAGTATTCCCTGTTTTAGAAAACAATATTCCCCCGTGGATAATGAAGATACCCACTATCTATCTGAATTGTCAAAAATTTGTAAAAAATGAATCGCCAACGGACATGATAAAAAATGAACTTCAATACATCTTTAACTTATACCACAACCCCATCCAAATATATACTGATGGTTCAAAGACCAACAATGGAGTTGGAAGTGCAGTTATTATTGAAAATGAAACACTTACCTGGAAACACTACCCTTGGTCCAGTGTCTACAATGCTGAGCAGCATGCAATTTTTCAGTTATTAATGTTTATAAAAAATAATAACATCCAAAATGCCGCAACATGTTCTGACTCCCTTAGTTGCCTAACAGCCCTGAAAAATTTAAACACCGAGGACATACTTACCAAAAATATGCATACTGTTCTTTATCAATTAAGTATCCAAGAAGTAAATGTAATTTTCATCTGGGTTCCAAGTCACCAAGGTATAGCAGGAAACGAGAAAGCCGACCTTGCCGCAAAACAAGCAACAAATTTAGATGAAATTAACGTCAACACATACTCACACGAAGACCTAAAAAACAACCTAAGCAACAAAATAGTTAAAACTTGGCAAAATGAATGGCAACTAAATAATACATTCCTTAAATTAGTGAAACCGGATTTAACATATTACCTAAAAAACAGAAAAGATCAGGTCATCATTTCAAGAATCAGAATGGGCCATACTCACCTAACATCTTCTTATTTGCTTCTAGGAAGAATCCCTCCTTATTGTGAGGAATGCAGAACACAACTGAACGTGAGACATATTCTTTTCGATTGTATGAAATACCAAAACATACGTCACCAAGTTGGGTTACCAAACGGCGTTAGAGCCTGTCTGTCCTCAATGGAGAATTTAACCAAAGTAATTGAATACCTAAAAAAAATAGAAATTTACTTTAAACTATAAAATTATAAGTTATAATATATGATTTTACCATAAAAATCCTGCTACAACAACAGCACATATAAACCGAACTATCCTTGTGAGTGAACACAAGTTTTTTCCAGAGCCAATAGCCTATGTTGCTGACGCTCTTAAAAAAAAAAAATAATAATTAATAATAATAATAATAATAATAATAATAATAATAATAATAATAATAATAATAATAATAATAATAATAATAATAATAATAATAATAATAATAATAATAATAATAATAATAATAATAATAATAATAATAATAATAATAATAATAATAATAATAATAATAATAATACATTGACTTTATTTGCCTGTAAAAATATAAACAATGAGTAGGTACAAGAGGCGAAGTCTAGCTGGAGCTACTCTACTTAAACTCAAGTTTACAGATGATAATAAAATACAAAATTACATTACACATTTAAAATATTCACTAAAATTTTACATCACAAATATAAAAAATGATCCAAATTTCATCACAAATATCAAAAAATGATCAAAATTACTGACGCTGTAGTAGAATTTGTTTATAATTTTGTTTAAAAAACAGGGAATTAACTCTTAGACTAAGAGAAATACTGTTAAAAACTAAAACTGAATTATAAGTAAATGACCTTTTAAAAATTGATAACCTATATCGTGGTAACATGAGACTATGCGGATATCTCAGAGACAGACTATGAGCTTCTCCACGAAAAACTAATTTGTTTGCTTAAATAAATAGGATTCGACGTCAAAATAATTCGGTATATCAAAGAGGCAAGGTCGTAGTTATACAAGTTACTTATGTTCAACCATTCAAGTTGTTTTAGCTTACTTGATACATGGTCATATTTTCTTATGCCAAAGACAAAACGGCAACAATTATTTCGAATTTTTTGCAATCGAAATTTAGTAACTTGATCTAAGCAAGGATAAAAAACCAAAAGCCCATAATTAAGAATTGACATCACCATGGTTTCACAAAGTAATTTTCGTAAAGTAAAGTTTAAAATACCCCGACCTCTATACAATTGACGTAGAACTAGATACGATTTTTTTACTAAAAGTGTGACATGCTCTTGAAATCGAAGGCTACAGTCATAAATTATTCCTAAATTTCTACAACTATTAACAATTTTTAATGGTTCATTTTTAATAAATAGTTTTAAGTTTTATTCAACAATTGCTTTGGAGGTATGAAGACAATATAGCATTACTTGAGTAGGTACAAATAGCTTCTAAATCCCGATTTATTATTTGAGATGCTAAATTTACAGTTTCAGGTACAAATGAAAAATACAGTTGTGTGTCATCTGCAAATGAGTGTACTTTTAAACTATGCAAAGATTTATAAAGGTCAGAGATATATATTGAGAAAAGAAAGGGTCCAAGGGCAGAACATTGAGGTACCCCTGAAGTGACTGTGTAAAATTGGATGAATTGTTGTCGATAATTACTTTTTGATAACGGTTTGATAAATAAAATTTGAAAAATCGTAGGGAAATTTCGTCAAATCCAAAATGTTTAAGTTTAGCACACAAAAGAGCATGATCGATAGTGTCAAAAGCTTTAGAAAAATCTATCAGAATGACTGATGTATCTTTTCCCTCACCTAATAACCGAAGTATATTATCGGTTAAATCTAGAAGTAGTGTCGTTGTACTAAACTCCTTTCGAAAGCCTGACTGTTGCCCCTTTCCCAAATGAGGCGCTTATGGTCGTGATAGAAAAATCTAATTAACACCAGGAATGGTTATGTCAATCCAAAATTAACAAACTTAAATAAGTAATATTAAAAAAATTATCCTCCCTATTTAAGAATTCTAGAGATCTGTCTATAAAAGAATGTAACCATAATTAGTTCTGTGAAAACTGATGGAAAATAAATTATTATGCATTCTTTGTAGAACTGCAAAATATATTTCAGGATGGACATGATACACCACCAAGTATTTGGTGTCAAACATAATCCTTTTTTTATCCAGAGTAAACAATTTTAGTTTATGTAAAATAACCTATTATTATAATATCTCAAGAATTTGTTTTGCATCTCTCTTGCAAATATTATTGGTGTCCAAATATTGAAAAATTTGAAAAAAATTGACCTTAATACTTATTAATTAACACCCTGTAGTCCCATAGTTGTTTCCTAATGTAACATATTTTTCTATATTCCCATATGCGAGTGCATATTATTTCTAATAACCGTTGTTCGTTTTTTTTTTATATTGAAATATTGTCGCCATAGTTTATGAGCACTTATATTTCATATTTGGTTTTCGTCATGCTAGGAGAAGGGCTATAAAAGTGCATATTGAGTATTTCTTTTATGACTTTAAGCAATTATTGTTTAAATTTTAATTAACGGTATTATGACCGAGGAATTTTAAGCGTGCGGAAAGCATTTTCTAATTTTAAAGAAATGAATATGTTTATTTGCGAAGATTGTCGAAGCGAAAATTAAGTTTACTGCAAATAGGCTTCTGGCCATGCGTAACCCATCAAAATATTCAATAAGCTCTTTTTACTATTTTTTTATGGGAATAATTTAAAGCTTTCCGAAACAGAGTCATATTTCTTTAAAGTTTTATAATATGCGTTAACCATTCAGTGGCAATTTGTGTTTAGAGTTGGGCAAATAATTGAATAATCAAGAGAAAATTGCCTCTTTTAATGATATGAAGCAGGAATTGTCGGAAGAGGACTGTAAAATCAGTTTAATTATCAGCCAACGAATTAATTGAATAATAGTATAGGTATGTATAATTATATAAAACCAGCCCGTCTAATTAATAGAGAAAAAACTAAATTAACATTAAATATAAATATTCCTGCTCTTCCACCCAGAATTGTTCTTATTATCTTTCGCTCGTTTATCCTTAATGTATCTTCTTCTATTTTCATCACAGTAATCGTTTCTGCTACATACGTTGTTATAGGCCTTAATGATCTGTATATGTTAATCTTTGTTTGTTTGGTTAATATTTTGCTTTCAACATATTTTTCTTACGAAACACCTGTAGAATAGCACATACATTTAAAAAAGAATGTGCAACAGCTATAGCTACTGAAACGGCTTCTGTCACAGCTAAAGTTTTTTCAAAAAGATAGCTTTTCGGATTTCTCCAAAACAGTTGATTCGATCACTTCTTCATCTGATAAAGAATCAAATCCTCCTTGCATTTTCTGCCACGATACAATGCATTTGGTATCGCAACTAAGCACATGAAGACTGCTGTGGAGTTGAGAAGGAATATAACTCCTTTAATTGTTTAGAAAACCAAATTCTGCAATTTTTTTTTGTCTAATTTCAAAATTAGAAACTACTTAATAACTAAACCCTGCGTGTAAAACTAACCGAAATAGAGGGACAGAACCGGAAAGTCGTACGACAAGAAGAACTATTTTTTTTACATGAAACATCCTTTGTATGCATTCTCAAAATCTACCGTAGAGATAAGGCCCCATCAGTCGTCGATGGGGCACAGATAAAGTCGTATGACAAACTTAAAATATTATCCCGGCTATTTTTACCTGCTTCATTATAAAAGATATCTTCCTTTTTTCCAAACTGAAACTGCCTTAACTGATTATTATTCTAATGAAGAGAATGAATAATATTTAAAAAATATATTCCGTGTCACCCGGACTGACTGCTGTTTGAGAAATTGGGAAAAAGTAGCAGACACCCAATTGGAATGTTACGAACTTGAACGTTTGATTTTACTTTCGGATACAGATACGAGGGTTGACAGAAAAATACAAAATCTGATTACAGGGTCTCTCACAACTATTTATGCCAAGTGGAGTTTGTTTCCTTAGAAACAAAATTACATTGTCATACACCGATTTCATGTCGCATTTTCACCTATTTAAACTAAATAAACTGTTTTAAAAATGGACAGCACAGAAAAAGGACTTCCAGAAGATGTCATAGAAACTAGAAACCGCCAACATGGCTAATTTGCAATTGCTGCCTGTACGAGTTGTTTTTCCAAAACAAAAAAGTAGCAATATTATTTTGATAAAATTGACAGATATAGAGGAAATCCTAAAGAAATGCGGAAAACTTTAAAATACTTAGTTAATCGAAATAACAATAATAATAATCCAAATAATGTAAGTTTTGCTAAGGATGAAGGTAGGAAAGTATTGACAAACAACATTGAAATATCGCGTTCTTTTAATGAATACTTTCTTGATAGTGTTCAAAGTATTCATAATAGAGATTCTTGGTGTAATCTTAACTGTAACTTTTATAAAAAATTTGTCGAGTTTGAAATGATATCTTTCAATAGTTTACGAACAATGGTGAATAATCTAGATAATAAATTTTCCTTAAATGAAACATTAAACTGTAGAATGACAAAAATAATTTTTGAGGCTATTGGTCACGTAATATTAAATTTAATTAATACATCTTTAAGTACTGGTAAAATTCCACAAGCTTTAAAAACAAGTACAATTATTCCTATTCAAAAAGGTAACAATACTACCAAAGCCGAAGAATTTCGCTCTATTAATATTTTACCTCAAATTGAAAAACTTCTTGAAGTTGCAGTGTATGAACAATTATTAAAACATGTCAATAATGTTTTGTTTTGATTAATAAAACCAATCTGGTTTTCGCAAAGGATTTTCTTGTGAGTCGGCATTACAGCATACGTTATGTTTTCTTAAAAGTAATTTGGATAAAAACAAATATACTGTTCGTGTTTTTCTTGACTTTCGAAGGGCCTTTGAGACAATTGATAGAGGGATACTATTAATTAAACTAAAACATTATGGTATAGAGGGTAGAGTACTTGACTGGCTTAGTGATTACTTACAAAACATCTTCTGAAATGGGAAATGATACAGGAGTTCCGCAAGGCAGTATACTTGGTCCACTGCTATATATTATACATTAACGATATAGAACTATTCATAAAATGGGACTTTATCAAGCTATTTGCAGATGATACTTTTATTGCATGCACTGACTTAAATTTACAAAAGGCCATTCAAAAAATGAATGATATCTTATAAACTGAAAATACTTCAAAAACTTCAAAACCGTGGAATGAGAATAATCCTAAGAACTAATCGTTATACTCCTATAAGGAATATGTTATGTTCTTTAAAATGGTTTTCAGTAAACGATAGGTTATTTATTTTTCCATGATTTTGGTTTATAAAATTGTAAATCAGATGGCTCCGGAATATTTGCATCAATATATTATTCTCAGCAAAGATGTTCATTCACACAGCACAATACATATATTGATAACATATATATTTCGAGAACTTGCTATAAAAGTACAATGAATTCATTGTTTTTTAAAGTTTTCTCAGACTTTAACAATCTACCCATAGATGTAGAAAATTCCCAATCTCTCAATGTCTTTGAAATAAAGATCAAATAATTTATGAATATCAGATAAAATTGTCCAATGGTAATAGTTTTTTTTTGTATTGTATTATATTTTTTAACATGTAATAACTTTAGTGTTGTCAATTCAATAGTTTTATTGTGTTGTATGTAAAATTCTTTTTTTAATTCCTATTTTAATAATTACCTGCTAAGTAGTTGTTGAATAATTTTAACAAACTGTTTATTGTATTTTTTATTTTATATACTGTGTAATTTATATCTTATATGTATTGTAACGGTCAAACAAGGTGTAAAAGAATGAAATGTCTAACTTTTGTCGAATAATAATAATTATCAAATTTTACAAATAAATAACATTAAATAACCATTTATTTTAATCTGAACCAACATTAGACAGAACGTGTTTAAGTAAATAGAATTTCAAATCAATCTTGAAGTAGCAATTAATTCATAAAAAGTTAGATTTCTGAAGGTTAAAATTAACACAGTAACTCCATAAGCAACTTGCATCGACGATTTTAAGACAATTACAAATATCTTGGCAAATAATACAATAGTAAAAATCAAAACTGAATAGTCTCAGACAAGTCTGCAATCGTCACATCTAAGTAAAAGTTATTATTTTAAACACTATGTGAAAAAGAAATTTTCCACATAGCCTCAAAATGAAATATTCAAATTTAAACAAATCATTAATCTAAAATTAGGGGAAGGTCAATGAAAATTAGAAAACAAAGCGTGGGAATTGCTAAAATCATATTATTGTAAAATAAACAATAATAATAGAGTTTAACAGAATTATAACTTCAATAATAACGAAAACAGAAAAACCTTCATGTATTCTTAATATTAGTCAAAATAGCAAATAATTTACACCAAAATCATTCTTTTAATCTAAGGAATGATTTGGTAATGGTTAAAAGATGTATAAAACTAATTTTTTTTATTTTACAATAATTTATTTAAGAATTTTATGTCAAATTCCGATCTAGAAAGCTGTGTCATACAAGTTCATAAAAACCAAATTCCGCGATCAAGCGGGGCTTTTTGCTAAAAAACCTCCGAAGTGTCCACATCAATACTCGTTACGTAAACAAATGAAAACCTATGTCAAAGCCATTGTAGATCGATGAAATAATTTTAGAAATTTACATGTCAATTTCTAAAGTGAGGTTAGAATTAATTTTTCATCTGAAGATTTTGGAATTTAAATAAAATAGACTTTCCAATCAACTTTTCATCATCCTGTCCTGAGGTAAATCCAGTTCCTGAAACTTTTCCTGAATTTGTATCCAGTTAATGTATCCTGTAGAACATAATCCCGTATTCCTGATTGAAACTTGGTAGAATCATTTTGACCACAACGTCGATTTGCAAACAAGCAACTAAGGTTTGCTAAAAGAATTCAGAAAGTATTAAAGGTACCTTTTCATTTTCTTAAATATCGATATTTAAAACTTTAAAATAAACAATAAGGCCAGAGTACTCAACTAATTTAATCTATATTTTTAATTTATAATAATAAAAACAGAATAACGTAAGAAAGAATTTTACACAATAAATAACAACGATAAAATTTGAAAGATAATAATAATAATAAACCTTACACTTACTTTTTTCTGTTTTAAATATTTCACACTGCAATCGCAAATTTTGATTTCTGTTTTTTTTTGATTGTGAATAAATGCACACATATTTTTCTTCTAACTGTGTCGTTATTATTGAAGGTTAAAACTTTAAAAGTCAATTTACAGAAGCACGGCTAAGATTCAAGGTTTTTATGCTTCCGGCTGAAGTGAAAGAGGCCACCCCACAAAAATAAACACGTTCTGGCTAAGATTGCGTCAGAAGGTAAAATTAATCTTTTAAGAAAGTTACTTACTCACAAAATAAATTAAACTTATACAAAGACAAAAAAGATTAGGTGTTTCACATCATTTTCGTTTCGCGTGGATAAGTAACAGTATACATATTAGGGGTTCCTATTAAATAAAGCTATCTATCTATCTATCCAATTGGAGGATTCACTTTTAAATAGGATTTTTTTATGTGATTTAGTTAGTTAAGTAGTTAAATTGGACAAACTATAATCAAAATCATCTGCAAAAACCACTAATCACAACTAGTAAAGGAATCTAAGGATTTCTGCATATTTTGTAATTAAAAAAAAAAATTACCAATGAAAATTTCAACCTGGGGCAAAATATTTTCAATACATGAAGTTTAAACATGCTTCACGATTAAAAAAAAATAATTGTGACAATTTACATTGATACATCGTAATTATCATAGGAATGAAGTCCAATGTATGCCTATCCGACAGGAAATAAAATTTTCGAGTCAGTGACGTCCTGAAAATAGGAAAATTATTTGATGTTCATCATGAAATTAGACCGAAATAATTTGCGATGGATATTTTTACTAGTTTTTCTTGTTGAGTTATGCAAATAAATATTAAAACTTTACGTGAATTGACATACTAAGTCAAAGTTTTTCTTTTATTTACATGTTGTCATATTACCGACACAGCAACAGTCAGGTGACACTTCTTTCTAAGGTCCACGGGCTGTAAAATGACACTTTACTCCCGCTTTAATCATATAGTATGTACACTTTACCGCCCGGTCATGCATAAAAAATAATATTCATAGTCCTGGGCGAGCCGCTACTGATTTTTCCATCTTGTAGGTTTGTAGGTTGTAAGAAATATTCATTGCACAGTAGGCTACACGTGAAATATGGCTGTTCTACCATAATTAAGGTGTGATTTATATAGTAGATTAGAAATTATGATTTAATGACACTTTTTATACCACAAATATTTATAATACTTGTCTCTTATTTTAAAAGGATTTGTGGATAAAATTTGGACTTCCTTACTAAGAAAAATTAGTCAGACTTATACGTGATTAGGTTGACCTTAACATTCGGAGCTGCTTAATTCTAGATAAATGTTAAGGATGCAGTGTCGGTACCATTCATCAGGATTTAAGCATTTTTCACACCGTTTAAATGAATTTAAATAAAAATATAATTAGAACTTATACATTTTCTATACTTTCAAATATTTATCTATCTTTGTCTGCATTTATTAATAGTCTTGTGAATTTTATTGTTAGTTCTAGTAAGGCTGTTACCTATTTTTTAATTTTACTTATTTAAGTTTGTTAATTTTGGGTTGACATAACCATTCCTGGTGTTAATTAGATTTTTCTAACACGACTATAAGTGCCTCATTGGGGGAGGGGGGCAACGGATATTTTCACTTAGAATTACACGAGAGCTTTTTTTTGTCGACGTAAACTTGACATGTATCAATAAGAATTTTATTGCCTGGCAGTTTTTTGAGTTGAATTACCTATTGGCAACAAAATTCGATTTATAAAAGTCAAGTTTACTTCGACTGAAAAAAAAAGCTAGAGTGTAATTCAGTAAGGCAATTTAATGAATATGTAAATCAATAAATTAAAAAATGAGATGTAAATTAGTTTATTTAATTTAACGGAAAAGTACAATTGTTAAAAACACAATTATTAAAAATTGTAGTACGAATGGAACCAATGATTTCTTTATGATGTTCTTAATCTAACTGAAGGTACGGTTTTAATGACGATGGGTTGCTATGTCCCGTAATTTTCACAAGTTTTTGTTCACCTATAATACCACTCCTGGACAATTCAGTTACGGCGGCAGCTCGATTAGAATGGGTCGTAATTTTCACCCGCTTGAAATCAAGTCCAATATTTTTCGCCGAAGATTTGGTCCATTTAGATATTTCGTTGATCCCAATAGGAGAATTCTTATACCATTCTTTCGAATTTGTTTTTTTGGCCAGAAACGATTTGGAGTTAAAAAAAACTTTTCACATGTGATATGGTTTCCCCGTCTTCCCATAATTTGTTTAAACACTGGACAAACACAATCTTCTGCAGTGTTTGCTACCAACCATTTTCTGTCGGCCAACTTCTGATTTCCCCTTGTGCTGTCTTCGAAAACACTGGCTTATATTCAACTCTTCCAGCAATGTGATAAAATTTTCTTTGGAGGCCTACAGGTTCTTCTTCACTCCAGGACAGTGCAATTTCAAAAATTTCTCGTTTTGTGAGAGTATTAGAACTCACCTTCCTTTTTTCTGGGATTGCTTGTAAAATTTTGCGTTTTGTGTCGCGTGCATTTCTCGCTTTCTTAAACTGTATGTCCGTGAACGGATTAAAAATTCGTTTATAATCTTTAAAGTACTTCTCTTGTAACATTTTTGCTGAAGTATTCCAAATCGTCTTGAATGCACTTTCTTTATAATCTTCTCCATTGTTCTTCTTCATGTTGAATGTCACATAAAATAGAAGCTAACTCTTCAGTGGAAGTTCATATTTTTTTTCCAAACAAAACATGGCAAATTGTCGCCAAATTGATGTAGTTGAATTCACAGTATTGCGAGGCACATTATCATTGATGACTTTTTCAATTTCTCTACTCGAAGACTCTCCAAATCGCGACATTTCCACAAATGAAAACTTTTCTGACAACGCAAGTTTGACATAACGTCATCAAAAAAATTTGTTTACAATGCTGGTTGTCATGCTTTCAAAAGTTAGGTTCCGTTATTTTTTTTTTTACTTCTGTGTCAACGGCATCATCGACTACTATGGCCATTAGCCTCGTGTTCTGTGTAGGCTTTGTTACTGTTTCCCAGCGCCACTTTAGGAATAGCACTGTTAATTAGAACCCAACAGTGAATGGTCGAATGAGGAATCACACCTGGTATATGAAAATCAATTTCTAAATTTTTAATTAATTAAAAATCAGAAAAAGATTTCTGCCTTTGGTGTGATTCGAACCCACAACCCTTGGATTATGAGTCCAGTGCTGTACCGCTG
The DNA here is from genome assembly GCA_949320105.2 of Crepidodera aurea. NCBI lineage: Eukaryota > Metazoa > Arthropoda > Insecta > Coleoptera > Chrysomelidae > Crepidodera > Crepidodera aurea. The sequence continues at coordinate 43,037,002 of OX439475.1, forward strand.
AGCCACCCACCCCCCGAGGTTCCGTTATTGTCGCTGGAAAAGTTAGGGCAAACTTTTTTCGCTGTCATAATGACAAAATCACGCGGCTTATGGGATTTTTTATACATGAATTAAATTGTCGGTCATATTTTTTATATGTCACTTTTTTACGTTTTTAACAAGATGCACCACTTTAGAGAAAAATCGATTTTAATTTTTTCTGTTGCCTTATTTCAGCAGCTGCATTTATTATTAGTAATGTAGAAATTAAAGTAGGCTCTGTATTTTATGAATATTTACCTGTCAAAATGAGACAACAGAAAAAAATTAAAATTGATTTTTCTCTAAAATGGTGCATCTTGTTGGCTCTTAACAAGAGTACCTTTTTCTAGCAAAAACTCTTGATCTTTGATATTAGAAAAAAATTGACGCCATTTTCAAAGCTCCAAAAGTTCCTAGTTATAGAAGTTTTTCACTCTATTTTCGCATGTGCTACATGCCCTAAAAATAATAGGATAAAATAACAGTGATCAGCATTAATAAAAGCAGAAATACCAAAAGGAAGTCTACCGGTACTGCATATATGATACATTTAACAACTCTATATCCCAGAAAATAACACGCTAGTTACCTTAACTGACAATACTGCTGTGCATGGGGAAAGTAATGAGGAAGCTATTAGAAAAGTGCAAACATCTGCAAATTAATGATTGAATCAAACTAATTGAAATTATGTCTATATACATAAAGTTCACTAATTAATCTATCTAACATATGCCGGTGAAAATAATTAAAATCTATATACAGTGAAGTACCTGGGAACTACAATTAATGGAAAGTACCTTTAAAAGCTTACGTAAAAAGAAAACTAAAACCAGAATACGAAAAATTAGAAAACAACCATCAGAAGTATACTTGCAGATAATTACAAATTATGTCATAAGGCTCTACTATTCACAAACAAGGACTAAATTATTTTTCTGTAGTCTACTTTATAGTCTAAGTTTAGAGATTACGAAAAATAATTTCTATTAATTGTATGTAAAAATTAGTGTCTTTTGCTATAATTTGTAAATATCTACAAGAGAAAGTCTATGATGTTTTGAAGTTTGTATACACTACATTTTCAGAAAATGAAATTTATGAGTTTTTAACCCTTTCTTGCCCAAAGTTTTAATATTTTTTATTTCGCTCTCAAATCTTCTAAATGGCTTTCCAGTTAAACTATACCTAAGCGTATGGAAACAATCACGGATATAAACCGATCCAATTTGAAGAAAATTTATTTAGTGCGAAATTATCTCAATTTTAAATACTTTACCCCTGCTGCCAATTCCATTATTTTATTTGGAAAACAAAAAGAAAAAGAAAATCAATACACAAAGCAAACTGCGAGAATGGACCACGTGTGAACTTTGAAAATGTCGTTCTCATTGTGTCATGTGAGCCACATTGAAGTGTGAAATAAGAAATGTCTGTTTCCTGTTCATTTTGTCGGCACGTAGTCACGTACAAGCTTAGACTGTGATTGTGTCTTCTCAGAAAGACCTTAACCGTGTAATGTACCTATAATATGTGTACCGGTTGTTTGCAAACGATATGGAAAGGTATAGAAATAAAACAAAAAACTAAATCTTAAATGTGCGTTCAGTGCGAAATTCTGAAAACCGAGATCTGTAATACAAAAAGGATGTCGGATTGTTATTAGTCGAAAATATACAATACGAACGTGTAAAAATGGGGAAAAACGATAAAAACTGGTTTAAATGGTTTCCTGTTCACTACTTCTTAACATACTGTATGACCATTTAAAGAGAAGAAACATACGGAATGTTGTGAAGGATTAAGCACATTGTCATTTTTTTATATTAAGTGTACAACTCTACTTCCGCCGTTTTCCTATAGATGGATTTAACAGTAAGTAGTGGTCGAAATAAATAGATCATAAACTTGGGCATCTGTCAACATAACCACATTGAAAAATTAGCCGATTTGTAGCTACATCATAAAGCTATTTTCGATTAAAAAGTCAGTTTACGAGCAAAGTTCTCTTTGCTTACGGGTGGTTTTCATTTCTTGCTTAAATATAAAGAAATCTGCGGCCAAATACTTCTTACTTATTTATTTTTATTTTATTTCTTTTTACCAGCCCTCTAACTATACTCTGTTTGAAAATGATTGATAGCAAAATTTTTATGACCCAGAAGATCATAAATCAGTGGTGGATAATTTCTAAAATAAAATGTTAGCATTATTTGTTCCAAAATGAAATCTTGGATTTTCTTCCTAAAATTTTTAAAAATACCAATTTATTTCAATTCTTGGTAAGTATGTAATCTCTACAGTTAGAAAATATTCACAATTCAAGATCAATTTAAGTAGCCCTCAACTCAAATGAAGGGATGTGTCGCGAGAAACAATACAACATTTAAACTTCGAGATGTTCGTCAACTATTATGTGACTCCACATCAAAAATTTCACGGGACAATTGGCAAAACGCTATAAGATGTCGTAGCAGAGGAAGAGACATTCTGGAAACTTGATATGTTAATAGAGGAAACATAAGAACTAATTATTATTTTTGTGGGAAGAAAACGACTTACTTATTTGCAAAGATTTTTTTTAGTATCTATATAATATAAATTTGGTTGTGTGTATATTTATTATTAAATTTTAAGGAAATGTCCTAACCTAATATCTAGTAGGTATACTTTGCTTTGCTTATTTACATTTTATGATGTATTGTATTCGAGATTTTTCGGGGTGGTCATATTAAAATCTAGTGAAAATTCAGATAAGAAGGTATCAACATTTACTTTTTTTCTGCGTTGAACAATCCGGTATAAAGACCTTTGCCATAAAAACTGTGCTATCATGCATTTTCAAACGGAGTATAACCTAAGATAGTTAATTTCTGCTGCCTGTCTTATTTATTGTATCTTTGTTAGAATCCATGTCTCATATCCCTATGAATTAAATAATTTATCTTTATTTATCTTAACCATCTATAATATTCCTCGCGATTAAATTGTACGGTCTTTTTTTGACTTTTTTTTTAATCAGAAAATGGAGCAAAAATAGCTACGACGGACCTGCATAAGGCCAACCGGTCCGCAGAACAGAAATCAGAATCCTCATGAAATTACCTCTTATATTAGAGTAGTTCTGGTTATGTATATAAACACAGTCATTTCAATAATTTCAAAGTGCATGGTTATAAAATTATAAAATAATGCTTTCCAAAGACAAATATTGTTTTTAATATATTTTCATGGGTTTTAGAGTCGCTAATAGCAATCATATTTTTTGTTAAATGGGGAGATTCATGCCAATTTTTTAGACGGAAAGAGTAGTGATAATAATTCCATTCATGTTGGCTTAGTAACTCTTCATCTTTGTATTCTCAAGGTCTTTTTTCGCGCACTGGCTTTCATTCCTTTATTTCTATGCATGTAGAAACTGCGTTTGAACCTTCAACGTTTATTTTTTTTAAATTAATAATTTTCTATATATTTTCGCGCAGAAAAAAATTACTGTGGTAAAATTTGACGTAATTTTTCTTGACTTAATCTGTACTTTTTTATTTTAGAAAAAGGTAAATTTCTCATTGGGCGCCTCTGGTTCTTACGAGTGCTACAAAGTGTAAAAAAACGTTCCCTCTCCCCGCACCCGCGCCAACAATGGTTTTATTTATAAGTGATTCATCATAGGAGGCCTAAGAACAGATTTATCAAGTGTGCTGTCAAGTTGCGTTAACGTAAAGGATGCTCCACTCCAAGGAGGATTCGATTCTGTTTGAACTGAACACATCGAAGAAGCCGATGATTCAGAAGAGAAAAAAAATAAAAGGAAATAGTAGATGTTAGTAGAAATAGACCGAGTAGTGTGTTATTTATAAAGAAGTATTGTGTGTTCGGTATAGAAGTTTGTTTAAGAAAATTCCAGAGGATATAAAAATATTTTTTGAAGCAACTATGTAGTATATGTAGTATAAATAATCATAAAATTACATAAAAAAAATATTGGAAATAAATAATATAAAGATAATATACAAAGTTGTTCGAACTTACAGTTTAAGAAAAAAGTGTAGGAAAATCAATAAAAGTACCTGCTTTTTCGGTGGTTAACTTATGTTCATTTACTTATGAAATACCCCGTATAATTAATTTATTTGTTAACCTTTTATGCATATCTTTTTTAACTGGATATAGAAAAGCCACAAGATAATTAGCCCAGTTGCCAGAGCTACATTTAGATCAAGAATAATTAAAATGATGAACATTGTCTCTGTTTAATAAAACTGATGTTTTAAAATTATCATTTTTTTTACATCATTCATTCGACGCCATTTTTATTTCAAAAGTAGTACCTAAGACAACGGCGGCTCCAAGGGAGGGAGCAGTAGGGGCAATGAGAGGATATTTCTCACATCTGCGTAAACGAAATTTTAATTTTTTTGTAGATTCTAGGTCCATTTATGTCCTAAAAACTCACTTTTTCCCTCAAAAATGGCCCAAACCTTTTTTTTCGGTAATTTTGGCATTGTCAATCGTTTCTTAAACAAAATTCATTCTGCGTAAACCAAATTTTAATTTTTTTGTAGATTCTAGGGCCAATTATATCCTAAAAAACTCACTTTTTCCTTAAAAAATGGCCCAAACATTTTTTTCGGTAATTTTGGCATTGTCAATCGTTTCTTAGACAAAATTCATTCTGCGTAAACCAAATTTTAATTTTTTTGAATTTTTTTTGTAGATTATAGGTCCATTTATATCCTAAAAACTGACTTTTTCCCTCAAAAATGACCCAAACATTTTTTTTGGTAATTTTGGCATTGTCAATCGTTTCTTAGACAAAATTAATTCTGCGAAAACCAAATTTTAATTTATTTGAATTTTTTTTGTAGATTCTAGGTCCATTTATATCCTAAAAAACTAACTATTTCCCCCAAAAATGGCCCAAACATTTTTTTTCGGTAATTTTGGCATTGTCAATCGTTTCTTGAACAAAATTCATTCTGCGTAAACCAAATTTTAATTTATTTGAATTTTTTTTGTAGATTCTAGGTCCATTTATATCCTAAAAAACTAACTATTTCCCCTAAAAATGGCCCAAACATTTTTTTTTGGTAATTTTGACATTACCAATCGTTTCTTAGACAAAATTCATTCTGCGTAAACCAAATTTAAAATTTTTGATTTTTTTTGTAGTTTCTAAGTCCATTTATATCCTAAAAAACTCACTTTTTACCTCAAAAATGGCAGAAACATTTTTTTTTGGTAATTTTGATATTGCCAATCGTTTCTTATACAAAATCATTCTGCGTAAACCAAATTTTATTTTTTTTGTAAATTCCAGGGCCATTTATATCAACAAACCCAAAATAATAAACTTTTATATATATAACCCTAACAGCCGACGACTTTGCCCCCCCCCCTCAATCTCTGGGCTGGATGCGCCCTTGACCTAAGAGCCTAGTTTCAGCGATATCACATTTAATGAGAGGTCAAAGTTTCTGAAAACTGAGCTTGTATTGACAATGTAAAGAATTAATTTAAAAGTGAACTGAAAAAGTACAACAAATGGAAACGTTTTATAAAAAAAATATAAATCTTGACATTCAAACAAATAAAAACGCAAAACTATTAAATAAATTCCTAAATATTTTCATCTAATCACGTCATGTTAAAATTTCTTCCGCCTTGTATCTCTACAAGATTCCCATGTTGTAAATTGTTAATTAAAAATATGAAACAAAGCACTTTATGCATCATATTATGGGAATTAAATAATAAACGGTCCAAACTGATACAAATATTAAAATACCTCAGTAAATCTTAATCTTCCTAATTTGTAGTTAGCCGGAATTTAAAAATCTATGTCATTAATTAAAAGAAGTTGAAAAAAAGCGAGGTGAACTGAAAGAGGAAGGAATATATATAGTAGCATGTTCTGAATCTAACATAATTTGTAACCGTATCTTTCACTTTGGATGCCCAACAGGTTTCTAATAATTTTTATCTGGCTTTTTAATTGAAATTGACAGTTCGGAGATGATAAATTCGACCTCAAACATGAATGAAAAAAAAAGAGAATTTTTTGCAGCTGTCTTGATATATTTGTATCGGACGGTCTGACGTGGTCTTTCCCACACTTTTTTAAATAATAACTTTGTTTTTAGAGATTTCAAGAATTTTTGTTTTGATTTTAAACATTTTTAAAACATATTATCCTTCTTTTTAAGATAAATTTTTTTCTCCACTATTGTTTTTCCAAAAATGGCGGCCAATTCAATTTTTTTTCAAAAAATGCCGATTTTGCTGGACAAATTTTTAAGAAAATTCGAGGATTCTTTGGTTATTTATTGCCAATTCAGTAAAAAAAATGTGCGCGAATTCGTTTTTTGAGGTTATGATGCATTTTTAAAAAACTCTACTATACGGATTGATACTCTACTTCATCACGGTCATTTTAATTTTTTTTTATTTTTCCACGACTCTTAGAGCCGGAGATATTTAAAAAGTAGTGAAGCAATCCACTCGAAAAATACCAAAAATGCCGTTTTCGCACAGTTACATCCTTATAAAATTCTAATTTCACTCCACTAATATATTCGCCAATGTAAAAGACAAAAAGCACTAAATACTAAATACACTAAATATACAAACACGCTATAATTCTAAACGGATTAAAAGATTAAAATTATAAAAATTCAGGTATTGAATAAAAACATTTTTTCAGAAGAAAAATTTTCAAGTGTTTTCTAAATATATTAATATTTGCACACATTTTTAGTTCAATCGGTAGATTGTTGAACAATTTTGGACCTATAAAATTTGGTACATCAACTTGTCTTGTTTGATAGCTATGAACATCTCTGTTAGTCACTAAATAACTTTTGTTTTTAAAGATGTAGATACATGCAAATTTCAAAAATGTACAAAGATGGAAGTGGGAGTATTTCATAATTTTTAAAATATGGTTTACAGGACTGACTTTGTAATGTTAGCCATACATCGTATTACTCGTTTTTGTGCTTTTGAAAACGTTTGAATTATGTAGAGTTACCTCAGAGACATACATACATAAAAAGATACTTTTCCAATTAAGAAATTCATCAATATGAATCCCAAGAAAACGAACAGTTTCATGCATACTAACAAGACTGGAATTACCCACACCAACGGTAGATATTTGAACTATTAACGCATCTCTGTTATTTGATGAAATGATCACAGAAAAATCATCAGCGTATGCAACATAATTACCTAATAAGTGGTCTACACAGTTGACATATACAATTATTTCCACTCGATCTCTAGCACCAAAACTAAAAGAGATATCAACAAGATTTTTTGTAGGGGTAGACAGTGACAATTTTAAAATATTTTGATGTATACAGGGTGGCTAATTTTTGTGGAATGAAAATTAATTTGGTTTTTTTAAATTGAACACCCTGTATACGATTATTACTTCTGATTCTACTTAATATTAGATTTACGGTAGTTATTTGTATTTGTAAATCCGACGCGGCGTTGACAAGTTATTCCTATTTTAAGCAGATTTAATGAAAAAACAGCACTTCAGAAATATTAGCACAAAAACCACATTTTTTAAAAAATTTCTCAAAAAAGCTACTATGATGTAAATGAAACATGCACCTATCACAATAATCACACAACATCTTCACCTGTTGCACAGGGTGTTTGCCGATGGCGTGCCAATAGTCTAGTTTTCAAATGGCAATAACTTAATTTTTTCAAATGGGACACCCTGTATATTTTTCTTCAGTTAGAAGCTCTCCCTAATACGCATTAAAAAAATATAGGGTTTTGCACATCTAACTTTACTATTTACTTTAATAATTGACGTTAAGTGACAAACAACATATTTTACACAATTTTTAATAAGAAATATAGTTATTTATGAAAATGACAGTAGGTATATTTTGTTATGGCATTAATTGTCAACATAAAATTTTGTATTGTATCACGTCTACTATATTTAATCGGTATTGTGTATAAAAAATGGATTTTAATAAGAATTATAGTGTTCAAGAAAATATTGAAATATTGATATGATATGAATACTGGGTGAATGTCAAAAAAATGCGTTTCTTGCTAGTAGGGTCTACCGTCAAAGATACCCAGAGAGACGTCATCCACAAAAGGATACTTTTGAGAATTTAAAGAATAGATTTGATAGAACAGGAACCGTCAAGTATGAAAAACATTAACGTGAAACTACAGCTGTTACTATTGACAACGAATATAAGGTAATGATCAGTATAGTTGAAGATCCAAATATAAGCACAAGGCAATTAAGCAATCAGTTAGATATTTCCAATACCACAATTAGACGCATAATAAAAAAGAATAAATATCACCCCTATCATATCCAGCTTCACCAAGAATTGTTACCTCGTGATTTCGCGCGTAGAGTGGAATACTGTAGATGGTTAATAAACAAGATAAATACAGAGCGTAACTTTTTAAACAAAGTTTTATTCTCCGACGAAGCCACGTTTCATAAGAACGGTTGTGTAAATAGACACAACTTCCATTATTATTCGGACCACAATGAACATTTATTTAGAACCACATCACAGTATCGATGGTCTTTGAATGTGTGGGCGGGAATAATAGGTGATTATGTAATTGGTCCCTATTTCTTTGATAGCTATATTTTTAGATTTTTTAGAACATGATTTTCGCAACTTATTGCAAAATGTGCCTCAAAATTATCGCAACGGAATGTGGTTTCAATTAGATGGTGCCACACCACATTACCTATTAGATGTTCGCAATTGGTTAAATAGGGAATTTCAGTATCGTTGGATAGGAAGAGGAGGACCTATAAATTGGCCTATTAAAAATTGTGTAAAATATGTTGTTTGTCACTTAACGTCAATTATTAAAGCAAATAGTAAAGTTAGATGTGCAAAACCCTATATTTTTTTAATGCGTATTAGGGAGAGCTTCTAACTGAAGAAAAATATACAGGGTGTCCCAATTTGAAAAAATTAAGTTATTGCTATTTGAAAACTAGACTATTGGCACGCCATCGGCAAACACCCTGTGCAACAGGTGAAGATGTTGTGTGGTTATTGTGATAGGTGCATGTTTCATTTACATCATAGTAGCTTTTTTGAGGAATTTTTTAAAAAATGTGGTTTTTGTGCTAATATTTCTGAAGTGCTGTTTTTTCATTAAATCTGCTTAAAATAGGAATAACTTGTCAACGCCGCGTCGGATTTACAAATACAAAAAACTACCGTAAATCTAATATTAAGTAGAATCAGAAGACATAATCATATACAGGGTGTTCAATTTAAAAAAACCAAATTAATTTTCATTCCACAAAAATTAGCCACCCTGTATACATCAAAATATTTTAAAATTGTAGTCCGAGTGACACTGTCTACCCCTACAAAAAATCTTGTTGATATCTCTTTTAGTTTCGGTGCTAGAGATCGAGTGGAAATAATTGGCACACTCTGTAGAACAAACAGTATTGGCCCCAAATTGACCTTTGTGGAACTCCCATATGTGTATCTAACCGATTAGAGTTAACTTCTTTAGTTTTTAACAAAGAAATGTTGTCAGTAAATTTGATGTCGATAAGAAAAATTTATTCTTCGTACAAAAATGACTTAAGAAATCGAGCTGATGTAAAATTTTGCCAAAATTTTGACAATAAAATCATAACCGCCTAGACGTAAACGTGAATATGAAAGTATTTAAAACTACGTAGATAAAAATCCTTCATGAATAAAACAGATATTTATATAGTTTTTGAGGTTGCGACGTAAACTTATGTCCGTTTCAGGTTTTTCAAGATAAAAATCTCTTTGTGGACTATAATTTATATGCATTATTTGAAAGATTAAATATATGTTCGTCCTAAATCAGTAGCTTTAAAAATTTCTGAAGAATGCGATAGTGCGTTAATTTTTTTGTAGTTCTACAAAAAAGTAAACAAATTTTCATCTCATTTTCTTCTTTTTTATATGCAATTACATATCCGTTTAGTCAACTAACCAACACTTTTTTTATTAATAATCCCCAACGATTATGTTGGCCATAACCCATATTTCATTTCACTGATAGGCATAAAAGATACGCTAAAATGTCCCACTCTCACTTAATTTGGAAAGAGGCAAAAATATATTAATTTTATTAAGGCGAACGCTCATGGGGACAATCGGACTGTCGACCTTAAAAAAATGAGTAAAAGGTTTAAAAAGTTATGAAGTGCTTTCATGGGCGTACGAAAATTTTTATAATTACTACCAAAATGTTACTAACGGTTAGCCATATTTATATATCAATAATATTCTATATAGTTCATTCACCTGAACTGGATATCGCAGGTGGTCATGCATTAAGTTATATTGCCTGTTAAAATTTAACAAAAGTCAATCGTCAAAATATGTTCAGTCGAATGTGTTTTTTAAAACAGTTTACCAGTCTATAGTTTATAGAACAAAGGAGTGCACTAATTTAATTTGCAGAAGTAGTACAGGTTTAAGAGGTAGAAATTTTATTTTTTACCTCAACCTTTAATGCTTATTTGTAGTTAAAATGAAAATGTTAATACATTTCATCGGCCTAATAAAAGATTTCGTTTGATTTAATCATGTTTTCATGGTTTTTACTGTAATAAACCTGTTATTTTGACAGATAAGCTTTATTTATTCATAACCGTATCGTATGTATTTTAATTGATTCGGAATTTTATATTAATATATATTTCAAAATGGCTTCATTCTAAAAATATTATCAGTCCTCCTAAATCCTTGAAGGCAGAATTATTCGTAATAGCAAAGCAACATAAAAACAAATTAAAAAAAAATATTATAGATGAGATGGCCCGAGACAAAGGAATTGACATTCTTAGATTGACTCCTTACCATGCAGAGTTAAATCCCCTTGAACTGATCTGGTCACAATTAAAAGGTTATGTTTCTCAAAACAGTACAACATTTAAATTACCTGCTGTGCGAAATTTGTTTTTGAAGGCAGTTTCAGATGTAAATGGAGAACATTTGAGAAAGGTGGAAAATTCATTTTGGAAAGTAGATATATCAATGGAAAACTTAATAGACCCTATAATAATAACCTTCAGAAAAGACAATGATAATGATACCAGTAGTTATAATGAAGACAGTGACTTTTAAAGATAGTTCTTAAACTTTTTATTTTTTTTTAATCTTTGATTTTAAGTACTGAAGTGTTTTAATGCCAAGAGATTAAAAAAAGTTTAATCCCATTAACAACTTATAATCATCCGAGTTATTTATTGGTTTATTTTTATTTTGCAAAGTACGCCTATGGAATGTGACGTTATATCCCCACTGTTACAGTACTCCTTTTTTATTCAGAGTATAGAAAAAGAATGCATAGCCCTTTCTACGAACGTTTAAACAGATGTTTGGAGTCTAGTAATGCTTCAGTAGCAAAAACCTAAAGTATATCATCCCCTCTTTGACTTACAAATTATCTTATACCTGACATAAGTTTATGTGTAATAATGCAACAGGTCAATTAAGGAAAAGTTAAAAATAACAATTACAAAAAGCAAAATGCTGTATTTTTGTGGCGAGATGAATAAAAATCCTTTTAAACGACAGGAGTTTTTAATAGTCAAAATGTAAGGCCTTGGAAAAACAAATGCAACCTATAAAGATTGTTAAAACAAATAAAACAATCGGAAAGAAATTCTGTTAGGATTTGGTGTGCCATTATCCGCAACAAACTTGCTACGCCTATATTTTATTTTTATAATTTCATAATTTTCCGAAGGCCGAACCTGTTGATTTGATTTGGATGCAGGATGGGACAACTCCGCAAAATGTCCTTGGATTTGTAAGATCCATATATGGTTCGATGAGTTATTATAATTAAAATGTTAAAATAAAGAACCGTCACTGCGTTTTTTTCAGAATCTACGATTTTTTTCTTACTAGTGCCGCCCCTGTAGCAGGAGCAACAATTCAAGATCCTGTGGTCCTAGTGTGCCATGTTCTTCTTCGACAAATTCCAATAATAATAAAGAAAGCGTCGACGTCCCGTCGCGATCGTCTAGGGCCATGAGAAACATCTGAAATACCCGCGCCTATTTATCATAAGCCTACCCTGATTGTAAACAATCGGAAAGGACAACTAGGAATATTTGTCCAACTCTTCTTCGTCTTCGTCGTTTTTTTGTACCAGTGGCGTAGTTCGTGATCAGGAAAAATATTTTCTATAAATGATAAACAAGAAGGATAATTTGTATGTATTATAGGAATAAAGGCTCTTAATATGTACTGATACGATGTAAAATGGAAATGGGATGATTTAAAAATACAACTCTACTGGAGTCCCAAATAGTGGATGAGGACAGAAAACATTTAAAGACGCTTAGCTAATAAACACTTGGAGACCCCAATAGTGGATAAGAACGGAAACCCTTTCGAAAATATTGAAATATTTTCAAAAAAAATTGCATTCAGCATCGAATATATTTAAGAGAAGGAAACAAGTTGACTTTACGAAATAAGAAGATGAAAATTACTCATTAAAACAGATATTGTTTTGTCTAAATATGACAAAAACAAAAGGGAATTATAAAATAGACTTTGTGGCGAAAGAAATCGTTTTGATGGATGAAGTTAAGGCAATTCAGGCAGTCCTCCATTTTAAAAGCGCAATTCGCACAAGAGATGAGCTATGGCTAAAATATATACGTAAATCAACAACCACTACGTCTTTATTTATCACGCCCTCCTAATCATAATACCGTTCTTATTCATCTTGTGTCACTAGAATCAGATTTAATCACAGTAGTTTTCCGGTCAATCTTTCAAAATTAGATTGTTAACCTCGCCATATTGAACCATTTAATATTTGTTTGCTTTAACATCAGAAAATGCAAAAAGACTTTCATCTCTAAGTCATCCTTATCTAACGTATAAGGATAAAGCTTAGGTCGAGAAAACTTGTTTCCAGGTGATTGACGCTATATACTTATTTCACCTCTACAAAGTGGTGACCACTTTGCATTGCACAAACTCAAAAATCTCTTATATTAACCATGGTATAATATCCAGCCATAATTTCATTAATCTTTTATACATGTCCTGATGTATTTTGGGTATATAATCTACTTCCCTTAAATCAACTTTTCTAGTAGTTTCAGCAAATATTTTCCTTCTACTTTTTCAGTTATTTGAGATGTTCTTTACTCGACATTTGGTGGATGGAGGTGTCTTTCTACTGAAATCAAAGTTTTTGCCCTCAGTCTTTTTATAATAATCACTTTTATTTTGACATTTTCTTTGATTATTATTATTTTTTAATAAAAGATGCTATTAAAATGTAGAACCTGACTTTTTTGGTCCCTGAAGGACCTTCCTAAAATTGTAATAATACACAGGATATCCTATTTATACATTTTTGTGACTCTCCTGGAGTATATTTGAACATGGTCAACATTATATATTTATAATATATTTGATCTAAAAAAATATTATTTCTTAGTGATGTATTTTACCCTTATCTACGCCTCTGTAAATTTTATTTCTGTCTTTGTCTCACTCTCAAGACTTTTTTTATCAGATCTTGATTTGATTAATATTAATAGTTGAGGAGATGGTCTTACCCCGCTGATTAAGATATTTTACTTTTTTTATCGGTGGTACAATATCACGAGCTGACCTTGACCCCAGTTTAAAAGTTAATGCAGGTAAAGAATTTAAAATTTAATTTTTTTAATAATTTTAAAACGTTTATTTATTTGGTATACATGTAGATATATAAAAATTTCACAAAACAAATATTCTTCATAAAAAACTTTAATAACTGTAAACGAACGTCAAATCTAACATCAGTGTAGGTATATTTGCAATAATTTGAAATGCCAGTAAAATTGAGTATTGAAGATAAAATTAAAATTGTTCTCATTGTTGGAGAGAATTTAAAAACATGTAAGGAAGCAGCAGAAATATTTAATAATATACACTACGATGAAACTGTACACTTCATAACTGTAAGATATGTAATAAATTCAAGAGTTCTGGAAGTGTTGAAAATAAATTTAGAAAGAAACATCGAGCATGATTCACTTCGAAAAAGATTCTTTCATTTAAAAAGAAAACGGCTACTAAAGGTTATCGATTGTTGGTTGAAGCAGATGGTGAACATGCTTCAACCTAAAAAAACTTGTAAACGATGGTTTGAACGCTTGAAAAGTGGCTGGATAGCCAAAAAAGTTTGAAGATACAGATTTGCAAGCATTCTTACAGTGAAGGAGGAGTTCATTGGTTAGCTGGTAATTTTAGACTTACCCGAATGTCATATAGGGACATATTACTAGAGGATCCTATCGATATACTCAATGGTTTTGTTGATTATTTTAGTATGTCATATGCCATAGCCGGGAACTAAAGTGGTCTATGTTACACGTAAACTAGGCAAGAACAGCACTGTTACCCTACTACGGGTTCCGGGACGTACTGGAGTGGAAGGGTAATGAAATAGCAGACGTACTCGCAAAAAAAAGGGGCTGAAACACCATTTCTGGGACCAGAACCCTTCTGCGGAATAAGCACCAGTACAATACTTGACGAACTTGGAAAAGAAGTAAATAATAAAAGATCCCAATACTGAATAGGACTATATACAAGGAATGAGGCAGGCCAAGACACTACTGGGGAACTATAACCAGAAGAGATCTGACGACTGCATCAGTAAAAGTAAAAATAAGCTCAGAATACTAACGGGTATCCTAACAGGGCACTGCCGTCTGAGAGGCCACCTAAAGAAACTCGGATTAGTAGACAAAGAAGAATGCAGATTCTGCGAGGAAGAGGAGGAAACCTCTATCCACATTCTCTCAGAATGCATTACCCTGCAAAATCCAAGGGTACGATACCATGGAGAATATCAAATAGAAGAGGAATATCTACCTAACCTGAAGCCTACCGACATCCTGAACTTTTTGAAAGCAATAGGACTGGAGGAACTGCTCTAATCGTTGAGACATCCTTAACGACTGGGCAGCAGTAGGGGGTACAATAGATCTTATAGGTCGCAGTGTATCGACACCCCCATCACAGATAGGTAGATAGATAGATACACGTAAATCACAAACGAAAAAGGTCTCAACGCCGAAACGCGTTTATGGTGTTTTTCGCGTAGCAGTTCATAGATACTTGGACCAGTTTAGTTCCAGGCTAGCCATATCACCTCTACTTCCAATGACAGTTCTGGGAATAATATCTCCTTTTACCACATTTACATATTAGCTCCTTCATTGAAAAAGAAGTGTATGAAGCATTAAGGCAGCTAAAACCGAAAATGACCACAGGTCCGGATAACATTCCAGCTTTTGTTATAAAAGATTGTGCTGCATCTCTTTCGTATCCTTTATCAGTCTGTCGAATATCTAGCTATCTAGGGTTCGTTATTATTCAACATCTTTATCATGTAGTGAAATAGATGTCCCATTTGATATATATGCTGATGACTTTAGAATATATTACACTGTGACGCACTTTAAGGACTGTGAACGTTTGGCTAAAAACTTGGACAGGTAGTTTGTATTGTGTGAGGATAATTGCTAAATATAGTATCATGTCCTACACTCTAAAAAATATTCCGTTGATATATAACTACGTGATGGAGAAACCATAGAGAGGCCCAATACTGTTACTGACTTAGGAGTGACATTTGACTCGAGGCTCTCATTTAATTCTGGAGTTCCTATTCTATAAATAGATTATCTGTAGAATAGTGTAGTAAATAAATAGTTTTGTCCAATAAAAGTTCATTAAATGAAGAAATTATATCATTTCCTTTCTGATAAAAAAAATACCGCGTCGATTCCGACTATTAAAAGTATTATGACTTTAAGGTGTACGCGTCTACACTACTGGGAAATATAATAATAATATATCATTAAAATGATATTGCAGGTTGTTTGCTTAATTTAAAAATTGGTCTTGATTACAGTTTAGGCCTCGGCAATTTGCGGCTAACACTCAACATGTAATTTGGGAGTGATTTTGGACTTAACGCCACATCCAATTCATTGACATTATACCTGGTTATTTCAGTGGATTATTTATGGTATTATTTTTGTAGGTACATACATTAATTTTTAAACTTTCGAATTACTCATGCTCTATTTCTCTCGAAAATTAATCAAACAATATTGAATTGTCTTGAAGAATTAGTTAAATCGACTAAAATTTATATGTACCAAAATTATTTTCAATATCAAGATTACAAACAACACGCTAGGGTTATTGCTTATCGCCGTATATTGTAAACCCCTTTATAAGTAAATTTAAAACTCCAAGAATTTAAGTATTTTAAAGGGACTTTTAGTTAAAATTAAATAGTTATTTATCAATCAGCGGAACAACATTACGGAACAATCAGGCAGCTACAACTACGCGATTTACAGAATACATAAATACAAAAGGCATAATCACAATAGATTATCAATTATATTAGATTACAACTTCTTTGAAAATGATATTGCTTTTAAGTTTTTGTTGTAATTCGAATATTTTTCTTCTGGGAAAAATATATCGAAGGCTAAATACAAAAGATTTCATAGTTTGATTCTAGTATACAAATGTTAATCATCGATCATCGCAAAGAAAACATATAATTGTCCTTGCCTAGATCTTAAAAGATCGATTGTGTGATTAGAAATCCTACAGAAATCAACCCTTGTATTTTTTCTCAAGATACCACAATATTTGCTTTGATGTAACTCACAATGGTTCATTAATTTCTTCTCTTTCGATTTCTACGATCGGTCCCAATGGAACTTTGCCGAATATTTGGGAGAGGTACGTCTGCACTAAAGGACATTAAATAGGCCGTTAAATAGTTGGCATCAACGGGTGAACTTTTAAGCGGCGTTCAGACTTTACAAGTTACTTGAATTCAAGTAACTTGAAAGGAGTAACCTGAATTCAAGTGAACGTTCATACTATTTCAATATTTGATTCAAGTTGACATTTTTACTTGAATGATTCCTGTTTCAAGTTACAAAAATGGCGTCGAATGATGTGATTCCTGCAGGAATAAAAGTTGTAAATAAGCTAATTGTGGATTAAAAATCAACAACCTTATCTAAGGGCTCCTTCAGACTTTACAAGTTACTTGAATTCAAGTGCAATAATTGGTGCGTGCAACTTGAAACAAATTGAAAGGTGTGAACATCATTTCACTTGAATTCAAGTAACTTGGAAGGTGCTTTCAAGTTTCAAGTAGAAGTTGAGACTAAGTTAACTTTTGCTTTCAAGTTGGGAACTTGAATCACAGTTGAACAATGTGAACTGATATTCAAGTGCACTTGAAGTCACTGGAAGTAGTGAAAGTGGCTCTGCACTGCGGCAAATTAGTCAACCACATTTACGTCTACGGCCCAGCTGTTTTTCGTGTGCCCATGCTGTTGCTAAACTTATCGCATAACCTAATGCACGAAACATTATATCAAAAAATAATTTACAGGGTGAGGTCAGGTAAGATTAGGGTACGCCAGGCCAGCTCAGCTCAGAAAAATGATATACAAAGTAATATGTCAAGTAAATATATTGTATTGGCATTTGGCAACACCGTGGGCACTCGAAAAGCAGTTGGGATGTAGACGCTGACTCGAGTGTGAACCACCCACGGAGGGTTCTAATTGTGAGGTTATTTTGTTTTGTATTTTTTTGTAAAATAAAGTGTAGAATTTTTTCTCTGATTTTTAGTAATCCATCCATAATTAGCTTATTTGCAACTTTTATTCTAGCAGGAATCACATCATTCGACGCCATTTTTGTAACTTGAAACAGGAATCATTCAAGTAAAAATGTCAACTTGAAATATAGAAATAGTATGAACCTTCACTTGAATTCAGGTTACTCCTTTCAAGTTACTTGAATTCAAGTAACTTGTAAAGTCTGAACGAGCTTTTCAACTGCGATTCAACTCGACCTTCAAGTCCCCAACTTGAAAGCAAAAGTTGACTTGGTCTCTACTACTACTTGAAACTTGAAAGCATCATTCAAGTTACTTGAATTCAAGTGAAATGATGTTTACACCTTTCAATTTGTTTCAATTTGCACCAATTATTGCACTTGAATTCAAGTAACTTGTAAAGTCTGAACGGGGTTGAATGGGGTTGAAGAACCCTCTCTGGCTAATTTATCAGCTTTTTCGTTACCCTTAGGATTGGGCTTTAGGTATACCTATCGATCTTATATTTTTCTTAGTGTAACAATAAGTTGTACAAGTGTAGCGACGTATTAGAGAAAAATAAAAGCAGCTGACGATGGTATTTTTTTGGAAAAACTATTTTCGAGATTAAAATAAAATGTAAGGTGCAACATTCTTTTTCCAGCATATCTGAAAGGGAGGTAACGCTGAGTTTTAAAATCTACCTTTGTCACCAGGTGTCACTTTTAAGTTTGACTGATGAAGGTACGGACAATGGTGGTCGTTTATAAGTATCCCAAATGCTCTACAACATCTGCTGGGGTAGCGAAATAACACAGGAAACGTTTAATTTTGAATTTTAATTGGAATTGCCACTATTTATGTCTTGTGGCCGTTGGGTGTTCGTTATCTAGTTTTTATAGGATTTTATAGAACCAATTGATGAATCTCGAAGGTCAAAAATATTACCAGCAAATTAAAAAGCGTACAAAAATATTTCCCCACAAAATTCATTTTATAAAACCGAACAGCCTTATCCAGAAAAACAAAAATTCACAGCGACCGTTACGTGAGTTGAAGGCTCGGGAATGTCCGTTAATATTCGAGATAGTTAGTCAGGTAATTTGAATAGAGCGCGAAGTCCGAACAAATAAAAATTTAATTTAATGGTTACGCAGTCGGTATCAATGAGGTTTTTTAAGAAAATGGATCATTTAACTTTGTATAACCTAAATTTTAAAGCCTCTGACTATTTAATGTAACCAGATATGTATCAATAATAATCCTCTGCGGCTGATGCGGTTTACTGTAAAAATAATTGTTCCATAATTAAATACAGTATACATTCCTCGACTTACTTGCTTCTGTCTATACCAAATTTCCCATAAATTCGAGTATTTTATAGATCAACCAAGGCCGTTATGAATACTTTTATTAATTAATAGTGTAAAGGAGCCACGTCTTAATTAATTTTGACCAAATTTACGATGGGATCGCAGAGTATCAATTACATCTTTTCGAAAAATTGTCCAAGTGTCTGTGGCGTTATGACACTCCGAGGCACCATATTGTTCTCGACTAACACATTCCGATGCCTTTTTTGATCGTTAAAGGTCGGGGGTTTGTTTATATCCGTTTTATTATGATCGCCTTCGGGTTTATGCGTGAATAAAAAGAAGTTTTTATTTAATTTTATTTTTATGAGTTTTCTTGTATCTGTTAAAATAAAGTGTTAGTGGTTGATAGAGGCGATTAATTATTGTTTTTCCTAGATGATTTTTTCTACTATTAACTATAAATTATTAAACAAACAATATGGATGGAGTTACCAGTGCCATTAGGTATTCATAAATCCATTTTATTTACAAATAACCCAGTTGCCAGAGAAGGATATTGACCAAAAGCTCGCAAAAATGTGATCTCGATGAAACTTGGCATTTAAGTACTTGAAAGGGTGTAGAATAGTTATTTATGGTACTAGTGTGTTATGTTGTGACTTAGGAAACATAACACGCGAGTGGCATACAATGTTTTACCCAACAAGTGGAAGAAATCGCTTTTAATGAGATAATAATTAATAAGCTTTGTGATAAAATCAAAGCTACTTGCGTCTCAGTGCCCTATAAACGTCAGAATGACTTGACAGTGACTTTTTACATTTTGGTCAAAGTAGGTTGTTTGTTTGGTTGCCACGGGCATGATACATTGTTAGCAAATGTTTAAATGTATTTTGACACTTGTCAGTTTTCCTTTCAGAAAAGGGAAGCTTTTTTGAAGAAAAAAAGTATAGAAAATGGAGGAAACCGATGAAAATTACGTTCCTGGGGATATCCTTACGGAAGCGGAAGAAGCAGCGATGCAGATTTTGCCAGAAAAGTCCCGAGATGCTTACGACAAGGAGTTCAAAATGTTTGGGTCTTGGATGAATTCACGGAAGATAAAAGGTATCGATGAAAATGTTCTATTGGCTTATTTTTTACATTTGCAAAAAAAATTAGCCCCATCGTCGCTATGGACCAAATACTCGATGCTTCGCTCGACTATTCACCTTTATAAAAAAAAATCGACATTTCAAAATAAGGCCAACTAACAAGCTTGTTGAAAAGCAAATCACAGGGATACAAACCAAAGAATCCCAAGACATTAGAACGACCTGAAATAGAGAAGTTTTTGAACGAAGCTCCCGACAACGAGTACCTGTTGGTGAAAGTGGCTTTGATAATGGAGATTAGCGGTGCTTGTAGATGCGATGAATTGGTCAATCTGAAAATAGAAAACATTCAAGACAAAGGGAAATATTTTCACTTAGTTTTGCCAGACAGTAAAACCAAGAAATCGAGAAGTTTCACCATACTTGAAGAAGGATTTCTGGTCAACCCGATCAATTTGTGTAAAAAATACATGTCCATGAGACCAAAGAATACTAGTTCTAGCCGCTTTTTTGCTTTTTACAAAAATGGGAGGTGTACCTGCCAGTGTGTGGGAATAAATACGTTGTCGAAGATACCTTCAAGAATTGCAGTGTTTTTGAAATTGGAGGAACCAGCCCTCTACACCGGTCACTGCCTGAGAAGGTCTTCGGCATCTCTTTTGGCCAATGCACGGGCTAACATGACTACTTTGAAGCGTCACGGAGGATAGAAGTACTTAACCGTAGCAGAAGGATACCTAGAAGAATCGGTGCACAACAAAATACAAATTGCAGAAAAATTACAAGGTTCTTATGCGTCGGCGTCTTCCAGCACTAGCAGCAGGTGTACCGATATGGGAGAGTCTGGCTTCGAATAAACCGTTAGCGTTTTCCTTTAATTTCAACATCAATGTGAATTCTGCTTGTAATAGTAATAAATAAATAGAATACTACTTTAAATACGAACGTGAGTTATTTGATAGTTTACTTGTCTAAAATGACATTAATAATGACAGTCATAACTGTCATGTGTTGGATAAAACAATAAAAAAATATTTTCTGCTCTAAAGTGAAAAAAATTAAAAACTAATGACTTCCTGAAAAAGCTTAGAGTCTCCTCTTTAAAACGCTTTCTTTTTTTTTTGCGTATATTTTAGGCAAAGATACATTAGTTTTTCCGAACGCCTCGCCTGAATATTTGTATTCAACGGCAAGTTTTCGAATTTGCTTTCTTATTTTTAATAATTTTTTATAGTAATACAAATTCTTTTTTAAAATAACTTATAATATTATTTTTTAGTAAAATTTTCGGCTCCTTCACGTGGTGCTATTAGTTTTTTGGATTTTTTTTTTTTCGAGATATAATGGAAAAACCAAATTTTCAATTTTATTTTCGAAATGCATTATCTATATCGTCTTAGAGGAGCTTCCGAATGTTTTAATTACCCTAAGACAAAAATGCACATTTTCCTTGACCTACAAGGTATCCGGACCTGACCCCACTAGACGTTTGTTATGGGCATCCTTGAAGCCAAAGTGGATATGTTGGAGCATATTTGCTGTGTGGAAAAAGTTCATCCGTATTTTTTTTTCACGCATGTAACGTTCGATGTCGTATTTTGAATATCAGTGATTCTAATTAGGTATTTATTATTGATAATTCTTGCCAAACAGAGTAAAAGTTTATCAAGTTTGCAATGAAAATATGAGTGATGTAATCAGTAAATGCATTTATTTTTTATTTATAATATGCAATAAATAATCCAACGAATTGCTAAATTATTTAGTATTTTTTTTCTTTAAATGTATGTATATAAACTTGGACATAATTTTTTATTACTACCAACATTTTCAGATGACACTTTATCCACATAGACGCCTTTTAAAATATTAAAAAATATACAGAGTGGTTTGTAGGGTATGACTAGCAAAAGTTATAATAAAAAACTCCCTATATTGGTTATAAAGAACCACAAGTGACCACTATCTATTATAACCAATAAAACACGCTCTATATTTTTTTATTTAAGTAAATTGTTTGTAACTCACATTCCGTACTGGAGATAAGATGATGGGGTGTCTTTATAAAGACACGCTATAGATAAAAAACATTTGTTGTCAGCTTAAAATATCATCTCAAAAATCTAAAATCAATACAACATGATTTCCATCCTTCTCAATTGATAGCTCAGAATCAAATCCTCGAGTTAGGTAATCCGAAATCCGAATTAATATACAATCATTAATTGTGCTGTCAAAAAATTATATGGTACACATTAATAATGAGTATAATTTATTTAAATTATTCCTTTATTGAAGCAAAAGGTATAACTGTTCATTGACCACGTGTGGTTAGTTATGAGCGATTCTCTTAAAATTACCTCGAATTAGTCAGCCTTAATGAAATTTTATATTAGTAAATGAAAGCCGAAGTGCCTACAGATATTTAACCTACTATTAATAGGAAACGAATGTTTTTGCATCACATGCTTATTGTTTATTTGACCTACCCGATGATGGTCAAGGCTTATTAACTAGGAAAGTGACGTACAAAAATCGTATCCACATCGAATGAAGTTCAGTGAGCAATTTTTATTCTATATTGCAAATAAAATGTATGTAAAAAAATACAATTAGTACATATTGAAATGAATTGTCACGATAAATGTGAATATTGTGACTTTTATACACTACAAAATATAGTTTAAAAAATTACTTTGCTATTAGTCCAATAAACTAAGGTCCTGCACCATTTTTTTTAATTTGCAGGTATTAATGGGTACATTAACCCCCGAAAATCTCAGGTGCCTGAAATTTGGTCTCAAAAATGTGTTTTTTTCGCCGATATTTCCGAAAATATGACACTTAGAGAATTTTTGTCAGGAACAAATGTCAACTCGTTCTCAGCTCTTCAATGTTCTTTCTCGATCCCGGACAAGCCCCCAAAAATGTAGGTTTTTTCTCGATTGTCTTGTAGAATGATATTTCAAGGAGTATTTTAAATAATTGTAATAAAGAATCTAGCCAAATTAACAGGATGGTTTTACAGCTTTCTCAATTTATATCAACGTCACAATCTCCTAATTATTTTTTTTACATCGTTCCCTGGTTACTCTTTTTTAATATACAGGGTGATTATTTTTAATTGCAATATATTATAAAACAATTAAAAAAATAGTACAGAATAGTAGATTCTGTCACAATGTTTTTAAAACAGTTACGGAAAATGGATAAAATATATTTTAGAGACGTACCTTATATGTTTCGTCATTTCTTCGTCTATCAATTCACTTGAAATATAAGTCAAATGACACCTTAAATCAACTACAAAAACAGTGAAACCACTTGGTGTCAAACACCTACCTCAGTATACCTTGAAATATTTTTTTTTAATTTCAGGTGACAGAACAAGCATTTTTTTTTACAATTAAAAAAACAATGTTCTTTATTCAACATGGTTTTCCGTTTAGGGGCAATAATCTTATTAAAAGATTTATTTACCAAGTAGAGATTATGAGTCAGGTGACATGTCGGAGGAATTCGGGATACTTAGAAGATTAAAAGCAGTTCGTTAAAACATTACTAGGAAATATTTCAGTAAAACTTGTTTTAGAACCCTTAGAAATGTCGAACGCATAATTTTTAATTGCTAATTTTCTAGCGTAGATGCATTACTTGAAAGCTACCTTTGCATTTCCTAAGCTTGATACAAAGGATTTGATAGTTTTTAAGGCAAAAGTAAAAAAATATTATTATTTGGCGTCCGTTATTGTAATTAACACCTAATATTCAACAAAAAATGGAAATTTTACTTAGGAATTTGCTTCATCAACATCAGCATGACACCATACAGACACACCCGCTTTATTTAAACTAACGTTAAAAACTGTTAAGTCTCTTTGAGGTATGTACATATTTGCGGGGTAATATAACAACCGAAGTGTGGGACTTAATAGTTTTTTCAATTTTTTAAACAATAATAACATGAAAAATATCGACTTCTTTGAAATGATTAGCAGTAAAAAAATTCAAATGCGGTATTGTTTTTGCATAACTTCTATTTCTCGAACTATACTTATCGTAATAAAAATGTAATTAAAATTTTAAATTAAATGATCCGCCACCCACAATACGCTTTAATCTTGTAGTTATTCTAAATGTTTATTACAGTCCTGAAGAAATGTCAATTTTAAAAACTTCTTCGTTTATTTAACCTTTCACATTTTAAACCTTGAACTTTTTCTATCAATAGCAGACATCAAATGTAGGATATTTTTTATGTAACAAAATAAAAGAAAGAAAAATGTAAATTGGCAAACAGACTTTTAGAAAAAAATGTTTTATACTATTAGGTGGAAAATTTAAATCGCCAATACTTCATTCAAACATATATTCCAAAATTGTGGGAAAACATTAAAAGAATTGTCAATAAATTTAATTAAAGAACAGCTTTTCAAAGAAATAATACATTAAAATTTTTAATAGTAAATACAAAACCTTTTAATGAAATTCAAAATCCAAAAAAAATTGTGTTTATAAAATTCCATGCGAATGTATTAAATTTTATATAGGAGAAACATATAGACCTTTTCATATAAGACTTAATGAACACAAATCATACATTAAAAATAAACAATTTGAAAGATCAAAAATATGTGAACATGCTTGGGATTTTGGCCATAAAATACAATGGAATTCTTCAACTAGATTAATAAAAAGACCTAATAAATGTTACTCCAACCACAAACCAATTTTAATCAACATGTTTTGTTTAATTTTTTGAATAAGAATTCTGTCATTATTTTATTATTAAATCTCCTATGCATATATAGAATATGAGATTAGTAATAAATAAGCAAGTCTCTTCATACGTCCCTGTTGTAATGAATATATTTATGGTTATTGTACATTGCACATTAAAGTTATTTTCAATTAAAAAGTAAAAATATTTTTTATATTTTTTCGTAATATAGTATACCTACCACCAGCACGTCAAATAATTGTTTTTTAATTATCTAGACAAACTTTTGTTTTATGGCTTTTTTTTCAAATAAGACCCAGTTCATTTTTCAGCAAAACTGACTTTAAAAATTAACTACTCTGGTTTTATTCAACATAAATAAAGCTGCGGATATACAAAAATAAAATAATCATTTATTTGCCCAATAAAACAAATTGTATACTGGTGGATAGAGAAGGAACTTTTGTATCAAAAAAGTAAACAAACGCTAAATTTTGTTAATATGTTATATACTGTTATGATGTTAAAATGGGGCAAAATTTGTAAGTGTATTTTAAATAAGTTATGTGAAAAAGACTTAAGAGATAGGAGTGTTGACAGTTTTGAGTTTTTGAAGTTTATGTGAATGTTAATTTTAATTTGATAAAAATGTCAGATGTTAAAGAATTAAAATAAAGATTATTAAAAGTATTCAGAGAAGAATTTCACAAGCATAACAATTGGCATCCCAACGTGGGGCTATTAAAAGTATTTTTATTTTGAAGTATTTACAATTTAGCATAACAATTGGCTCCCAACGTGGGGCTATTAAAAGTATTTAGAAGAATTATCATAAGCATAGCAATTGGCCCCCAACGTGGGGCTATTAAAAGTATTTAGTTTTTCACAAGAGCATAACAATTGGCATCCCAACGTGGGGCTCTTTGAAAACAGGGCCTAAAACATAATTAAAATTAAAAAGTTTTAAATGAGTTGAAATCTTCGGAAATCAGTGAGTTTCTTGAAAAAAGAGGTATGGATAAAACAGGAACAAAATTAACTAAAATGGCGAGATTAAGGGAAGCATTAATTAATGAAGAAAGAGATACAGAAACATATGGTTTTGAGTTAGAAGAAGAAATGATAAGCCAGGGGAAGAAGTAGCAGTAAGAAATATATTAGAAGAAAGAACTATGGGAGAAATACAAGAAAATCCAGACATTTCGGAAGGAGGAGATAGTCAAATACAAGAGGTAAATGTGGAAGACAAAGAACAGATGTTAATGCGATTTTTGAGTGAAAATTTTTCAAAAATATCTGAAGAACAGAAACAAATGAAAGAAGAAATTAAAAATCTAATGGAAGAAAAAATTAGTGATTTAAAGAAATCAATGGAGAAGAAGTTAAAAGAACATGAAATAGAATCGACTAGAAAATATGAAATGATAGAAGCGGAAATGATGATACAGAGGGAGAAAATTACCAATTTACAAGAAATTAGAAATAAACAAGAAGAAATAGAAATTTCTTTAATCGTGCAAGAAGAGAAAATTATAAATTTGCAAACAAATATACAAAAAGAAGTGCAAAGAAACACTCAAATAAACATAAGTAGAACAAAGGATAAAATTGAAAAAGAGACGAAAGAAGAAATAGAAAATATTAAAAGAAATTTAATTATAAAAGGTAGAGATATTACAAGTTTGGAGGAAGAAATAATACAAGACAATTGGAAAATTGCAGAAGAAGAGAATTTAAAAACCAGAAAACATACAGAACAGAATTTGAAAATAATGAGACAAGATATTGAAATGAATGGGAATTTAAATAGAAATAAAATTAAAAAAAATTATCATAGATGGAAAATTAAATTAAAAAAAAATATATTTTTTGGATTTTGGAAGAAAATTAAAAAAAAAATGAATTTGGAAATAGCAGAGGAAGAGAATTTAAGTATATGAAAAGAAAAGAAGTGTGCTAAGCTTCAATTACCATTTGAAGGTCCTTATATTATATTTAATGAAAATGGAATAAATAGTTACCGATTAATAGATCCAGTGACTAATAAAGTCCGAGGAGTATTTAATATTAGTCAATTATACAGATTTTGTTTTTTAAAAGTTGAAGTTGAAGATTAAAATGGGGCAAAATTTGTAAAATTCGTTGAACTTTTCTTATTCATTACTTTGCAAGAAAAGTTCAACGAAATTTTAGGGAATGTTGTTATGATGTTAAAATGGGGCAAAATTTGTAAGTGTATTTTAAATAAGTTATGTGAAAAAGACTTAAGAGATAGGAGTGTTGACAGTTTTGAGTTTTTGAAGTTTATGTGAATGTTAATTTTAATTTGATAAAAATGTCAGATGTTAAAGAATTAAAATAAAGATTATTAAAAGTATTCATAGAAGAATTTCACAAGCATAACAATTGGCATCCCAACGTGGGGCTATTAAAAGTATTTTTAATTTGAAGTATTTACATTTTAGCATAACAATACATATGTCACAATATCTTATTGAATTTTAATTTTATTTTATTAAGGGCTACATCGGTATAGTTTGCTTAATAAAATATATTTTTTTAATTAATGTGTCTCGTAATCTTAGACATAACATAATAAAAGTCTTGTTTATCACATGAAAGACATAAACCGATCTTTCCATGTATAATTATTATTATTATTATAATAGAATAGAATTCCAAACTCTTCTCCTTACTTTATTTCCTCTTCTTCTTATTATTATTAAAAATAACACTTTAATCAGAAATTTTCTTGTTTAAAAAAAATGAGAAACATCTTACAACACTACTTATTTAAATCACCTAGCTTTGTCTATGTCAAGTTTTACAAATATTATTTCAAAAATTACAGAGATTATTTATTAGTTTTTGAGACATTTGTTCAAACTTTAAACATATTTTTTTTACTATAATTAATCAATTCACGGGTCATTTTATTTAAATCACTCAAAGTAAAATGTGTTGTTTATATTTTTACCATTTTAATATATTTTTGTCTTTCCCCCATCTTTTTTGTAAAATGAATATAAAAATTTCAAAATTATTTTCACAACGATAATTTTTTAACGAATTACTCTGTATATTTGATCATGGTTTTTTTCATAATCTCCAATTTTTTATTTGGTATTTACATACATTAAAAGATTTGACTTTATTTTGTCATATGGCATATTAATATAATATTTCGTTTTTATAGCTCCTATAAAGCTTGCGAATAGTTTTATAATCATCGTTAAATATTACGATAATTATTTATGATCATGTGAAATATGATAAACAAGCGTAACGGTAATCTAATCAAATAAATAAGTTGATCAAATCAAAAACATATTGAGGAATTAAAAATAAAAGCGACAAAAAAATTTAAAAAAATTAAGAAAAGCAAATAGATGGTCCCTATTTACGTTGATATTTAATTGCAAACGACCATCAAAAGAACGATTTACATTTCCTAAAACATTTTTTTATATAACTCGATAAAAAGTCTTCTTTCGATAATCCCTAATCGGTCCAATACATCTTCCTGCAAAATATTGGGTACTACCGACAAATATTCATTAGTACCTCTTCTTATAATTCTGGAAAATGGTTTTCCACACATTAAACGACCATCTTGTTTAACTGTGGCACGAGCTAGACGGTGCATAATAGTACAAATTATCTGTCCACAGAACTATTTTATAGAAACGTTATTTCGTCTCCAAACCAAAGAAAGATACGTCCTCTTGTACACAGCCTACGTAATATAGTTTCAAATCAATTTACAATAATGTTAGTTACATAAAAAAAACCTAATAAAACAGATCCCCTAAACATCCGAACTCAAAAAAAAACATTATTTATTAGGCATATACATGTTAAAGTAACCAAATACTTTCACATTCAACCCTATACATAATTCATGTGAGACACCCAAAAATGACCAAGATTATGCCACATTAGTCTAGCAGTAATTCATCCAAGGACCAAAAATTCCACTTTAGATTCAAACAACGATCCCTTTTATAAAATGTCACTTTTGTATATCGAAGAAGCAAATGCTATCTTTATTGCAAACCCAACTATTTCTCTCTCAGCCCAGTCGTTTCATCTCAGCTGCCACTCCGTCTCTCTCCAACTTATCGAAGTTACAGGGTTGCTCAATTTATAGAAATTTTTAATTTAATTTAAAATTTACTGACATAATATTAATCAAATACTATTAAACGAGCAAGGTGTGTATGTATGTGTGTCCAGAGGATCTCGAAATCCACTAGTCAGAATTCAATGATACTTTCAGGGTAGACTAATTCCTATCTAAAACGGCAAAAAATGCAGGACTCATGTCTGTGAAAATTCAATCTTCCAAGATATTTACAAGAAAAGTTAAGCTTTCAGTTTATTTCCTAACAACGGCAGACAATACAGAGATAATATAACCTGTTTCTATAGTAAATTTTTTACTATATATATTTTGTTATGTCATTTTGAAAACGACTTTTATTCAAGAAAGTCGAAACGTCAATTAAAGCCCCCTTTTTCTTTAAAATAAGTGGTTTTATTTCCATTAGAAGAGAAACTGGTAAATATTAGTTTAATTCGTCAGTTTTTGGCATTGTCAAAAGTAGTTAATTGTCAATCATCGATCATCGATGGAAATCATATTATATTTTTGTGCGAGGGGTGTTCCAGAGCAAAGTTCAGTAACGTAGTCGCGATATGTATAATGTTGGTCTAACAGTGGCCGGCGAAAACGTTGGTGGAGTGATGTTGGAAAATCGTCATAAGAAAATAACCTATTTCTGTAAATATCAACGTCAAGGTTTGACTTTATTTAATTTCTGGCGTTTCAATCTGAAAGAATTCAGTTTTAAAGTTGCCGCTTTTTACAATGCAATAGAAGATTCTATAATAACCTACAAATTTTGACAACTACTGACACGCACATCTCTGGGTAAACGTTAAGAATATGGGGCCGGCTGGGATTTTCATGAAATTTTCACAGATGCTATAAAACATCATAAAATTAATATAGCAATAGAAACTTTTGCCATAACGCGGAAAAATATTTTTCACAAATTCAGTGCGTTGAAACGATTATGTAACATATATTTCCAATACAAACGCATATATAACTTTTCTTCAAATGCCCAAGTAGCAATTTATAACCAAAATAAGCCTGAAAAGTATTAAAAAAGGAAAAAATGTTCATTTGACGGACATAAATAATTTGCTTGTCAAATGACAGCCATCTCATAAATTCAAAGTTGAAAATACAACGTTGCCAATTCAATTTCAGAAATCATGTTTTAGGTAAATATTTAATGGGCTGTTGAGTAACACCACAGATTAGAGACTTACAGATATGAAGCTCCGCCCATTCCCTTTGATGTTTCGATTGCCGCTTTCTGTGACCTTGTCCCTTTAAATTGGAGTGCACCTATGTTGCCAGTTCTGAAAGAATGTCCAGGGTACAGTGTTGCCTTTTCATGTAACATATAAATTTGAATCATCAATTGCCATTAGAGTCAGAAATAAGAAATATATTTATAAAATATTGTGTTTCTGCTGTCATAGTGTTCTGAAAGATAATATTTTTGGCATAAATAAACAAAAACTAAAAATCAAAGTAAACTGTTAATATAAGGATTTTATGAACTGGCAAATGCACTAGTATGAAGTCATAACCGAAGAAAGAAGAAGAAGAATATTGTGTTTTTGCTGTCATAATTCTCTGAATTATCTGAATAAATATTCAATCTGACACATAGACTGCTGACAGCCTTCAAAGTGGGTTTTAAATTGAGGTGCGACTCTATCTCTGTCTAATTTCGTTTGTCTTGTCTGACCTTCCTATCTGTAACTCTCTAATCTGTGGTAACACTTGGACATTTAGACACTTTTGGTTTTAATCATCTTTTTCCGAGTTAAATATTCGTATGTCTATGCTAGACTTAATATTGAAACTCGATTTGTTAAATTTAATAAATTTTCGGGCAAATATCGTTTTGGCGAAGAACATCGTGACTTTTTTTTAATGAAAAATGTAAATGTTTCTTATGGTTATACAAAAAGCATGGTAGAATAAAAAAATTTTGTAGATCGAGATATTTATTATTATTTATCAAAACTATTAAGGCTGGTAGAATATACACAGACGATTTTTTAGGAATTTTAGAAATTAATTTAATAATTAAAATCTATTCTTCTGACCACTTTTTAGCTCAGAAAGTGCGAAGTCATACAGATCATAAAGTTTTGATAAGTGATAAAGTGACATAAGATTATTTTTATGTCAAAAGTTGCATTGAAAATCAGAGTTGACATGACGAAACTGTATCCATCTGTCATTAGATATTTTTGACGTTTTGATTAGCGACAAAAGTAACGAGGAAAACTTGTAGCTGCAGCTCTTATATTCTTTGTTTTATTTAGTAGAAGTCAAAGCCTTTACGATGGTACAAATTTATAACAAAGTTAAAATTCATTATAAAACTATTTTATTAACATTTAATTTAAAAAATAAACTATATTAGATAACAAAAAATTGGGAAACTGTATTAAATGAATAAATAAATATAAAAAATCATAAAACAACATTCTCTGCAGATTGATTTGCACGCAATAAACAGGACCACCCTCTATACCAGAGCGCTATCCTTGTCTACTGAAATATGTCAGTAATGCTTCCCACTACTCTTTCTTGAGCCCTCAGTATTGTTAACTCTTAGGAACCTCGACTTGAAGCGATCAGTCTTTAACAGTCTCTCGAAGACTACAGTCAATCGACCAAGGCTTGCTCTCTCTCTCTCGAGTACGACTTGAAAAAATCATAAATAACTGTATATAATATAGTGGTGCTATACCGGTAGTTATATGGTGAATGTGCTGAGACAAAAAAAGTTATACTGTGTTTTACCGGTTGGATAGTAATGTTTTGAGACTTAAAAAAATGGGTTCATCAATGTATTTCGGGGCTAAAAACGGTTTAGAATGGGATAGTGACTTGAAACCCTTACAGCCCAAGTTAATCCATTCATCTGTGTACAAAAACTTATGTCTTTTAAGTGTCATATTCGCTTTTAGTGTCGGTCTTACAATTGGAATACTTATACCACTGTTCTACTTAAAAGGAGCTGAGACTAACAGAACCGAAAGCCTATCTAAGCCTACACCTAACCCTGCATTGATAAGAACTATATTCTTAAATAACAGTTACGGTTTTAGAAACCAAACCAACAATTATTCATCAGTGTCTTTCATAGACGACAAAAACGTCAAGAATGATGAAGAATTAGTCGAAGATAATATCTATTGGGGTAAAAGAATCGAACGTAGTTTACCAGAAGGTTACAAGGACAAAAAACATGAAGTATGGGAGGACTACGTCAAAAATGCGGTTGCTATTAAGATGGAAAATGGATGTGGACGTATGCAAAACCGTTTGATAACATTCCAAGATGGATTAAAAGGTTGCGTCCGATATAGACAGAACACCGACCAAATACAAGGTGAACTCTTCAGCTTTTATTTAGCGAAAATATTAAATCTACCGAATTTAGCTCCGAGTACAGTGAGTGTGGTAGACCTAAGACAACCTTTATGGCAAAATTTACGAAACGAGATTGCTTCGGCCCAATGGAACTCGAATAGACCAATAGTTTTGACTCAGTTTATCTCGAATTTGAATTCCGCCAACATCCCTAATGTTTTTAAACCAGTCGAGAGACATCTGAATAAATACGACGTCTTAAATATGACTAAAAACGAGATTCTAGATGAAAATGATATGACAAAAATTTTCGTGGAACTAGCGCAATGGTCCGATTTAATTATTTTCGATTACTTAACAGCAAATCTTGACAGGATTGTAAACAATCTCTACAACTATCAGTGGAATGCGAACATCATGGATGCACCAGCCCACAATTTAGCAAGAAAGTCAGACAGTGATCTACTCCTTTTCCTGGACAACGAATCCGGTCTACTTCACGGATACAGACTACTTAAAAAATACGAAATCTACCATTCGATACTTTTGGAAAATTTATGTATCTTCAGACGACCTACGGCGGACAGGATTAAAAGATTGAGAAACAACAAAAACATAGGACATCTTCTACGTGGGATGTTCGAAAAATTAAATAGTGATTCGGTCAAAGATATTCTGCCGACTTTGCCCGATAAGAGTGTTAAGATTCTTAATGAAAGAATCGAAAAGGTGTATAACCAAATTTCGAAATGTGAGTCTGTTTTCTCTAATAGTTAGTTTTAGTTAGAAAATATAGAATGTTTTAATTAAATTATTAGAGATGTTTATGGTACGGATCAAGTCTATAGAAAAATAACATGCTGCCATTCATAATAATAATATACACCCTTCAAGGGAACCCTAGCAGCAGAGCCTATGCGGAGTAGGGATGGCCATTATTATTAGGTATTTGCCGTGAATTATTTTAATTAAACAATATTTTTGATTAATGTCTTTACAATCTTATGGCGTTTCGTAGAAACTTATTAGAAATATTCGCTAGATTTTTCGTAAATTTACAAAAATTATTAATATTTTCAAAAGAAAACTATTACCAATTTTTACTTCAAGTTTAACATCCAATTTTTATTATAACATTTCATATTTACCAGTTTAATTTGACATTTATCATTCCAACGTTTATTTTTACTTAATTTTTAGAATTCCGGTATATTAACTGTGCTAATAAATTACTTAGCAGCGTAAAACAAGCAATCATAATTTAGAGTTTTAATAATTAACGAAGAAAATGTTATTATAAGTGAATTTACCATATATCAACAAGTCCAAAAGCTCTAGAAAATATTTTAGAACTATAAATTATAAATATGCATTGTATGCAGATCACTGAAAATTGGAAAGAATTATTGAAAAAACCAATAAGAAAATTGCAATTTTAAAGATATTTATAAAAAACTACGCTTTCGTCAAAATTTTAAAGGATTGTCACTTATTTGACGAACAAATTGGACTAAAGATTTGACAGGACCTCATGTTATGTTATTTTACGATTTACGATTGTTTCTTCCATTGAAAGCGCCATAAGAATGTGAACACCTTGAAAGTACTTTCTGCGTAATTATCTGTACATGTAAACTCATTGAATAACCTGGAAAATTTGGTGGAAAACCAAATATTCTTCTACATAATTAAATTTTAATTTGATTTATTTTCAAAACTAACGAACATCTTTTTTTACTATTTCCTGATAGCGGATAGACTCTAGATTATAGATTAAACCAGGTTTACTTCCTGATGGTACTCCTGTAACCATAAACAATTTAATGCATGTTCAAAAAATTATTGTAAGAAAGATTATTTCCACCAAAATTTCCAGAATATTTATTTCATAAAATAACTTGTTTTAAATAATGAAAAATAATTTTCTACGGTAAATGAATCGGACTTTAGATCGACTGGTGCCGAACCAGCTGGTATGGTACCTGCTACGATAGCTAAGGTACCGTCGGATGCGGGTACTATCATGACATCTCTAATTTATATGGAATTTATCATTGAAGAAATCAGTATCGTTTGCCATAAAGTATTTTTAATTTTGTTTCATATACAACTGATTTCTGAGATGGTATAAATAATAAGACAGTGAATCAAGTCCCGGCAACCGGATTTTTTATTTTACAACTAAAAATTCCGACAGCAAGATGTTCAATTATTAACAATAACATGTTAATTTTTATTGTTAAATTTGACGACGAATATGCGTTACAGATTTTTAGGGCATGTAGAACATGCAAAAATAGAGTGGAAAGTTCCTATAAACATATGCTTTTGGAGCTTTGGTTTCGAAGTTAGAGCTCTTTCAAGATGGCGTCTTCATGTCAATTTTTTTCCAATATTTTCAGAACGCCATATTTAAAAAATTTGAAACTTGGTTGGATTAGTAATCTTTACATGACGATTTTCCTGGTGTCAATCAGATTTTTCTAACACAATCATAAGCGTCTCATTTGGGGGGGCCAACGGATGTTTTCTGTCATATTTTTTTATGTCACTTTTTTAGATTTTTGGAAATGATTTAAAAAACTTCAGAGTTTTTGCTAAAAAAAGGTTCTCTTGTTTAGAGGCAACAAGATGCACCGTTTTAGAGAACAATCGATTTTAATTTTTTTAATAAGGCAAACAAGAATAGTTGATAATGCTCTTCTAGCATTGCCATAGACCGAACAAATTGACAGTTCTTATTCTAATCAACACAGCCACAGTCTACTCACTTTTACTAAAATCGCCATTCACTATGTGTCTACTTTAAATTCAATGTCATTTTAAACTTCAAAATTTTCATATTTTGGACCCCATTTTGAAGGAGTTCCCGAAGTGGTAAGGAGGGGCACATCAAACCCTTAGCTTACTCTTTTATGCTCTATCAAAAAGTGAAGTCAGAATTTTAAAATTCATAAACACAAAGAAACAACATACAAACAGAACGAATTCAGAAACCGAACAAATTTGTTCGGTGAAAAGGTCACGTATTATTGGTTGAAACGTAACATGTTATTTTTGAATAAATCTAATAAATTAAAAAAGAAACAATACTATTTGCGATACATAATTTTAAGTATGGTGAAGGATCCTTTCAAATTATGGTGGAGGATCCTTTAAAATTATGGCGAATGGCAAATACAAAATACATTTTCTAAACAATTCGAAAAGTAACGGTATTTAAGTTTCGTACAATTCTTGCACCTCACAATTCATTTTTTCCATTACATTACATAATTATTAAAGTTTTTAAAAATGTAATATTTCACCATTTTCACCTTTTGGTAATGAGTGGATTAAAAATCACGGGAGCTGAGATATCGCAGATTAAAATTCAGATAGAAATTGTCCAATATCGACTGCTCCACAAATAACTTTTTCTTTTTTAATTATTTCACTATAATTTCCCTTATTCAGAATGTAAAACTACTAATTCTGGAATTTTTAATGACATATTACAAAGAATTCACATTCTGAATAGAATAAATTTAATAATTTGAATTATTTAGATTTGGCAAATATTAAATATCAATTTGGGTAACATTCTCAAAAACAAATTTCCTAACTTTCTTTACATTTGACCAGAAGTTTTTATTTAAATTAATAGTGTGTAAAAAAAAACCCTAAATTTTCAATATAAATAAAAAACAAATGTATCCCTGTCACCAAAATGATTATATGCTTATACAAGTACAGATTCAGGAGCATTTAATGTATATTTATTTATTTATTTATTATACAACAAATGATAAGCGATAAGTGCTACTGCACTTGTTTCGCATGAAAGGCATCATAAAATATCATCATCAACGTCATAAATAGAATTATACCCAAAGACCAGACATCAGTATGAACCTTGACCGATCTTCTTTCCAATTACGTATTCCCTTTACTCAAAAGGGTCGCCATGTGTTAATTAAGCAGGTTTTTTCTTTACCTTTGATTTTCCAAAAATATCCATTCAGGCAAGTCGTTCCCGAATATACACCTACTTGAATTTTCGTTCCAGTCTTTTGGTATTACTCAACATAGATTTAAATTACAAAAATTTGGGGAAAATGACATGTCATACTTTTATTGGTTTGACAGTGTGTGTGTGTGTTTTCCTAAATAACGCACCGCATAATTTAATCAATTTTCGGCAGGAATAAATTACATTTGTTTTAATCCTAAATTAATACAAAATGCTCTTATAGCGTTGTTATAGACCGAACAAATTGTAATGAAAGTATAATAAAATTTTAGATTGACAGTTCTCATTCTAGTCAACACAGCCACAGTCTACTCACTTTTACCAAAATCGTCATTCACTATGTGTCTACTTTAAATTCAATGTCATTTTAAACTTCAAAATTTTCATATTTTGGATCCCATTTTGAAGGTGTTCCCGAAGTGGTACGGATGGGCACATCAAACCCTAAGCTTACTTTTTGATGCCCTGAAACTCTGAAGTCAGAATTTTAAAATTCATCAACACACACACAGATCGAATTCAGATACCGAACAATTTGTTCGGAGATAAACATAAAAGAATCCCTCGCCCCATTCAAAAGTTACGTCAGTGGCCTTAGTAGCTAGGTCACTCGGTGTATCTCAACATGCGTCAATATATACAGTGCCTATCAAAAGCCAAATAGGATCTATAAAGAAATATTCTAGCTTTTTTGTGTCGGAACTTTTGGTTGATCCCGATGAAAGTTTTTAAACATCTGGGATATCGTGAACTGATCCACTGTTTCAAAAAGCGTAGCAAGGCCTATATCACGGTTTTTATTTTTCCATTTCAAAAATCTTTTTGATTTCAAATTGGCAAATATTTATAGCCTGCCTCATTTAACCAGACATACGTCAGTCTAAAT
Organism: Crepidodera aurea; assembly: GCA_949320105.2. Lineage (NCBI taxonomy): Eukaryota > Metazoa > Arthropoda > Insecta > Coleoptera > Chrysomelidae > Crepidodera > Crepidodera aurea. The sequence goes on from OX439475.1 coordinate 43,074,204, forward strand.
TTGAAAACGGGTTCCAAGTATTTCTTTGACTTACACCACCCGGTATCGATAACTGAATAAATGAATTTCTATTTGAATTTTATTGAAAATTAACATATATGTAGCCCTTCCTACGCTTTATTTGGATCCTGTCTAGTAATTTATTTATTTATTATAAAAACTAAACTATTCAAATTTTGTCGGTTGTTGTTTGCCAAGTTTCTTGGATTATTTAATAATCTGTGAGATATTGGTGATAAAAACTATGTATAAACTGATAAAATATGTGATATAAAATATAGATAGATAGTGATTTGTAATATAGGGTGATTTAATATTCAATTTTATGATATATAATAGTTTATAAGAAAAATGAGGTTGGAATTTCCCAAGTAATTAAAAAAAACTAATGTAATATTTATACCACTACTTGATTTTTAATAATGCATTCAAGGTGTTCGTTAAGTAGTAGGGAATAGGGTAATGAAAGCTTAAATGTTTTAAAATCGTTTCATAAATGCCCAATCACAAAAATCTATGTATTTTTTTTTATATTTTTAAGGTCCAGTAAAATAACTCAATTTTTAAAATCGCAGATTTTTAAGCAACACTTGCTTTGTTAAAACTGATCAAAATTAATTTATTTTTATTTCATGAGTCTTTAAATCGTTAAAGTTCATGTTTTTTAGTTAATTGTTACATTCTTAGGATGCGAAACATACTGCCTATATTTTTTTACAAGTTCAGATGATTTGGTCCCTTAAAGTCTTCTTTTTAGGTACTTGTGCTACCATTGGAATGCAAAAATATCGTTGTTATGGAATCATTTAGGGAGCATATTCTTTAAAACTTCGTTTTCGAGTATCTGAATATTTGTTTAATATATGAAGACTCAAGTAGACCAAAATTTCCTCTACTTTTATTCACTCTGTTCTATTGGAAACTATTTATTTCCAACTTTGTGCACCTAAAGTTTTTCGAGGTTATTATTTACTGCATCCTTTAAATTTCTTTTAGATCTACCCTTTTTTCGATGCAAGTAACCCAACCATCTTAACCTTTAATTCTTAACCACAGTAGTAATAATCTTTCTTCAGTATAGTCCAGTTAGTACTCTAACATTTCGATGCACAATATGCTTCCGTTTCGGCATCACTTCTTCATTCACAAGAAATTAAGATTTTTTCCATTGTTTCAAAAATTTCAAAGGTGGCGACAAGTATCTTTTAAAGAAAAATCAACCCAATCAATAATAAAAATGTTTAAAAATAAATACCTCATCAGAATATCAGAAGTCAGCACCTCATCAATATGAAAACACAATCATTGGTCAAATATTAAATCGCCCTGTACATAAATAGTGATTTGTAATATAATTTGTATATAACTATTGTGATTTTGTCCTTCAGATGCCAAATATAGATGTAAATATATGTGTATATATTTTGTGTAAATGATGTAAATATTTAGCCGAAATAAAAAATAAAAATTTTAAGATTTCGTTTGGTTTTTATTTCTTCTTCGAACCTGTTTCTTGAATAAATAATTTGTTAAATCTTTTGATTATTTAAATGTGCCTACTCAAAAGAGAGTAAATACTGTTAGAAGCCATACTTTTTATGTGGACACAGGGCTGGCTTGAAAACATTTAAAATAAATGTGAAATACAGTAATAAATCAATCGAGTTGGTATCTTAAATAAATAAAGTATATAATACAATTGCCCCATGCATTTTTAGTATTTAATGATTATACCAGTTCTACAAAAAACAAAAAAGTTCTGTCCTATAAACTCAACTACAGTATTTCGATGTATTTTCTGATACAGAAACCTTATCAGCTTCAAAATATTCCGCAAGAGCCAAAAACAATCGCTAACATATGGAAATGCTTGCAAAAAAAATTGTTAAAAACGGTAAATATTTTTTATTCGGAAAAAGACTGATATACATCCAAGAATTCCCCTCTTAATCCACCCAAAAGGGGGGTAAAATCACCTACTACATCAAAGTACAAAAAAAATTGGTGAAGACCGCAAATATTTTGTTTTTGAAAATAGTTCTTTGGTATATGCCCAAGAACCACAATCCCATGTATGCCCTTTGCATACCTCTTTTTTGGTTTCATTTAAAAATAAGGATTAATTTAAATCAAATTTTTCATTATATCTTGTTATAATGGGTGGTTTTACCCTTTTTGTGGATGTTTACCTCACATATAGGAGGGGTTTTTGAATATATACAAAAGGTGTATTTAGATATATTATCAATTTTTACTCGTATATAATGTAAGGTGTTGTCTAGAATAAAATTTTAAGGGTGTACGAGCTTTTTTAATGTAGATTCATTTTCCTTTGTGGGGCTGTGTTATTAATAATTATCAAAATTAATTTTTAAAATTGTTCAGAACAGAAACCATTACATTTAGTGATAAAAAGTTTAAAGAGTATCGCTTTTGCTGAAAAAATAAATAAAAGGGTTCATCCTAAAATGATTTTTATTCAATTGTTTTTGAAATATTTGTAATTGCTTAACCTTTCACGAAGACAATAAAAGATCATTTTCAAAGTGTTGAAAAATTTCTAGGATATGTCCAATCTTTAAAAAGGTAAGAAAATCAGCTTTGTGCTGTATTATGAGAGTTAAGCTCGAAGCTATTCCACATTACCATCCTGCATGTAACATTAGTGATTATTGTACCAGAGCAACGCGGTTTAATACCCTGATGGTTAATTTTCACTAATTTATTTTGCAAAACGAAATGCTGTCCACAGTACCTTCTCCAAAGCAATGGATCATGGTTCACTTTATTTGCATTAGATTATTTTAATCGTATTTTTTGTACAAACTTTGGCTTATACACAAACTTTTCTACAAATCTTTGAATGCGTCTTAGGCTTCTATATAAAGTAATCCAATTATGATGAACTAATTTAATCAGTATTACATAAGTTATCGTCTATGTTTATGTTGGTGGAGCCAAGTTGACACACAAAATATATGTAGGTATATGAAGAGAAAGAACACAGATATTGTTTGTAAAATATGAAATTATCTATGAAGAAAATTATAATAATTTGCTTTGGCATACTTTGCCTTTTTACAAGTACTAAAATTATTCAAAGCTAAACACTTCTACAAGCAAAAAGTAAGTGGTACACTTTAACCTCTATCCAGTAATCTGTGAACTGTGTAATTTGAAAGGTAAGGTACTCAGTCACTCAATTTTACTCTGAATAAAAGAGGAGTGCAGTAATAGTGGGGGCATAACGTCACATTCCAAAAGCGTACTTTGCAAAATAGAAGTAAAAATAAACCAATAAATAACACGGAGGATTATATGTTGTTAATGGGATTAAACTTTTTTTAATCTCTTGGCATTAAAACACTTCAGTACCTAAAATCAAATCAAAGAAAAAAAATAAAAAGTTCATTATGATTGTCCTTTCTGGGGTTTATTATTGGATCTGTTAAGTTTTCCATTGCTATATCCACTTTCCAAAATGAATTTTCCACTTTTCTCAAATGTTACATCTGAAACTGCCTTCAAAAACAAATTTCGCACATCAGGTAATTTAAATGTTGTATTGTTTTGAGAAACATAACCTTTTAATTGTAACCAGATCAGTTCAATGGGATTTAACTCTGCATGGTAAGCAGGCAATCTGAGAATTTCAATTCCTTTTTCTCGGCAATCTCATGTATAATATATTTTTTGAATTTGTTTTTATATTGCTTTACTATTACGAGTAATTCTGCCTTCAAAAATTTAGGAGGACTGATAATATTTTTAGAATGAAGCCATTTTGAAATATATATTAATTGGTTACATACGATACGGCTATAAAGTCTGACTTATCTATCAAAAGAACAGGTTTATTACTGTAAAAACCGTGGAAACTTCATTTGGGGTGGTTTTTTCGCAATTTCTTCCTTCTAAAGCACCATTAACTGCAAAATAATATTCGTTCTCAATAATTTTTTTTCATTGTTCTCTGTTTCATCCATATTGCATGAAAAAATTATATTTATTAGACCTAAACAGCTTCACAACATACTATAAAGTTTCTAAAATGATATATAAAAATAAATGTAAAACTGTAAATGTTCTAAATCGGCAAATGTGCCCAATCAAAACCATAAAAATAACTTAAACTTCTGCTAGCGATTTATTATTGTATTAAAGTCATTTACATTTTGTTCAGGATTTATTGATTAATTTAAAGACATAATTATTTTATTGTAGACATGATTTTGTCAGATAAACACTGAAACGACCAAAACTTCGCGTAACTCAACTATTTTATGTGATAAATTATACCGTTTTTCGGTAAACGAAACTAATTAATTAACGATCTTCGTTTAAATAAATTGTTTATGCGAGGTTTCCTTAAGAACATAATCCAATATTAAAGACTAATCAACTCCTTAAAGCCGGATCGTTAAATACTGTTTTAATTAAATTGGACTCTAAATTAATCTAACACAATTTTCTATAGAGTAAAAATTGCAATTGTTTCTGCAACCTCAACGATTTTTTCCGATATATATCAAATATATCGTGGGTTGTACCGCATCTGGACTTAAAATAACTGCTCCCAGGACCCCAGAGGTATTGAATTATATCGATCTAGATGCGTGTTGAAAATCATACTATGGATAATCAACCGTCCAAAATCGCATTTTTTTTATTTTTGCTATAACTTTATCAGATTTAAATAAATTTATTTGATACTTGACAAAAATATAGCTCGTGGCTTGTAGAATAGGTACGTAATTTAAATTTTTAAAAATATTTATTACTTTTCGAGATATTCCGATTTTTCAAAAAAAAGGCGCTTGCGAAAATAAATAAAGATTATTAAAAATTCAAAAATCTTAGAATGTATCATTATCATTTCAATATATACAAACTACACTTACAATTTATATTTTTCTAGCGTAGAAATTTGTTACTTTTGTTAATAGTATAAGGTGACCCAATCATTTAAGTACTAACATGTCAAAGTCAAGTTTTTTAAATACATATTATCTTGTCATTCTTTTTTTTTAACTTTGCCATTTAGAACCTATTTTTGTATTTAAATACGAAATATACCTACACGAACAAATCGTTCCTTTTATTCGAAATCCTTTGAAATTTCGAACCTAACCAGTTTGCATGTTAGAAATATCAGCATAAACCTAAATTAAAAGAACATATAAAAAAATTGTAGATAATAATAGTGTCGAAAATAGCCACCCGAAAATACGGGTGGGAAAATTTTGAATAATATGCAGTCTCACTTTTGTTATGAATGATAATGCCCTAAACGAGGTAGAAATAATTATATGGCCTTTTTTGCGTTTAACCGGATGATTTGCATAGGAAAAGAATACATTTTTGAAAATTGTGGTTTCACTCCGAGAAACGGTGTGTTTAAAGAATTACAATCATTTATTTTAGAGTTCACTGAAACCAAACGTAGGATAGTATTAAATTTTTAAGCTTTTTGAATGAAGAAAGATATAATCTTTTTACTAGAATATTAGTTGCACATCACCAAACAACTTCCCATCTTCACAATATAATTACAAATTACTACATAATATTTAACAATAAAACTAATCATGTGAAATTGATTTTAAATGTCACAAATGCACACATATTCATTAATTTTAAATATATATATATATATATATATATATATATATATATATATATATATATATATTTCCTTAGTATTAATACTTAAAAGATCTTTCTAAATGTGCATCTCTGTGACTTGAATGTGCGATTGAATCACCTTCAAGCGTCTCTACTGTTATGATCTCGGACATCTGATATCAAGGATAGTATGGGTTCCCACAATGGAAGCGATAAAATTTTCCCTGACTTTTCCAGGTTTTCCTTGACCATGCACAAACTTTTTTCAGGAAATGAATCTACTTTTTATAGAGTAATACAAATAAGTAAATGAACAATCTAATTCCTTGCAAGAAATATCTAAAAAGAATTCGAATTTGTGAGTTACATATAACCAGTGTGCATATTTGTGTGATAAATTATACCAAGAAAAGGAAAAAAACCATTGATGTATTTTTTGTGCAGTCATTTGCTTTTCCATATAGACTGGTTGAATTCCCTGACTTCTGCTGAAAAATGCAAAATTCCCTGACTTTTCCGTTTCCTAGGTTTTCCAGGTCTGTGGGAACTTTGCCAAAATACTACCTTAAAGACCTCCTGAGTTGTCAAGTAATGTGTTAGATAGTTTTCCATTAACTTTGGTACTAAATTGTCAGTTTTCTAAATGTCACTAAAACATGTTAAAGAATACTGGAACATTTTTTTTGTTCTTCTGTAGAGCCCATGCCCCCTTCCTTGTTGTTGAATAGTTTACGTTTGAGTTTTTTTTGGACTGTGGTTGCAGAAAAATGTAACTGGAAAACGGCAATTTTTAATTTTGTCTATTATTTCATAAACTTAAATAAAATCTAACTTCCCAATATTCTTCATATGGACTGGACCACCTGCTGTATTATTATATTATTTTCAACACTACCGGATACACGAATACCTGTATTAATTTTAAATATTATTTAGGGAATATAATTTCAATTTTATAGATTTTCGAAAATGTTTCTGTTCTGATCCAATGTTGGGGTCTCCGATCTTATTCAATATTCACGATCGCAATGTTGGATTTTCAATAGAGATATATCAACAATTTCTTAAAAATGCTAAGAATTTATCGATATGTTTATAAATAAAAGTAAAAATTACCCAATCAACACCTACTTATATAAATCAATTGTTCAAAATATTCACCGTTTACATTTAAACAATAATCGAGTCTGGCCATTCAATAGCACCCCTACGACAATATCCTGGAATAACGGTATCCAAATATTTCCTTACTTCTAAACTGAAATGAGGGAAAGCTCCGTCTTGCTAAAAGTATAACTGACCTTCCTGCATTCGATCTAAGTTTTCTTCCAAGCACTGAATGTTAAGAGGATGTATTAATTCTTCCAAAAAATCTAGATATCTAGGTCCATTTAAACTTTCCTGGTAGAAAATTGAACCAATTATTTGGTTATTAAGATTTCCAGCCCATATATTAATTTTATCGAGGCAAAATTTTTCGAAAACGTTTGTACTAAGTAGTAAACGGAAGTGTCACAAGCAATATTATTTGACAGTTCATACAACGAAGCTGCTTGCATGGATATTGAATATCTGGTGGCACCTTATATACTATTAATTTTTCTCCCTAATTTCTTAATGGCATTCCGAAATTTCAAGTCCATATCTTTTAAAACACCAGATATAATTCCATTTAAAGATTTCGCGCGGATACCTGGTATCTATATATCTATCTATAAGATCTATTGTGCCCCCTACTACAGCCCAACCGTCTCAACGATTAGAGCAGTTCCTCCAGTCCTATTGCTTTTAAAAAGTTCAGGATCTTCCTCTTCTATTTGATATTCTCCAAGGTATCGTACTCTTGGATTTTGCAGGGTAATGCATTCTGAGAGAATGTGGATAGAGGTCTCCTCCTCTTCCTCGCAGAATCTGCATTCTTCTTTGTCTACTAATCCGAGTTTCTTTAGGTGGCCTCTCAGCCGGCAGTTCCCTGTTAGGATACCCGTTAGTATTCTGAGCTTATTTTTACTTTTACTGATGCAGTCGTTAGATCTCTTCTGGTTACAGTTTCCCAGTATTGTCTTGGCCTGCCTCATTCCTTGTAGTCCTATCCAGTATTGGAATCTTTGGTTATTTACTTCTTTTCCAAGTTCATCAAGTATTTTACTGGTGCTTATTCCGCAGAAGGGTTCAGGTCCCAGAAATGGTGTTTCGGCCCCTTTTTTGCGAGTACGTCTGCTATTTCATTAGATACCCTCCACTCCAGTGTGTCCTGGAACCCATAGAAGTGTTGTTCTTGCCTAGTTCGTTTAGATTCTCTAGGCACTCCCAAACCATCTTGGAGTTGATTACGTGGGAGTTCAAGGCATTAATGGCTGCTTGGCTGTCTGACATGATGATGATCTCTTGTCTGCGAAAATTTCTTTCTATGTTGAACTGGACACATTTTCCGATGGCGTATATTTCAGCTTGGAAAATGCTCGGAGATTTGCCTAAACTTTCGGAATATTTGGTTCCAGGCTCATATACTCTTATCACCGTTCCTTCTGTTGTTCTAGAACCATCTGTGTACCATTTAATGACACTTTTCTTGAGTTTTGGGATGGTATCTTTGTCCCATTCGCTTTTGTTACTTAGCTTTGTATTGAATTCTTTCACAAAGCTAAACTTCTTTGTCATCTCATCTTGGGGCATGTCCCAGGTTTGGTGGCCCTGGCATAGGGATGCCTATTACGGGCAACATTAAAGATAACTGAAGAACAACTGAATGAGGTTGTTGTGACTTTCTTCTAATGTGTCCTGTACCAGGGATTCCTAGTAAGGTACTAAATAAGGTCCGAATAATTAAATTAGGCTTGCCCAATGCGGGCCTCATAGAAGTTAATGTTTTATTTTTCTTATTGTAGGTGAATCAGAATCGGTCAAATAAAACTTTGCAACACCCAATACACATTCTGTGATATGCAACACCCAATACAAGGGAATCGTTGCTTTGTAAAGTGTCAAAACTCTTTTCTAGGCTCCATTTATAGATGGTAGCACGTTTAAGAATTATTGTAGGTGGTTTACATCAACCAAAAGATTGCCATTTTATCAATATAAGATATTGGGAAATATTTACTACACCGGCTATATCATAATAAATATTGTATAAGATCGTAGGTTTAAAAATGTAATTAATAATTTTTTAAAGTCACTTTATCGGCAATAATAAAAAACGCATTAGACTTTATTAAGTATGTATTACTTGTGTGGCGTAAATGTAAAATATGTGTTTATTAACTATAATAAATCTTTTATTTGTCAAACAGTGTCTAGCAATTGTTTGATAAATGACTTTTATGTGGCATGAATGAAATAATAAATTACATAAAGTCAGATTAGTAAAAATTTAAGTGGGTTAATGGTACTTGCTTATGTGATCTCGATATCTAGTTTTTTAAGGTTCAATGCAAATATAATTTAGTACAGGGTGAGTGAGAAATACTTTTCGTACGACATTTCCAAAGGACTAAATAAAATAAAACTTCCATACTTTACGAGTGGGAAACGTGTATTTCGAGCGAGTTGTACTTTTCCTACGTTTAGTATTTGTTATTTTTAAACCTAGACCTAGAGCAGAAAATAAAAAAAATCAATTTACATCAAAAGCTCGCTATAAACCTTATGTTATATTTAAATATCCAAACACAATAGAATCTACAGTTATTTCAAACTTCCTCCAAACAACTAAAAAGTCACAATTATACAAAATTTATGAGCTAAAAATAACCGTAACTGGAGACAACAAGTAGACACTTATCATTCCAATTTCTAAAACGTCACAACTCAAAATATTATTGAACATTATTGTAAAGAACGATAATAAGACTCATTCTGTAGATAATCTACTGGCCGGCCGAAAGTTTCTGACCACTGATTTAGTGAGGATGCCCGACTCTTAGGACAAAATCATAAATACTCACCAAAAACTTGTTCTACGCGGCCCAATCTAGTCATCCATGCTTCGAATTCGAGTTGGGAAGAGACAAAGTCAATTTCCCCTAGTTTTTAATTATTATACCTAATTTAAAAAAACTGATATGAAAATAAGTCATTTTTTCGATATGTCAAATATACCGTACACTGAAAAAAGCGTTTTGAGAAATTACAGTTAAAATCATGGGTTATTTGTGGCCCTAGATATTTACTGTAATTGTTACCTTTGTAGTTATAAAATTTCACAAGAAAATTGGAAAAATTCCCAAATTCACTGTGAAATCACAGTGAACGCTGTGGGATTGAGCAGATTCCAGAATACTTGTGAAATTAATATTATTTGTATTTCTATGTTGTGAGATTACTCAAAACTTGTGAAATGACAATGTAAAATCACAGTTCAACTATGTCTTATTCACAGTAGATTCACAAATGAACTAATAAATAGGCGATAAAACGGTTACTGACCCGGTGATGCACGAATTAATCAAGCGACAGACGATTTCATTGTTCAGAAAATCATGCAATCTTAGATATTCACAATGCAACTGTGCAGAATTCACAACACAACTGTGAAGAATTCACAATCTTTCTGTATCAGTACAATTGCATTGTATTTCTATATTAGATATAGGCTCTAAAATAAAAAGAGTTTAACCTCTTATTATGATATTGGGATTAAGAGCTTGATTAAAAAAAATGTTTTTGTTTGTTAATTAACAAATGCATTCTTATTTTTTTTTTTTTCTTAAAAATTATTATTTTTCTCAATGATTAGGTTTGCAGAAAAAAAATTCCATACGTAAACATGTATCTAATATTAAGATTCTTATCAGTGTAATATTACAGTGTGATATTCTTATCAGGATGCAAATTCACAATCCATTGGTAAATTAACAATAAATTTAATTTTACTCCTCAGGTCTTGTAATTTCACAGGGGGTGGGTAGTGGTTGTATTTTCAAAATGTGAATAAACAAAGTCGACTGTAAAAACACATAAAAATGTTGAACTTGCAATACGGTTTGAGAAAACAATAAGTATCTGCGATTTCTTATTGCAATTTTACATTTTGTGTAGCATTTTACAAAAAAAATATGTTTTATTACTGGCATATCTTGTGAATTCTACAGGTTATATGAAATTTCACAATATATCTGAGAAAACACATTTTTTTTCACAACGTACTTGTAAAAATCATTTGTTGTTGTTGTCAATTTTTTTTACAGCTATTGGACTGTAAATTTTCCGTCAATATCTACGCAAATTCACAATGTGATCCAAATATTTTTTTCAGTGTATAGTTTTCTAAAACTTAATTTATTGAAATTTCTTCACTGCTTTTTCTCTAATCCACAAACCCAGTTAGGTCGATAATTTTATTGATTTTGATATTTTTAACTGGCATAGTTTCTTAAAAAATGAAAAAAATCACCAAAATTGGAGGAACTTCGTCATAATAACAAAGCGCACAATTTATTTTTCTTTAATGGATGCAATCGAAGAGACCAGACCAGTTGACTGATGTCTGTTGTTGAATGCAAAGACAACATTTTACATGCAATTCGGCCGACATATCTGACATTATTATAGTCCCTAACTCCGAATAAGTATAATTCACAAAACAATATGAGTTTTCACAGCGGTCGCTTAAATCTTTGCAATTAGATTCACGTGTTTATTATATACGGGGTGTTTCGCAAGTGACCGCTACAAGGTCCGATCATCGTAATTTAAATCGAATATTAGTTTGCAATATTTGAAATTTGTATACCGGGTAAAAAAAAATTTAGTGGACATTTTCAAATAAAAAAGTAGGAAATTTTGAAGGCATCAGGAGCGATCTCAAAAGTAGTTCAACTTAGTCTTATTAAATTATAATATTATCATAGACTAAATTTTTTACTTTTTTTACTTAAAGCCGTTTTGAAGTATTTAGTACAGAATCTGCTGAAGAAGTTACTTATAGACCTTCTAGAAACCAATCAAAAAAAGCATCTAGAAAAGGTCGAATGTTACCTAGATATCAATATCCCCTCGTATTGGTGAGTTCCATTCGATAGTGACGTTAACCATACGGGTTGACAATAAATTCAACCAGAAGACCTTCAAATGCATAAAGCTATTAATACAAAAATGTTCCCATATTTTCAAACTTTAATGAAATAAATCTTAAACGCTACCTAACACATTAAAATATCAATGCAAATTAATGTAAAAAATATATTTTTGATTTATATGGGTAACATTATACCGTACCGCTAAAATAATTATTTTTAACATAAATATTCACCTCAAAAAAATCCCACAAATTTTTTTGGCATCCGGTGACAGCAGTCGTAAAATATCTGCAAATATTACAATCATTCAGAATTTCCAGAAACATCGTTTGTTGGGGTGTTAATATTTAGTTACCACTAAAACTTTTCCTTGAACAAATCGGAAAAGTTTATGGTGTTTAACAGTCCCTTCAATTTTAGTTTCAGCCGATTCTATAAGGAGAAATGTCCCTGGATTCTTAATTAATTAACGTTTCATGGTTGAGAATACAAATACTACGAATGATTTTCAATTGAAATTGAACGCCTACTTTCATTCAATTCATTACTAGAAAAACTTTTACAGTCGAAAAATATGTGATCTAGATCTGCGACCTAGTTATCATGGAAAATAATCATTTCTTAAAATTCTCTTTTTGTTTCGTTAATTTCTAGATCTAAAATCATCGCTCAATCAAAATTCGTATGACAACTGATTTGAATAACATGTTCAAAACTACGGTGTAATACAATACGTTGTTTTAGTATACGTGAAGTTTGTACAAGACATGTTGTGTCCAGTGCCGTAGCCAAGGGAGGGGCCCTGGGGACCCCCCCCCCCCGAAACTTTTATAAGTTTATAAGAAAATGTGGTAACTATATAAATCATAATTATTTGACGTTTTTGAGCCAGCGATTAAGTTATATTCAGATGATTTACAAACAATATACTCGGTTATTCTACGCAGTGATTGGGATATTTGGACAGTGAAATGCCAAAAAGTAGATTACTGTCTTCCTCAAAGTGCAGTCGATCCTTTAAATGTAGCAGATCCTTGTGTGTTTCCGAACATTTTTACGCTATTCGAAATTTTAGCCGTTTTACCCGTTACCACTGCCTCTGCAGAACGAACTGAACGAAGTTTCTCAACGATGAAAAGACTGAAATTATATTTTCGGAATAATACATCTACCAATTAATTAAAAGGCCTTGCTTTGATGTCAGACAAACTCGCAGAATTGCCTTTGAATAATGCTCATTCAAAGTTCAATCTTATATTAATAATTAGTTGCCTTTTAATCCTATCTTAATAATTAACAAATTGTTGTTAAATAAAATAATGTATTTAAATAGCCTACATTGTATAAAGGGTGACCCAGAGTTAAACGTTCAGGATCGGGTTTTCAGGAAAGAAATAAGATTTTAATTTTTTTTCTCAAAAACTAAGCGAGATACGAATAAAATTGAAGAAGCAAAGAATTTGTGTGTTCAACTGTTTACCAAGAAAGGTAACGAACATACAAAAAAACAGTGGCGTACAATGATTTGTCCCAATATCAATTAAATTACCTTGTGGAACGTCTCTGGAATTAATAATTTAATTCTAATAATATTTAAATTATTGCCGCAAATAAGCGTGCCAAGTTTTATCAAAATCAACCAAATTGTTTTTTTGAGCAATTCATAAAAAACTCTTTTGTTCTAAAATCAAAACAAGTTAGGACCCAGGATTATGGGAATAAAAAATCTTATTTTTTCCTGAAAAAACCGATCCTGAACGTTTGACGGTTTAACCCTGGGTCACCCTGTATATTTACCCCATCCCTGCTGAAAAAAGTATTTATAGTAAGTATTATCTACGAGAAAGTTTTATCAAAATCAACCAAATTGTTTTTTGAGCAATTCATAAAAAACTCTTTTGTTCTAAAATCAAAACAAGTTAGGACCCAGGATTATGGGAATAAAAAATCTTATTTTTTCCTGAAAAAACCGATCCTGAACGTTTGACGGTTTAACCCTGGGTCACCCTGTATATTTACCCCATCCCTGCTGAAAAAAGTATTTATAGTAAGTATTATCTACGAGAAATAATGGGCCCCCTCCGAAAAAAATTCCTGGCTACGCCACTGGTTTTTATCTAGTATCTAGTATCTTCTTTATGTCTATTTTTAAATGTTTTTATTTTATATTTTCATTTTTGAAAATGTTATTCATTCCATTACCTACTTCTAAATCAACATTTTTAAGTATATCATGAAAATTCAGAATTACCACCGATTTGAATATAAGTAAGGTGATAATTTTTGAAAAAGTTGGGACAGGAACGCAAGCGAGTGCCACAATTCAAACGACTGAGAAATTGCATTTCTGCACGTGTTTCATACCACACTTTTTCTACAACCACTAAAAATAAAACTATAATTAGGTTTACTTTTGTATTCCACAAAGTGTTTGTATGTAATGTCATTATTTTCTATTGAAGTTTTAGATAGTAAATTCTAGGACAACTTTACGAAGCAAAAATTCGCAATGAATTAACATGTTCTGTGATTTCTGATAAAGTATTTTCAATTTGAGAACCATCGCTATCCCGTTTAATTTAATTTTATTTTAAAACAGCAAAGCTCGAAATTATTTGACTATATAAATAAGCGCAAGTTGCTTACCTAGCGACATATAATATGGCCAGGTTATGAAGGCATCCATGGTGTCTATTATCATGTAGATTATCAAGTTTTTAAACGTAAAACTATGCAGAAGAGTATTTTTTTGCACTGTGGTTGTAGAAAAATGTAATTGGAAAACGGCAATTTTTAATTTTGTCTATTATTTCTTAAACTTAAATAAAATCTAACTGTCTAATATTCATATGGACTGAACCACCTGCTGTATTTTATAATTTAAAAACATTATTTTCAACACTACCATATACACGAAATTTATAGCTTTTCTAAAAGGTTTCTGTTCTAATCCTCTATTGGGGTCTCCTATCTTATTCAGTATTCGCGATCGCATTTGGATTTTCTACATAGATATATCAACATTTTCTTAAAAATGCTAAGAATTTATCGATATGCCCTCGTATTTCATCTTTGAACGATCAGGTTGTTTATAAATCAAGAATGAAATAAACGGTGGTGATGTAGGTATTAGTCAAAAGAGTATTTAAAAGATAAAAATCTCTAGAGAATATATTTTGTCTTTTTGTTTTGCAAAGGTATTTATTTCAAACAGATGTAAATATACATATTAAGACTCTGCGGGGTTCCCAAAAATTGCAAGGAATATACCAAAATATTCTATAACTATAAATTTCATTAAAATTATAATTAATTGTGAATATTTATAGGAAAGACAGAATGGCTATAAAATATTTGAAATTTCTATAATGACCTTATTTCTGGAGATACTCCACCCCCTAAAAACTACGAAAAAAATTAGGAAGTGATTGGATAAGTCAAAAACGCCCAAAATTAATGGTAAAACAGCAAAATATAAATATTTGCTTATCTTCGCTGGTCATCAACAATATATAGTTTGTACGAAAAGAAATTATCGTTTTTAATTATACAGGGCGGTGCAATAATTAAGTGTGTCAAAGTGCGATATACACTGATAAAAAAGATTGTGTAAAATCACATAATATATTACGTTGGTCATTTGTAACCAACGTAAAATCATGTTAAAATACAGATATTTATGTACAAATCCTATGCCCTTATGAATTCTGTAAAAATACTATGGAAACTCACTAGATTTATTGTGTAATTTTACGAAATTATTACTGTGATTTACAATAAACTGATAATTTCTGAAATGCGAAGAAACAGGTGGCTGAAATATACAGAAGAAATATTGATTATCGAATTTCAAAAACAATGAAAATAGGGAAGGTCAAAATATATCTTAAGCCCTCTGTAAAGATCCTTTTGCAAAACTATTTGAAATCAAATTAGGTATAACAAAACTTTACAAAATCATTTGCCTGAAACAAATTATTCTTATTACATGAAAAATACCAATACACTAATGTTAATATATGATTCACATAGCCACTAATTTCTTAATAACATTGAAAACCTTCTTTTTAACAGCTGACACTTTTCTTAAATCTTAAGGAACATTCTCTGTATGAATTCCATAGTTTTTGGGTTGTGGATAAATCCTTGAGGTATTTTATATTCAAAATCAAGACATTCTCGTATACATTATCATTTATATTTGTCTTTTCCAGATATACAAAATAAAGAGTTGGTTTCTAACCTAGAAAATATTGACAGCATTAGTGATTCAACATCTGTTATGGACACTAGAAGAATTACAATTTCATACAATTGAATACTCACCTACTTGGAAAAAATAAACTACATAAAAAGTAGGTACTTAACTTCAATTTCTGGTCGACTCACACCACAAAACTGCTTGGAATACATATAAATATTACTTAAGTTAGGGAGAAAAACAATATTACTGCGTTCCAGTCTCGCGTAACCCTCAAGTAATTTGCCTAACTCTGAGACACCGAGTTAAAAAATAGAAATCCAATAGTGCAGTGTCCAGGTGGAGGGGTATTCACATAATTAAACCTGTGTAATTTTATTCACAGAATGAATTCTGTAAACCAGTAATTTTCACAATGTATTTTCACATTGGCGATATTGTTCACATACATTATTCTGTGAATAATTTTACAATGTATTCTTGCGGGCATATATAATGTAAAATGTAGGTCACAAAGTATATTTTGTGAAAATTACCATACTTATCAAGTTTTTTCACAGCCATTTTTTAGTGTATCCGTTATGGTGTAAGATATCAAACAAATGTTACGAAAATTGTTAGCAGCCTTAAACTTCACATTTTTTAATTATTTTCGTATGTAGATGATTTTACCAGGGTGAACCAAACATAGATTTTCTTAAAGGAAACGCCCTAAAGTTTTGTTTTAAATAAGCGAATACATCCATTGTTGACATAAGAGTAGTAGGCTTTGAGAACATCAACAAACATGTTTATTTGGAAACGCGATACTTGACGAACATGGCGACAGCCGTTATGTAAAGCAATTATAAAAGTCATTGGCATTATTAGATTACATTACAACTGATGCAATTTGCATGTATAATTGCGGACCAAACGTTCTCTGTATCATATTCGTATCACTTCCACTTCAACGACATGCCGGAACTGTTATCATTATCACCGGTGTCGATTTCTGTGTTGAAGTTTCCTCTAGCTAAATTCTCATCGACAAATATGTATTATGAACGGATATGTGTAATGTAAAACAATAACAAAATATTTAACCTTGTTTTTAAAACTAAAAGAATATATATTACCTAATAATAATAAAGTGACAATATTGTTTTTAAAACAAGTTGGGACAAATTCAGCTTATAGTACAACAAAGTGTGCCGAATTAACTTTCAAGGATCAAAGTAGACTCTTCATTTGTATAACGCGGGAAGAATTCCTGCAAGGTGAAGTTCGCAGCAGCAAGGATGACAAACATATCGCCCTTCCAAAAAATTTTATAAAACTTGATTTTTTTAGACAAGGATGAAGTTCCTAATGTTAACATCCTATTGCTAAGATTTAAAGAGAGAGAAGATGTCCTCAATCTACCAGCCACCCTGAGAACTTCATCCTTGTCTAAAAAAATTAGGTTTGATATTTTTTTATAACGCACTGTATCACGGTTATATAGAGCTTAAGAGCTATCATATGGGGGTTTTTTAGAATCACTTAGGTGACCCCAACACCCTGTATACTAACTTCATTTTCATTTTACAAAGTTGCAAATACTAAGTTACTATACCTACTACTGTCAATCTCTTATCCAGTCGTTAGTAAAAGCAACTGAAACAGTATATGAAATAGTAAAATTTGTATTTTACGTTGACTGATATATAATCGAATTAACAATAACCACAATCATTACATTAAAATCACAAGATCAACCTTTCTATTTCTTGTGCGGAGTATCGACGTGTATCAAGAAGGCGCTGTAACCCCGTTTGATCGTTATCTACCAAACAGTTCCATTGTCGAATAGTCATTTGTTTTCGCCGCACGCTTGATTACGACATTCTGAGAATAATTCTCCTTAAATGAAACAAAGCAATAATGGGGGGTTTACACTAGGCGACAACAATACAGGGCGATTATCGGTCAGTTTTAATTCGTGAAATCGTTAAAAAAGAGTACATTGTAGAGGTAATTATCATTATTCAATCACCCGACGGCCGTGACATTTAAATCTAAATATAACATCATTTATCTCTAATGTTATTCCGAAATACTGTGAGTTAAATTTTTTGGAAGATGGAAAGCGGTTTCGTAAAAGGTAAAAGGTAAAATTACACTGCAAAGAGCAATCCAGAATTTCACATTCGACAATAACAAATAAGTAATCAACACTTCCTATGACAGACTTACGTCGAACTGGTAACTGGTGTAAGCACGTGCTAAGAGAATTTAACCCAGATATGACAACATCGACGAAATTAATCCCCCAAGAATTATTTTTTTATCAGTGGATAAGCAGTACGTTCACTCTGTTTGATATTTATCCATTGTAAATACCCCTTAACAAATCAAATCCAACAACACAATGGATAACGAATAATGCAAAAAATTGGCAAAATTAAGATAAAGTTAATGTTGCTAGGTCATCGGTATGGCTATTGTTTTGTTTTCTATAAAATTCTTTTAATAATATTTTAATAACACTTAGAGGCAAGAAAATGAGGTTAAATTATTTATGAATGTAGATAATAATGGGGGTCATTTATAACTAGAAAAACAATAGAAGATTTTTACAGTTAAATGATTGGTATAGAATCACATTTCACCTGATGCTGAGTGAGTCAGTTTCATGTTGTTGGTTTTAGAACAAAAAAATTCAGAGCTCTAAATATAAAGAACTAGCTGAGACCAAATCTTCCCCGGTCAGGAATAAAAACTATTTTTTTCTTAAAATAATTCTGTAGGCCGTCAAATTGCAAAAAAAAATAAAAAATACTATTGGAAATTGTTCTTGGGGGTGCCTAATATGAGACCAGTGTGGTTTTGTTTTTGTTTGTTTGTTAATTTTAACGTCTCTTTTCTGACCTAATGGCCTAAACTGGACGAGACCTACAGCTTATCGTGGGCTCCGAACCACGGACCTCAATCACCTTAAACCCAGGACTATGCCTTTGTCATGCAGGTGATCTACCGGCTAACAAGTGTGTAATTGTGTCACCAACCCCTATCAGTTTCACGAGATATCCGATCTCATCTGGCCTGTCCGGCGTGACTGAAACTGCGTATGACACAAATACCTTTTTGCACTTGCCAAAGTCTTATCTGACTTTAATTCCACTTGAATGCGGCAGGATTCGAACCTACTCTCCGAACACTGACCAAGCTGAATTGGCAGACGCCTTACCAACTAGGCCACCGTGTCCGATGACCAGTGTGGGTGTTACAGAAAAAAAATGTTGGGCCATTTTTGAGGGGAAAAGTGAGTTTTTCAGGATATAAGTGGACCTAGAATCTACAAAAAAAAATCAGAAAAATTACAATTTGGTTTACGCAGAATGAATTTTGTATAAGAAACGATTAGCAATATCAAAATTACCGAAAAAAAAACGTTTGGGCCATTTTTGAGGGGAAAAGTGAGTTTTTTGGATATAAATGGACCTAGACTCTACAAAAAAAATTCAAAAAAGTTAAAATTTGGTTTACGCAGATATAAGAAATATCCTGTCATTGCCGGACTTTGGGGGGAGGGCAATTGCCCCTACTGCCCTCCCTCTTGGAGCCGCCGTTGTACGAGTGGACTAAGTAAGAAGAAACCACGCTGTGAGAATGGTAATTTTATCTAACCTTTCGGCCTACCTTTGATACGTCCCTGGTAATAAGTACGAAAAAGAGCAACGGAATGAAGTATGGGTTAAACACATAATTCGACAAGAAGATCCGGTGCAATGGTGATACCAACAGTAAAAAAACAGTTACTAAACAACAACTCGATGATCGAGGGCGTGGCTTTGCCCATCTTTATTAACAAATGGACTACGGGTGACAATTGCGAATCGCTCATGATGTTCATTTGTTTCGTTCACTTGTTTTTGACCAGTTTTTGCGACGGTCGCCGCCATATTTTTCGGTAATTTAAATTAAATGCTTTCGATATTTGGCTACTATTATGGACCTCTTTCGGCCGCTATCATTTCTCGAAATCATATTTTATTTATGTTTTTGTAATTATGAGTCCAATTGGTGCTACGGAGAATTTAATTGGTTGGCTGGGAGATCAAAAATGTCGACCTGAAAGTCGCATTGTTGCATTTCATTTCGAGGTAAATTACCGAGAAATAATTCTATGAATGGAAGTGGTTTTTATTTGTTTAAATTCTTTTCATTTTGAGAGTATCGGATTTGACAAATAATTAACTCAGGAATTCATTGTATTATCAATATGAAAATTTTCAATTTTAACCCTTAAAGAATATTAAGTTATACAAGATTTTTTAACGATAAGCTGCAGTTAGGGAGACCATACAGTTGTACAAAAATACATTCTATAATCCGTTGTTGAAAAAGGGCCAATATAATCCTATAGGTCAGCTGGTCAAATGTCGGAACAGGTAAAAAAATAATACAAATCAACTAAATAAAAATTATATATATTCCAATGAACTAGGTAAATATTTGAGTAAACCAGTAAGGAATTTTAATTTATTAGATTCGACATCCTAAGACCGGTTTCTTTCGACTTCATCAGTTAGGCTTTTCGAATCCAATAAATAAAATTCCAAACTCGTACAAGTCAATAGCTATATCCGCTATAGGATAACATTTTTAGATGTGCTACCATCTATGGTAAGAAGAGAGTATTGGATTCGAAAAGCCTAACTGATGAAGTCGAAAGACAGAAACCAGTCTTAGGATGTCGAATCTAATAAATTAAAATTCCTTACTGGTTTACTCACTTTGTATTAATCTCTGAAAGGGATAAAAAAGAAGAGAGTGACATCTTGACTAGATTCAGTCAAAATTTAATGTCAATACTCTCTTCTTACCATAGATGGTAGCACATCTAAAAATGTTATCTTATAGCGGATATAGCTATTGACTTGTACGAGTTTGGAATTTTATTTATTGGATTCGAAAAGCCTAACTGATGAAGTCGAAAGACAGAAACCGGTCTTAGGATGTCGAATCTAATAAATTAAAATTCCTTACTGGTTTACTCACTTTGTATTAATCTCTGAAAGGGATAAAAAAGAAGAGAGTGACATCTTGACTAGATTCAGTCAAAATTTAATGTCAATACTCTCTTCTTGCCATAGATGGTAGCACATCTAAAAATACGTAAATATTTATTTGACAAACATTTAATAAAATTAAAACGAGACAAACAATTAGTCTTAAATTTTATAATTACATCATCAATAAAATCTTGCCTTTTTTTCGTATACCCTTTCTGAGTTTATTAATTTTAGATGTACCAACTGTCTTAATTTTTGTATATGTCTGAATTTGCATATTGTTAAATTGTGAGTGGAATGACTCACATGCATTCGTTACTCTACACTTGCTGTTTGGTTTGGAAAATTTAAATTTGTATAACCACTAACTTACAACCTTTTTCCCTATACATTGAATATACTGGGAACGATTCCATCTTAATCAAAGCAAGAAATGATTCTTTAAAACAAGTACATTAAAATGTCATTGAAGGTTGGGGTAGTTAATCTCTTGATTTCATATTCTTTGCCCAACTGAATGGTAAAATTAGGAACTACCTAATATTTTTGCCCAACTGACATATTGCGGGAGTGTAATTTGAAATCATACTTTTTCAAACTGCTAAAAATTCCTGGAAATTACAAAGGATTAAGTACAAATCGTTTGTTACAATAAATTATATAAGAAACCAAATGCTCTTTGTACTATAACAACTTAAATAAAAAAAACCCCCTAATGGACGTTATAATAAAAAGCTATTAACAACTGACAATAAATAAGAAAATCTCTCTAAACGTGAAACCTAGTCAAGTAACTTAATCTGTCAGTATGTTACATTATGAACTTATGAAATTTAATCTTAAAAAGGGGCACACCCCTTTGCTTGACCCACTTCGTAACGCCCCTGTAGCAATTTGCAATTATCTCAACCTCTATGACTCATACTAACGGCATTATTATTTATTACCTATGTATATAGATGCATTTTTGATTTAATAAATATACAATTCCATTTATTTACATTGTGAGAATATCACGATATTCCGCATCGCATCGGTATGATTTCGTTGTTAGCGAGATTTTTAATATTCCTTAATTATATTCCCGCAACATTCTCTTTTTATTCATTTATTAAATACATTATTATACAGACTGGCTCATTTAGGAAGCAGCATACTATTTTTTTCAAGCGTAAACTTGAACTGTCAAAAAATAAAACAATTTTTTTATCTTCTTAATTTTCTTTATTAACGCAATTAATGAAATTAAATATACAATTTGTTGCTCTTCTTCTGGTTGCGACATTTTTCAATCCGAACTTTTTCAATTCAATTCAACAAACTTGCTAATAAGGTTAAGTTAGGTTAAACTGAAACAAAGAAGTCATAAGGCGACTCGATGGGTAAGTCAATGTGTTTATACTGGAATACGATATACGATATAATATGAAATTCGAATCGTTAAAATGAAAACTTTTTCAATAAAATAAGTGATTTTAATATCCATTAAAACAAGCATATAACTCAAAAACTGAAAAATAATCCCATAAAATAAATAAATGTAAAAAACGGAATGTAGAATGACTTGTTTAATAATATTAACTAGAAATAAAATTATACAACTAAATATGACTATAATGTAACTCAACACCCTGTTGAGTTACATTATTGCACAACAGATTTCTTCTGGTGGTAGCTAAAAAATTAACAAAAGTTTAAAAATCTTGTTTCAAATGGGATATACTTATATAGGAACAAAAAACTTAATTATGTGTATGTATTAAATATTTACTGCTCTTTTTGAATAATAAATCCATTCATAAATAAAAAATAATCAAGTCAAGTTCAACACTTGACTTTTCCAGTTTTCTGATATATTTTAAATAAGTTTCATCCTAGTTTGTTCGTAAACAACAAAATTAGCTCACAAAAGTTAGAGCTGGATTTTCTGACTCAACTTCATATTTACTGGGCTGATTTTGGGATAGTCTTTCCTTAATTTTTTAGACCACTGACTAGATCTCTTTCCTCTGCCCTCTTCATCAGATGTGGCACATGAGAGGTTTGATTTAACTTCTAGTTTTTTCAATTCAGATACTGTTTTCTGATAATCATCTAAAAAATATTGTAAATTAAATATTGGTAACTGTATACATTTCCATGTAAAAAGTAAAGCAAGAACTAAACTTACTTGTTTTGTATTTTACAGATATCAGAATCTCCTAAGGATATGTCCTTTTTATTTATAATGGCCTTAATATATTATTTAGTAGAGATTGACTTTCTACATGCACAATCGCGAATTTAATTTCGGTAACATAATCTTACTTCCTCTTCTTATTATTCCTCATGATTTCGTTCGTAGGCAGTGTTACCGATTAGGAGAATTTTACAAGAAATGCGGGTAAAATCGGGGAATTTGACTTTGGCTCTTAAGCATCGTAAGTCAAGAACAAGAAAGATGAATAACCTGTAATTCGTAAGACATATACTTTTGTGATTGTTATGTCATCTGTCAGCCAAGATATTAACAAAATATCATCTAGTGGTGTGCGGGTATTTTCCCTTGTTCGTAGTGGTATTTTGGCAACACTGTTCGTAGGATTGTAAAATAGTGTGGGCAACTCCCGGTTTGCCCGTAATGGGCAACCGTTAATTTGTGTATGTTGGCCCATCATGAATGTGTAACTTGTGGGCCAGCAACAGTTTTGTGTCAAAAGTCAGTTTCCCCTCACTTACACCACAAGGCCAGCAGTTTCCCGGCACTTGATTGTTTGTTGGGTAGATAGTTGAATTTTGACTCTTTATTTTTATACATATTTTTGTTGGTTGTATTGTTTGCGTTTTTCTTTCAACATTCAGGGAAAATCACTTTTTTGAATTTGAGATTTTCGGGGAATCGAAAAATAAACACTGAAAATATTGTGAGGTATATTTAAAAAAGCTGTAAAATGAGGAAGACAAACGAAAAAACCTACATGTATAATATATATAATATTCAGATTTTGATACGCTTGAAAAAAACGATTTTTTGTTAAATAAAAGGTAAGAAAAAAGATGGTTGTGTTTGTGCTAAATATATCATTTGAATAATTTTCACTATTTGTATTGTTATGTAATAACAAATTATCACAATCACAAATAGACCTCCATCTCCACCTCCGCACCATACTTCAATTATATACCATATCTGATGAAACATCGTCTGTACATATTGATATTATCACCGACATCAGTTTTGAGTTACAAGATCTCGCAGCCATTATTCTATTTTCTCAAGACAAATCTGAGATACTGTATAAGGCCAAACTAGATTAATTTCTTTTTATTCATAGGCGCAACGCCCTTTTGACATTTGCCGCCATTAGTAACGCCTTGCGTCGGTGTGATCTATCTCTTAATAAATCGCCAGGGTATTTTGCAATGTCTGCTTTTGTAACGAAAAAAGTTAAACATGTTGTGTACATTTATTTCATCTGTGAGTGGAGTAATCGGGAGATTCATTCACATACAAGAGGATGTCTGCTGTTTGACACATACCGGGTGGTCTCCGAAGCTTCATAATTCGTAAATATATTTCCCAAATTGCAAAATGGTATCGCGTTTTTACATTTGAGTCCGCAGGAATTTTGAACCAGCAGAATATTTGAGTCACCAGTAATTTTGAAACAACGGGAGATTCAAGCTACAGGCAACTTTTTCAAGCGTGTCTACCGACCAATCAGGACCTTCGTCGTATATTGGTGGAAAGATGGCTTGAAGATTTGGCGCGTGATCAGTCGATAAAACTATGAAGTATACTGAAGGGTATGATACATTTCTCTATTTGAACTATTTTTACATTTTAAACATTAGACTGAAAAAGTAAATTAGTCAATTGCGGCACAAACATATATTTTACAAGTTTTAAGTATTTTTAATTTCCCGTTTTTGGTTTGAAAGATCTTTGTAGTTTGAAATATGACCGACGTTATGTTCCCTAAAAAGTTTTTTAAGCTTTGAACAATTATTTAAAAAATGACATGTCGCTTTTATTAAAGAGTTTAATGGAATGAATTGTATTCATCCATATTTTTGTTTAATTACACTTCTTTCAAACCCATTCATTTCCAACAAAATAATTAAAATAATTCACATACCATTTTCAACTTATATTAATTTGTACCTTACCAGAATATTTTCCAAGGATCCCAAAAAAATACGGAGGACTATTTAAACCTAAGAAATAATTCTTTGAAATTTTTTGCTTCGTTCTCGTTTGAAATATTCGCTGATGCTCTCTTTGACAGAGGTATGCATAGCCTTCTGAATCCAACGTGCTTGTTTTGATTAATACGGCCCAGAATTCATTTGTTTCAAGTTATCATAATTAATTAATGAGTTTTTAACCTGTCCAGCGTCCATTGTGCACTCCGAGACCAATGTATAAAGTAAGTGGAATTTTTTTTATTTTGGTGTTTACTTCATTTTTAAGTCAAATATAAGAAGCTCAGAACAGGTTAGGGTAGGGATTAGAGTAAAAATTATCTTTGCAAATTTTTGTATTTTGGGATTATTTGATTAAAATAAATTTTAATAAAATTGTATCATATCCTATATATTATATCATGACATTTTCGTATAACCTGTTAGTTTTCAGAAAGGCAATAACTAAAATTAAAAAAGATTACTACGTATCCCCAAAACATTGAAAAATACTGTCAGCTATGTACGGCCACCTGTGATGGCAATAGAAAAGAAATTTAAAAGGGAAATCAGGAAACGAATCGTCTAGAACCCCTAGGAAAATTCCAAAACTGCACTTTAAACAATACAAACATGCGAAATACGCATAAATTTTTTGCACTATCACTTGGTAGCATTTGTCGGCGATTCTTATGCAATAGTACCTCTAATTACCCCGCCGACCATCAGTACTAAACATCCTGCTTTACTGGTCTTGTTACACTAGCGGTGTAACTAATAGCCGGGCAGAATGGCCTATAGACGTAGCGTAAACGCAGTGCATCCTTAAAGCATCTTTTAGAATGCGATTCTAATTAAAACAACTAATTTGATTAATGAATGTGTGCTATTAGTCACGCAGAGCCGGTTTAGCCCAAAATGTGAACACTTGAAGTGAAACACATAGGTAGAATTATTGGGGACAGTAGCGGATCAAGCACTTGTGCGTATGGGAGCTCTCTCTTAATTTTTTTCGAGAAAACCAGCTGCAGCAATAAAGGAAATTTTGGTGACCCGCAAAATAGGCTAATACTTTTTATTCGAACTAGAGATGAAGGAAATAAATTGAAAATATGGATAGTAGCAGTGAAGATACATGTGAAACATTCACTTCAACTCATAGATATAGAATAAATAAGATAGAGTTTGTTTACATTTCGGCGCTCGCCAACAACAAGCAACAGGCTAATCCCAGTGTTATTAAATTTATATTTCTAGTTTCAATGTTGTCAAAATTATTTTAATTTTTTCCGTCATTACCAAAATCCTAAATCTATGTAAAAATTATCTTGGTAAATGAGATATTTTGTTTCGCTAAAATAATTGTACATCCACGTTAATACAAATCATATTGACAGATAAATATTGACAAAGATACTTTACCACGATTTAAATTTAAACCATTTCTAAGGAAATTTGTTAGAAGCGGCAACTAAACGCTATCAAGCGTTCGATTTTTATCAATGAGAAACGAGATAATTACAATGTTAGTACTAGATTTGTGGCCGCCATATTCTCCTAACTCTGTATATTTATTATTATTGTGTTTTATAGGTTAGAGGTATTAGCCAGATTAAAATTTTCTTTTTCACATTGATTTATTGATTTAAGTTGATTAATTAGACAAATATGGTTCAACAGTGCGTTGTGTGCAGCAAACTGGATTATTTAAATCCCGATTTTATCATTTCATCGGTAAGTTATATATAAGATTATAAACAAAGCTTCAGGGGCGTAGAATTAGTATTTTATCGACTGTATATTCTCTTTAATAATGCCTAAAGGATTGTTTTTACTTATTGCAACGACTTATAATTATGTAGGTTTCATATATTTAAATCACAACCCATTTCTCTCTGTAACGGTACGCCCATGCATCGCAGCGTAAATTGGACGCCATGTTCTAATATATATATATATATATATATATATCTCACTTCATCCTTGGGCACGGAATATTTGAAACTTATGAATGACTTGTTGGGGATGTGCTTCAACTCCTCCAAATATCACAGAAATGGTTCAAACAGCCTTTATAAATTTACTTCATCCGAAGTCAAAGAAAAAATACAAAAATGAGGACAACCCGGCGAAGATATAACTATAACACGGCACAGTGGTAGTGGGTGGAAGTCCACAAAATAACATAGAAATAGCAAATAAAATTAACACTGCTGTCAATAATACAAATTTACAACCATCTACTTTGAAAAGTGAAAATAATTTTGTTTTAACTAAACTAATATTATTATTGTAGGTACTATTTTCTTCAAAATACAAATCTTCTTCAAATAGAAATTCTTGGATTTGTGATTTGCGCCAAGCAGAATTAGGAATTTTTAAATTAAGAAAGTATCAATACAATTTTATTTAGGTAAATTCGCCTCTGCTTTCTTCTAATCAGTACATTTATTCATGAGTTTCTCGGGCTGCCTGCAATTTTATGATTCACTCATTTTACGCGGTCTAACCGAAGTCCGTGTCTACTTACAATGTACTATTATTGACAGGGGACTATTCCCATAAATTTTATTTAACTTTCCGTCTTGATTCATACTGATACAACCTTCACACCTTATATCCTAATCCACACCTGATTCTATCTACTAATTCTACAAGAATACGGAATGCGGGATTTTTTAATATATATATAATCTAAAACGGTAGCAATAATGACGGAATTATTCATATATTTCTCCATTTTAACTTATTATTAACTAGTCAATGTCTAACAAGGACAATTTTTCATCGACGACATTATATACGTCCTTTTCATAATATTTACAGCTTTCAACTATATTCATAAATCAATCTTATTTGTTTCCTATAAATTATTATTTAATTTTATTGCCAGTCTTTCAGAAAATGTTATACCAACGGACTGGTTTCAATTTTTATTTACGCATTGATGGCTTACTTTGTTGAAGGCACAGTTACGAGAATATTTTTAAAGAATTTTTCATTCTAGTAGTCACATTAAAAAATTTCATATAAAGAATACTGGTACACTTAAAAATTCAAAGAGTCTAGCCGGTTAAGCATGTGGGACTAGACCCAAAGGCAGTTTATGCAACTATTTTACACTAATATTATTGAGTCTCTATTAAACTTTATTTGTTCTACTAATGTAACTCAGAGTATTTAGTGAATTCTGGACGTGAATCACCCTGTATGTCATAGGAGAATAAACGTTTATGTTTTTTCTGTTACTTGACTATTCAAAGAAATTCTCAGGCTATTTGGGGAATTTTTATTTGAATTTGTGGAGTCATTTTCTCGTAAATACTGTTACAAAACGCCACAATATGTCGCTGCTTACCCAAAGCAATTCTGAATCCCTTACTTAATAATCACATAGCTATCAGTATCGATATAGTTTCTCAAATAAAGGTGTACCCTTCCGAATAGAACAGATACTTATTATTCACTATGGATACAACTGTTGGTGCTCATTCATAAAAAAGTTATTTATGTACTCCGAACGATGATTAATCACAGCAAAAGATGTATGTGTAAATGTCAAGAACACCGTGTTCTTTATTGACCCACGTTAAGAAAACCACTTTTGATCTTTAGATCATCGGGCGCACCGCGCCATCCATATCCTCTCCTTGGTTTATGCTTTTCATCTTGATCCCATTCTATTGTGGGTGACGGTGGAATGGCAGAGGAATAAACAGAAACTTAATCCTTCTGTAGGGTGTCTGCGCAGCGGCGCCGAGATTGAAAGGGAATTTTACTAAATTTAAATAAATTTACAATAAGAAAGGACTAAAACTTCTCCCATTTCCATGGACGCACCACTCTTACGTGCTGTGTGTCTTTTGGGAGGCTTCACTCCTTAAGGGTTTTCTGGTTCTTTCTCCTGGACATTAACGATCTTCGGATTGGAATCTGCCTGCTCTTCCATGCTTATGCCCCGTTTTAGGCTACGTCTCCACTTAACCCTGAATTTGATTCCCCCTATAAGTACACTTACATATATTATATTGCGATTTTTTTATTTCTCATTTGTGCTAATTTTAATTGTGATTAATTTCTTCCACCCTGTTTCTATTCTTTAAAATTTCTTCTTTTAAGGATGCGTCTTTTATTTAATATACTTCTTCAATAAACCATATTTCTTATTTTTCTGCTCCTGTAATTCTTCTACCTCTATTATTCTTGCAATCATTTCTTTTTACTACCTTTTCTTATTTCTTCTATTTTTTTATCTATATCTTTTCTTAAATCTTGTCTGATTTCTTCTAAGCTATTTCCTACGCTTCTTATTTCTTTTTTCATAGTTTCTTCTAAATGCATTATATCTGTCTTCAAATCGTTCTTCAATTCTGTCATATCCATACGAATACCTGTTTTTATCTCTTCCTTATTTCTTTCCATATCTTTTTCTATCTTTTCTTGATTTCTGTTTATTATCTATCTATCTATCTGTGATGGGGCTGTCGATACACTGCGACCTATAAGATCTATTGTGCCCCCTACTGCTGCCCAGTCGTTAAGGATATCTCAACGATTAGAGCAGTTCCTCCAGTCCTATTGCTTTAAAAAAGTTCAGGATGTCGGTAAGCTTCAGGTTAGGTAGATCTTCCTCTTCTATTTGATATTCTCCAAGGTATCGTACCCTTGGATTTTGCAGGGTAATGCATTCTGAGAGAATGTGGATAGAGGTTTCCTCCTCTTCCTCGCAGAATCTGCATTCTTCTTTGTCTACTAATCCGAGTTTCTTTAGGTGACCTCTCAGACGGCAGTGCCCTGTGCCCAGTATTGGGATCTTTTCTTATTTACTTCTTTTCCAAGTTCATCAAGTATTGTACTGGTGCTTATTCCGCAGAAGGGTTCAGGTCCCAGAAATGGTGTTTCAGCCCCTTTTTTTGCTAGTACGTCTGCTATTTCATTACCCTCCACTCTAGTATGTCCCGGAACCCATAGTAGGGTAACAGTGTTGTTCTTGCCTAGTACGTTTAGATTCTCTAGGCACTCCCAAACTATCTTGGAGTTGATTACGTGGGAGTTCAAAGCATTAATGGCTGCTTGGCTGTCTGACATGATGATGATCTCTTGTCTGCGAAAATTTCTTTCTATGTTGAACTGGACACATTTTCCGATGGCGTTTATTATTACTTCTTGTATATTTTTATTCATGGCAATTAACATTTGCATAAGTCGTTCATCTGATCTTCTATCTTCTCTTTCCGGTTCGTCTGTATTATTTTCTGTATCATTTCCTTGCTGTTCTTCATTACTTTTATTTTCCTCATTGAAATTTGTATCTTCCAAATTTATTTCAGGTAATTCTACCCTATCTCCAGAGCTGGGTAAAGCACTTTTGGAAAGTGCTTCAATTACCAAGAACAAAGCACTTCATTCGAGTGCTTTAGAGTTGAACGTACCAAATACTTTTTATTTTAAAGTGCTTTTACCATCAAGCATCAAATACTCATAAAGTATTTGAAGCTCTTAAAACGTTAAAAATATTTGATAAAACTGCAAGCTTAAAGCAATTTGAAAATGCTTAATGCCCTTTAAGAGTGCTTGAACGCTTTAAATGAGCTTTAAAAGTCGTTTTAAAAAATAGAAGAACTAATTTTAAGAAAACTAGTGATAGTAAGCTATTTTATATTAAAAGAATAGGAATACAAAACAAAGTAACATAATAAAACAAAATTCTCTTTTTTTCTTAAAAGAATAGGAATAAAAAACAAACAAAACAATGTAACATAAAACAAAGTTCTCTTAAGATTGGAAACCAATGTTGGCTTTTAATAATACCAAATTTTCGAAGTTGCTATCTGTTAGAGCATGTCGTTTAGGCGAGTTTATAAATGTGGCAAATGAAAATAGCTTTTCTACAGGGGCACTTGATGGTTAACATGTGTTATATTTCAAAAATAATTTTTTTATTGTTGGATATTTATTCAAACTTGGCAATTCGTCATTATTATCCTTTATGTACTGCAACATTTTGAGTTTCTTCACTCTCATCGAAATCAAAAAAATCATCAGAAACTGTTTTCTTCATGTCTATTTGTGTGGTTTGTGTTTGCGGTGTAAGTTTTTTAGCTGCAGCTATAATGACTTTTTGTATGTCATTCAAGTCTTTTGCATTAAACCAACGTAATTTAAATTTTGGGATAGTCAATGCTGATATAATAGCATCGTCTTCAGAATCTCATAATAATAAGTTAGAAAATCTCTTATTAATTCCTTCAATACACGCACTCAAAATATGACCTCTTAGCTGAAAATTCTCGCAGACGCATAGATTTTTTTCCAAATCTTCAAGCTGCGACTTGTCTAAGAAAATAGTGCTTTAATTTCTCAAATGTAATTGAAGCACTTTGAAAGTAATTGAAGCACTTTGAAAATAGTTGAAGCACTTAAAAGTAATTAAAGCACTTTGAAAGTAATTCAAGCACTTCCAGAAATCCCCGAAAGGCTTGAAAGCCACAAGCATTTGTACAAAATGCTTTAATCACAAAGCACCAAGTACTCTTTTCCAGAAGTAATTGAAGCACAGGGCTTAGAGCACCGAATGTGCTTCAAGCACTTTGTTAAAGCACTTTCCAAAAGTGCTTTACCCAGCTCTGCCTATCTCCTTGTCCTTCCTGAATCTTTTCAATTTCTGTTTCTTTCTTTGTTTCCTCCATCTTTTGGGCAATTAATGGGTTAAATTAATTAATATACGCCCTACAATTCACTCCCTTACGAGGGATCCCCAGAAGCTCTGCAGCTTGTCATGTTCTCATTCTCATTATTCGGCAAATACTATTTGGAAGAATTGGTAAAAGCCACAATGTATTTGATGACAGTTTACCATTTGTTAGTATTAGACAATGAAACATCTTCAATCCAAATAAAAATATCACTTCCCTCCGTTGGTGTAAAAATAGTTCCACTCCAATAAAAACAATTGTAGTAACAGTATCTCTTGCTATTGTATCTAATAGAACATAAGGAATGCAAATTAGCTGTCACGTCTGTGGCCACATGAAATATCGCAGTGCCTCTCAATGAAAATGCATACAATATCATTTCTAATAATATACATGCCTTTTGAAATCATTCATTCGTGACGTAATTAATATTTACCATTTATTATTAATAATCCAAATATTAACTTCTGACAGATCCACTAGATGACCTCTCTCGTGAATATACCAAGAGTAACATTCAAATTAAAAAACGCCTTACACTGTTTGCTCGTCTGCCCACCGAGAACTGTAACCCAATTATTTTAGTTTGTGATGAAAATCCACTGTAGCGTGGATCCATTTTTTAACGATTTTTAGTCTTATAAGGTTCTTAAGAGCATGCACTACCTTGGTGAAACTGGCTGTGCTTTCTCATGCCCCAGAAATTTTTTCAATGAAAACCGATTATCACAAAAAAAAGTCTAATTTTTTGTAATTCCGGAAAGTCAACGATTTCCTTCTACATTACCTACACAATCGCAAAATAATGACTTTCCGGTATTCTTTTATACCACCTGATTAGATAAAAAATAACAATTTTTATGAAATCTTTTCTGGTTTTGTATAAAAACGCAGCCAATATTTGAAAATCTTTATCTGATTTATGCTGCCACCTTTCCTAAGTTTGTAGAATTTAAACATTCTTGGATAGAAATGAAACGCCGCATATGGTCATTATTACTACGCGACTAGTTTAGAGAACAATATTTGACGCTGTCTTTGTTTAAGGCCTACTCTACCCGAATTACATGATCGTCGCCATATGTCTCGGTGTGTCTTAGATTAATATCAAATACTATTAAACGAACAAGGTTTGTATGTATGTATGTATGTATGTATATACCGTCACAATTCAATTATACTTTCAGGATAGACTAATTCCAATCTAAAACGGCAAAAAATGAAGGTCCCATGTCTGTGAAAATTCCATCTTCCGAGATATTTACAAGAAAAGTTAAGCTTTTAGTTTATTTCCTAGCAATGGCAGACAACACAGAGATAATATAACCTGTTTCTATAGTAAATTTTTTATTACATATTTTGTTATGTCATTTTGAAAACGACTTTCATTCAAGAAAGTCGAAACGTCAATTAAAGTCCCGTTTTTCTTTAAAATAAGTGGTTTTATTTCCATTAGAAGAGAAACTGATATTGTCAAAAGTAGTTAATAGTCAACCATCGATCATTGATGAAAATCATATCATATTTTTGTGCGAGGGGTATTCCAAAGCAACGTTCAGTAACGTAGTCCCGATACATAATGTTGGTCTAGCAGTGGCCGGCGAAAACGTTGTTGCAGTAATGATGGAAAAACATCATAAGAAAATAACCTATTTTTGTAAATATCAACATCAAGGTTTGACTTTATTTAATTTCGCCATAATAACCTACAAATTTTGACAACTACTGACACGCATATCTCTGGGTAAACGTTAAGAATTTGGGGCCGGCTGGGATTTTCATGAAATTTTCACAGATGCTATAAAACTTGATAAAATCAGTATAGCAATAGCAATTTTTGCGCAGAAAAATATTTTTCACATTTTTAAAAAAATATATATTGGCATACTCACTCCCAAGACAAACAAATTCAGTGCGTTGAAACGATTATTTAACATATTTTTCCAATACAAACGCATAACTTTTCTACAAATGTTTGTTATCGTTATACAAAATGCATGATAGAATCAAAAAATTTTGAAGGTCCAGATATTACAATCCTATTAGTTTAATTTTAATCCTTTTTCTGGGGCGTCCCACAAATTATTTTTGATTTTATTGATCGGTGTGGTAGAATTTTCTTACTTTTTTGTTTTAACTTTATTTAAGATTTTTTAAATTATATTTTATTAAATATGAGTGTTAGAGAAAGTCTCGAACACGTTGATTTTAATTAATTTAAAATAAATACAACCTCAAAATTATCGAGCAAAATTCTTATAAAATCGAAAATAAATTAAAAAAAGCCTAATTTTCAATCGAAAAAGTTATTTTACAATTTTTCATTTTTTTAACCTTTATCAGTGATCATTTTCTTCATGGAAACCTCAACTTTAAGATGGTGTGAAAAAAATATATGTACTTAATAGATATGGAAAAATTAGGTTTTTTTTTCAGTTTAAGTTCGTATGGGGATAAAAATATGTATCTAGGTGTAAAGTAAAGTGATTTATTAGTGCAATTAATGATTGGTGTTGTGTCATATAGTTGAACAAAATTATGGTCCGAAAAACCGAAAGGGAGAGAACAGTAAACGAGAAAAATGCTGGAGTACCAAAAGATTGTCCCGACGCCGACGTCGAGTAATGTTACGGTATTTTTAAAATATAGGAATTGCCTATTTTCTAGCTTTTACAGTATCCTTTGCCACAATTTTTATGCAGATTTGACAGGAAAAAAATAGTTTCCTGGATTCATTATAATAGATTTCTAACTGAAAGAGCTTCTATTGTTTATTTTAAAAGTGAAGTAAATTTTTCGAAATTAAAATATGAAATTTTCTGAACCACAATGCAAATGCAGACTGAATAGGACATTACCATGTAGATGACCGCAAATATTTATTGTTTAGAGCCACGGATATTTGTTAATTAACTTTTGTTTTTCAAACATCGCTCTACTCCAAGTCCATAAAAGTAGATAAAAAGTGGTACCTATAAATATACATTATCATTGAGGTGTGTATGTATGTAGCAGTGTCCATATGTGATATATTCTACATACCTAAAGGAAATACCTATTCATATTCAATAGGTAATAATACTCCTGTCACTTTGCAATAATCCAAGTGAGGGTACTAAAATTTTCGCTTTATTTACGACTGATCTATATATCACGAGAATGTACTACAGTGGCGTAGAAAATACAAACACATTAGGAGAAAATGTACACACGGGGGTATTCCGAATAGGTAGTTTGAAATTTGTAATTTCTTTCTGTAGTAATTCGTAAAAAAGCTCTGCCAACTTTTAGCTTGGGAAAATATTTTTTTTGTATATGCATAGGACACTTTCGTAAAGGTAAATAAGAAAATAACCAACAACTAGTGGCGTGAATGTTATTTACATAGTAACTTCAAGCGATCTTATATATTCATTGTAACATTTGAAGATCGTATGTCCCGTTATATTGACATGTGGGAGTTCATCGCTATACTCTTTACATTATTATTTTTTGTTTGTAATACCTTTACCTGATTTCAGCAAATTTATAGTCTCTGTTATACAATTTAGATGATTTAAAGTAAACACAATAATAGTGTGAATAGATAAGAATGGGTAAGAAAAAAAATACAGAACATGGGCAAGAAACCCCAAACAGAAAGTGAATGTATTCGCAGACTATTTAGAAAATATCTTCCAGCCGAATCCTGCGGAAGATCGAGTAGTTGAAAGACGGAAAGAACAATCCTTAGAATATACCATTGACTACTCCTAAAGAAGTTCAAGAGCTAATAAAAACTAACATTTTTTTCCGTGGCAAAACACTCTGTGGGAATGTTTTCTATAATTACAATCTGATCATGAAGATCAATAAGCAATTTTGTTCCAACCTAACTTAACTAGAAGTCTTAAATACTAAGGTCCTACTCACTAGTGTACCTTAGGGTCTGATAATTTTAGTAACACTGCCGGTAACGTGTAACACATATCCGCACAATACTCCAAAAGGTTTGGTCCTCTTGAGTCTTCTTACTAAATTTGTTTTATCGAGGAGCTGGATGACCTCAACGTTCCCATGTTGGAGCAGCCGTTGTTCATGGCTGCTGGCAGATTTAGATATAGTCTTGTCAACAGTTTCTACATCCAGGTCCCTATGAAGATCACTGTTGCGACAGTACCAAGGTGCATCGACGATGTTCCTTAATACTTTATTTTGAAAACGTTGGATAACTTGAATGTTACTTTTACTGGCGCAGCCCCAAAGCTGGCTACCATACGTCCAAACGGGTTTCAATATCTGCTTGTAGAGGAGCAGTTTGTTATGTGTGGACAACTTGGAGTTTATTCCTAATAACCAATACATCTTTTTATATTTTATACCAGACACTTCACGTTTCTTTTTAATGTGGACTTTCCAGATGTATTAGCATAGGGAATCTGAGCGTTATTTATTCTTATGGGAATGTGTTGGTTTCGTTTATTAGTAAAGTTAACATGAACAGATTTATTTTCTGGTCTACAGATGTTTGTAATTTTCGGTTAGCTTCTTCATGGTCTTTTCCAACAGCCAGAATGGCAGTATCATCAGCAAATGTTGCAATAGTATCGTGCTCAAGGTTAGGAATATCACTGGTATACAGTAAGTAGAGTACTGGACCTAGTACACTACCTTGGGGTACTCCTGCCTTAATTTCTCTTAGATCAAAATATACATCTTCCTATTTTATTCTGAAATATCTGTTTGATAAATAGGGTTTTAAGAGTTGTGAATACTGACGTGGTAGTAAGAAATTTAACTTGTGGTTAAGGCCCTCATGCCAGACTTTATCAAAAGCCTGGGCCACGTCTAGGAAGACGGTGGAGCAGATTTTCTTTTTCTCTAAAGACTTTTCAATTATGTCTGTGATTCTATGCACCTGGTCGATAGTTGAGTGTTTTTCTCTAAAACCAAATTGATGGGAGGGAATCAGGTCCTTTTCTTCTATTGTAGGATTTAATCTCTTAAGAAGCAATTTTTCGTAGAGTTTCGAAATAACAGGCAACAAAGAGATGGGTCGGTATGACGTTACTTCTTGGGGAGGTTTACCTCTGCTACTTTCCATAGCTGAGGTACGTATCTCATCCTAAATGATGCATTGATAAGGTTGGTCAGTTTGACAACAGCTTAACGTGGGAGTTGTTTCAAGATTTCCCCGGTAATGAGATCAAATCCAGGGGCTTTGTTAGGATTTATATTTGTTTCGATTTTCACATAAACTTCTTTTGGAGAAGTAGGTCTAACGACTGAATCTTCCTGTTCTGGTTCATTCCAGTCTTGATTTCAACAAATTTATACTCTCTGTTATACAATTTAGATGATTTAAAGTAAACACAATAATAGTGTGAATAGATAAGAATGGGTAAGAAAAAAATACAGAACATGGGCAAGAAACCCCAAACAGAAAGTGGATGCATTCGCAGTCTATTTAGAAAAGATCTTCCAGCCGAATCCTGCGGAAGATCGAGTAGTTGAAGGACGGAAAGAACAATCCTTAGAATATACCATTGACTACTCCTAAAGAAGTTCAAGAGCTAATAAAGAATAACAACAAGCCAAAAAAAGCTCCTGGGTAGGACATGATCACTCTGGTGAGATATTAAAAAGATTCCCCGGAAAAGTCATAGTAAAGTTTACCATCTTGATCCTAACCTATTTGGCCCGTAAAACTATTTTCCTACGCCTCTGTTAGGTATTAGTGTAGATAATAATAGATCTATATTCAAAAGTCAGATGAAAGTTCTATGAATTTAAACTTTACTACCTGAATATAAATTATCTTATATTGGCTAAAATATGTGCGGAATAAATTATCTTAATTTAAAAGAAATGCATTTTTTTACTGGATGAAAGTAGGTTGGGTTTAAATCAAATATCAGCAAAAAAAAACCTGTTTAAGAAATATTAATGTGAACGCTAGTGCAATGAAGTTGAGTTTATCCTGCTGTCTTATATTTATGTCCCCTTTTTTATTCATTTCATATTTTTTGCATAATTCCGTTACTTCAGGAAATATCAATAGTTTACTTTAAAGTTACACTAACTTTTCCAGTCGAAGTATATCGTAATCAATTTCGGATACAATCGTCGATATTCGTCACTCAAATTTGTACATGCGACTTGTTATGACGAATTCTCGAGCGGTAATTAAGGGTGAATTTTTTTAACTAATAAACATCTAGTTACCTCTCCTCACGAACTTCGAAACCGGCCAAATATTTGTCAGCATTCATTATATCCGCTGGGACATTAGTATGCCTGAGACGCGGTCACTTAGCCACCACAAAAACCAGCGCTTACGCGGGTCCAGTCGCTGCCGGTAAGGTAGATTTCGGCGCAAACAAATGCCTGTCTGGGTTACGAAGCCATTTTCCGCGAACCACGTGGTCTATGGTCTTGCCGGTGGGTTTTTTGTACGTAAGTGGAATTTTTTAATGTTGATGGTTGAAATTTCGGAAGGAGAAATGGTCGGAGGGGCTTCTTCCGAGTATTAAATTTTGCTTGTGATGGGAAACATCTTCTGAATAATTAACACACCTTATTTGGACTTATTTGGACACCCTGTATTTTGAAAAAGTAAATTGCGTTTCTTGGAAATATGCTCTTTTACTCTAACTGTAAATAATTCAGCTCTGCTTTCTTAAAATAAGACATCTGCGTTATTGTGGTGGTGTAAGCAAAAAACAATAGCCTACTTTGTACAAATACACTAATATGTGTGTACTCACGTACAGTCTCATCGTCAAGACACTTGTCGATTTTATCATCGATTTCAAAATTATTGTTATGTTAATTTGTCAAATGCCGACAAAAGATTTTATGAGGTTCGTTTTGTCACTAAATATTTTTATGTTCTTTCCTATTATTTTGAAACGCTTTGTTCTATAAAAACGGGTTTTAAAGACCAGACAAAATATCGACCGTCTCATCTAAATCGAATACTAAACACTAAATGCAAAATTATTTTTTGTAATATTTGTGGTATATTTTAATAGAAAATATAGATAGATGTAAATAGGAGCATCAAAAACACGCAGTGTTTTATATACAAATGAGATTAAATCTAAAACATATTTAAGAGAGATAAAAACACTAATTTTGATATACGCGGTGACACCTCAATGTGTCAAAGTTCGAAATATCGGTATTAAATCCCCAGAAGGCCCTGTTTTGAATCTTAATTTGGGTATAGTAGAACCCACTTGTTTATGAGAATGAAAAAACGTTATAAAAACACAAAGGATACCGCCAATAGAAAGAATGCTGATGAATCTGGACATTTTTGAGCAGTTTAATGTCGAAAACACCGTACACTGTCCATATACTTAAAAATAAAATAATATTTTGGCTATGAGCACCACTGTGCAAAGATTCAATAACCGACTTAGCTGGAATGGCGTATAATTATTTAATATGAATTTACATTTTAATTTCTATAACGCATATTAGATTTGAATAGAGGTTGATATCTTCATTTTTTGATCTCTTGTGAGATTAACAAACGTTACTAATTAAAATTTTGTCTTAAATTAATTTAACTAAACTGTGGGGTGTGAGGTTACACTCATAAAAGGCGACAATGGAAGTGTGGTTATAGTTTTTACATTTTCAATTGCAGAAACAAAATTCACAGATGTGTAGACGGTTACTTTGGCGGCTTGTAGATGTGCCGACAAGTGGCTTTGTCGGTATTAGCGGCATGTAGATGTGCCGACAAGTGGATTTGTCGGTATTAGCGACTTGTATAAAGCGGGATCATTTTGTTCTGCAATTAAAGTAGGAAGTAGAAGTTAGACAAATATTGTCTTCAGTAGTGGGGGTTAGGAAAATATTCGTACAGTGATACACTGTGCTTGTGTTCGCACTTGATTTTTGATTTAGTGAATAGTAGGTGGTAGGTGATTCGTGGCGTTAGTTTATTTCAGTTAATATTATTCTTGGCTTCCGTGTATATACATACTTTTTTTATTTTGAAACATTGTTACAGTGTACTTCTTATTTATTTATTCGGTGTCAATTTCAATATGTTTCGTCCTTGGAAAAATACAGTTTCTTTAAGTGTATCTAAAGAATCGGAACAATCATTAAATGATATTCCAATGGATTATGTGGTATCAGGTTGTAGTCCCACAGATTCCTGTAGCTCCGATGAGGAAGAGAACATTTTTGGTGAAAGAACTTCAGAGTATCAAGAAATATCAACCTCGAAAAAACAATATCTTTGTAAAGATGCCCAAACCATATGTATAAATGTTTATAAGAATATTGTAACTTCCGAAGGTGAAAGGAGTGCCATTGAAAAAACATCTTTTTTAACAAATGTTCCCATTAGCACTCTTTATAGAATTATAAAGAATGGTCCAAAAAATCGTAAAGAGAGGTGTGATAAAGGAGTGTTAAAACTTCAATCCTTCAATATCAAAATTAATTGGTAGTATTATTTATGAATCTTACCAAAGAAATGAGTTCCCAACAGTGGATAGTATATTTTCTTTACTAAAAAGTAAAAGGCCAGATTTAAGAATTTCTAAAAGCACAACACAGCGTTGGATATCGAAAATTGGATTTAAATACCAAACTATCAACAAGAGGACTGTAATAATGGAAAGCCAGAGGATCATAAAATGGAGGATACAATATTTGGAAAAAATTAAGGCATCTCGAAATAGTAACAGAAAAATATACTATTTCGATACCCACGATACGCCAAAGAAAGGATGGTCTGACGGAACAAGAAGATGTTCAGTAAATGTTCCTTGTAACAAGGGAACTCGACTTACAATTCTTCACTGTGGATCGGACTCAGGGTGGGTACAAAATTGCCTCAAACTCTCTGGAAAAAATTTGGAAGATTGTAATTTAGATTACCACAAAAATATGTCTGGAGAAAGTTTTGAAGATTGGTTTGAAAATCAGCTGTTAAACAATATTGAAGAGAATAGCATCATAGTGATGGATAATGCTTCATATCATTCCCGCTTAATAGAAAAAGTTCCCAATACCAACTCAAATAAGTCTGAGATTCAGGAATTTTTAAGAAATCATTAACTTTATTTCGAAGAAAATTATACAAAAAAACAATTGCTTCAAGTATTAGGCACACAATCATTTGAAAAAAAATTCTTTATTGATGAAATGGCATCAAAAAGGGGCCACGAGGTATTGCGCCTTCCGCCCTATTTTTGTGTATTTAACCCCATAGAATTAATTTGGGGACAACTTAAAAAAAGAATAAGGCGTCATAACGTTTTTCCCAAATTTGACGGGTTGGTTGCAAATTTGGTAAAAGAAGAAATTAACAAAATTTCAGCTGATGATTGGCAGAAAAAAATCAAACATGTCATCAAAGAAGAAAATTCTTATGTAACGAGTCCGACCCAATTTATTATCAATGTTGATGACAGTGAATCCGATGGTGAAGATTGAGAAGCTTAATTAATTTATAATATTTATGACTTTATTCGCTGTGTTTTTAATTTTAGAATTAAAATTTGAGACAAAATTTTAATTAGTAACATTTGTTAATCTAATATGCGTTATAGAAATTAAAATGTAAATTCATATTAAATAATTATACGCCATTCTCCCCTATAACGATATCCAGCTAAGTTGGTTATTGAATCTTTACACAGTGGTCCTAATAGCCAAAATATTATTTTATTTTTATGTATATGGACAGTGTATGGTGTTTTCGACATTAAACTTCTCAAAAATGTCCAGATTCATCAGCATTCCTTCTATTGGCGGTATCCTTTGTGTTTTTATAACGTTTTTTCATTCTCATAAACAAGTGGGTTCTACTATACCAGTACATAGAAGTAAAGACATTGCTGATACTCTAACGAAACGAAAAATCGAATCAGTAATCATAGAACCTAAACCTTTTTTTGCTAAAGCTAAAAGCAACCTCAAGAAAAAATCACGAAATGGACCTTATACTGAATATACACTGAAGGCCGGCCACATTCAAAGGCAATCCTTCGAAGGATAAAACTATGGAGACTCTAGCATGAAGTAAAGACATTTTCAATTACTTGTCTTGTGAAAATGTTGATATAATTTATGTAGTAATTAGCAACTAACAAAGTAAATTTTTTCCTCACTATAGTAAACTCCCAAATCGTTACCATATTAGTTTCCTTAACAACAATTAAAGTTAACCGTTGTTGCGTCGGTCATATTGTGACATATCCGGCATATTTTCTTCTCCATTGGTGGCATCATCAACGTCGTCATCTCGAGATCTGGACTTGAAGTAATTTGAGCGGGTTCTTTGGCATTTCTCGGTAAAAATTCGCGCATGAACAGATGCATAAACGTTGTTAAAACGTATGTGAACCGGACAAAACAATGCCTTTATGTTTGTTAATTAGTGTCCAAAAACAGAATTCGCCGGATGCCTTACCCGGCTGCGCCGGTACGTCGACGAGTCGGCATTGCTAAACAGTGCCGGGGACCACAACAAATAGGGCACCGATAATTCTTCCGTTAGTAAATTATCAAGCTAAGAAAAGATCTAAAACCAATCTGATTAGGAAGAAGATAGAAAAAGGCTGAAGCGACAACATAAAGACTAACGGCTGAAAAATGTTAGAAAACAAAGAAAACTATAAAAATGTGAAATGGAAAACCCGAGAGAAGGAGAAATACATAACTCAGTAAATGAGAAGAAGGGAGAGCCCTACGATATCCTTCCAGTGCTCTTCTCTGAAGTGATACCTGAGGGTGGTTCCGGAGAAGCCTTTTCCAGACTCAATAGTGGTTGATTCCAATGTGTCTTGGTGAATGTTGACATATTTTTAGGCGTGAAAATGGCCGACCAATATTTGTTTTATTTCTTGTATTATAGGAATGTACGTTTTTGTTCTTCTTAAGAAAATGCTCATTTCGTTTTGTGTATAAAATTAATTGATATACAGGGTGCGCCAATTATTTCCACTCGATCTCTAGCACCGAAACTAAAAGAGATATCAACAAGATTTTTTGTAGGGGTAGATAGTGTCACTCGGACTACAATTTTAAAATATTTTTATGTATACAGGGTGGCTAATTTTTGTGGAATGAAAATTAATTTGGTTTTTTAAATTGAACACCCTGTATACGATTATGTCTTCTGATTCTACTTAATATTAGATTTACGGTAGTTTTTTGTATTTGTAAATCCGACGCGGCGTTCACAAGTTATTCCTATTTTAAGCAGATTTAATGAAAAAGCAGCACTTCAGAAATATTAGCACAAAAACCACATTTTTTAAAAAATTCCTCAAAAAAGCTACTATGATGTAAATGAAACATGCACCTATCACAATAATCACACAATATCTTCACCTGTTGCACAGGGTGTTTGCCGATGGCGTGCCAATAGTCTAGTTTTCAAATGGCAATAACTTAATTTTTTCAAATGGGACACCCTGTATATTTTTCTTCAGTTAGAAGCTCTCCCTAATACGCATTAAAAAAATATAGGGTTTTGCACATCTAACTTTACTATTTACTTTAATAATTGACGTTAAGTGACAAACAACAAATCAAGTTACCTATGAAAATGACAGTAGGTATATTTTGTTATTGCATTAATTGTCAACATAAAATTTTGTATTGTATCACGTCTACTATATTTAATCGGTATTGTGTATAAAAAATGGATTTTAATAAGAATTATAGTGTTCAAGAAAATATTGATATGATATGGATACTGGGTGAATGTCAAAAAAATGCGTTTCTTGCTAGTAGGGTCTATCGTCAAAGATGCCCAGAAAGACGTCATCCACAAAAGGATACTTCTGAGAATTTAAAGAATAGATTTGATAGAACAGGAACCGTCAAGTATGAAAAACATTCACGTGAAACTACAGCTGTTACTATTGACAACGAATATAAGGTAATGATCAGTATAGTTGAAGATCACAATATAAGCACAAGGCAATTAAGCAATCAGTTAGATATTTCCAATACCACAATTAGACGCATAATAAAAAAGAATAAATATAACCCCTATCATATCCAGCTTCGCCAAGAATTGTTACCACGTGATTTCGCGCGTAGAGTGGAATACAGTAGATGGTTAATAAACAAGATAAATACAGAGCGTAACTTTTTAAACAAAGTTTTATTCTCCGACGAAGCCACGTTTCATAAGAACGGTTGTGTAAATAGACACAACTTCCATTATTATTCAGACCACAATGAACATTTATTTAGAACCACATCACAGTATCGATGGTCTTTGAATGTGTGGGCGAGAATAATAGGTGATTATGT
The DNA here is from genome assembly GCA_949320105.2 of Crepidodera aurea. Classification (NCBI taxonomy): domain Eukaryota; kingdom Metazoa; phylum Arthropoda; class Insecta; order Coleoptera; family Chrysomelidae; genus Crepidodera; species Crepidodera aurea. The sequence goes on from OX439475.1 coordinate 43,118,227, forward strand.
AATTGGTCCCTATTTCTTTGATGGGACTGTAAATGGAGCTATATTTTTAGATTTTTTAGAACATGATTTTCGCAACTTATTGCCAAATGTGCCTCAAAATTTTCGCAACGGAATGTGGTTTCAATTAGATGGTGCCACACCACATTACCTATTAGATGTTCGTAATTGGTTAAATAGGGAATTTCAGGATCGTTGGATAGGAAGGGGAGGACCTATAAATTGGCCTACTAGATCGCCTTGCCTTACACCTTGCGATTTTTTCTTGTGGGGTTTTATTAAAAATATTGTTTACAAAGAAGAGGTTACCACAAAAGAAAATATGAAAGAAAGAATTACTGCAGCATTTAGACAGGTGACCCCTGCAATGCTAAGAGATGTGCGTAAATCAATGAAAAAAAGGGCAAGAAAATGTATAAATGAAAATGGAAGACATTTTGAACACCTACTATAAATTTTAACTTTCACTATTGTAGTTTTCTTACGATTAAACTTTGTAAAATTTTGAACTTATTAAAAATTGTGTAAAATATGTTGTTTGTCACTTAACGTCAATTATTAAAGTAAATAGTAAAGTTAGATGTGCAAAACCCTATATTTTTTTAATGCGTATTAGGGAGAGCTTCTAACTGAAGAAAAATATACAGGGTGTCCCATTTGAAAAAATTAAGTTATTGCCATTTGAAAACTAGACTATTGGCACGCCATCGGCAAACACCCTGTGCAACAGGTGAAGATGTTGTGTGATTATTGTGATAGGTGCATGTTTCATTTACATCATAGTAGCTTTTTTGAGGAATTTTTTAAAAAATGTGGTTTTTGTGCTAATATTTCTGAAGTGCTGTTGTTTCATTAAATCTGCTTAAAATAGGAATAACTTGTCAACGCCGCGTCGGATTTACAAATACAAAAAACTACCGTAAATCTAATATTAAGTAAAATCGGAAGACATAATCGTATACAGGGTGTTCAAAAAAACCAAATTAATTTTCATTCCACAAAAATTAGCCACCCTGTATACATCAAAATATTTTAAAATTGTAGTCCGAGTGACACTGTCTACCCCTACAAAAAATCTTGCTGATATCTCTTTTAGTTTCGGTGCTAGAGATCGAGTGGAAATAATTGGCGCGCCCTGTATAAAACGACTAGTTAGTATCTCTGCTTTTTTATACAGTGACTTACACGATGTGGCTGGTGGCACATTATACATAACCCACAGAATTTTTCTGAGCTATGAAGACTCTATCGAAGTGTGTTGATGCATCCCAGAATATTAAACCGTATTGAAGGGTTGGCTGTACCGATTCATAATGGAGAAGGTTCAATACGAGAAATGATACAGTTTCCCTTAAGTTTCTTATCATATAACAGTAAGTGCTTAGTATTTATGTGAGCTTCCCAGGTAAGTTTGGAATCTACTGTTATTCCTAAAGGTTTTATAGTTTCCACACTTTTGATGGATTTGTTACATATATGTAGATAAAATTCATGATCAGGTGAAACATTTCTCTTCAGAAAAGCATGAAATGGGTTTTTGTTGCATTTAATGCTAGACCATTTTACTTACAATAATGGTTAAACTCATAAGATGCCCTATTACTGTTTTCAATAAGTTGTTCGATTTGATTATTTGCCATTTGATTTGGGGTCGAACAGAATTTGCTAATATCACTGACAAAGATGTCCGAAACCTTTTCTTTTTCTACTACTTTTAATTCTGTTTAGTTGGTTGGTTGATCTGTTTATATGTTTGCTTTTTCCTTGTTATCTCTAGCTCTTCTTTCTTTTTATGGCAAAAATTGTCACAATAAATCAATGAACAAATGAGAAGGGTTAAATAAAAACAATAAAAACTGTTAACGAGAACTGATTTATTTCGAAATTGTAACGGATCCACTCCCAAAAATCAAAAAGCATCCTTCTGCGAGAAAGCTGATTAAAAAATTCCAATTGTTGATAAATTACCCGAATTTCACAATGGTGATTACAAGACAACGTGAAATGAAAATTTCACAATGCGAATAACTTTTAACTTTTGATAGTCTTCTCGAAAATAATCCATGTAGGTGGTCCCCTACATATCCTCCATTATTGAACATTTTTTTAACAATAAATATCGAGAAGCAAATAACACTAAAACAATTAATAAATCAGATGTGTTGAATCAAGCGCATTATTTTTAGTGTTAATGTGTAGACAGAGGTGGCTCTCTGTTGGGCAATTTATTATTATATATATACAGGGTGTGTATGTAAGTTTACTTGACCACAGATTACTTGAAATTTAACTAAAGTTTCTTTTTTGATACATACATTTTTAAATTTTTGTATATAACTATAAGGTCATTTTCTGTTGTAATCCCTACATTTTCCCTACTATTATTTTACATATATTACAGACAAATGTGTTGTTTTAGAGAGCGATCTTTTCGAAACTTGTAACGCCCAAATGAAATATTTATATTTCAGCATACTCAGATACTATTTTTCAAGTCATTATTAAATAATTCAGGTAAAATATGAATCCTAAGTATTTTGCTTCTATAGAAAATGTTGCTTATGTCATTTTTCCTTTACCAAAATTTTTCACAATGGCTCACTTATATATATCGCCTAGTGACAATTTTCTTGGTTGATATTCTACTACTAAGTGGATTCCTTTTTAGTATCTCGTCTCGTATTTGAGTATCCATCGTTTTTTTCAAGGTTAAAAGTATGTTAACATTAAAAAGTATTAACCAATATAATGTCACAAATCCCATATATAATAAAAATATTAATTTCGGAAAAACTAGGTAACAAAGTCAAAAACATTTAAGAATTTTATTTACCAAAATTATTTGGCACAATAGAAAGCTTAAAATATAAACATTTAATCAAACCAGGACTCATTGCAAAATTTGGTGACCGTGCAGAAAGACCAAAATCGATGTTAGATTGCCTAATTGAGGGGCTATTACAGAGATAAATGTAGGACGATTTATTGAAACTATCAACTCTGCAACTGTCAGCGAAATTTTCTTAGAAACCCTTTTCTGGACAGTCAGTCATTGGCTGCAGAGTCAGTTGTGGGCTGAGCAGTTGGCTGGATGACCGAAAAGGTCTCAAACTGAATCAAAAAGGAACACATACTTAAACCGAGGCTAAAAGATTGAGACCTGGTAAAAAGAAATAGAGATATTTGTTCCGAAACACGAAACTAGTCTTCATAACTATCTCAACATGGAGATGCTACAGCTCGTCGATCAAGATAGTACAAAAAGAAAACGCTGAAGAAGGCAATATATAAAGTAGGAATAATTGGGATTAATTTAAGTTTAAAAAAAAGCAGCGTAATTTAGGTCAAAACAGCAGTGTAATTTAGGTCAAAACAAAGAAAAAAAAAGTAAAGACAACATTCTGCACCTGAGATATAAAATAGAGGATTTTTGGAGTTTTTTGGGACATTAGGTAGTAAGATAAAATTGAAAGTGTAATATACTGCTAGTAAGTAAAAAAAATACTAAATTCTAGTGTTTTTTTTCATCTTCTGTAATATAAGAATATTGTAATTAAAATGTCAGCTCTCTAGCTCAAACTAGAATTTTAAAGGAACAGTAATCAATGGATTACCGACCTCCATGTCTATATTCATATCACAAAATTTTGCAAAACCAAATAGATGTAAAAAAAATTCTAGTTACAACTTTTCACTTTTCTTTTCATTCGTGGTGTACAGTTTTGGATTTTTTTTATTTAATAGGTGCACAGAACTTATACAGGGTGGCCAACTGAGAATGCGAGGTATTGTATCTGGGAAACGATCCATCGTAGAGGCTTGCGGCCAAGAGAAAAACCTGAAAAATATTTTTAAATTTCTAAAATGACTGCTAGGTGGCATAACTCCAATTTTGAATCTAAGAAAGTGATGTTTTTGTGAATTCCGCTATATTAACCTAACAAAAAAATACCTGATTTGTAGCCCAAGAACAGCTCTTTTCAACTAGCCAAAGTTTGTTAAAATCGGATCAGCCGTTTCGAATATACAGGGTGTTTTTTACTGAAACCTTTTAGAGATACAGCAAAGATTGTCAAACAAAAAAGGTTCAGATTACCCTCGATTTTAAATATCAGGTATTTTTTTGTTAGGTTAATATACCGGAATTCACAGAAACATCACTTTCTTAGATTTAAGATTGCAGTTACGCCCCCTAGCGGCCATTTCAGAAACTTACAAATATTTTCCAGGTTTTTCTCTTGGCCGTTTTAGTAATAACTTTTTTTGCCGCAAGCCTCTACGATTGATCGTTTCCCAAATACAGTACCTCGCATTCTTAGTTGACCACCCTGTACAATACTATAAAAAATCAAAATTTGTAACGGCTTTATAAATAAAGCAAATAATTAGTGAAGTCCAACCCTGCGCGGAATTCTTAAATTGGCCATAAAGAATTTGCATGGGCCACTTTGTCGTACATAACCCGCACGAAAGCCCATAATATGTCGTTATTCTCTGGTACTTACTTGCAATATTTATGTTTAATTAGCAGGAGTACACGTGTTTTGCGACTATTTATACGCGATTGCCACGATTTACATTGTAAATAATATCGTTAAGGGGTACCAACGCACCGAAAAAAAACCATTATTGATTGTTTCTTTTGTTTTTGGTACCTTTTCTGCGGACTTTAACGGATAAAGACAATGGTTCATTTTTTGTTCTTTCAATTCAAAACGTTTTTAATTGGGTATTACGTATTGTCAATTACGAGGTATTCCAGAATATTTTAGATTTTATTTATACGTGTTATACAGTGTAAGGAAAATTTAAATATACACAATGTTATAATTTTCTTGAGTTTCAAAGACGGTTTTCTTACTGACATTAAAAATTAAGATAAAAAGTATTTGTCCAGCCAAAATCGGCATTTTTCGAAAAAAAATTGAATTGTCCGCCATTTTTGGAAAAACAATAGTAGAGAAAAATTTTTCTTTCTTTCTTAAAAAGGATTTTGTTTGTACTTTTGTTTAAGAAAATCCAAGATTTTATTTCTTTATTTAAAATGCTCAATTTAGGGAATAATAAAAAAAATTCGATTTTCATTTTTTATATTGATTTATGTTGATTAGTTCCCTCACAAAAATCTTACTTTAGAACCTGAAATATTTTTTTATGTTTTTAAACATTTTTTGGACTGAAATACAGTTTTTCTAAGAGAATCAAGCATAAAAATCGCGATAAAAAAATTGGAAAAAAATCCAGTTTTATTTTTTTATTTAACTTTCGATTTTCGCAGTGATATACACAACTATTACACCCGGCGATCAAAAGATATAAATTTATTAAGATTTTCATCCACAAATGGCCAAAACAGCATATTTTTTAGAGGCACATCCATATGCAATATGTTAACAAATATATAAAACATCACAAATTCACATAGGTTATGTTTCGCCCATCTCCCGCCGCCAGCTAACCACAAAGAATTTTTCTCTACTATTGTTTTTCCAAAAATGGCGGCCAAATTTTTTCGAAAAATGCCGATTTTGGCTGGACAAATACATTTTTTTTTTAATTTTTACCATGTATTCCCGACATAAAAATACATATTTTCTCCAATTTTTAAGAAAATTCGAGGATTCTTTGGTTATTTATTGCCAATTCAGTAAAAAAATATAATGTGAGCGAGTTCGTTTTTTGAGGTTAGGATACATTTTTAAAAAACCCTTTTATACGGATCGATACTCTACTTCATCACGGTCATTTTAATTTTATTTTATTTTTCCACGACTCTTAGAGCCGGAGGTACTTAAAAAATAGTGAAAAATACCAAAAATGCCGTTTTTGGCACTTATCTCGCGAGGCTCCAGCTCAAATTTATTGAAAAAATTTTTACAAGCTTCTCTTTATGTATAAAATCGAAAAAATTCAAAAAAATTCACTTAACTCTTACATCCATTTTCAGAATATTTTCGTTTAATTTCTCTCCACTAAATTAGGTTAGTTCTGAAATTACATCGCCTTCAAATCTAGAAAAATTTTAAAAAATATCTCGGTCTAATTTTCAATTGATTCACGTAAATAAATTGCCCTGTATGCATAAAAAGAAAACGTAACATGTTAAAAGTCATTATTGTTATAGCGCCAGTGTCGCGCGTCAATTACAATATTAATAAGGCAACAATTACAATTTATTAATGTGAATGTACATGTTTCTATTTTACATTTATCGCTTAGATCCGAATATATATACACATTTAATCTTGTTCACCTTTATATATTTTGTTCTTTCACAACACCACTTAATGTAACGTTTCATTTAAACAATTTATCAAGTATTTGCAATTTGCATTTGATTTAAATGCGGCGTCAGTTCGAAGAAATAGAAAAAAAAACAATTATAAAAGATTTACTGAAACAGGAAATATTAATTCCTATACCTTTATAAAAAAAATGTAATGCTGTAAATTATAGCATTGTTTAAAAAATCGTGACATATCGATAACTTAATTTGCTATCCCAGCCTTTTTTTATAGAAACTTTGAATTATCGGTTAATCTTTGAAAACCTCACTTCTGTAATTCATTGCTGCTTGTTTTTAATGATTTAACTTAAATAATATTCGATAATAAAAAAACATAAAACATAAAAAAAGAAAAAATTAAAAATACGATAGTTTCACAAAATATTCGATGAAATTCTCCTTTAACTTTTCGTTTATTTTATAATTGTTAATCCCATCCAAATCCAAAATATTAATTAATTTAAGGGAAAGTGATATTTTACAAACTAAAAGACCCACGGGACATCGTGTGGGTCGGAGGTAGAAAATTCGCTACTGATGGGTAGAGCCTAAATACTACGCAAATTTTGATTAATTCCGTCCAATCTCTCCGAAAAAAAAATAATTATACACTATATTTTTGCGTCTTGCTTCTTGAGAATTGCACCTAGCTGCTCCGTACAATAGAAGCATATTATGATATTCACGCACTGAATACATTTTAAATCACTTATTAATTAATCACACAAATCTTATAAAACAAATAAATCACTATCGTGTTTTAACGACGATACCGACTTCTGAACTGAGTAATTCCAAATTCCAGCGTGAAAGAAAAAACATCACTTTTTTTTGTTAGAATCCTTGTAGTAAATAGCGGAGCAGTGTTGTCATCAAGTTATCTGTTCATGTTGCTTTTAAAAAATATTCATTTTTTAATGTTGAAGTGCAATTAGACGATTAAGTAATAAACTGATAATAAAATAGTTGTTATTCGTGCATGGATTTTGTATTTTGACTCGCACATCCAAACTTTAATGTGGACCTTTTAGAAGTTAGTAGATTTCTATGAACTATCCTGTTTCGAACTTTTGTTAAATTTTATACCATGTAAGAGAAATTCGAATTTAAAATGGAAATATATTTCAATTTTACCCGCCTACTCACACTTCTAAAAAGACAATTCAATTGAAAATGAATTAGACATAAATTAAGAAATAGCATTTCGTCTTAAGTGTATTGAAAAGCCGCAGTTTGATTTTATGCGGTATGGGCTGTGGGTGGAAATATGATTTATGTTTTGCAGATGCAGACGTTCTATTCCCGAGAGAGTCTTATAGCCTTAGAAATTTTATGGAATATTCTTGTCATTTGTCGATTGTCAATTGTCGACGACCCCGCAAGTGGGTTGGTGATTAAATAAAGCCTATATCAATGTATCTACATATTTTTCTCAGGGCATTAGTGAGATGGCGATAAATATAAAGCTAGTACTACACGGAGCGTTTAAAAGTAAATCTTTGTAAGAGGATGTTGCTTCTTTCGTACGAGGTTTCTCTCCATTCATACCTGGCGATCAAAACACAAATCTCTTTTCTTTTTTGAAGAACTTATTAACAATGGAAAATGGAACTGAATATTAAATATATTCTAAATTCATTAGAACCTGGAACCAAATAAATAACCTGTCAATTTTCAGTTGTGAAATTGAATTTATTCCCAGGAATGCCAACAGTAACAATGCTACCAATTGGTTAAATTTATTTCGAAGTTAATTGGTCCATCAGAGGTCCATAATTGATCCATAAGAACATGGACCGGAAAAGTATATCCATTAGATGTCCATTAATGGTTATCCATTGTATGTCCATGAACGACGTCCACTAGACATCCAATGGACGTCCTTTTCTGGTCCATATCCATCTGGACCAATTATGGACTTTTGATAGATGTCCATTGGATATCCTGTGTTTACTGGGTAAGAGGGAAGCGATTCTTTTAGGTGATATTTGAGTAAACTCTAAACTGTGATATCGTTACTACTCTTTGAGCCAAAATTATAGAGTAACATTCTGAATCTACTTATAGCTCCACATATCCGCAATTCCGAGAATGGCGAAATACCTTTTTTGTAATTTAATGACAAGGTATTCAATAAATTTTGCACGTCGTTTCCGTTACAGAAAAAATGATTCTACTTACTCATTGAAAAGTATAAAGACGGAAACATACTCATCCGAATGACGCAATTTTTTGCAAACAAAATGGCGGCCAGATATTTGAACTTTTTGCGAATTCGGACAAACCTTGCAACCACAGAATATAGATATCAGATTGCACCTTACCTCCTTCAATCACTTCATTCGGATGAATATGGACGAGCCTTTAATAAAAGATAAAATTCGCAAATGTGCTACCATCTATGACTGATAAACAAAGCTTAGAAGTGAATGTTTAACAACTTTATAAAGCAAAAAATTCTCAATTTGTATTTGGGGTTGCAAAGTTCTTGACCGAAGTTATGAAGTTTTAGTTGAAAGGGACAATTGTTAAATTTGTCTTAATAAAGCATTTTCACTATTTTTTAAAAAATTTCGTTTCAAACGGGCAGTTTATCAGTTATAACTGAATTATTTCATACAGTGAAATACATAGTGTTTTTACGACAAGCAATAATTCACTGCTTTCGAAATATTAACCCTTCAAAACAGTTCATTATTAACTAGTGTCATTGTGATTTTCATAAACACGGTCACGGTAATGTAATCGTCAATAATGGACTAGAAAGTATTTTTTATGTATTGTCAGAGACATCTTCTCTAAACATTGGCAACTTTGTAAAGTTTCCTATTTAGAAGTACATGGTGACATCTATTCCAATAGAATAGACATAGTGAAACTATTAAACAAGTGCAGGTAGCATTCTGTAAAAAAATATTTCTGTAGTTCGGATTTAGGATAGAAGATGTCGCCGCGTTTGAATTGTATCAATGTCCTCCATTTTTTTATACCATCATTAAGTTCATTAATCGGTAAATAATAGGGGAAAGTGGGTAAGTGTAAGTGTAATATTTTAATTAATAAAATATTGTTTGGTGGTCTGATTGGCAAGCTAGGTCGGGCTTATGTTAGAAAAACTGCAAGGCAAGCATGGAAGCAAAGGAAGTATGAAAAATGCTATGAACGAAGTAGACACTGGAGGGTACGAAAGTTATACAGCCACCAGATAAGCAAATGACAAACAAGTACCTTTTCAGAACGATATAATAAAGAAAAAGTAGGACTGCAAAAAGATAACCCAGCCATACAAGGGGATTCTTCCAAAATCAGCACTGCAGCCACTTAGAAAAAAATCTATCTCACATTCACTGGATTCATTTATTTTAGTTAGAACCTGAATTTTACAACGTTCAAAATTACAAATACCCCAAATATTCACAAGAATGTAAAATTGTGTCAAATATGACGGTCAAGGCAAAGAATGTCAAGGTCATAAATATATACAGAGTGGTCCTTAAGTAATTGTACATAGAAGTATGGTAGATTCCTCCGCTTTAAAATATTACAATTTGAGCCAACTTGCTCTAATAAAATGTTGCTAATAAGGAATATACAGGGTGATACAGGTTAAATTTTAAGATTTATTTTTTGCAATAACTTTAGCGTTTTTTAATATGTATACATAAAAATTTGGAACTGGGGGTTTTAGGGCACGAGAAATCATAATCTGGAACCTACTTCGATGTAATTTGTAGAGGGCGCTAGTTAGGCCACATTTAAGTTAGGGCTATTGGCTTCTCGTCCTAACTGATACGCCCTCTGGTGAAAACTGCGAAAACTGAGCTAAGGAGTAGTTTTGACATTTGGGATTATTTCTTTAGCGTTGTTAAGTAATTTTCATAGTGTTTTTGTCTTGTTTTTACAAATAATTTTAATTTGTTGATCTTTTTTATAATGAGTAATCATTATTGTTGTGTACCTAAGTGTTCATCACGGGGAAAAAGAAACCCTGAACTAAGTTTTCATTTGTTTCCAAAAGCAGGAACGTCCAAAGTTTTTTTTGAAACCAAACTTGGCAATAGAGAATTAGTGGATAGGAAAAGATTGTGCATCACAACATTAAAAATTGGCAAGAAAGTTTCAAATACCATGAGAGTGTGTTCTCTACATTTTACTGAAAGTGATTTTATTCAAAAAGGTATAGTAAAAATATTTAATTATTATTTACCACTTTGCTTTGATTTATTATTTACAGTTAGAGTAAAACGGAGAACATTAAAGCCTCATGCTATAACTTTACAAGAACATAAGAGGTTCTCCACTTTTACAGTGTTAGAAATAGATAATTTCCCAGTAATTTCATGTGGATTAGATTCCAATGCACTCGTTTGTAAACACAAACCATATATTTCTATCCACTCATAAGTTTCTATGGTCTTTCCCGCTAAAATAAGATGTCCTGCATTCAGGACATTTTCACCTTCAACTACAGATTTAGAATTAGCCGATCCGCCCAAATAGTTCATGTACTCTAAAATGCTTAACTTCATTTCTAAAAAATAATGGAAACAATAATTTGAGACTAAAATGTATTTGAGTAAAACTCCTGACTACTACTCACCTAAATACAACTGGAAATATCACACTTTTAAAGATATAAAATAAGTGTTTATGTATAGTTTATAAAATAAAATGAATGTCACACTAAACACTAGACCAAAACAATACACAATTTACACCTAGAAATAATTCAAAAAAACAAAACTGATACCAAATAAACAACTTAAATACACATGAAATATCCCATAAGAAAGCACGAAGTAAACAAACTACTACTCCTTAGCACAGTTCCAATTTCACCGCATGAGCGCTGCAATCTTAATCCGAGTTACCTATATTCTGGTAAAAGAATATTAAAGCCAATTTATTTTAGTAGAAAAAAGCATACTTGTTAATAACCTTAAAACTTAACAGTTTACGAGATAATGGCATTTTAGGGATCAGATGCATGATTACACTGGTCGGCAAAAAATGTATCGTGGCAAATCGAATACTACGCAGGGTGTTTTTGATCATGCGCCATGTGTCATAAACTATTTAAAAAGAAGCGCGAATATATTAAAATACAAGTTGGACAAAACATTTTGTTAAATGAAGATTTAAAAAAAATGACAGACTTTCATTGCGCATGGCCATGTACATCCCAGGCACATTTTTTTACATATTTGCAGAAAATAACCCACAAACATTTCTATTATTTAATTTGTTTGCAATAAAACTACAGTGTTTCATTTATTCCTCAGAGTATTTATTTTATTTTTTTAGTAATATATACATGACTAGGTAAAACAAAATATACAAAATAAAAATTATACTTATAACTAATAATACAAAACTAATAAATTCAAATAATTCAGTCAAACACTTTAATAACACAATCAGCAATAATGACAAAGATATACAGTTTATTTATTTTCAATTGCAGGACAAATGCCAGTGCCGATAAAAGCAACTTGTCGGCACATCTGGAAATTTTGTTTTTATATATCTGCAATTGAAAATGGATAAACTATACAATTTTAAAATTAAGAGGTAGATCACTTTTTTAGATATTCCAAGAAATAGTTATATTTGGTTAATAAAAACTTACAAGCCGGAGGACAAAATTGAAATAATTGGAAGTTATTGAGGCCCTCATGATATCAATTTTGTATCAGTCATGAAATAATTATCAATTAAAGAAAAAGTAACTATTCGAGTATCTAACAGTTCGGTAATGTTCAATATTAAAAAAAGATTTATGGACAATCTGGCCAAAAAAACCCAAAGTAGATGTTTTCATTTTCACTTTTTATTTAATTTCATTTTATCTCATTCAGCAGGCCAATTAGATTTAGAGTCAACAATTTTCTGCAGGGTTTTTATGATTGGGAGTGGTAAAGGGGCTTACAATGAACGTTAATTTTAGGAAGGTGAAAAGGGATTTTGCGATTTTCCGGAAAACTTGAAGTTTTACCAAAAAATATCCAATAGCAAAGTTGTAGATCTGGAAAAAATGTACAACTTCTATGCGAGTCATTTTTTAACATAACCTCAAAATTTTCGCGGAAAATGCAAAAAATTATTTAAATTTTTTTTTTAGTTTTTTATTTTTAATTTCCGCAAAAATAATTTAATTTTAATGAAATTTTGTGGAAGTATGCCTTTTTTGGTATCAAATAACCACAAATTTTTTCAGATTAAAAAATCTAACGGTTTTCAAGATATTAAAGTTTATAAGTTAAAAAAAAAGTTGGTTGGCAAAAAATCATCATACAGGGTTCTTTAGGTGCTCATTTTTTTTGTTTTTACATGAACTTTTTGATACAATAAAAAAATAATAGTCCCCATTTAAAAACATCCTCAAAAATTGAAAAAACTCAAAAAACGAATTTTTCAGTAATTGTTGATAATTTGTTTAAATTTTTAATAAAATTAAAAAACTGATTACTCCATTGAGTTCTACAGAAATAAATACAAAAGAAACTGTGTTTTATATCACCTTTAATCCTCTATTTAATACCTGAAATAAATAATTGATTCCGTGAAGAGTGAGAGGCATTGTTGACCAGGAAAATAATATCCTTAAATCGAAATGAAGGTCCTCACATTAATCTTACCAATTATTTAGACAACACTGACCATTTATTGCATTGCATTTATCATTTTTAAATTAAATTTTAACTTCTAGAATATAAAGCTGCACATAGGCGTAGTTGGAAATCCTTATATAATAATTTACCGCCAAGTGGTACCCTGCTCAGGAACATACTGGGAGACATCAGACAAAGGGCTTTTCCGTTCATGAGAAATCGGGACGGGGGAATTTCGGGTAGGTTGTGAAGTGACGTCACTTGTCTTAACCAATGAGCTACGTTTTCTCTTGTCCATTGACGGGGATCTGAAAATTGAAAAAATAAGTTTTTAGGAAATTAATTCAAAAAGTTATTTTTGAAAAAATATTAATAAAGGGGAATTTCTCTTTAATTTTAAAATTCACAAAATTCTAGTCTACTGAAAGTCAATTTTAAAAAAATATTCCAGAATGGTCCTAAAATATACGTATTTCTCATTGATCTGCGTAAAATCTTACACTTTTTTAAATTTTGACCAAAGTTTCTTTGATCTTCAAAAATTACTTTTTCCGAGAGCCTAGAACATCGAAAATGAAGGGAGTGGTTCGGCCTCATTCGACTTTTTTTATTTTTAATGATAATCTTTTATTTTTATATGGTTTGCAACCCCGCCTATCAAAATCTTGTGGGTAGCAGGGGAGGTCTAGCCAGTGCCGGTCCTAGACATTTTTCTAGTGAATGCGAACAATTCACTGGACGCTACTCATACCAGTGGGAAATTTTTTAAAATGTGATTAGCCTAAAACGCTGTTTTGGATTACTTTTTATAACATTTCATTCAGAAAAAAAGATTTTCAAGCTGTGGCGCCCCCTGGCCGCGGCGCCCGCCCGCGGCCTCATCCTTCGCGTACGCCTTAAACCGGCCCTGTGTCTAGCAGGACAGCAGGAGATTCATTATTAACTGATTTGTCTCATTAGAAGGACGTTCAATAAACCAAGTTATTAGTAAGTGTTAAAAAATGTTTTAATTAACAAAAAAATACAATCAACTACAGTCCATTTTAATCCCGAAAGGGACACGATAGTCATAACCAAACAGAGTAAACAAAAAAATTGTTTCTTACCTCTAGGAAGATCATCTTCATCGTCGAACTGTGAACTATGTACGCCCCTATAATCAGGCACTCTATCCCACTCCGACTGTATGCCGTACCGAACAGGTGTTTCGGCAGCTTGCAAAGCCATCTTTACCTTTTTATCGTAGTAGCCTATTTTGGAAGAGATACAAGTGGGCACCTGCAAGAGAAAAATAAATATTAGGATATTTGTTTAGAGAACGGGATTGAACGGGTGAAGCTGCATATTGTTTTTATAATAACTGATATTTTGCTTCTGCCGGAAGAGCGAGTGGGTCTAAACGTATTGATTTTTGATGCGTAGGCGGGTTTTCATAATTAGATGTTGAGATGCAGTTGTCAGAGCAATATAATCGGGGCCGATCTTAGATCTTAGATTTGGAGAAATTTTCATAGTTTGACTAATACTTAAAATTGACGTTATAAACTCATCTACTTGGGGGTAAAACATTAATAAAAATGCAAATAAAATTTGTAGTGCAAAACTTTATTTTTTGGCCAGCTAAAAGGTTATAATAGCGACAAAATACTTCAACAAAATAATAAATAAACAAACAAAAATATTACCTTTGAAATAAAAATAGACATTTTATAATTAGAAATGCACAAAAAAAGTACTAAAGCATAAATCTCGCGAAACGAAAAGTATTTAAATCAGTCCTTATACAAAAATAACTTTTCTGGCTTTCTGAGAAGCAAATTTGTCAATAATTTCGGTGAAAATTTCACACCAACATTTTTAACCAATAAAAAGCTTTCGTTTCAGCTCGTTACTGTAGCAACCACAAAATTTATAGCGATAGTATTTCTGTCAAGTGTCAAATTTCCGGAAATTAAAGGCTTTTAATTGGTCGAAAATGTTAGGTGTGAAATTTTCATATTAATTACATCCAAAATTAAAACAAAAATTGCCGGGAGTTCATGGTGTAATCTTTGGCAATTTGTTACTTATTAGTTTCCTGTGTATTAACATATTAGAATGAGGATTTACACATTTAAAGAGAAATATTTGTGTAAATTCCTAATTCAAAAAGGAAACGGCAATTTACCAATTATCGTCCAATTATAGCAACCCGAGAACTAAAAGCCCATTTACCCCTAACAACAGGATATCTGTCTTTCAGCTCCAGTCGGGGGTAGTTTTTCATACCGTAAAGACAGGAAGGGGTGTTTCCTAGCCACCATGTCGTTTCCGCCAGTTTCATCGAAATCCGGCCATAAATTTCTCGATTTCTATTTTGAGGAAACAAGCACGTGAATTAGGGCTTTTTGGACCATCTCGAATTTCGCACCCTGAAAACGGCGCTTCTAATAACGGGTGCTTTTGAGGTATCAAAATGTGCCGACATCCGCACACTGGTACATTTTAACAAAGTACTCTCAACAGAAAAAACTACAAATATAGTAATATTATATATTATAATATTTAAAAGTAACGAAACAAAAAAGAAATCCAATGGAGTCAAATCGGGTAGGAGTGGTAGCCATTCTATCCAAAATGATATAGTCGCTAAATTATCGGTTGTTGTATCGGACGATTTCTCTTTTTAAAGAAATTATGTCATTATCTAATAGATTTGAGTGTCAATAAATGATGTTATAGAAAAATAAGTACATCACTTGTAATTTAATATTTGTTTATTTTAGTTTATACCCTTGTTTATATTTACATTAAAAATATCAAAATGTCAGAAAGCGCCATTGCTTCTGCAACTGTGTTTATAGTAAAAAGTTCTAAAGAAAACTTGCACATTTCTAAAATCTGTCTTTTGTTTGTATATAAACCATATGGTAGAGTGGTGTCGTATGGGAGGTCGACCTTCACTACAGAGACGGTTTAAAATAATTTTGATTCTTGATAAAAAGAAACACCCACATGCAAAAATTAAATGTTTTAGCTTTAGTAACGAATGATATTATATAATAAGAAGTACCCCACTTTTAAATACAAAACAAAGTACACTAGGAGCACCAATGTTTAATATTATCCCTTGATTCCTTTACCTAACTTGACTTTTCTATTTTGACAGCAACCTAATTGAAACATGCGAAGTCATCGGTTAACAAGGTGCTTACAACCCTCACAAGTCTCATATTTTTGACAAATAAAATACCTATTCTAAAATAGTATATTATATTATTCGGCAAAGAGTATTTTAAAAACGATTGGCAATGTCAAAATTAGCGAAAAAAATGTTTGGGCCATTTTCGGGGGAAAAGGTGAGTTTTTTAGTATATAAATGGACCTAGAATCTACAAAAAAAAACTCAAAAAAATTAAAATTTGGTTTACGCAGAATGAATTTTGTATAAGAAACGATTGGCAATGTCAAAATTACCGAAAAAAAATGTTTGGGCCATTTTTGGGGGAAAAGTGAGTTTTTAGGATATAAATGGACCTAAAATCTACAAAAAAACTGAAAAAAATTAAAATTTAGTTTACGCAGAATGAATTTTGTATAAGAAACGATTGGCAATGTCAAAATTACCGAAAAAAAATGTTTGGGCCATTTTTGGGGGAAAAGTGAGTTTTTAGGATATAAATGGACCTAGAATCTACAAAAAAATTCAATAAAATAAAAGTTTGGTTTGTGCAGAATGAATTTTGTATAAGAAACGATTGGCAATGTCAAAATTACCGAAAAAAAATGTTTGGGCCATTTTTGGGGGAAAAGGTGAGTTTTTTAGGATATAAATGGACCTAGAATCTTCAACAAAAACTCAAAAAATTAAAATTTGGTTTTCGCAGAATGAATTTTGTATAAGAAACGATTGGCAATGTCAAAATTACCGAAAAAAAATGTTTGGGCCATTTTTGGGGGAAAAGGTGAGTTTTTTAGGATATAAATGGACCTAGAATCTTCAACAAAAACTCAAAAAAATTAAAATTTGGTTTTCGCAGAATGAATTTTGTATAAGAAACGATTGGCAATGTCAAAATTACCGAAAAAAATGTTTGGGCCATTTTTGGGGGAATAGGTGAGTTTTTTAGGATATAAATGGACCTAGAATCTACAAAAAAAATCAAAAAAATTAAAATTTGGTTTACGCAGAATGAATTTTATATAAGAAACGATTGGCAATGTCAAAATTACCGAAAAAAAATGTTTGGGCCATTTATTGGGGGCAAAGTGAGTTTTTTAGGATATAAATGGACCTAGAATATACAAAAAAAACTCAAAAAAATTAAAATTTGGTTTACGCAGAATGAATTTTGTATAAGAAACGATTGGCAAGGTCAAAATTACCAAAAAAACATGTTTGGGCCATTTTTGGGGGGAAAAGTGAGTTTTTAGGATATAAATGGACCTAAAATCTACAAAAAAACTGAAAAAAATTAAAATTTAGTTTACGCAGAATGAATTTTGTATAAGAAACGATTGGCAATGTCAAAATTACCGAAAAAAATGTTTGGGCCATTTTTGGGGGAATAGGTGAGTTTTTTAGGATATAAATGGACCTAGAATCTACAAAAAAAATCAAAAAAATTAAAATTTGGTTTACGCAGAATGAATTTTATATAAGAAACGATTGGCAATGTCAAAATTACCGAAAAAAAATGTTTGGGCCATTTATTGGGGGCAAAGTGAGTTTTTTAGGATATAAATGGACCTAGAATATACAAAAAAAACTCAAAAAAATTAAAATTTGGTTTACGCAGAATGAATTTTGTATAAGAAACGATTGGCAAGGTCAAAATTACCAAAAAAACATGTTTGGGCCATTTTTGGGGGGAAAAGTGAGTTTTTAGGATATAAATGGACCTAAAATCTACAAAAAAACTGAAAAAAATTAAAATTTAGTTTACGCAGAATGAATTTTGTATAAGAAACGATTGGCAATGTCAAAATTACCGAAAAAAAATGTTTGGGCCATTTTTGGGGGAAAAGTGAGTTTTTAGGATATAAATGGACCTAGAATCTACAAAAAAATTCAATAAAATAAAAGTTTGGTTTGTGCAGAATGAATTTTGTATAAGAAACGATTGGCAATGTCAAAATTACCGAAAAAAAATGTTTGGGCCATTTTTAGGGGAACAGTGAGTTTTTAGGATATAAATGGACCTAAAATCTACAAAAAAACTGAAAAAAATTAAAATTTAGTTTACGCAGAATGAATTTTGTATAAGAAACGATTGGCAATGTCAAAATTACCGAAAAAAAATGTTTGGGCCATTTTTGGGGGAAAAGTGAGTTTTTAGGATATAAATGGACCTAGAATCTACAAAAAAAATTCAAATAAATTAAAATTTGGTTTACGCAGAATGAATTTTGTATAAGAAACGATTGGCAATGCCAAAATTACCGAAAAAAAATGTTTGGGCCATTTTTGGGGGAAATAGTTAGTTTTTTAGGATATAAATGGACCTACAATCTACAAAAAAAATTCAAATAAATTAAAATTTGGTTTTCGCAGAATTAATTTTGTCTAAGAAACGATTGACAATGCCAAAATTACCAAAAAAAATGTTTGGGCCATTTTTGGGGGAAAAGGTGAGTTTTTTAGGATATAAATGGACCTATAATCTTCAACAAAAACTCAAAAAATTAAAATTTGGTTTTCGCAGAATGAATTTTGTATAAGAAACGATTGGCAATGTCAAAATTCCCGAAAAAAATGTTTGGGCCATTTTTGGGGGAATAGGTGAGTTTTTTAGGAAATAAATGGACCTAGAATCTACAAAAAAAATCAAAAAAATTAAAATTTGGTTTACGCAGAATGAATTTTATATAAGAAACGATTGGCAATGTCAAAATTACCGAAAAAAAATGTTTGAGCTATTTATTGGGGGCAAAGTGAGTTTTTTAGGATATAAATGGACCTAGAACATACAAAAAAAACTCAAAAAAATTAAAATTTGGTTTACGCAGAATGAATTTTGTATAAGAAACGATTGGCAATGTCAAAATTACCAAAAAAACATGTTTGGGCCATTTTTGGGGGGAAAAGTGAGTTTTTAGGATATAAATGGACCTAGAATCTACAAAAAAAAATTCAAAAAAAACTTAAAATTTGGTTTACGAAGAATTAATTTTGTCTATGAAACGATTGGCAATGCCAAAATTACCGAAAAAAAATGTTTGGGCTATTTCCATGATTTTCATGACAAAATATCCACGCCTGTATGTATCTATATACTTTCTTAATCCACCCCTGTTGATGTAAGAAAACACATCCTTATCGACAATAACGGTTTTAGCACACCCTAAAACTATTTAAAGTATACCGCTGTGGCTGTGTAACTCAACAGGAAGAAACATGATTGAAGATCGAAGATAGCGGCCCGACATCATGGCATTTAGAAATTCCAGCTGTATCTAGCAGCTGCCTTTTACCTCTTTTTCCTTAATTCTAGACTGTTATCATTTTTCTTGGGTGGTAAAATGCCATTCGGGGTTGCCAGAAATAGAGCAATTTCGTATCTGATTTATGCGTACTTCCGCCCGATTTTATAAAATTCGTGGAACGTATACTTTTTATTATATTAGTTTTTTAAGGTATCCAATAGTCAAAGTTGCTGTCGAATACTCATCAGGTAATGAATTATTTCAAATGACTTTTTTAAAAATAATATAATGCGACAACATATAAAAAATGCGACGTTTCATTACTATATAATATTTTTTTACAAATGGTTTTTTATTACATAAATAGCATGAAAGTGTGATGTTGGTCTTTATAAAATTAAATTTATAGTGTGAAATTCCGTATCGCTGACAGTAAATATTTGAACCACAGGTACATTTTAATGCCGCTATGTTTAAGTAATAGATTGGCGGTTTCCCAAGCACGCCGTAATTTTTTTCAAAGACAATCTCAGGAAATGTATGACGTCCGTCGTCGTTCGTCTTTTGTTCATTTTTTCTTTAATGTAAACTGAGGAAGTTCTTAATGAACGGCCGCATGTTTATAATGCCTTATTATCTCTAACAATGAACAAAAGAACTTAACTATGTACCCCCAAGTTGAATATATTTTAATAACTATTTGGAAAAGTTCACATGATATTTACCATTTAGTGCTACATTTTTAAGTAGCACATCACAGATTGTATTGTTTCGTGAACATTAGGAAAATGATTATTACGAGGGATATTCAGAAATGACAATTAGTCGTAGTTGAAAATATTGAGATTTATATCAGTTCTATACAAATTGTACAAAGAAAATTACAAATTTGAATATCAGGTTACGTCATAGGACATAGGAGTGTATGTAGCCTAAATAATGCTTGTTTGGCAAGGATTAAATACTTATGTCAAATAATATCAGTACTAGTAACAAATTATATAAATTTTGAGAGTCAATTAAAATTGTTATAAATTAGGATAATGCACAAGTGAAACGTTTTTGGACCAATTACAGTCAGTCATTTATATCAGTTTGATTTTCTTTGTATCAGAGGTTCAAATGGAAAAGGGAAAAGCGCCTTTTTTTCTCTTTACCTACTTACATTAATACCGGGAGCACCAGAAAAGTATTGTGAATTGAACGCATAAAGTACCAACATTACGAACTGTAACAATAACTCAAAAAATGTAAATCAATTTTGCACGATTGGAATGGCATCACAGGAAGTATTATAGGTATGATAAATCGAGAGCTCTTATGGTATATAGATAATACTTTCCTAAAGAGAATTGATATTATTTAACAGGTAAGTATATATTGGAATAATATTGATATTCTACATCTTTTTCTTATTTTTAAATCTTTATTTTCATTAATCTAACATTACAAATTCTTATCTGAAATTTTTTAAACTATCAATCTCATCTCCATAAACAAATATCCCATAACAATTTTAAAGCTCCTTTTACATAATTCCCCACAACATTTCAAAATTTTAACATCATAAGAATATATACAGCGTGTTTTAAAATAATAATGTTTTATTAACTATTCATAAAATCCGTACCCAATTTTTGAAAACGGACCAACTAATTTTTACACCCAATATTATTGAGAATTAAATGTGTTTCCGAAAAAATTAATACTTTATTAATGTATGCTTCTATCAGCTCTGTTTTGAAATAGAAAATAATATTTTCTAATAGCACTTTTCCGGTCAAATTATCATATGCAGTGATTTTGTAATAATTTTTTTGGCAAGTTTTTTAATTGACATATTGAAGTAAAATTGGATACATATTAAATTTTAGGAATATATTATGGAAATAATAAATTTTACTGTATAACAAAAAATAGAAGTTGTAGGTAAACACATACTTTACATAAACACTGCCAATAATCTTATCACTTCCGGCAATGTCACTTATTATCAGAATAAACAGGTAAAAAAAGAATATCACTGATACGATTGAAGCGTTATAGAGTACAGGGCGTTATTTACGTTAGTAATGAAAACATGTATATAAAGGACGTCGTCATATGGCAGGATATCCGTATCCTTGCCCATATAAAAGCGAAATACCATAGGACAGGAAAAGGAAACATATTATCACCGATTTTCAATTGCCATTATCATTTTTCCGTTTCATTCATTTAAATACAAAATTCCTGTTTTGTTTATAAAATCATATTATTGGGTAATGATATGTCCGGTCGCAGGCGCATCTATACAGGGTTATTCACGATGTCTAATATTTGAATGTTTTATTTTTATATTTGCTTATTTTTATTTGCTTCTATAACAGTTTCATTTTGTAAGTAAACAATTTTAGCAATACTATTTACAAGAACATAAAAGAATCATTTTTGTGTGGAACATGATGGTGACGAGCATTTGTTATAAGTCAAAAATGTTTACAAATTGTATTACTAAAATTGTTTACTTTGTAATGTATTTCTGTTTCTATTACAATTTGATTTTGTTGAAACATTTTCTTTTCAAAATTGTATGAGTCTGTCAAATTTTACGACAGCGGCCTACTGGATTTTTTTTTCTCGAATAAGCATTTCCTATTTTGCAATAAATCTCGCAAGTTTTACAAAATAAACTCCACAAACCCTATATCAGCAAAAAGCTCTTAAAAAATGCCATGCAATGATGTAATAAAATATAGGGTGATGCATGTGAAAAAGTCGAGTTATTGCTATTTGCAATTTGTCATTTTCAAAAAATCATAGTAGGCGATAGAACATCGACTCCAAGTTTGCCTACATCTCGAAAGATGCGCTAAAGCTTATGGAATCGACTGGAAAAAAGTTGATTAAGTTATCTTGAATAGTTCTGAAGTTCTGAATTTTTTGTGGATCTCTGCTATTTTGTCACATTGCAAATAAGTCTAAGAAACCCGGATGCGTTATATCGACAATTTAATGGCGAATTTAAAAATTCAAAAATGGGGGGTTGCCTTTAAAAAAAAACAGAACTTAGTTGTGTATCTTATTTGGGACATCCTGTATATAAGTAGAAATATTTTTAGAATGTGCCTCATTGTCTAACCTATCGTTTAAAAAAATCAAACCGGTAGAAAAAAAGTTATGGAGCATGCACACACTCCTGGGTCACCCGGTATATATCCCAAAATTTAATGGGGATTTATTGTAATTTTTAATTGAATATTTTATTACTAAAATAAAAATATATAAATTTTATGGCAATTTCCTTTTATTGTTAGTAGAAAATACTACATAATTAACAAAACAATTAGTAAAATGTACATATTTGTAGCTAAAAAACAACGCACATGTAAGTTTGTTAAATCTTTCCTTAAAAATTATATTGCAAAAAGGTCGCAGGCCATTCGAGAATTTCAAAAGGTATTTTTGATAAAAAAATATTTTTTTATTTTAAATGAAAAACATAAACGATTACAGTTTAATTTTCATGAAAACAACTAATTTCATTGCTTGGTATTTCGTCTTAAAGTCGTTCGCATTATTCATTTGGTATCAACTTAAGAATCACCCTGTATAATTAATGTATTTGCGCTTGTGATTGTCGAATTTGGCAATGAATGTCGAATGGGTGTTTAAGCACTCAACTAC
The DNA here is from genome assembly GCA_949320105.2 of Crepidodera aurea. Classification (NCBI taxonomy): domain Eukaryota; kingdom Metazoa; phylum Arthropoda; class Insecta; order Coleoptera; family Chrysomelidae; genus Crepidodera; species Crepidodera aurea. The sequence goes on from OX439475.1 coordinate 43,141,192, forward strand.
GAATAAAGAGTATTGTAGTACTTTAAATTAAGTTATTTTGTTTAGAATTTTTGGTAAATTTACTGAATAATGGATTGTTATCGGGAATCAACTATTTTTTAAAGCGATTTAAAACTATTGTTAAAGTTCAATGCAGTTGTATTAGTAATATTTTTGAGGAAAAACAGTAAGAAATTAAATACATATACAAGGTGTTTAAAAAAACATCGCAAATGAACATAGTTTTTTGTATCAATATTTTTTAATATTTGAGAGATGTTCCAGTGGTAAAATAGAGCTTTTTTTAGGGCTGTGATTGGCCCTTTTACCTCCAATTTCCTACGTCAAACGCCCTACCCGAAAAATGTTATTTTGTTCCTGAAACCTCGATAAGTTTTAAAGAAAAAAGCAAGATCTTTTACTACCCTAAAATTTATTTTAATTTAATTTAATTAACCATTTTTTATTTCTATGCTAAATAAAAATTTTTAGTTACACTCACCAAAATATTTTTCACCTAAGCAATATCCTTCAATTTCCCAAAAATAAAGCAAACTTTCTTCTTCGTTAGACCGAAAATTCTCGAAATCGATATAAAAAATACTCGATTAATTAAAATACTTCGAAATAAAGAATTAAGCATCCGTTGTTCGACACTAAACAACAAGCACGTGGCAACTGACAGTTGCTAATAAACAAATAACAAACGAAGCACGTCGAAGCTCATACACGGTGACTTGGATCTACCGAGTAACGAAAAACACTGAGTCGGGTCGACTGTGGAATGAGAATGACGGCCGAAACGTGCGGATGCCGGTATTATATACCGGGGGATGATTTCCGATTCCTACCCTTAACACAGTGGTGGAGAGGATAGTTAATAATAAATACACACTTTCAAAATTTTAAAATATATCTCGCAGCATTCTATGAAGTTAAGGTTCGTTTTCACGTGACATAAAGTCGTGACTTTTTATGTCATCACATTAAGGGGTTTCATTAACGCGTCATAACTTCATACGATATTTCCCCTTGACCCGCGCAGCGAAAGTAGGCGTGCCTAAATACATTTACCAAAAGATATTGCCACCGAATAAATAAATCATTTATGCATTCTTAGTAGCCAGTGACCAGTGGCGCGCAGAACATAACAATTAAGTGACCAAAACCATCCAATGTTTTAAATAGGTAATGAATTGAGGTATGCTTTCTTTGATTCAACCTACAAAAATGCAAGATTTTGAACCTAGGTCTAACATTAAAGAAATTATTTTTTCTTCAATGCATTATATAAAATCTTGCTTTTGTCAAAATATTTTTAATTTTTTTATTTTTATTGCACTTGTATAAAAGCTTGTTTTTAATTTTTTTAAGCTATTTTATTCATTTAAAATAGTATTCAATAAATTGTAACCCAAAAACAATGGTATAGAAAATGGGAGAATAAAATAAACGTGGTAGAAAAAATGGAGATTTATTCGAATTTCACTCAATAATCCTCAGGTGTTGGAGGGAATTGTTCCTTATTTCCCACCACTTGCTGTTCTTGGACCCACTAACTCCGGTTGAAAATAATTGAAAAAAAAAATTTCAACTTTATAAATCTAAAAAAAACATGAAAACTAAGTACCTTTTGAATTTGAAAATTACATATGTCACCTCTTCAACTCGACAACCTTTCGGGCTCCATATAACGAAAAAGCATTTCTTATGTATTATGAGTTAACAATTTGTTATAAACAAATTCTGACCAACATTTTTTTTCTGTAAGTAATTTACAGAAACAGCAATATGTAACAAATTGCTGAAAAAAATTGTCTTTAAAATTTCCTTTTCATCCTTATATTATATCGAATAATTATTGGATTAAAAAAAATGTACTCAAGCACTTTTCTCGTTTACTGTTCTCTCCCTTTCTGTTTTTCGGACCATAATTTTGTTCAACTGTATGACTCACAACACCAATCAACAATTGCCCTAATACGCCCCTGAAAAATGATTAAAATTAAACTAATAGTATATTAATCTGAGACATACGGCGACGATCATGTAATTCGGATAGAGTAGGCCTTAAACAAAGACAGCGACAAATATTGTTCTCGAAACTAGGTCGCGTAGTAATAATGACAATATGCGGCGTTTCATTTCTATCAAAGAATGTTTGAATTCTACAAACTTAGGAAAGGTGGCAGCATAAATCAGATGAAGATTTTCAAATCTTGGCTGCGTTTTTATTCAAAAACAGAAAAGATTTCATGAAAATTGTTAGTTTTTAGCTAATCAGGTGGTATATAAGAATACCGGAAAGTCATTATTTTTACGATTGTGAAGGTTCATTCCATTTTTTTTAACGTAGAAGGAAATCATTGACTTTCCGGAATTACAAAAAATGAGACTTTTTTTTGTGATAAACGGTTTTCACTGAAAAAAATTCTGGGACATGGGAAAGCATAGCCAGTTTCACCAATGTAGTGAATGCTCTTAAGAGTAATGTCGCTTTTGGCGAGAATGAACTAAGCTACAAGAAAGTCACAAAAAATCAAACCTCTCTTGATTCCGTGACATCGATGTCGCGACAGTATGACACTTTTTTCAGTGTCATGGCATAAAAAGTCACGACCTTATGTCACGTGAAAACGAACCTTTAAGTCCCTACACCCGTTTGTGAAACGCAACTGTGAAATCGACTTGAAGGCATTCTGAATTTTGATAAAGCATGCATATCCGGCTCACGCGACCTCGCTCCAGCGACGTTTTGTATGTTTATTAGAAACGTCGTGAAGGAACACCATTTATGATTAATAGACCATTAGTTAAGGTTCCTCTCATCCTTTCAGTAGCGCATCAAGTATTTTTTTCTTAAGGAGAGATGTAATTTTTTGTTACAATAAAATTTTATAATTTGTTTACCTACATATTTTGTAAATGTTTAATTTGGTTGCAAATATATAGAACAAGTTGATTTAATTCTTTTGGTCAGGTATACAGGGTGACCCACGACTATTCCCTCGTTCTCTTGTGCCTAAACGGCACAAGTTCAGCTTAATTTTTTGGTGACATTGATAAGATCTATTTGTTTAAATTATTTGCAATTTTTTAAATGTAACACTCTGTATTTCATGACATTTTTAGATTATACGTTAAAAACTAAGTCAGCTTTATTCAACGTTTCCTATATCTATCGCTTACCAAAAAATTGTGATTTTAAGAAAAAACAAGAACAAGAACAACACGGAAACCTCTTACTTTTAGTAACACAAATTTATATCGACTTATTCTAACTTTTTAGGGCTTTCATTTGCACTGTGTGGTATTTCGATATTTTGCACAGGGTGTTTAGGAAAGGTATTCTAATTTTATATTTTTCAATCCGCAAAAACTCACTTAAGTTAAATGGACAATGTGGACTATGTGAAATAACTTTTCATTTTCTATCAAAAACTATGAGTAATGCATATGTATAAAATTAAAGATTAAAAAGTTATTAGAATTTTTCTTTATTTCTCAAATTAATAATAAATAAATGGACTATATTTTTTCTTCAGTATTTTTGCATCTTTGAAAAATGAGAGAAATTTTTGAAATTCCAGAAATTCCACAAAACGTGTTCCATATGATTTTGTGATGATGAATATGTAATAATTCCTAAGTGTGTATGCCCTTTTTTAGATCCACCACTGCATCAACTTGCCGCCCCAGCCACAGGATGTTGTAAAATATCATCGCTTAATAAAGATCTTAATTGTTTCACATAATTGGATTCCTTTTTAGTCCATCGCCTTCTTAACCACGGCCACATAACACCTAGTAAGTGGGAATGGGAAAGATTTTTCACAAAATTTAATAGGTGATAAGGTGATTGATCATCCTTAATGTTTTGTTAATGAGTGGAAAGTGTATCCAAAGCATATAACCCATCTAGAACATTGCGGTCAAAGGTCTCCAAAATATATCATGTGCGTCTGCACTATTTGATTTTTATCACACAGATTCTTATCACAAAAAATAGTGCTTAGTGGCGTTTTAGAAGGTAAACAAAAGCCAGTTCGTTATTTGAAGTTTGAAAATTCACATTTGCATTATTGGATGATGACAACTCAAACGTTAAAACAATTGGCAGAAGCATTAATGATGTAAAATGTGGCAAATTTTAGGCAATAACACCTTATTGTAAACCTATCATCAAAAGACACCCATAAAATGTTTATTGTAAAATTATTCCTAGGCACAAACAATCATTGACGTGACTTTGTCCCGCGTTGGTTCGTTTACTATTCATTTTGGTCCTTTTATTTGTTATTTTTGCCTGTAGCCGGAAGGATCTGGGTATTTGATGTCTCTCACGATCGGTGGCAAACTATTCCACCAGTGTTCGTAATCCTCGATTGGTATATATATTATATATAAATTCTTTTTCTCCAAATTTCTTATTGGCGTTTCCATACGCTTGTTTTTTCTATTTTAATTAAAATGGACTTTTTTCTCAATGTAGTTCTGTGTTGGTATTAGTAGAAGTGTTTTTAATTTGTCTATAAACGAGCTTTTGTTTTGAAATGGTTTTTTCTCTTACAATATTTAATTTTTTCGCTTTGGTACTTAATTTATATTTAAATGTGTCTATGTACTATTCTATACTAGCCCAGTTGCCAGAGAAGGATATTGACCAACAGCTCGCACAAAATGTGATTGATGAAACTTGGCACTTAAGTAGGTACTTGAAAAGGTATAGAAAACGATAAAAAAATCTTTGCTGCTCTAAAGTGTATGCTAACTTCACAATTTCGAAAACAAAATCGAAAATTTGGTTTTTTCATTATATCTCGAAAAAGAAAATAAAAATAATAGCACCACGTGAAACATCGAAAAAATAAAGCATTTTAAAGAAGAGACTCTAAGCTTTCTCAGGAAGCCATTAGTTTTTTTTGTTTTCTCATAGAACATTTTTGATTTTGTTTTCGAAATTGTGAACTTAGCATACACCTTATGGGGTTATGGGGTTAAGGTTTTTTATCGTTTTCTACACTCTTTCAAGTACAAGGTCAAAGTCTCTGACAACTGGGCTATACGTTGTTGGTGACATATGCGTATATTTATTTTCAATTTACCAATTTATTATTATTAATATTATTATAAGAGTACTATTCCATGTTCTGGCCAAGCGTAGGACATGACACGCTTTTGTATACGACAAACCACTGGCACTACTGTCTCTCAACCCTCAACACTTTCGCCCTATCCAAACAAAGCCGATTTCCACGGCCTTTTGGACAGGTGTCAACCGTAAAATGCTAATAGCAAGAAAACACCTTTATTAGAGACGAGCAACGACAGTAAACAGAATGCGGAGCTGTAAACGTATTAGTCGCACTGACAGATTTAACTTATTGACGACCGGAAGTATAGCATTTGTCGCGGTGTATCGAACAATTTCTAAGAAGAGGATGTCTCTTTTGTATTCTGAATAGAAAAAAAAATATTTCCGGAAAAGGCTGTAAAAAATTTTGTCACTTTTACCACCTCGCAAGATTTTAAAAATTCGTTCATAAATCCAATACTGGAAATAACAAACCAATAGACTGTAATGCACATAAGTGGGCCCAGGAAAATAATACCGAAGTGAATACAAAATGGGGCCTTGAAATTTAATTTATTATGTGTTTATACATACAAATCATTTTATACACATGTTATAATTTAGCAGTATTCATTTTTTTAAGTACCGGTCAATTTATTGTAAACAAATATATTTTGCTATGTATCTGTCACCTGTCATAACACAACACTAATTATTTACGAGCCGCGCCACATGATGGCGCCTTGAGCGTTACCGACAACAAAACGAAACACAACTGTATTATTTTTTTTAAATGTTACATTTTTAAACTTTTAACCGTCTTATTTTCCAATGTAAATTACTATTTAATTACTAATTATTAAAACATGCATGTTTATTTTAATCAGAAGAATAGAAAAAGCACAAAGAAACATGCATATGCCACGTGACTGCTAATTGTTTTAAAAATGGTGCACAAAACAAATTTTTTCACTTATAATTACACGAGAGCTTTTTTTTTGTCGAAGTCAACTTGACATGTATCAATAAGAATTTTGTTGCCTGACAGTTTTTTGAGTTGAATTACCTAATGGCAACAAAATTCGAATTATAAATTTCAAGTTTACTTCGACTCAAAAAAAACGCTAGAGTGTAATTCGGTAAGACGATTTAATGAATATGTAAATCAATAAATTAAAAAATGAGATATAAATTAGTTTATTTAATTTAACGGAAAAGTACAATTGTTAAAAACAATTATTAAAAGTAGCTTGATTTTTAGAACTTTCGTGTCTTTTTTTAATATTTTGCTGCATGCTAGTATTTTGAGCGGTGGTAGTAACTGTTTCCTGGATGGTAGTACGAATGGAACCAATGATTTCTCTATGATGTTCTTCATCTAACTGAAGGTACGGTTTTAATGACGATGGGTTGCTATGTCCCGTAATGTTCACAAGTTTTTGTTCACCTATACCACTCCTGGACAATTCAGTTACGGCGGCAGATTGATTAGAATGGTTCGTAATTTTCACCCGCTTGATATTAAGTCCAATATTTTTCGCCGAAGATTTGGTCCATTTAGATATTTCGTTTATCCCAATAGGAGAATTCTTATACCATCCTTTCGAATTTGTTTTTTGCCAGAAAGGATTTGGAGTTAAAAAAAACTTTTCACATGTGATATGGTTTCCCCGTCTTCCCATAATTTGTTTAAACAATCTTACTGGACAAACACAATTTTTGCTACCAACCATTTATTGTCGGCCAGCTTCTGATTTCCCCCTTGTGCTGTCTTCGAAAACACTGGGTTATATTCAACTCTTCCGTCCCTCTTCCACGGTTGTCTGTCTCGATTTTAAAATAGAATACCTTACAATTTGCTACTTCTCCGCCTCTCCAAGCCAATTAATACGCAGCAATGTGATAAAATTTTCTTTGGAGGCCTACAGGTTCTTCTTCACTCCAGGACAGTGCCATTTCAAAAATGTCTCGTTTTGTGAGAGCATTAGAACTTACCTTCCTTTTTTCTGGGATTGCTTGTAAAATTTTGCATTTTGTGTCGCGTGCATTTCTCGCTTTCTTAAACTGTATGTCCGTGAACGGATTAAAAAATCTTTTATAATCTTTAAAGTACTTCTCTTGTAACATTTTTGCTGAAGTGTTCCAAATCGTCTTGACTGCACTCTCTTTATAATCTTCTCCATTGTTCTTCTTCATGTTGAATGCCCAGTCACATAAAATAGAAGCTAACTCTTCAGTGGAAGTTTCTGCAATGAGTTCATATTTTTTTTCCAAACAAAACATCACAAATTGATGAAGTTGAATTGCGAGGCACATTATCATTGATGGCTTTTTCAATTTATCCACTCGAAGACTCTCCAAATCGCGACATTTCCACAAACAAAAACTTTTCTGACAACGCAAGTTTGAAAAAAATTGACATAACGTCATCAAAAATTTGTTTACAATGTTGGTTGTCATGCTTTCAAAAGTTAGGTTCCGTTATTGTCGCTGGAAAAGTTAGGGCAAACTTTTTTCGCTGTCATAATGACAAAATCACGCGGCTTATGGGATTTTTTATACATTAATTAAATTGTCATTAAAAAATGTCGGCACATCTGGGAATTTTATTTTTAAAGGCTGCGTAAAGTTCCAATCGAGCCCGCGAGATCTTTGGAAGTAATAATAAATACATATTTTCAAAGACAAACGTTTTAGTGCTTAATGCGCCTGGTGTTTCGCGCAAAATAGTCCCATTGATCTTAGACGATCCATCAATTTTCAATACGTGCACGTCGGAAACATGATGGCTTTCGACGAGTTTTTTATCTTTAGTGAGACTTTTCTGTCGAAAAATTGTTAAATTAATAAGCGAATTTTGTAACCAGACAATGCGTGACCGGCGACACACAATTGTTGTTGAGTTGTTGAGCCGATGCCGATGTCGGGCTGGCGTATAACTTCAAAAATTAGGAAGTACGATTTTACTCCATTTTAACGCATTACGACTTCCTTCTTGATCGTTATCCTGTTTGTAATTCAGACAAATGATCATTTAGTATTTTCTTTATTCAAATTTATTTGCTTACTTCAGCTGTAAATACATATAGGTTCTTCCGCCCCGTACCAGTAATTTTTCAAACACTGGTAATTTTACGAGGTATATCCGCCCTCTGCCCACAGCAATTTAATTTCTTTCTATTCCTGTGAGCAAGTCAAAAACAGGAAATGCTGCCATTCGGCATTTGCGCCCGTGGGAGGTCTTCCTTTTCTCAAATAGTATTGAGATATTTTTTTTGCTTTTATTTTATTTCAGTTGCAATAGGTGAACGCCAAATCCCGATACTGAAAGTGTTTTAAGAATAGATTTATTATTGATAGTATCTAAACATTGTACAAATGCGAAAATTCTGGTTCGTTAAATATTATTCATTTTCAATTAACAAGAGATGGACATTTAGTCGCTTTTATTTATTCCCTATGTGTCAGATTCTTTACAAAAACCGGAAACGCTGGGAGGTCTTCCCCTTCTCAAGTCTTATTTGCTTTTTTCCCTTACCGTTTTCTGTGATCTCTACTGGACTCTGGTTTGTGTCCGGAAGTCAATTGAAATTCTTATACCGGATACGTAATTCTATAGGCCATAGTTTTCAATCGGTAAGTAAATAAACGGAAAGGGATTTGTAAAATTATTGTAAGTTTAATACCTTAGAAGAGAGGAACCGTATAGGCAGTGGCGTAACAATCAAGGAATAAAAACAAACAATTTTGTTAAATGAGCTTGAAGATATAATATATTGTCACGTTTTTGATTTGTTTACTTTAAATGTATATATCGTAAGCATGGGGAAAAAATTGTGAAATGGTTAAAATAATAAATTTTTGGTAATAAACTAATGTTATTTGTAGTTAAGAGCAAACCGAACCCCTTGAAAAATGTTAATAACATTTTAAGCTTTTAGTTTTAGTCTGATTTTTGTGAAATTTTCAGGAAATACTAATAATTAATTACAAAACTTAGAGTGGAGATTCCTTGATTTTTTTGTAAACCTTCGAAAAGTATTTATTTTGTTAATTTTAAATGGAAAATCACAAAACGAAATATCCGCGCCATTCTGCATTAAATCTATGAAAATTTGCTCCTATTTGTTTTAATAAATATCAAGTAGTTTTTAAACAAAAAGGTTTTCCATTTTTTTCTTAAATATCTTTGTAAAGTGCTGCCACATCCTTACATACATTTAAAGCTGTCCAGATTTATTCCATCGCCAAGTGTTCCCAGTGGCGCGCATATAAATACAATTTTATATTAGAAAATCCTGATAATATAGAAGTGAAATTTGCTTCTCACAAGAACTCCGGTTGCCACTTAATATCCAAATACATTTTTATTGGTAGATAATAATGTTCTTTTTGGGAAATTCTTAAGTATTGAAATGAAATATTTGGGATTTATATTGGATAGGGAACTAACTTCTAGTAAACAGGTTGATTATAGTGCAGAAAAACAGAAAAAAAATTGGTTTTTTTCGAAGAGTACGTACCACCACTTGAGTACTCAATCTAAATTAACAGTCTATAATTCGTTAATATTGCCTCAGTTTTTCTATTGCTGTTCGCTGATATATACCTAAAGCGAATAATACTAGGATGCAATCGATATAGTCGAATACAAGACATGTTAAATACACTAAATTGGCTAAGGGTGGAACATTTTATATATGTCCAGTCAATGATATTCGTATTTAAGATGGTAAACCATGATTATTTGAACAATCAGCTGGTGCCAACTTCAATTGCTTATTCACATAACACTAAAGTTGCAGATTCATTAAATTTGTATGTTAAAACTACCAACAAGGCCAGTTCCATGAAAAGTTTGTTTCACAAAGGAATTGTGCAGTTCAATAATCTACCGAGACATATTAAAAATAGCCATAATGTAGGCGCCTTTAAGAGATCTTTAATCCACTTTATAAAAACCAACATTTAGCAATAAAGTCTCAATTGTATCGACCCGAATTTTCTTTTCACATGTTTCTTTTCTTTTCTTTGCACATGTTTCTTTTCTTTTCTTTGCACATGTTTCTTTTCTTTTCACATGTTACTCATTTGTTTAATTTAATAATATTATTTTATTTTTTATGTAATTTGAAAAATTTGTAGGGTAAAATATGTTTTTTTTTGTTTGTAAATTCACTGGTCAACATTTTATCTAGGCTTGTACACGGGCATCGGAGATGGTATCCTAGGGTTTTCGGGGTCGCTGATGACGATGAGCGGGTCGGTTAGGGTCCATCAGGTCACGTTCAAGGTCATTTGAAGGTCAAATCCAGGAATAACCTCAAAAAAATCTGAAAAAATTCATACATATGTTTTTTTGGTTGCTGATTTCGAATCCGGTATTTGTTTATCCCTTGCTAGAATCCTAGAGGTCACTTGAAGTTATTTTAGATAAAACAGTCAAGGGCATGTTGAAAAATCTGAAAAACTCATCAGGTCAGGTTCAAGGTCATTTGAAGGTCAAATCCAGGAATAACCTCAAAAAAATCTGAAAAAATTCATATATAGGTATGTTTTTTTGGTCGCTGAATTCGAATCCGTTGTTTGTTTATCCCTTGCTAGAATAGAGATCACGGAAGGTTATTTCAAGGTCGTCTTGAGGTTATTTTAGATAAAACAGTCAAGGGCATTATTTCGAGGTCAGTTGAGCTCCATCAGGTCAGGTTCAAGGTCATTTGAAGGCCATATGATAGATAGCAAAAGAAAAACTTGAAAAAGTATTTGATTGAGAATAGAATTCTGATTTAAATAAGTGGCTCCAATTGTTTATGTTCATATTAAAAAATACCAAGAAATTAACATTTGACCTTCAAATGACCTTGAACCTGACCTGATGCGCCTAACCGACCCGCTCATCGTAATCAGCGACCCCGAGAACCCTAGGATACTATCTCCGATGCCCGTGTACAAGCCTAGATAAAATGTTGACCAGTGATTATCTATTATGATATTATATAAATCATTTCATTACAGCTGAATTAGTTAACACTCTTCACTAGTTTTTCTTTCTAAAAACTCCTGCTGACAGTTCGCCGCCCCTCAGAAGGTTTTAACTCCAGCTGGTTAGTGTTTGTAAGCGTCTATCTCTCTGTGCTTCATTATAAAGTCTACAAATAGTTCATCTCTATGGATACCCATTATATCTAGATATTTCCTTGGGGTGCCTAATCTGATTTCTGCTTAGAAGCAGGATGACATTTGCCGGTGCTTCTGGTGAGTTTGCAGGGTTTTTGGCATTGAACGAACATTCTTCTAGGTCCTTTCTATATGGTGTGTTGAAGTGAAAATGAATGTTGATCTACACGCTTATTTTTATTTAAAAATTTGTAATGGTTGCGCTAAATTATACTTTAAAAACGTAAAAGAAATCCATATTTCTTACGAAAAAGTAAAATTTTGATGTGTACAAATGCTATGACAATAATAATACAATGCTTACGCTACTGAGTTCCTCCCTTTACTGTATATTTACTTTTACTGTTTGTATTTCATAACAAATGTCCGGACACTTGTTAGAGGGATTTTTGTCAATGTAACCACGGGATGTCCGTTTTCATTGATGAATACATAAAAGGAATTAATAATTTTGTCTTCCTGTATGGTGTTTAGGGCATTATGAGATTTTTGTGATCAACTTTTGATGAATTTAACAGTAAAATTACTAAAACTTTCGCAAACAACGAATTACTTTTACTTTCTCTATACATAGTGGTTCCAGATGCAAGGTGGCTCCTGTTTTTCTTAAATTCGTTGAATATATCCTCTGATCTTTCCAGTGGCGTAGCCAGGAATTTTTTCGGAGGGGGCCAACCATTTCTCGTAGATAATACTTACTATAAATACTTTTTTCAGCACGGATGTGGTAAATATACAGGGTGACCCAGGGTTAGACCATCAAACGTTCAGGATCGGTTTTTCAGGAAAAAATAAGATTTTTTATTCCCATAATCCTGGGTCCTAACTTGTTTTGATTTTAGAACACAAGAGTTTTTTATGAATTGCTCAAAAAACAATTTGGTTGATTTTGATAAAACTTGGCACGCTTATTTGCGACAATAATTTAAATATTATTAGAATTAAATTATTAATTCCAGTGACGTTCCACAAGGTAATTTAATTGATATTGGGACAAATCATTGTACGCCACTGTTTCTTTGTATGTTCGTTACTTTTCTTGGATTAAACAGTTGAACACACAAATTTTTTGCTTCTTCAATTATTCTATTCGTATCTCGCTTTGTTTTCGAGAAAAAAATTATAAATTCGGAAATAAAAATACCCCTTGGCTACGCCACTGGATCTTTCCCGTAAGCATATACCTTTACTCAAATTCCTATTCGAACGCTTTTAAATCACGGGGATTCCCCCGCTTGACTAATATTGCGCTCGGTGACACTGTCTCGAAAAGAAAATATGAGAGAAAGTATCATCAGGTGTATCCTTTTCTATTTCTCTGAAATATTTTTTTTTATTCTCTATGAGGATAAGGGCGACTTTAGTGGAGTACATCTCCACAAAAATTCGAGTTGTGGTTCCAATAATTCAAATGATTTTGACATACTGATTTGTCTATCAAACTTTTCAGCAATTGTCAGAAATTGTTAATTTTGGATTAACAGAGTTTGTAATGTTTTTGAAAATACTGCCCCAACGAATCTCTCTTTTAAGAAAAAGTCTTAATTTCAGAAACTGCATAGTTAGAAAAGTATCTGCTGTGACTAAAGGTGACGATCGAAAAAGAAATCAACTAACAATTTTTGGAAAATATGTAGCCACTTGCATTCCAAAATATATACAAAAAATTCAAATCACACATACAGGTAAGTTTTTTTATCTTATATTTGAATGCGGGGGGAAGATATATTTTGCTGGTAGAAGACACTGAATCGGCGATTCCCCCGTTTTGGGGGTGGTATTTAGCCGTTTGAGGGGTGGAGTTAAGTCGAAACTAATTTTGGATACCGCCATCGTGTTTAGCATCCTCGAAAACGAGGGACAAGATAAATTTTGCCGGTGGAAGACGCGGAATCCACGAATCCACGGTTTTTGGCCATTTGAGGGGTGAGGTCAAGTCATACATAATTTTGGATAACGCCATCGTGTTCAGCATCCTCGAAAATAGGGGGGGAGGTGGTTTGGTTGCTGCCTAAAATACTCACAGAATGCACTTAATAAACTTACATAAACGAACGACGGTGGTCTATCAGGACAATGTAATTTTTTTTGGAAAAAATAAAACAATTTTTTTGAAAAAAATTTATTGTAAAATGAAGATGTTTCTGAAAGGTACTGAAAATCTGGACAATGTACATTATTTATGTTTAAAAATATAACGTTTTGAGTGGTGTGGTACCCCTGGCCTCATAGACCACCATGGATCTGATTGTTAATTTATGATATACATTGTTTTAGATGAATTAGAGATCATGGCGGTACCAGATGGCCTACGTTGCGTCATGCAATTTTTAAAGGACCACCACAACTGCCAGTTTGAATCTTTACTAGATGTAACTGCGATAGATGTCCCTAGCAGATCCAACAGATTCGAAATAATTTATATCATGCTTTCCTACCGTTTTAACTCGAGATTAAAAGTGAAAACTTATGCTGATGAATTGACTCCTATAGAATCAGTTACAAGTAAAATGTTGCCGCAATTCATAATAGAAGTCATAATATATTTTTTATTATTTCCTAGGCATTTATAATTCGGCTAACTGGCCAGAACGGGAAATATATGATCTCTATGGAATCTTAATCGCCAATCATCCAGATTTAAGGAGAATTATAACGGATTATGGTTTTCAAGGAAATCCACTAAGAAAAGATTTTCCACTAACAGGGTACGTTGAATTACGTTACGATGATGAGAAAAAAAGAGTTGTATGTGAACCTATAGAATTAGCTCAAGAATTTAGGCAGTTCGATCTTAGCGCCCCCTGGGAGCAGTTTTCTAAGTACAGGTCCAAACAAGAAGCTTTGGAAAAAAGTCAAAGCGCAGATTCTAAAGAAAAATGTGAAAGCAAATAATAGTTAAAATAAAAGTTATAATAAAAGTTATAAATTTTTTTGTGAAACTACGTCGTACATATAGGCAGAACGTAAGGGAAAAGTACTAGATCAAATCCATTCAACGTTGGCAAAACTGAAAACCAAGGTGAAAAAAAGAATTTCGGGAAAAAGTAACTAATTTACTTTAAAATGTTTATGAGACGTTTTCATCTATATATTTATAAGAAGTTATGCTTAGTAACTTAAACTAAGCCACTAACTTTTCTTTAAAGGTTATATTAAAAAAATATACAGATATTGTTATTGATCTAACCGTCGAAATTACCAATCTTGGACCAACAGCTGATTTATGTCATTTTTTAAATTGTCCTTTAAATGTCAACATCAACAATCGGCTTTGAAATGATAAAACGTTCAAACGTGTTTAAACATTTCTTACTATAATCTTACTGAAGATATTTTAATCTAAGATAGAAGATAATTATTAAAATGGACGAAGAGATTATCTTTGCTGGCCTAAAAAAATATTTTAAATTTGATAAATTCAAATCTGATCTTCAGAAGAGAGCTGTAATAGAAGTGTGCCAAAGTAAGTCATTATTTATCTTAATTTAAATATATCTACAATCGTTGCTCTCTAGGAAAATTTGATGTATTTGTTTCTATGCCCACTGGTTCGGGAAAATCTTTATGTTACCAGTTACCAGCAGTGCTACAAGAAGGAAAAGTTACCATCATTTTTTCACCACTGTTGGCTCTTATTAAGGTAAAAATAAATAACAACTTTTTTAAATGTGCTTGACCGTGTTTTTTTAAGGATCAAATAGACCATCTTTTAGCTCTAAAAATTAGGGCTGCTTCTATTAATTCTAAAGTTCCAATTTCTCAAAGGGAAGCAATTATAGCAGACTTAAAGTCTACATCACCAAATATACGAATACTTTATGTTACTCCTGAACAGGCAGCTA
Organism: Crepidodera aurea; assembly: GCA_949320105.2. Lineage (NCBI taxonomy): Eukaryota > Metazoa > Arthropoda > Insecta > Coleoptera > Chrysomelidae > Crepidodera > Crepidodera aurea. Next base: position 43,156,267 of record OX439475.1, read on the forward strand.
CTGCAACATTTAGGGTAAATACGTTATGAATTTTAATCCCATGCTTTTCATCATTTAGTTATCTTACAAATGATATTAAGTATTCAAACATATGTATATTTTGTAGGCTTTATACGAGAACCTATATAGATTTAATAAAATAGCTTACTTGGTAATAGATGAAGCACATTGTGTTAGCGAATGGGGGCACGATTTTAGGCCGCAGTATCAAAAATTGGGAAATTTACGAGAAAATGTAGACGTGCCTTGTATAGCCTTAACAGCAACAGCAAATTCAGAGGTAAAAAAATTTAAACTATATAATATAAAACAATATCTTTTTTAACTGACAATTTGTGTATTATCTTTTCAGGTAATAAGGGACGTCATATCCAGTTTAAGATTAGGAAATAACTACAAAACTTTTAAAACTTCATGTTTTCGAGACAACCTTTTTTATGATGTTTATTTTCCAAATATGTTAGATGATCCTTATAAACATTTAAGACAATTTATATTGGAATGTTTAAATGTGGAAAAAGAAACGGACCTGAAAAAATCACAAAAATCCTGTGGGATAATTTATTGTAGGACCAGAGAGCAAACTGAAACATTAATGGAAAAACTTAACCAACTAGGTACATTTTAGAAAGTATTATTAATTTAGTTAAATGTTATTAATTTCATTATGGTAACTTAAACATTCATAAATTATCTGTTAATTTTGCTAATTTTACTCATATTAGGTGTAAAGGCTTTATGTTACCACGCTGGTTTAAAAACTGAAGAGAGGAAAATTTTTCAAGAAAAGTGGCAAAATGGTGAAGTACCAGTTATTTGTGCTACCATTAGTTTTGGCATGGGAGTTGACAAAGCAACTGTAAGGTAATACTTCACAAAACTACGATAAAATCATAGAATTTCCTTCAGTCTGACCTAAAAAATATTAAATCGAAAAACAAATTGTAACAGAATACAAAATTCGATTACAATCTACTGAGAGACTTACTTGTATGTTATTTTTTAGTCCCTCTCTCCCGGTTGCTCTTATTTTACTATAAATATTCATGTAGCTTAAATTTTTTTTAGATTTGTTGTTCATTGGGGTTGCCCGAAAGAACCAGCTTCATTCTACCAAGAATCCGGAAGAGCAGGAAGAGATGGCAATCTTTCTAGATGTAGAGTTTACTATACCAGATCTGACAGCAAAGCCGTCGAATTCCATTTGGCCCATGATTTGGCAAGGGCCGGTACCAAAGCAAACAAGAAAAAACAAGTGGAGCAAACTATGAAGGGATTCAAGAAGATAATTCAATTTTGCGAAAACCCCTCGTAAGAATTTTTCGTTTTTATTCTAATAATGATTAAAATAGACACCACCGGCTACTATTTACAATTTTTTTTTGTAGAGAGTGTCGTCACAAACTTTTCACTGATCATTTTGGTGAACCACCCCCGACATGTGTGGACAAATGCGATTTTTGTGCTGATAAAAAAAGAGTACAACAGATGGCAGAACTATTTCTTACTAAAAGTATACAGTTTAATTCCAAAGCTACTACATATTCGGATCTTGATTATGCCGATTTGTATGGAGAAGGAAGACACGGTGTGAACCAGTAAGTAACCATTTTCTTTGGGGGCAGTGTTGTTGTTATTTCTTTATTTATTTTAATATTTTACTCTCTAAAAATTAATGTTGATAAAACTCGTGACCAAACTACTCGCCTAAATACAACTGAAAATATTACACTTTAAAAGATATAAAATAAATGTTTATGTATAGTTTATAAAATAAATTGAATGTCACACTAAACACTTCGACAAAAATAATACAAAATTTACACCTAGAAATAATTCAAAAAAACGAAACGGATACCAACTAAACAACTAAATACAGATGAAATATCCCATAAGAAAGCACAAAGTAAACAAATTATTACTCCTAGCACAGTTCCAATTTTCACCGCATAAGCGCTGCAATCTTAATCCGAGTTACCTATTAATATTTAACATTACTTGACTTTTGGCTTGACACTCATATATAAACTAAAAATACCGAAAGTAGTGAAATATTGACAAAATATAATTTAATTTTCAGAGAACGAAAAGAGTATAATGAAAACGACAGTGACGATGACAGCAGCCACCAACAAGAACTTGCAAAAGCGAAAAAAGCTGCCAATGATCTAATTCAAAAACAGTTTGCTCTAAGAAGAAATTCCCATGTAAGTTTCGCTTGAAAAAATTAAATTAGTTTAGATTCAAACTGCTTGTCCCGATTTGTAAAAAGATTAGTGGTCCTGGGTAACTCTTTTTTTTTCTTAACACACTTTCAAAACGTGATTAATTTAAATTGTCACAATTTATTTATTTTATGCTGATAATTGAAAGTTATCGTTTTGTCTTGTCCTTCCGGAAAGAAAACAAATAACACCGATGGTTTGTCGACTCTCCAGCACGCAACGTACAACTGCCCATGCGAAAAACACGGCAATTCAAGATTTATTCCATACACTTCCAATGATTGACCATACTGTTTGCCTCCAAAGAATTTCTTGTTTTAGGAGGTGTCTCAAGATACAATAGATAAGTTGTTTTCCAAGCATGCTCGCGTAAAGGCCGCAGCAGCTTCTTCCAGTAAGGTAAAAGGCCTAACTTTGACTACTAGAGAGCAATATGTAAACAAATTATTGGACGTTTTATATGCGAATTACACTAAATGCCAAGAAGATCCAGTTTTAGACAAAAAAGATGTGGAAGATTGTTCTATAGATATTGAGTATGAAATATTTTCTGCAAATACCAATATGACCATGTACAGGAATGCAATTGCAAGGATGGTAAGTTGTAAATGTAGTCACTGCCAGAAACATTTGTCTAGATCTAGTACGTTTTTATTTATGTATGTTGGTAATGCTAAGTGTCACTGGTCATCGTGAAGTCAAAATGAATTGTCATTGTCATAAACGTCAATTGGTGACCTTAGAAAATATTTGCGACATATTTTCACGATTAATTAGAAATTAATACGTGTTTGTAAGAGAAATATGTTATTTAATAACAATTTTCGATAAAAATTAGATACACTTCTGTAAATATAAACAAATTCTACGTCAAATGGACAATTTAACCAAAATAGGCAACTTTCACTTAGTTATTTTTAGCACCCATCTCGACATTAATTCTTTTTTAGATTTCCAACATCAAAAAATTCACAGAGGATGAAATTGTGTATGAAAAACTCCTGACTTTCGAGCCGAAACCTGCTAAACATGAATCTTTATCTGATCTCTTCAGAAATATCACTAAAGAACAGCAGTTAAAAAAATTAGGAAGTTCTGAAGGGAGAAGTGAAAACAAGAACTCTTATCCGGAATTTAAAAGTGCCAAGCAAGTTCTGGATGACGGAAATAGTAAGAAGAATATATCTCAGAAGAAAATAAGTACATTTTTTAAAACTGCTTCAGAAGTTTTAGCAGAAAGTGTGGTTAGGAGTGAAGAAACTAGTAGTGAATCGACTGAAGACATGAGTGGTAATAACAAACGTGATTTTAAGAGTCTCTTCGGAGATGATTCTGATGAAGATAAAAATTCCAGAAAGGAACATAAACATTCAGACTCTTCATATGAAAAAGGTAATCTTAAAAAAGTCTGTGTGTTTAAATAATCAAAATTTTTTTCTTCTATAGATTGTAATTCATGTGTAAATAATAACTGAACAAACAAAGATAATTTCTTGAAAATCTTAAATAAATATTAAAGATAGATTACAACTGGCAACACACTTTTGAGTGGCTTCATTTAGAAATCAATGTCTTTGAATGTTTGATAGTTTAAAAAGTAATTTTTATGTATGTTCTCAAAAAAGGTATGACATGGAGATATTTTCATAAATTTAATGGGTTTAGTCATTATATAGTCCAGTTTTACGCTTTTGATCCAGTTGCTATGTAGAAGTTTATTTATTTACTGTTTCCAAGACATGGTGCACCCTCGGGGATGATATTGCTCTGTTCACGTATGCGTATTACCTTCGAGTTATCATTAACATGTAGAAATCGTTTTACCTCCTCATGCCTACTACAGGTCATTTTTTATATACAAGTGGCTGGTCTAAATTTGAACTCCAGTATAATCTACGGGTTCTGGTTATAATTCATCAGCTAGGAAGTTAAAACATAACTTATAAGATTCATGTTTTTTATTACAGATAAAAAGTATGACAAATCTTCAAAAGACAAGCACAAATACAAAACTAGCAAGAACGATGATAGGAGAGACCACAAACATAAAAAGAGAAGTAGAAGTAGAGAAAGAAATGATGACAAAAAACGAATAAAAGATGAAAACCCTAATGAAAATAAAAAAGAAAAAAGTCCTAGGGAAGAAAGTCCTAAAGATAATAAAGAGGAAAGCTATAAAGACAGTTATGAAGACATTGCCAAAGAATACAAGAATGAGGGAAGTCGCATAGATAATGAATATTTAGAAACATCCCATAAAAATGAAGACTATGGAGCAGAAATGAGTGGAGGTGGTACACCTACAGGCATGTGGGAAAAAACAGAAAGAAACATCACTGAAAATGCTACACTGGATATGGATATGCAACAAGATCAAACCAGTGGAGCTAGTGATACCAATAATCATGAAAGTAATGAAAATTTCTTTAAAAAATCTCCCAAACCTGTACCACCTCCTCCCGTACAAGAATCTTCTCGTATGCGCTCCTCAAAACATAACAAAAATGAAGAGCTGGTTTCCAAAAATAAAAATACATCAGAAGTATTTAATAAAAACGAAGACCAGCTTCATAAAAACAAAGATAACCAAGAAATATTCCACAAGCACAAAAATAATCAAGTAAAAACGACTGATATCTCAACTTTGAAATATGCAAGTCAGCCGCAATCTACTTTAGATATCAAAAAGAAACCGAGGCTCAAGAAAAGTGAAATAGGTGGATTGGTCGTCAAACTATTGACTCCTGCCTATGCAGAAAGAAGGTTCGAATCCAGGGATATTTTCAAAAGTCTTGCCAGGAGTATTTCGCATGCTTTAGCAGACAAAAGTAAGTTTTTACAAAGAATTTGTAGTTACAACACTCCAAATACCAAACAAAAATTATGCTCGTCACCTAATCAGCCAGTAATCTGTCATCATAATCCAAAAACAATTTTTATCTAACTTATATAATGTTTAAATAATATTGGTTTTTTATTTTTGAAAAGTTACATGAAATAACGACAAAGTTCCTGACTAAATATTTGTTTTTGGACAATTACTATTTAAAAGAAAAAAAATAATTAATTTTTTATTAAATCTCAGATTTTTTTAAAACTTGTCCCAATTTGTTTCAGATGAAAACGAAATACGAGAATATGTACAGCGATTTTTGGAAAAAAACGAAGAAATAACTTCCCAAACTACTTTATAGCCTTTCTAGATAATGCTTTTGAACTATTTATACATATAAGCCATGGTTTGAATGTATTTTACATTCAAAAAATCTTGCACTCTGCGAGTGCCTTTTTTGGTAGAGGACAATGAGGTGAAAATATACTTTTAAGCTGTACAAAGTTGGCTAGAATTTTTACTAGTATATTTTGGAATTATGACTTTTTAGTTGTATTATTTGATGTTTGTAAAAGGCTTTTTATACATAATTTTATTTGTTGTTTATTTATATTTTGGACTGTTTTGATTCTATATATTCTACCCTATAATCTAAAATTTTTATTTCTGATGGTAATGGTTTGATGCTCTTTAAGAATTTTCACTACGGCTGTCTAAAATAAAAATTGTTCATATTATGTATCTTAAAAATTATGGAGGAGTAGAACAGACAAATATTTCAGGAATTTTGACATATTTATAACTTTCTTTACTATAAAAGAAATTAAAATCTAAATAAGTCAATTTTTTCCGGGTGGTTTGGGCCTACTGGGGTTCACAATGCTCTTAACTCAGTACCCCCTTCTTCCATCTACTTGGGTCTGGTGGTTCATGTGCTCGTCTTGCTAGTAAGGACGCTGGGAAAATTCCCTTCCGGGTCCTGTATAGTCTCTAGTCGGATCTCCAGTTGCTCTAGGTCTGACCTTACCGAGGTGTCTTTCTGGTGTTCATAGAGCTTTGTGCCTTTTTCCCCTCTTAATTGTCCTTCTCCTTGAATTCTAGTTTCCTAAGGTGGCCTTTACTGTGTACCAAGGCACTTAGGGGCGTAGAGTCTTACTACTGAGTGTGATGTTCTTACAGCGTTACTTCCTCTAGAAGTGGTAGACCCTCCTCTACCTTGTCTCGCTTTGGTTTGATGAGGTCAAATGCGCTAGATACTTGACTGGGTGGACTTTACTTATGCTGGTGTATTCTTGCGGGATTGCAGAGGGGCGGCGGGCCTCCTTGGTGCTGATGATAAACTCAGTCTTCTTTATGTTGACCCTTAAGTTTATAGAATTGAACTTAAAACTTCGCTGGCGGCAAAACCACTTTTTATATTAAAATAATTTTATTTATTTTTTTTAAACGAGCATATTTCATTTAAACCTCCAGTACTGTTGAAAGTCAATTGATTTTTTGGGAGATAACTTTGGTAGTTATAGTTTATGCATCAAAGATATAACAGGTTTCATAATAATCGACATAAAAACAATAACACACTTTCTTGTGAACCTTGTAATAAGACAACTTATTCCTATAAGTTCGAATAATAAAATTTGTTCTACGCTTCCATCGTTTAGTATTTAATGGTAATGTACAAGTGAAAATAAAACCTCAAAATTGATTTGTTGATAACAAAGGTCTTTTTAAAAAACGAACATTTTTGCTTATATCCAACACTTATCCTTCTCTAATTTTTTAAAAACTTTTTACCTAATAAGTAATAAATTTTGTAAGTTTTATTGCCTGTTATTGTAATTGAAAATGAACCCTCTTAGTTTCCGATTTGAATTAGTGTCTACAATTGTACATATTTATTTATATAATAGGCATTGTTGTTGAACAAAATAAAAATTGTTTTATATAAACTATGCTTTTTCATGCTTATTACTCCTATCCAAACGTTTAATGAAAATCTATACTGCGAACGAGATTCGCGAATCGCATGAGGATTTTCTTCTGCCCAAATGTGCGAGTTATTTATTCCGTCCCTCGTAAATTGAGCTTAGTCAGCATACAATAACCGATTATTATTCGCGATCCACCTAGCACCAGATGCAAGGGTATAAATTATTATTTCTTAAAACTATGACAACTTTTGAGAAACGCCTAAAATTTAATTTAATTGTTCATTAACTCCAAAATAGTATTTAGAAAAATAGAAAAATCCACTATGGATATGAAAAAAATAGAAAAATCCACTATGGATTTGAAAAAATAGAAAAATCCACAATGGATTTGAAAAAAATAGAAAAATCCACTATGGATTTGAAAAAATAGAAAAATCCACTACGGATTTGAAAAAAATAGAAAAATCCACTATGGATTTGAAAAAAATAGAAAAATCCACTATGGATTTGAAAAAATAGAAAAATCCACTATGGATTTGAAAAAAATAGAAAATCCACAATGAATTTGAAAAAATAGAAAAATCCACTATGGATTTGAAAAAAATAGAAAAATCCACTATGGATTTGAAAGAAATAGAAAACTCCACTATGGATTTGAAAAAAATAGAAAAATCCACTATGGATTTGAAAAAAATAGAAGAGGTCACTGATCACGATTATGGTGTTCAAATTGACCCACAGCCGACCTGGAGCTCAGGAACGCCGATGAACGTCATCTCCGTTGGACTCTCCCAAAATTCACGCGGGGAAGGAGAGAAACTCGGCGCCCGGGGTTTTTTTGGGTCGCTGAATTCAAATATGACATCGGCGAACACCCCCGGACACCTGGTGCGCTGGAACTTGGACGTGGACGTCACCTCCGAGAGGTTTCCTGACAAAATTGCCAAAAACAACCCGAAAATCATTGTGGGGGCGTTTTTGGGGCGCTGAATCCAAATTTCACGTCGAAAACAACCTCCTGAACACGTGGTGCACCGGAACCTGGGCGTGTACCTCATCTCCGTGGGTTTTCCTCACACAATCGAAAAATACGAACCGAAAATCGTTATGGGGGGTTTTTTGGGGCGCTGAATCCGAATTTCACATTGAAAACGACCCTCCCAAGACCTAGTGCACCGGAACCTTTATCTTGACATCGATGTCATTCCCATGAATGTCAACCAAACCTGATGTCTTAGAGACTGACGTCAATACTGCAATAGCTGTGTGGAATTGTTGATTCTAGTTTATTCTAGATTATTCTGGTAATTCTCCTCGCTCTATTCAAACCCAGCATTTAGACTCGAATTTTACAGGACTGGATCAACTTTTTCGAGGGCCCCAGGCGAGAGTTACACATCAATGAATGTGTGAAATTATGAGACGATTTTCGGTTAGTTTTTTGCGATCGTGTCTGGAAAACCCTCGGAGACGACGTCCAGGCCGAGGTTCCGGTGCACCAGGTGTTGGGACATGCCCGGATTCAGAGCCGTGTTTTGGGGAAGCGAACATATTCCGGGGAGTCCGGAAATTTTTTGAAATAATGTCTTTATTACCTTTTAGTTATTTATATGTATATGTGATTTTTTCGTTGGGGGGGGGGTCGCCCTGAAATTCGGATTCAGCGCCCCAAAAACCCCCCATAAAGATTCCGAACTTTTGTGCTTCATTGGCTTCGACTAATTCAATTTTTATTTAATTTGATTCAAAAAGATTTATAAATATTTTCAGTGAAAATAGAACAGGACCGTACTTAGCAACATTCCTACATGTTAGGTAAAATATTTTCGGTAATGGGTACTACAAAAAATGTTAATTGTTTTTAAATTCTTATGTACGTTAATTTAGTGAGTAAAAAAGGCCTTTAAACACAAATTGTATTGGTGCGAAATCATTCCTCCACGTCGTACTACAATTTTACCAGATGCAAACTTAGAGCTCTTTAAATGTTTAGTTTTGGACAAAAATGATACGTCTATCCCTCGTAGAGTTTAAAAAAGTGAATGTATTTTATCTCTAAATTATAGATGATTATTTCCTTTGAATTCTGGGAGCGGCGCCACTCTTAGGATGCAAAATGATGCCATGCAAGTGTTTCATAGTCCCTAACTTTTAAGGTTTACTTTTCATTATTAGTGGATGACAAAATTTGTTCTTGTTGGTAAAGATCTAACCTATGTTCCTATTTTCTCACTTTTTCGAAATTTGCTTTGGTTCTTTTCTTAAAAAAAATGGAAAAAATCAAACAACATGGAATTTTGCGATTTTTTTTAGAAAAAACTAAATCAAATTTTGGAAAAATGAGACCATAGGAACATAGATTAGACCATTACCAATATGTACTTATTTTTTCATTCTCTCAAAATGAAAAATGAACCTAAAAAGTTAGTGACTACGAAACCCTTACATACCGGTTTATAGTATAGTACAACTTCCTCTTAACATTTGAATAATTACTGACGAAATTCTTGAATTAATTTCAATCAGTGGTTGGTTGATTTTTTGAGTAGGTACTTAGAAAAAGGTCAAACAATAATAAGCAAATGTTATTATAACATATTACCTATACAGGGTGAGTCACGGTTGACGCGACGGTCCATTGTGGCTAAACGGTTAATATTTTGAAAATTTTGATAAAGGCTTCATTTTAAAATTATTTTGAATTATACAGGTTGTCCCAAAAAAGTGTGTTAGTTATATTATTTCTTATGGAAGACGCCATATTTTATTGCATTTGTAGATTATACGTTAAAAATAAGATAAACTTTCTTAAGTATTCCTTATACCTAACCTTTTTACTTTTCGAGATATTTTGATATTTCTAAAAATGCATTTACAAGAAAACTAATAACTTGGAAACCTATGGAAACAGTCAAATCCAATTTTAACTGAAAAAAATTAGACTTCTCTAATGACATATTCAAACGACAATATCGTTCTTATTTTAAATAGGACACCTTGTATTTTATAATCCTATTATGACGCAAATTCCATTACCTTTTAAAAAATATAAAGGTTTACTATGCCTAAATCTATTAATTTTTGAGTTATTTTTATTTTTGTTAAATTTTACATTATTTTTCCACCGTAATGCCTAAATATAACACCCTGTATTTGATTAGCTTAGACTATGATCCGAAAAAATTACAGATGAATCCACTTTTCATAATAATGGATTCGTTAACCGTCATAACTTTCATTATTATGATACTCAAAACCAGCATTTGTTCCACACAATAGATCATCAGAACCGGTGGAACATTAATGTATACGGTGGAATTATAGGCGATCAAGTTATTGGCCCATATTTCTTTGATGGCCATTTAAATGGGAGCAAATTTTTGCAATTTTTAAGAAAAATTTTCTGGGAACTGTGGGAAAATGTGTCATTAGATATTAATGATGTTGCAATAGTCTAAGCTGATCAAATACTGGGTGTTATATTTAGGCATTACGGTGAAAAAATAATGTAAAATTTAACAAAAATAAAAATAACTCCAAAATTAATAGATTTAGGCATTTATAATTTTTAAAAGGTAATGGAATTTGCTACACAATAGGATTATCATTTATTTACGACGTGTTAAGTGTATAGAGTCAAAAATAAATAACAATTTGTTTAAAAATATTTTAAGATATTTCACCAATACCCTGTAGTATTCTCATTTTATTATATCAAGTTTTTATCTGTGAATTACCCCCACAATGTTTCTCTTGTTCGAGGAGAAATTCATGGATTTCCTCTTAAAATATATTTCTCGTCCTCTTCCAATCAATACGAAACGCCTACAAATAAAAGGATCTCATCAGACTATCGTCACCCGCTGACCCACTTGATGCTACGCTTGTGCAAAAGGTACGTGTTTACTCCATCCACTCTTGCACTGTCATCCTCACCATCATCCACTGCTAGACTCTACGAGCCGATCGCTTAGAGACAAAACATTGCGACTTCCAGTTCGTCAGATTGTCAGCTAGTGACCACTCGGTAAAACCTCGAAACGTCGGCCGATAATCGCTTGTTTTCTTTTCTTGAGTTTGAAAGGCGTTACTGAAGATCGTTTGGATTCCGCGTTACCGACACAAGAAGTGAAACAATGGAATTGCAGTTGTTGCTAACTTTTGTTTTTGCCGTATCAACGGTATTCGCCCAACACGACCATCATAATCATGATCACCATGATCATTCCATGCACAGGGTGAGTATTTCGTTGTTATTTGATTAATTTATTTACAATAATTATTTGTATGGCTGAAAAATAAAGAAAAACTACAAACAAAAATACAAATTTTACAAAAATGTACAGAGAAAACCTGTGTTTTTGGTTACATGTGTTTCGACTTATTAGGTCATCATCGGAGAAAGGCAAGATGCAATATAAAGTTTAATTGTCTGGTTTTTACTAGGAAATGATTATCGGTGCAATATGTGGCCGTTGCAGTTGATTTTATGTAAGTAACACGAAATATTTCTTTGTGTTCTACAATACTTCAGAATAACTGCAACACATTTTTTTCAATCCCCAAGACTCCCAAGAGTAGTTGTTTGCAGTCCAGATGTGGTGCAACCATTTTATATAACTTCTGTTATATGTTGTTAGTGGAAGAGTTTGAGAAAATTAATTTTTGAATTATAATTAATATTTTATTTAGTTTATTTCATTCTATAAGTGCTTTTTAATTATTTATTTTTCTACCTATAAAACATTTTTTTCTTTTAGCTGTCATCAAACCTTATAAACGGTGATTTAAACTATGAAACAGTAATTTTATTTTTTAATTAGTTATAATTATTAGTTAAATTCAACGTTTTTCTCTATAAACTATTTAACAAAATATTTCTTAAGGAGTAAGTCAGTAGCAGTTTTATATAATTTAAAAAATCAATTAATTCCTGATGTGAAAAGGTTGCATTTTATTTTTAGATATAATTCAATTCGATATTGTTTTTTTAATACTCCCAATACTCGTATTTGGGTTTTGGTTAACTGTCAGCAACATAATAATTTCATTTTCATATATCGCAACAGTTTTTGTTCGTTCTTTCTTTTCATAGAAAACCAGTGAACCAGCGCATTTAAACTTTCAGGAAACCCTCCACTTTAAACTTCTAGCTGCAAGTAATGCTTTTTTATATAGCAAAAAGCTATCCTCTAAAAGAAAGGTACATTGTACTCTTTCAAATATCATTTTATTTCTATTGTGAAAAATAAAATCGAGAATCTGGGTTAAGTTTATGGGGTGAAAGTGGTTATGATAATTGTGAGAATAAGAAACAAGTATAGTATAAGATCTAGTAACCCAGATGTAATATTACAAGATATAAGCATTAATTAGGACTAGTATATGTCTTTGTTTATACGGTACGAGCATAAAGTATTGTGTGAAAACATCGGTATCTCGCTATTAAGGTCCCAACGGGGGTTCACAGTTACAATTTTTAAAAGCGGTGATATATACGTTTATTTTTTTTTACCTACCGGTAGGAAAAAGAATTGTTCTCTTTTAACTACAGTACGCGAGTCAATGACCAACAAAATTTGACTATCTACAACAAAAATCTACATGGGTAGGCATACAAAAAACGTAAAAGTCGTTGAACGTAAACTGGCACCGGACACAGCGGTAACTTAATATTGTAAATTGCTTGTAGTCATTATTCCAAATAGACAAAGGGGTTAAAATAAAAGGGGGTGTGACATATAGTGTGTTGTCATTATGAAAACACGAATAAATGAGTCATCAGGGCGTTAGTCACTTGTTTGGTAGACGAATCAAACTGAATGTGTGGGAAAGCGTTAAATAAATTAAAACAATACCCGCACATTTAGCAAAAATCTTAAAAACCTATACAAATATTAAAAGAGAAGAAATAAACGAAGGTGCCATTAGGTCATCCGGCACCATTTTTTTTTAATCTGCTGGTATTCATGGGTACATTCACCCCCGAAAATCTCAGCTGTCTGAAATTTTTGGAAGGGCGGGAAAATGGCCCATTAGTCTCAAAAATGTGGTTTTTTTTTCGCCCATTTTTGTCAAAAATGATACTTTTCGACATAACTGGCTCCAAAACGCACCCCCATTTTGAGCTCCAGCCCTGCATTTAGAGAGCACGCTCTAAAGGAATGACACTCCCAGGCGGATTACAAATTTTTCAATAAATCACTTAAAAATTAATATTTTTTCATGATTCAAAGTTCAGATGAAAGTAGGAACCTGTAGCTATAATATCATGTTACTTTTTCCTTTTATCTATTTCTCTGAATTATTGAAAAACCGGGCCAAAGTTTATTTTTGCTCGATATTTTGATATTTATTCATATTTTTTTTATCAAGACTAATTTCACCGAATCCTTTTGGATAATGGGGCTTTCCAAGGTGTTAAATATATCCAGAAAAATTCAATAAATTATTTTTGTGTATTTTCATAAACGACATGTTTTTTTAGGGTTTTTTTTTTGGATTTTCGGAGTTTTCAAAAATGCTCGGGTCTATCGGGAATTAATAGATAATCAAGGACCATATCGGTTTTCAACGCGCATCATTAGAAAGCTTAGCTTGTCCCCTTGTCGATGGCATTTTTCTTTTTTTTTTTTCATATTTTTTGGTTTTCCGGCAAATTGAGAAAATTCTCACCCCTATGAAAAATCGACATTTTTTTTGAGGATTATTTTCTTTTCGTGCTAAAATTTTTTGGAGTTAGGAATTGTACTAAATAAAAGATTACATTCTGGCCTTTTCATCAATTTATGTATATATAGCCGCACATTTAGCAAAAATCTTAAAAACCTATACAAAAATCAAAAGAGAAGAAATAAAAGTCGTTTACCAGAAATTTGTTCAGCGGCTAGTAGTTTCGGCTACATGCCATCATCATGCCTAAAATATTACATTACATTATTTTTTTTGTAAAATGAACGGTTTTAAATTTATAATTTTGTAAAGGATAATTTGGATGAGCTTCTGTAACTTTATTAATATTAATTTTTGTTAATGAATTGCACGAAACAATGTTCTATGTTGAAATAGTATCATACTATTGTATAGAAAACATAAAAATTGTAAATTACTTCTGGTATTACAGAAATTAAATGAAAATGAGTCAAACTTTTACAACTGGTGGTCCTTAAATAATTGTACATAGAAGTATGGTAGATTTCTCACTTTAAAATATTACGATTTGAACCAACTTGCTCTAATAAAACGTTGCTAATAAGGAATATACAGGGAGTTATAGGTTAAATTTTAAGATTTATTTTTTGCAATAACTTTAGTGTTTTTGGATATGTATACATAAAAATTTGGAACTGGGGGTTTTTGGGAACGAGAAATCAGAATATGGTACCTACTTCGATGTAATTTGTAGATGGCGCTAGTTAGGCCACATTTGTGGCATAAATGTGCGATAAACTTTTTTGCTCTTTAAGTTAGCGCTATTTTTGTAAATGAATATTAGATCCACGTTTTAGTAGAAAAAAAGCATACTTGATATTTACCTTGATATATTCCTTATTAGCAACGTTTTATTAGAGCAAGTTGGTTCAAATCGTAATATTTTAAAGTGAGGAATCTACCATGCTTCTATGTACAATTACTTAAGGGCCACCCTGTATATTTCAATAAAGTAAAATCATTTATTTCTCTACCTATAGGTACTATAAAATCTTGAAAAGTTGGACAAACTCAATTCATAATATCGTAATCATTCATTCGGTCAAAAATCTTGGAATGTTGAGATCATCATTTTTAAAGAACTATTTTCTTATGCATCGGCTTGTTATCGTAATGATCCATTTAGAAACATTTTTAAACTGTAAAAAATATTTTTTACTTTCGTTCTAAAAATCTTGAAATTTCGAAACCACTATTTTAAAGAATGTTTATATCGTGAAAGTATGTTAAAATGTATGTTGTTAAACTCTTGCTCGATCGTACGTTCTATTTATGGTTTAATATGCAAGTGCAGCAAAATATTGATAATTATTAAAGATTATGTCATTCACTTTTTGTTAATTAGTAGATTTATGCATAAATTTGTACTATATATGATATGTTTATTCTTTTACAAAGAGTAAATTACGGGATACTTAATTGATGAAATAAATGCCCATAAGTGGACAAAAGAATTGCCTCAACTCTGTGTTCGTATCTAAATATACATAAGATCCGAATCGAGTTTTTACATTCATCAATCAACATGCATAGTAACAATTTGTATTTGTATTTTTAATTTTGAAAGAATGAAAAAATAAGTACATATAAGTATATAAAGGTCTAATCTATGTTGCTATGTTCCCACTTTTTCAAAATTTGATTTAGTTTTTGTAAAACAAATCGCAAAATTCCATGTTTTTTGATAATTTTTCCCATTTTTTAAAAATGAACCAAAGCAAATTTTGACAAAATAAGAACATATGAACATAGATTAGATCTTTACCTCTGCCTCACCCTTTGCCCCGCAGGTGTTTCATTTTGTAAAGTATCACTTCCCCTTAATGGATTTTTGCTCATTTTTTTTTCTGCTTTTAACAAATTTGACGTCCCCTTTCATATTTCCCCTATTTTTGGAATACCTACATTCCTGCTGATTTTAATTTTGACTTTAACATTTTAATCAGTCATCTATCAGATTATAGTGTTAAAGTAGGTCTTTGTGTCAATATTATTTCAAGTAAAATCTACGTATTGTTGGATCAGAAACGTATAATTATTCGGTAAAACAATTGAATTGTAATTTCGATATACTCACGTTTTTATCATTATTTTCCGAGTTTTGTAAATTCTTAGAAGAAAGATGAATCATACGTAAAGCACTTCTACTAATGTCCCTCACGATTTTCTAATAATCTGAATTCCAAAGTAAGTATCGTTATAAAAAGGAAGTCATATTATTTAGTAGGTGGTAAGAGATAAATTTTTGTTCGTTTTTTATCAATCAATAGAATTCCAGAATCTACATTTTTCTATGGTAACAAACACATTTTATAGGAATCAGTGGATATACAGAGTGGAAAGTGACAGTGGCAAATTTTTACAAACAAAAATGAGAATTTATAAGACCAATAGTGATATTTACATATAAAACTGTTGAAAGAAAATTTAAAATATCAAAGAGAAAGAAATAAAAGGGGTATGAAAAACACTTTCATGTATACGCTGTCGAGATATAGGCAACGGCTTTGGGCAAACTTGACTGGAAAAAGGAATTTGGTATATGGTACGATTCTTTTTTAAAGTTGCTTAAAAATCTCACCTACATGTATTTAACTGTATTCCCCTTTTTTTTTTAATACTCGGATGCTGTCCCATCGCCAGCTGCACCTCAGCCACTTGGGCTTTTTGTGCCTTCCGGGTTAGTTTTACAGCACCCACTCCGTAACTCTTGACCATTTTGTACAGGTTCTTCACCGGTTGGGCGCTGTATTCTTCGGGAGTTAGTCTGGGCTGCCCGTAAATTGCCTGTCTTTTGCGATTCAATGCCTGGCATTCTGACAGTATATGTTTGGCTGTTTCTGTCCCTTTACCACATTGTCTGCAGGAAAGGTCTCCGTTGTACAGCCCCATCTTGTACAGGTGTCCTCTCATTGGACTGTGTCCAGTTAGAAGGCCCGTTATTGTTCTTAGCTGATTTCTTCAGCTTTGTGTTTGGACGGTTCTTGAATAAATGTTTTCCCGTGGTGCATGAGAGGAGCTTCCTTCCACCTTTCTCTGTGTTTTCGTTTGATCCAGTCTTGTATGCATCCTCGGATGTTAGATTTAGTAACACCAAGTGCGGGTTCTGGACCAATATATGGAGTTGATGAACCCTTTCTGGCTAATTCATCAGCTTTTTCGTTGCAACTTTATTCCCTACTTCTTGTGTTTCTGCTTCTTGCTTACTGTCTCTTGTTACCTTCAGCGTACCTATCTTAACATTGTTTTCTACTTGATTAATAAGTAAAACTTAATTGATTATGAAAAGCAAAGGATGATATATCGAGCAACGTTGTAGTGTTAAAACTTTCCAGTCGATGGATAAAAAATCAAATATAATTTTCCGGCAATTAAACATAATTAATATTTGTATTTGTACAAAAAAATTTAACCTTCCCAGTTTTACTACGTATTAGAGATATTTATTAAATCATTTTAATTAAAAACACTGTTAAAATAGGACAAGAAACAATAGAGCAAGTCGAAGAGTATATTTAACTAGGACAAATAATTAAACAAATAATTCAACTCGCGTGGCCGGCATTCGACAAAATCGAAAAATAAAAGAGCAATTGAGAGGCACATGCTACAAATAAAAGTAAAAGGCAGGAAACAAAACGACAAAACAAAAGCAAGAGACGTTATAGAGAAGATTGCAAAACTAAAATGGAAATTTGCCAGCCAGAACATAAGACAAAGAGATGATCGATGCAAAAAGTGTATTAGAAATTGGAGAACATGAAGAAAGAAAAGAGGAGGATAACAGAAGGGATGGGAAAACGACATGTAACAATACGTAGAATCTAGGTGGATGAAAATGTTCCATTTTCATATATCCACGATTTAAATAAAAAAAATAAAATTGAAACGGGTTCAGCCAAATAGCAGTGCAAAATCTAATTGATTGACATAAGACAGAAGTTTTTTTATTTACTACAGAACCAAAACGCTAGATCCAATTTTCGAAATATTATTTCAAATTCACAGTACAGTTGTGAACGTTGCGCACGCGACGTCCTATAAACGAACATTTTTTATAAAGAATTACTTTGCAAAAAGACATATTTAGAGTAATAAAAGATACAAGGATACCGACATTCCTTACTCTTCACACGAAATGTATTTATGTCTAATAATATTCTAACATTCGACTTACGACATTTCCAGCTACTTTATATAATCACGTCGTGTAGGTAGTTGGCTATACGGGATGTCCCAAAACTATATGCAATGCATAATTCAATTGGTAAGTTTGGTGAGAATCAATCTGACTGTATGAGTGACCACTTATATAAAGATCAGGGTATAATCAATTTCAGAAAAAATAGACGTCAAAAATGAAAAATTTTGAAAGTTTCATACATCAATATTGTTTAATATTTAATAATTTAACGGTAAGAATGATTTTTCCATTCCATATCTTTTTCTGGGTTGCGTAAATATTTTATAATGGTATCACTTCCTCCTGCTAACCCTACATTTATTTTTGCGACTACTTCATGTACTTTTTCTTTTTTCTTTGCTTGTTTAGCTTCACGCTTATTTCAAACAAAAATATTTCCGTCTTTGGCAGATATTTTCTTTAAATCAAGAGATCATAGTTAGCGTAGACGTCAATTTTACTTGAATCAAGGAAACCAGCTTCCGTGATAATATCAAAGTCTGTTAGCATGATTGGAAAAAATGCATTGAGCGTGTCAAAAAGTAGAAAAATTCGTTGATTGTTTGACTAATCAACTAACATCCCACCATCATCTGTGTTAACAAGCAATTTAATATAAAATAAAATTATAAATAAATAGAAACAGTCACGCATCCTTTGTGCCATGTTCAGCCAATTCCTTAAAACTAGTAATTAATTATCCACATGAAATTGTAAATTGGAATCTATAAACATAAAAAATTCATTAAATGATGATTCAATCAAATATCGTAAATTTTTTTAATTTAATTTCATATTTGTTGAAATTCTTTTTCTATACCAAAATCAAGAATTTGTCATAGATAAATATGATGATCAAAACATTATTTTTTAAATACTTATCTATTTGTAATGTTTAAATTTCTTTATCCAACTCATCAAAAAATTTTAATTTAAAGGTGTGCGATAATAATAATAATAATATTTATTTACTAAAAAAAATATATATAACTTAAATTCAAGTAACACCATTCAGTGTGGCAAAGCCTGTCCGCGGGTGTTGTCTATTAATTGGTATACCTTATAAATAAATATATAAAACAAGAAAATAATTTAGTAAAATATGGTATAGTCTATAGACTTTTTTTTATTTATTAAATCCGTGTTGCTGTGCCAGCAAAATAGGAAAGAAAAAAAAACAAAGACGAAACATTTTCTGATACCTTATATAATTATTTGACTAGTAATTCTTCATATCAATTAGCTGATGTATTTTTGTTCTCGGTGAATTTAAAGGCCCCCATACATGATCAAACTTGTTTGACAAGCCAAATTTGATCAAAAGTTTGTCAAGGAAGTTTGAGGCTTCTGCTACATTCAAGTTTGTCAAATTATATTAGTAGTGTTTGTAGACTAGTGGCCGAGTGAGCTGATCATGGATTTTAAAAAAATTGGTCTTATTTGTATTTGACTTACAAGAAACGAATTCTTATTAAAAATAAAGGAATATATCAAAATGGTTGCTGAACAAGGGCGGATTTAGCTTTTTTTTTATGGGAGGGGTAAAACTTACCAAGTAGTCCAAGAAAGCTAGTAAATTTTTTTGTAATATCGATCAGAAACTAGTGACTGATCAGATCGACTTAAATTTTTTTGCAAATTGCTAGGAAAGGTGTCCAGAAGTAGAAAACTTTCGTTAGTTGCGTTTTGAGTGGGGGCAGGGGGGGTGTGAAAAAAAGAATAAAATTTTTCGCAATTGATAAATTACCTTTTTTAATGAATTGATGTTCCCTCCCGAATTATAGTGCGCAGAAAATTACGATTTTCACCACAACAATCGTACATTTCTAAAAAAAATGTATTTTTGCCCGTAACTTTTTTTTGGCTGATAATATTAAATAATGTACAATAATCTATTTTAAAGCTTAGGTTATCGCCGAAATATCATGTTATGACAAACTTTTTCATTGGAATGACCGTTTTTTCAATATTTGACCCGAAAACATGACATTGACGGTTATAAATGCAAAGATAAAAAAAATGGTAATTATTCGGAAGAACATTTGCTCAAAGTCTTGTCTCTTTAATTTTTTTTCAAAAATCAATACTTTTCATGGCATTGACCAAAAATTGAATAAAAAAAAATTTAGCTCAACTTTAACGGACCAAAACTTAAAATATAATTATCCCACAGGACTAAAAATTACTGGACAATTGTAGAAACATATGTTACGTTTTTTTGCAAAAGGATTTTTTTTAGAATACCACAGTCTAGATGGTGCTAAAAAAATGGCCAAAAAAAAAATTGAAAATAATTTATTTTGTCCATAACTTTTTTCTGCTTATGTTAAACGGTTCTGGATGGTCAGGAAAAACTCGGTTTGACTACGCAATTTTCTAAGCCATGTCAAATGAAAGGGGAAAAAATGGAAATTATTCGGAAGAACATTTGCTCAAAGTCTTGTCTGTTTAAATTTTTTTCAAAAAACAACACTTTTCACGCTAGTGACCAAAAATTGAAAATGTCTTATAAAAAACAAAAATTTTGTTCAACTTTAACTGACCAAAACTTAAAAAATAATTATCCCACAGGACTAAAAATTACTGGACAATTGTAGAAACATATGTTACGTTTTTCTGTAAAAGGATTTTTTTTCAAATACCACAGTCTAGATGGTGCTAAAAAAATGGCGTAAAAAAAAATTAAAAAAACTTATTTTGTCCATAACTTTTTTCTGCTTATGTTAAACGGTTCTGGATGGTCAGGAAAAACTCGGTTTGACTACGAAATTTTCTAAGCCAGGTCAAATGAAATGGGAAAAAATGGAAATTATTCGGAAGAACATTTGCTCAAAGTCTTGTCTGTTTAAATTTTTTTCAAAAAACAACACTTTTCACGCTAGTGACCAAAAATTGAAAATGTCTTATAAAAAACAAAAATTTTGTTCAACTTTAACTGACCAAAACTTAAAACATAATTATCCCACAGGACTAAAAATTACTGGACAATTGTAGAAACATATGTTACGTTTTTCTGTAAAAGGATTTTTTTTCAAATACCACAGTCTAGATGGTGCTAAAAAAATGGCGTAAAAAAAATTAAAAAAACTTATTTTGTCCATAACTTTTTTCTGCTTATGTTAAACGGTTCTGGATGGTCAGGAAAAACTCGGTTTGACTACGCAATTTTCTAAGCCAGGTCAAATGAAGTGGGAAAAAATGGAAATTATTCGGAAGAACATTTGCTCAAAGTCTTGTCTGTTTAAATTTTTTTCAAAAACCAACACTTTTCACGCTAGTGACCAAAAATTGAAAATGTCTTATAAAAAACAAAAATTTTGTTCAACTTTAACTGACCAAAACTTAAAACATAATTATCCCACAGGACTAAAAATTACTGGACAATTGTAGAAACATATGTTACGTTTTTCTGTAAAAGGATTTTTTTTCAAATACCACAGTCTAGATGGTGCTAAAAAATGGCGTAAAAAAAAATTAAAAAAACTTATTTTGTCCATAACTTTTTTCTGCTTATGTTAAACGGTTCTGGATGGTCAGGAAAAACTCGGTTTGACTACGCAATTTTCTAAGCCAGGTCAAATGAAAGGGGAAAAAATGGAAATTATTCGGAAGAACATTTGCTCAAAGTCTTGTCTGTTTAAATTTTTTTCAAAAACCAACACTTTTCACGCTAGTGACCAAAAATTGAAAATGTCTTATAAAAAACAAAAATTTTGTTCAACTTTAACTGACCAAAACTTAAAACATAATTATCCCACAGGACTAAAAATTACTGGACAATTGTAGAAACATATGTTACGTTTTTCTGTAAAAGGATTTTTTTTCAAATACCACAGTCTAGATGGTGCTAAAAAAATGGCGTAAAAAAAATTAAAAAAACTTATTTTGTCCATAACTTTTTTCTGCTTATGTTAAACGGTTCTGGATGGTCAGGAAAAACTCGGTTTGACTACGCAATTTTCTAAGCCAGGTCAAATGAAGTGGGAAAAAATGGAAATTATTCGGAAGAACATTTGCTCAAAGTCTTGTCTGTTTAAATTTTTTTCAAAAACCAACACTTTTCACGCTAGTGACCAAAAATTGAAAATGTCTTATAAAAAACAAAAATTTTGTTCAACTTTAACTGACCAAAACTTAAAACATAATTATCCCACAGGACTAAAAATTACTGGACAATTGTAGAAACATATGTTACGTTTTTCTGTAAAAGGATTTTTTTTCAAATACCACAGTCTAGATGGTGCTAAAAAATGGCGTAAAAAAAAATTAAAAAAACTTATTTTGTCCATAACTTTTTTCTGCTTATGTTAAACGGTTCTGGATGGTCAGGAAAAACTCGGTTTGACTACGCAATTTTCTAAGCCAGGTCAAATGAAAGGGGAAAAAATGGAAATTATTCGGAAGAACATTTGCTCAAAGTCTTGTCTGTTTAAATTTTTTTCAAAAACCAACACTTTTCACGCTAGTAACCAAAAATTGAAAATGTCTTATAAAAAACAAAAATTTTGTTCAACTTTAACTGACCAAAACTTAAAACATAATTATCCCACAGGACTAAAAATTACTGGACAATTGTAGAAACATATGTTACGTTTTTCTGTAAAAGGATTTTTTTTCAAATACCACAGTCTAGATGGTGCTAAAAAATGGCGTAAAAAAAAATTAAAAAAACTTATTTTGTCCATAACTTTTTTCTGCTTATGTTAAACGGTTCTGGATGGTCAGGAAAAACTCGGTTTGACTACGCAATTTTCTAAGCCAGGTCAAATGAAGTGGGAAAAAATGGAAATTATTCGGAAGAACATTTGCTCAAAGTCTTGTCTGTTTAAATTTTTTTCAAAAACCAACACTTTTCACGCTAGTGACCAAAAATTGAAAATGTCTTATAAAAAACAAAAATTTTGTTCAACTTTAACTGACCAAAACTTAAAACATAATTATCCCACAGGACTAAAAATTACTGGACAATTGTAGAAACATATGTTACGTTTTTCTGTAAAAGGATTTTTTTTCAAATACCACAGTCTAGATGGTGCTAAAAAATGGCGTAAAAAAAAATTAAAAAAACTTATTTTGTCCATAACTTTTTTCTGCTTATGTTAAACGGTTCTGGATGGTCAGGAAAAACTCGGTTTGACTACGCAATTTTCTAAGCCAGGTCAAATGAAAGGGGAAAAAATGGAAATTATTCGGAAGAACATTTGCTCAAAGTCTTGTCTGTTTAAATTTTTTTCAAAAACCAACACTTTTCACGCTAGTAACCAAAAATTGAAAATGTCTTATAAAAAACAAAAATTTTGTTCAACTTTAACTGACCAAAACTTAAAACATAATTATCCCACAGGACTAAAAATTACTGGACAATTGTAGAAACATATGTTACGTTTTTCTGTAAAAGGATTTTTTTTCAAATACCACAGTCTAGATGGTGCTAAAAAATGGCGTAAAAAAAAATTAAAAAAACTTATTTTGTCCATAACTTTTTTCTGCTTATGTTAAACGGTTCTGGATGGTCAGGAAAAACTCGGTTTGACTACGCAATTTTCTAAGCCAGGTCAAATGAAAGGGGAAAAAATGGAAATTATTCGGAAGAACATTTGCTCAAAGTCTTGTCTGTTTAAATTTTTTTCAAAAACCAACACTTTTCACGCTAGTAACCAAAAATTGAAAATGTCTTATAAAAAACAAAAATTTTGTTCAACTTTAACTGACCAAAACTTAAAACATAATTATCCCACAGGACTAAAAATTACTGGACAATTGTAGAAACATATGTTACGTTTTTCTGTAAAAGGATTTTTTTTCAAATACCACAGTCTAGATGGTGCTAAAAAATGGCGTAAAAAAAAATTAAAAAAACTTATTTTGTCCATAACTTTTTTCTGCTTATGTTAAACGGTTCTGGATGGTCAGGAAAAACTCGGTTTGACTACGCAATTTTCTAAGCCAGGTCAAATGAAAGGGGAAAAAATGGAAATTATTCGGAAGAACATTTGCTCAAAGTCTTGTCTGTTTAAATTTTTTTCAAAAAACAACACTTTTCACGCTAGTGACCAAAAATTGAAAATGTCTTATAAAAAACAAAAATTTTGTTCAACTTTAACTGACCAAAACTTAAAAAATAATTATCCCACAGGACTAAAAATTACTGGACAATTGTAGAAACATATGTTACGTTTTTCTGTAAAAGGATTTTTTTTTCAAATACCACAGTCTAGATGGTGCTAAAAAAATGGCGTAAAAAAAAATTAAAAAAACTTATTTTGTCCATAACTTTTTTTCTGCTTAAGTTAAATGATTCTGGATGCTCTTAAAATGTTCCCAATGTTGTTCTCTCATTAAGATGTTATATACATTTTTTGTGGAAGTTATATCTCAAACTTTTCAAATTTTGTACCACATAAATATGAAACAAAAATATATGTACCACCATAAAAGCATTTCGCCGTTAAAAATCAATGTGTCGCGAAATTGTTCGAAGTTTTTGGAAAAGTCAATATTAAAACTAGAGCCGTTAAAGTCAAAAACTTGAAGAAAAATATATGTGTTTCTGAAAACAAAATGTTAAATATCAAATTGTACCACTAAAACATTGTAATGTACCACCAGTGGTACATGTACCACAGTTTGAGAACCCCTGCGCTAGAACGATACAGTTTCTTTAAACACCCATTTTTCATTTGCCAGATCTTCCTTCGTATTAATCGTAGAAAAATAAAAAAACAATAATTTTAATTGTTAGCTCAAGGTCATAAAATTAGTTCATATCAATTTTTACGTAATAATATCAGATTACCCCCTGTACCCCCCGTAAATCCGCCCTTGTTGCTGAAAAGAATACAGTATACACAAGACTAGCATAATTTTGTGGATGAGGACAGTTATCTGTTGTTATCACTTGTAACCCCAAAAATTGATTGGAAATGAACTACAAGTTTGGCCGTTTGGCTTGATGAGACCACACACCGTCAAACTTGTCTGGCAAGCCTTCACACCACAAACTACTTTTCAGGCAAAAACTGAAAAGTATCCAACTCATAATCAAGCCATCAAACTCACAAACTTCACCTACACACGGTCCAACTAATTTGTCAAGCTGGCTTGACAAGCCTAGTTTGTCAAACTTGTTTGATCTTGTGTGGGGGCCTTAATATCCATATTTTTATTTTGGATTTGAATAGCGTTATAAAGAGTTCATTAGTTTGAAATGGAAAGGAATACTAAGGTATATTTCCATTTGTTGGCTCAATTCCTATGTTGTACCCACTATTCGCTGATTGGCTGAAATCCATTTCCATATGCGAAATAGTAATTTTGTTTGCAAGTCCGAGTTAAAATAAAAATAAAAATGAAGCGCTCTGTATATTTATTCCGGTCGCGGCCTACAAACATAGTAATTGAACCAATTATACATTTTATTTAATGGTTGTTTTTGCTTTTTATATTTTCTTACAATCGTAAGATAGTGAGTGATATGTTACGACCGCGTGATAA
Organism: Crepidodera aurea; assembly: GCA_949320105.2. Taxonomy (NCBI): domain Eukaryota; kingdom Metazoa; phylum Arthropoda; class Insecta; order Coleoptera; family Chrysomelidae; genus Crepidodera; species Crepidodera aurea. The sequence continues at coordinate 43,181,644 of OX439475.1, forward strand.
CTTATTATTTCTTGAATTGGTATATTTGACAAAATTTAAAATTTTACAAATAACAATAACACTTCTAAGTTAGCCGTTAGTCTTTTCTACAAAATGACTCATCGAAACGTTATCCTGAATTTAATTGATATTATTTCAATAGCTCTGCTTATTATTCCTTATTAATAATAAAGATTCATTGACACGCCTCGGCACATAATCCTGCAAATATCATCAGCTAATCTAAACCTTATCTTGTCGCCACTAAGGTCTGCTTTACGATATATTTAAGTTCATTAATATTCCAAACGATGTCGTCGTCCGAGAGTTCCTTCATCTCGATAGGAGTTCACTTGTGAGTTTTCCATAATTCCTATTCCGATCATGGAGACACGCAGATTACTTTATGGGCGCTGAACTATTCAATTCATTATTCAAATGGCATATAGGATGAGTCACGCGGCAATATCTTTCTGAATAATAGTTTCGGAAAGTAATACGGGATGTGAATATTTGATATGACCAAATATATTAGTATTGTGTAAAAAAAGTAACGTTTTATAGCCGTAATTATAAGTAGATTTCAAAATTAAATTCTTTTTAAAGGTTTTTGACGAAATAATAATATACAATAAACATGAAGAAGTCTTTTTTATTTTTGACATCGGGATCGTCCGACGGAGCTGATTCCTCTTTCTTTTTTTGCTTTCACGTGCAACATCCCTCTTCAACAACCAGCAAAAATCTGCCATCATGTGTTCATCCCATCGTCCCTGATAATGTCGCTCCATTTCTTTGATATCTTGGTGGAAACGTTCTTCTTGTTCCTCACTGTAATCACCAAGATTTTCAGGGAATTGTAATTTTAAGCTCATGTTCTTGAAATTTTCGCAACAATCTTTTCACTATTTTCTTATAGTCGTCGCTTTTAAAGTTACCTAAGAAATTTTCGACAACTTCCTTGCACAATTTTCTACGTTTTTCCCTAGGCTAGGGAAATTCTGAAGTACTGTGGAACATTTTGTACGTCAGATATGAATTGAGGAACTCAAAGTACGAAAATATATACGATTTCTTGGGCAAAAATAGAACCTTCCAGAAATCACAAGTTTTGCTCAGCTTAACACATTTTTCCCTAGGCTAGTGGAATTCAGAAGTACTCTAGGGAAATTCTACAGTGAGATTAGAACTAAGCGACTCGAGATACGTGAAAACATTATCGTTTTGCGTAGATCGAAATTGCTTTCACAGATACTGAAATTTCTAAGATTTCACTCATTTCCCCTAGGCTAGGGGAAAACTGGGGGGTCCAGAGGAAATTCTGAGACCTAATTCGGATTCAGCGGCTCAAAATCCATTGGGATAGTGTACTCACATGTTAAGTTCATTCCACTTTTTTTTGTGGGCCTGTGATACCAAAAATGCGTAAAAATGTGAAATTTTCAATATTTTGCCAAATTTTGGGGCTTATGTGCGATCGGAAGATATCAACTGATTTAAACCAAGTTAAAACACAATGTTTTTAGGCTCTATTTGAAGACGTTACAAACTATTACATTACGAAAACATCTATTCAAAAATTAAAAAAAAATTATCGCAAAAATGAAGTTTTTTCATATTTTGTCAAACTTTAGGGCCTATGCGCGATCGGAAGATGTCAACCGATTTTGATTTTTTTTTAGTCTATATGATTCGCAAGATTTCCGCGCTATTACAACTTCGAAATAAAAAAAAAAGGTTTTTTCGGCCCACCCTAATAAACATAACAAAAAATTTTTGTTTGAAAGTAGCTGTCAATGTCTGGAGTTGCACGTCATAACTAAAAATATCTTGGTGTTTTTAAAATGAATTTCAGAATTTCTTTTGTATTAAAAGATATAACATTAACTTTTTAATTATTTATTGAAAATAAATTACAAAATAATACATTGTCGATATTGTCACTTTCCTCATCCGGGACAACGTTATTCTATATATAATTATTGTGCTATAATGCTATATATTTTCGTCAATGTTTTTGACATGCTCCAAATAATTCTAATAGAACAAATCAAAAATAAAAATTGAATTGAACGTAAAAAATAAACCTGCTATTATAGACGACCTAAAATATAAAATATTTATTATTTTTAAACATACACATTTGTATTTGTAATTTCCTAAAACTGTAAAAATTGTAGTTCTGAGATAATACATTTTATAACACGGTAGCTAAAATATTGAAAATTGTTTCCAAATTAACCGCGCCACCGCAAGTGTTTGAGGGTGTCGTTACAGATTCGGTCGTTGCATTTGCGGTCGGAGCTATTGTTGTTGCATCTGCGGTCACATAAAAATATGTTGAATCATTGGGTAATAAACAAACCAGGTTTAATATTTATTAAAATATGTTTTAAATATGGAAAAATGTTTATTATTAATTTTATGACAAAAAGTTTTTTTACAAAATCTAGGATTTTTTTTGTACAAGATATGCTCGCTTATTAACATAAAAAATACTACGCTATCGTAATTAAGAATGCATAGGCGAATAACAGTGCTTTGTTTCTCCTGAAAATTTTGGAAAAATAGAGATGACCCCTTTTAAAAATGACCGATTCAATTTACTTTTGACTGTAGTCCATTATCTAGTTTAATTTATTTTTAATAATATACTGCAAGTACATTAAAATATGTTTTAAATCGTTATAGGCAACTTCTAGTTAAATAAATAAATAAATAAATCAGCGGTCAACATTTCATTGTTCAAACAGTAGCACGAGATACGGAAATGCCCTGAAGGAACCAAAAAAAAATTAAGAACCGTTGCATAATTAGAAGCAATTTTACAGACCAATTATTGCTTGCGGTTTGCGGTCAATTACCGGATCCAAACAAAAAAGTGTTAACCAAAAATAGAAGATCATTGATCTCGGTTTTTTACTTCTATGTATCTATTAAGTTTAAACGAGTATAATGTTTCTTGTGTTAGATTTTTTTCTTTTTGAATTATTAGGTTATAATTGAATTGAACTTTTCTTGTTAAGGAGACGTCTAGAGGGCGGATCAAAACTAACTAAAGATTATAGTTTATCGAAGTCTAATTATTCGTTGAACTGAGTTTTTTTCTCTTTTAATGAAAAAATACCCTCCAATAAAACATAGAGTAGAGATTTTTTGTTTAAACAACCAACAAGAGATGGTTTACTTGAATTCAGATGCAAAGATAGAACGTTATTTTATCTGCGAAAGGGGACTGGTCATCGTCAGTGAACCTGTAGATGGAGCCCATATAACTGAATACAAACTAACTGTTTAGACAATGGGCATCATTGCAATGTATTTTCAGAAGATTATTGCCAAGTACGTCACCATAGGCCGCTTCCACATTTGGCGACACGACAACGACACGACGACGACACGACAGCGACCCGACACCGACACGACATGAGCGTTTTCACACTTGACGACACGACACCAACAATGATTTTTATTTCACTTTGTTGATCGTAGTATAGCATGGCGGATTATAATAAATTATATTTACTACATATTCGACGACGTAGAAGGCAAAAACTTAGGCAGTTGTGGTTACACCCAATTATAAAAGTCAGATATTTTGAGGTAGTTATTATAATTATAATTAAATTTTTTAATTACTTTCGGATGACCAAAAATACATTTGATTATATATTGAGCAGTATAAAGAAAAATAATAGTATAAGTCGAATGTCGATTAATTTAAATTTAACAAACTAACATTAAACTAAAATTAAAAAAGAATTTTAAACAAAAACATTCTAAAATTTAGGGAACAACATAAATTATAAGTTTTTGATATGTTCTTTAAGTAACATTTTAAAATTATTTTATAGATTCAGGTAATTGGTTAAAATTTTGGTCTTAAGGATCCCGAGGTCCTTTGGCTCTGGCAACTGGGCAAATTACAAATAATAACCTCTTTTTTTCTTTTCTGCAACTGACAGTTGATCAAATTCATTATCCAAATATTCATGGATTTCTTGCCAACACTTTTCTCTTAATATTTTATTTTTATTGTTTTCATTACTTTTATCCCAAATACATGTATTCTTTTCAACTAGCTCAATTAATGTAACAATATCGAACTCAAAAGCCATCTTAGAACACGAAGGAACTGAATTAAACTAATCAGATTTCGCTGTATGAGATTTGCGCCTACCTGTACTAATCATCCAGACTGAAGGGGGTAATGATTAAAACGAGGGTGAGATGTATTACCTAAATATAAACATTTTTATAAATATTCGATTAGCACGTAATTCAAAATAGCAGAATAAACCCCAATAAAAGTTATTAAGAATTTATTACAAGGTTTATTGGTCCGAAATTGCTTTACGACGTTGTTAAGTACCTACCAATAAAAACTGTCGTCCCGGCAGACGGCAGCCTGGCAAGGAGCATTCTGGCCACTGGTGTCGTCCCGATTTTTGAAACAAAATAATTAATAAAAACAATAACTAAATAAAACTGATTAGTTCAGTTCAGTTCCTTCATGTGTTTTAAAATGGCGTTTAAGTTTGATGTTGTTACCTTAATTGAAAAAAAATCCCTCTATTGAAAAATTATATGAAAATAATAAAAAAAAATATTCTATAATCTATCAATACGTATATATAGGTCTGCACTAAAAATTTAGAACTCTCTTCCTGATATACAGGGTGAGTTATGAGGAACTGTATTGAAGTCCCTATGGGGAATATCAAATGACCATTAAAAAGTGTCTGCTCCCATTGTTTAATAATATATATGAGGGTTGTGAATTTTGACTGAAATATTTTTTGGTCATTATATTTGAACGATTAGTTTGATTTGTCTCATATTTTGGCAAAACTACTACCATCTAATTAACCGAAGCTAGAAAAAATCAGGTATTAAAAAATTCGTTCGTTTTGTTCATATAAAACATTTCACCCTGTATATGGTTTTTGAAAACTCTAATAAAGATTTTACAAAGTACAGAAATAGACAATTTTTTCTCCCACGATTACTCAATTTCTTAATTTTTTATACAAAAATTTAATTTTTAATTACTAGTTCCACCACAGTTCGTGCTATATTTTTCATAATACAACTGTTTTGAATAATACTAAAACATCGCCCTGTATAATATTTCTTTCGTGATTCATCGCTATTGTGATTTTTTAAATAGAACATTAAAAATGAACGAATTTATTTATATTTTTAAGAAAATTTAGGAATACACAAGAATAGACAACTACATAAAAGAACTTAAGGCAAAAAAAAAACTGAAACAAAATTGGATTAAGGAAATGGGGGCGGGCCTATTAGTTGATGTTCTATTATTATTATTTTCATATTATTTTTCAATACAGCAATTTTTTTCAAGCAGTTCAATTAACTTAAAACTTAAAAGCCATGTTAAAACACTTTAAGGAACTGAATTGAACTAATCAGTTTTATTTATCGGTATATTGGGGTACTGAAATTTGGATACTGTGATTGCGCGCAATGGAAGGATTGAGGCAAGTAATCCAAATTCTTTAGAAAACGTAATCCAGTTTCGTAATAGATATTATGTGCCCTTAGTTTTTGCACTTATAAAAAATAAAAAGACAGAAGCTTATGAGCAAGTGTTCAGATCTGTAATATCTGTTTGTGATAGCAAGAATCTGAAATTTAATCCCAGTGAAATTGTGTGTGATTTCGAAGAAGCTATTCACAAATCAAGCCGAAACGTTTGGCGTCAGCTATAGTCAATTGGCTGCAGATTCTACATCAGCCAAGCTTGGCTGAGGAAATTACAGAATGTTGGACTCAAAAGAGAGTATTTCGACAAGGACAATGAGTTGGGGACATGCCCTTATATATTTACATAGTGCTGATGTTTCAGAATGCTTCGTTAAAGAATTGATTGCAGAAGCCCCCAACGATACCCGTATAACCTTTTGCGATTATTTAACGGAGAATTACATTTCTGAATCTACGAGATTTCCTACAGAGATGTGGGCTTCATGTAGCCCAAGCCGAGAACGGAGAACCACCGCCTGTAAATATTTTCATAGCCACTTTAATAACAGATTTTATTCTCCGTATCCTAATATTTTTGTATTTTTAAATGAATTGAAAAATGTTCAAATAGGAACTTATGTGCAATTAAATAGCGTACATTTACAAAAAAATATTAAAAATATTAATTATGAAAGAAAATTAAAATATGTAACAAACTTGATAGGTAAATTTAAAAATAAAGAAATATCCAGAATAGAATTTGTAAAAACTATATTATGTTACAAGTCATGTTCAAATTAAATATATGTATGATTTTAGAAGAAGTACCCACTTTTTATTACCTTAATTATTTAAAATTAGTAAATTTTCCTTTCAAACATATAAGAAGTTAATAAAACTTCCGTTTACTATAGTTTCAGACTTTGCGCGCAATCACAGTATACCTTTTTAAAGACATGTACCATGGGCTTAGGACACCCTGTTGAGAACCCTGAGCGCTGCGCGCAATTGCAGTCTGCCCTTATTTATTTATTGTTTTACTAAACATCTTGTTTCAAAAATCGGGACGACACGAGTGGGAAGCCGGCTGCCGGGGACGATACCAGCACGACATGTCGTCTAATGTGAAAGCATTCATTTATTTCAATGTAAATTCAACCCCACCGGCATCGTTGCCGTTGTCGTGTCGTTGTCGTGCTGCCAAGTGTGAAAGCGCCCATACACAAACGATAATCCAACAACCAATTGTCATACCAACAGATTCAGCTAGTCACTACTTTCTCCGATCTTCTGGTCATGTTTTGACCACCATCTTACTTCTTTATAAGGACGGAAGTGCTGGTCAATCAACACGTCTGCCAAAATGATCGAAAACAATTGATAGTGTCTTGACCACTTTCGCAACATGAGATCGAGCATTGTCATGCTGTAAAAATCACTTTATCGTGTAATTAACAATTAAAAATAGTGAATTGAATTAACTTTTTTTCTCTGCTTTTCTTTCCTATATTGAGACCACCCCTGTATGTGACCGGGTGTGTTAATTCGATAACAATGAACCGGCCCTGGACAAAGAGACCAAATTTTCTTTTCGGCTAATTGATGGGAAAGTATTAGCCACAACCGATATTTATACAGTTGCATGAGATAAAAAGAAAACGCCTTGTATAGGTAATACGAGTTTGACCTACTGCAGGAACAACGGTTCTTTCTAACATTAACACCTGCACGATAAAATCTCCATACGTTAAAAAAATTCGTTATGTTTGACTTCCAGTTCCCATCCTACATTGTCTGACGAACGCTCACTTTGGTTCACTGATTTTTTTAATGTCATTTTCGTCCGGTCCATGAGAAATTAGTGGCACGATGAATAGTTGATACCTAATTCGTGATATAATATAAAAAAAATTAGGTTCTACCAATCCTTATACAGGGTATTTTAGAAATTTTTTACAGATAATATTTTTTTCTACAATTATAATGTACAGGGTGTCCCAAATTGGTGTGTTTTGCAGGGTATCTCGTAAACTAGAAGAGATAGAAGAAAAGCAGTTAAGATGTTCTGACTTCTTTTTTTGTTAAAGTAACGATAGCCTAATTAAATCTTTAGTAACTCCCTGCAGTTGGAAGATACAGGGCGATTATGGAAACCTGTCGAAAACTACAAGGTACTATAACTTCTTAATTAAGAAAAATATAAAAAAACGTTAAAAAAGCTTTTGATAGATATAATATTAAAGAGTTCAGTGGCGCACAGATTCTTTTTAGGGGGCTCACTAAGGAAATATAATGCAAACTTATGTTTTTTTAAATGGGACACCCTGTATATTTTGACGTTTTTCGTTTCCTTTTTTAATTCTTATTCACCTGATATGACATACTATTATATATCTATTTTTAATGGTTGGAGCTACAGTGCAAATAAACCATTTATGGATGTTATCAGGTGAAACACCCTTAAAAAATTGAACACTCAGTAACGAAATTTAACATTTTATTATAAGGATACTGATGTGTGACAATTTTATTTATCAAAATTATAATTAATTACCAATTTGGGACACCCTGTACAAGTTTCATATGTTTAAAAGAAATAAATTAATTTCATTGTTGTGAAGTAAGAACATATCTATTCAAACCTCAAGTTAGAAAACTGAATTGATGGTGGTCTCAAAGGGATGAAACTTTGTATCTAAAATTTGAAATTACAGGATTAAAGCATACATGACTTCAATAAAAAAGTTCCCGTAATACCTATTTCGAAATATTTACAAAAATAAACGTCCCGAACTCCAAATGAAATATTGTCAATGTTATTGTCCTATTCCCAGAGGCGTATCGAGCCTCATAAGTTTGGGGGGGAAGGGAAAATTTGCCAACTGTACAATACGACTAGCCGACTTCTCAGTCATATTTCTCGAGCATTATGACTACGGCATGAAAATGCCGACTCGGTACAAAAGTTTGGGGGGGTGTAACACCCCCGCCTCGGTACGCCCCTGCCTATTCCTCTTCAACTGTTAAGTGTAGGGAGTCTTACATTTATTTTATTTTTATTCTTCTATATCGTCGTTTAATTTTATAATTTTCTTATTTATTTTATTAAGCAAATAATGTTGAAAAGTGTAAAATTGTTTTTATTTCTAGATATGTTTCTCACCATTTCAGATACAACCTTTATTCAAAGTTTTCCTTTACATACATATTAAGGTTTCTTTTGAATTCCTGACATTTATTTTGCGATGAAGAACATGTCGAAACTGTCAATTCATCAACTTAAAATACCAAAGCAGTTTTTAAATAAATCAAATCATTTTGAAAACTGAAATGAAAGAGAATTTTTAGCAAGATTTTGTTTATCAAATATTGATAAATTAATTATTGGTCACGACATGGGTAGATTTGTTTTCCATATTTTTTATCCAAATTATTAATATTTCCCTTTTTTCAAGGAAAATTTAGATCACGCTTTATTTCATGCCCATTTGTCACTTATTGCCGGTAATATCGCTTGAAGATTTGGCGCATAATCAGTCAATCAAACCATGAATTGAAACAATTCTTGTTGGATACATTTTAAAGCAAGATAACTTTTCTATGTTTTATGATGGTGATCAAAAGCATGGTCAACTCAGTTCTATCATGGGAAAGACGCCAAATTCTTCAATATTGATTTTTCTTAATTTACTCTAAATTTTCCGACCATCCACATGCTGCGAATTTTTTTGTTTCAAAAATGATTGACCCTGGTCTATACATGCGATTGTGCGATTAGTTTTAAAGATTTGTTGATTTTGTCATCTTACAAGCTCAAGTGAGATCACCCTGTAAGTATGAATTTTTAGCATGCCTCCAATTAATATAATGGTGCAATATAATATAATACAGTGTGTAAAAATATTTTTTATATTTTGCATCTATAATATTTTACATTATGATACGCATTTGAGTACTCTAATGTTTCATTAGAGTACGCAACTTTTTGTGTTATAGGGTTGGTAATATAAATCAACAAATGACATGAATAGACATTTGTCTTGTCATTTGTATCTAATAACTCTTTCAAATTTTAAAAATTCTACAACAGAGCTACCAACTCATTTTTTTAAAGCAAACTTCTCTATAATATGCAAAATATAAATTTATTAAAAAATGAATAAAATGGCAAAATATAAAAAGTATTATAAGCAACTTATTTCATATGGCTGTTATGACAATGCCATATGAAATGCGTTGCTTAATGTACTATAGTTTACAATATTTCGTTTATTTTTTATTACTAAAAGTTGCTATTGGTAAAAATTGATATTTTTACAGTTTAATCGTTTAATTTCTCGAAAACAAGCCATACAATTTTGAACGAGAACGTCAAGATCTACATTACATCCAATATTCAGAAACTTTCACGGTGACTTTTTTTATCGATATTTCAGGCTATTTCTACATGTTAAAAATACATACTTTGAACAAAAAGGCCTGTGGAAACATGAATCGCCCTGTAAAGAAATATATTTTGATTTTATTTACTACGTATGTATTTTGAATACTATCCGCCAGAAACTTTTAAAAATATTTTGCAGGGACTTTTTGCTACACATTTTAAAATTTCGGGATCTTGAACTTTAACGCCCTGTATAAGGAAATCTAGCCATAGGATTGATCAGGACATCAAGTACTATCACATATCAAAAATTCAGACAATTTGACGGTGTTCACGTTTCCATAAGAATTGTGCGGGGTCCTTTAAAAAAATAAATCACAGGTCTTTCATTTTTATATAAAAAATAGCTACACTACACTTTGTTATTACAAAATTTATATTATTTACATTATGTCATCAAATTATCGCAAGAGGTTTACGAGGAACAACAATATATGTCAACATTGTTACAAATATTCCATAAAAATTTCCTGTTCGTAAAAGTAGCAACTAGCATTTTTTTTTATGGTTAACTATAGTGTTTAATTTTTGCCAATTCACCTTGACATTTTCTATTAGAAGTTAAATATAGGTAGAACGAAGAACAATTTGTAATCGGCGAGCTGAAACATCTTCGGGTCATTACCGCATCGTAATAGCAGTTGGGAAAGTGATGTAACACTGCAATTTACAGAGGAGAGTATTCGTCATTCAATTTATTGTCAATTAATTGTTATTTGTAATTTCCGATATTCACTAACTAGTAAATAGCGTTGTTTATTGTATAGATAAAACTTCAAAAAACAGCGTGGAAAACAATCTAAAAATTTATATACAGATTCGGAAAAAATATATTTTGGGTATTAGTGGACTGAAATTAGAATTTTATATGGATGTAAGATCTAAGTCTAATTTTTTCAATAAATTTGGGCTGGAGCTTCGCCAAAACAGCATTTTTGGTATTTTTCGAGTGGATTGCTTCACTATTTTTTAAATATCTCCGGCTCTAAGAGTCGTGGAAAAATAAAAAAAAATTAAAATGACCGTGATGAAGTAGAGTATCGATCCGTATAGCAGGGTTTTTTAAAAATGTATCCTAACCTCAAAAAACGAATTCGCGCACATTTTTTTTACTGAATTGGCCATAAATAACCAAAGAATCCTCGAATTTTCTTAAAAATTGGAGAAAATATGTATTTTTATGTCGGTAAAAAATTTAAAAAAATGTATTTGTCCACTCAAAATCGGCATTTTTCGAAAAAAAATTGAATTGGCCGCCATTTTTGGAAAAACAATAGTAGAGAAAAATTTTTTATCTTAAAAAGAAGGATTTTGTGTGTACTTTTGTCTAATAAAATCCAACAATTTATTTCTTTATTGAAAGTGCCCAATTTAGGGAATAATAAAAAATTCGATTTTCATTTTTATATTGATCCGTTCTCTCTCAAAAATCTTACTTTAGAACCTGAAATATTTTTTTTATTTTTTTATACATTTTTTGGACTAAAATACAGTTTTTCTAAAATAATCAAGCGTAAATATCGCGATAAAAAAATTGGAAAAAATAAAAATCGAATTTTAATTTTTTTATTATTTCCTAAATTGGGCACTTTAAATAAATAAATATAATGTTGGATTTTCTTAGGCAAAAGTACACACAAAATCCTTCTTTTTAAGTTAAAATTTTTTCTCTACTATTGTTTTTCCAAATATGGCGGCCAATTCAATTTTTTTTCGAAAAATGCCGATTTGGGCTGGACAAATACATTTTTTTTAAATATTTACCATGTCTTCCCGACATAAAAATACATATTTTCTCCAATTTTTAAGAAAATTCGAGAATTCTTTGGTTATTTATTGCCTATTCAGTAAAGAAAAATAATGTGCGCGAATTCGTTTTTTGAGGTAGGATACATTTTTTAAAAAACCCTACTATACGGATCGATACTCTACTTCATCAGGGTCATTTCATTTTTTTTCCACGACTCTTGGAGCCAGAGGTATTTAAAAAATAGTGAAGCAATCCACTCGAAAAATACCAAAAATTCCGTTTTTGACACATATCTCGCGAAGCTCCAGCCCAAATTTATTGAAAAATTTGTTACAAGCTTCTCTTTATGTATAAAATCGAAAAAAATTAAATTTTAAAAATGAAGTCAAAAGCTTTAAATTAAATTGAAATAAACAAAACGTACTGTCAGACGGGAAATTAAAGAATTAGAATTTGAATATAATTTGTATTTCGTGTATAATAATTTTCTAAAATTTTGAGGCAGGTGTCCATTAGGAATAAATTTAAATAAATGTATATACATTTAAAATGGAAATCACGTTGCCAATGAATTGATAAAAAAGAAAATAACTCTCTGATCTACAAGAAAATAAATAAAATTTCCTTAAATCTGCACTGATTTTGTCTTATTATTTATTATTTTTTGTGATAATTTTTATATTTTTAAAATATTACTTTCAAAGAAATTTTCATCTTCATAAATATATTTTTGTCAAAGTGCGTACATTTCAAGACCAATTTATTTTCTAACAAGGCAAAAATACATTATACAAATATCTAAATTTAAAAATAATTACGGTTTCCGGTATGTTATCAGAACAACTTCCCAAGAGACGAACCACTGCACAAATTTTGTTTTGGAAGAGTATTTTCACAGACCGATAATTAAGTCAAATGCAATTGCATGTCTATTTTTATCCCTTGTGAATAAAACATTAATGAAGCTTGAACACAACCAGGAAAATTTGTTTTTTTTCTGCAAAACATTATTTGTGGCAAAATCAAATAAAAGATAAATATCTGAACCTACAAAATTTTTTGATTCTACCATGCATTTTGTATAACGATAAGAAACATTTACATTTTTCATTGAAAAAAAAAGTCACGATGTTCTTAGCCAAAACGATATTTGCCCGACAATTTATTAAATTTAACAAATTTCAATATCAAGTCTAGCATAGACATACGAATATTTAACTCAGAAAAAGATGATTAAAACCAAAACTATTACACATATTTTTAGCACATTTTTACAAGTGTCCATTTTAACAGTGTTACTCAACGTTCCATTAAATATTTATCTAAATCCATGATTTCTGAAATTGAATTGGCAAAGTTGTATTTTCAACTTTGAATTTATGAGATGGCTGTCATTTGACAAGCAAATTATTTATGTCCGTCAAATGAACATTTTTTCCTTTTTTAATACTTTTCAGGCTTATTCTCACTTGTAATCTCCCAAGAGCATGAATTACTATCGGAAATATTTCCAAAAGCATGAATTTTTTACGTGTAAAATGTGAAAAATATTTTTACGCGCAAAAACTTCTATTGCTATTGAATTTATCATGTTTTATAACATCTGTGAAAATTTCATGAAAATCCCAGCCGGCCCCATATTCTTAACGTTTACCCAGAGATGTGCGTGTCAGTAGTTGTCAAAATGTGTAGGTTATTATGGCGAAATTAAATAAAGTCAAACCTTGACGCTGATATTTACAAAAATAGGTTATTTTCTTATGACGATTTTCCATCATTACTCCACTAACGTTTTCGCCGACCACTGCTAGACCAATACCCCTCGCACAAAAATATGATGTGATTTCCATCGATGATTGATGATTGACGATTAACTACTTTTGACAATGCCAAAAACTGACAAATTAAACTAATACTTATCAGTTTCTCTTCTAATGGAAATAAAACCACTTATTTTAAAGAAAAAGGGGGCTTTAATTGACGTTTTGACTTTCTTGAATGAAAGTCGTTTTCAGAATGACATAACAAAATATATAATAAAAAATTTACTATAGAAACAGGTTATATTATCTCTGTGTTGTCTGTCGTTGCTAGGAAATAAAACTAAAAGCTTAACTTTTCTTGTAAATATCTCGAAAGATCGAATTTTCACAGACATGAGACCTGCATTTTTTGCCGATTTAGATAGGAATTAGTCTACCCTGAAAGTTTAATTGAATTCTGACGAGTGGATTTTGAGATCCTCCGGACACACATACACACATACATACATACAAACCTTGCTCGTTTAATAGTATTTGATAATAATCTACCATTATGTTGATCCTCAACTGCTATTTCATTGAAAATTTTATACCTGTTGTTTAAGCCAATCAGATGCCTTGATTTTGACAGGTTGCTATGACGACAACCTGAAGTTTCCGAAAAAAAAATTCGGTCACATGACCTAGCTGCAAAATTAATAAGTGATAATTTCCCAGGCTTGACAGCTATAACGTGCTAGAATAGCAGAAGCGTAGATTATTTTTGATAAATATATACTTACATGTTATTTATTATTGACAACATCAATTATTAATTGCAAGTGTTTTTGAAATTCATTTTCCACTTCTTTTTTCGTCAATGCCAAATAAAGTAAAGGGTAAAGGGTTTTCTTCACTAAATTTCCATGTTTCGTGAAATAAAAGTAATACTTCGATATGATTTTATTCTTCTCAACACTGGATTTAAGGGTGAAATATGGTATAATTTCACGAAGAATATTCCTCACACCTTTGAAGAATTGTTCACCAAATATGTTAAATATTTTATATTTTTATGATAAATTTGAATATGCCCATATTCCGTACAAAAGGAACAAAAATTGTAATTCCTTTTATGATGTTTTCTTTGCTGCAGTCACAGCCAACTTCACAGATTTTATGTTACCGCGTAAAATTGCCATTGATTTTGCATGGCTCATTATTAATTTTCCTTTCTCTCTAGAATTTTTGTAACAATATACTCATTTTGTTTTTTTTTATTTCAGGTTAACGTTTCTGTCTATTATGAATCGTTGTGCCCGGATTCCAAAAAATTCTTCACTCAACAGTTGTACCCCTCGCTTCAAGGGAATCTCTCTGAATTTGTTAATTTAACGCTCGTACCGTATGGTAAATCAACAGTAAGTTTTTTTTCTAAACTTTGTGTATACAAGTTAAATATTCTTAATTTTTTCAGGCGAAATTCGAGGTTACTGATTGGCATTTCGAATGCCACCACGGAGAAGTCGAATGTTACGGCAACAGAATCCAAGCTTGTGCTTTGAAACGTATCGACAAAGGTCAAAACTCTCCAGGATTAGGCTACAACAAGATCGCAGTTGGATTCATTAACTGTCTCATGGATAAGGCCGATAAAAACGCTGTTGATGTTTTTCCTACCAGAGATTGCGCTTTGGTCAACCCTGTATCAAATTTGTTGGATATTGAAAACTGTTCGAATCATACAGACGGTAAGTTATCACATGTTAACATACTTTATGTGTTTACTAATTGCCGATTTGTTGAAATAAAATAGTTTTAAAAAAGATAAAAAAAAGAATGTAATTACAAATAACTCAAATTCGACACAACTTGCATAGTATAACAAACCACTTTGTATATCCTCTATCGATTTGCATGAAAATTTGGGATTGAGTATATTTTACCCTCAACTTCAACTTGCGCTTTTTGCATTTTAGGGGTGAAATCCACCCCTTTTGTTAAAAATGATAAAACATGCAGATTCAAGAATTCTGGCGTAAGTAACCTCGTTTAATTAAATAAAATAAATATTTTTCAACATTTATATGCATGATTTATTATTTTAATTAATTTTTCAACCTTTTTAGCAACCACCCCTTAAATCGAAAATCATGAAAAAATCATTTTTTATATTTCTGAAATATGAAATCGCATATTAACATTACACAAACAGTTTGTTTAATGTTTATGATATAATTTTTGGTTGACTGTGAAATTTTAACCCTAAAAAACCACCCCCTTAAAGCAGAATCATTGAAAAAATTGGTTTCAAGAACCTTTAATCATTTGAATAATGCATTACTGAATTGAAATCTCATTTACTGAGTATTAAAATCTATTTATTTATTGCGAAATTTTCCACCCTTAAAAACTACCCCTTGTCATAAAAATACACGAGAGCTTTTTTTGTCGATGTAAACTTGACATGTATCAATAAGAATTTTGTTGCCTGGTAATTTAACGAAAAAAACTGGATTTGTTTAAACAATCTTACTGGACAAACACAATCTTTGCTACCAACCATTTATTGTCGGCCAGCTTCTTGTGCTGTCTTCGAAAACACTGGGTTATATTCAACTCTCCCGGTCTCTCTTCCACGGTTGTCTGTCTCGATTTTAAAATAGAATACCTTACAATTTGCTGCTTCTCCACCTCTCCAAGCCAATTCATACGCAGCAATGTGATAAAATTTTCTTTGGAGGCCTACAGGTTCTTCTTCACTCCAGGACAGTGCCATTTCAAAAATTTCTCGTTTTGTGAGAGCATTAGAACTCACCTTCCTTTTTTCTGGGATTGCTTGTAAAATTTTGCGTTTTGGGTCGCGTGCATTTCTCGCTTTCTTAAACTGTATGTCCGCGAACGGATTAAAAATTCTTTTATAATCTTTAAAGTACTTCTCTTGTAACATTTTTGCTGAAGTGTTCCAAATCGTCTTGACTCTTTATAATCTTCTCCATTGTTCTTCTTCATGTTGAATGCCCAGTCACATAAAATAGAAGCTAACTCTTCACTGGAAATTTCTGCAATGAGTTCATATTTTTTTTCCAAACAAAACATCGCAAATTGTCGCCAAATTGATGTAGTTGAATTCACAGTATTGCGAGGCACATTATCATTGATGGCTTTTTCAATTTCTCCACTCGAAGACTCTCCAAATCGCGACATTTCCACAAACGAAAACTTTTCTGACAACGCAAGTTTGAGAAAAATTGACAACGTTATCAAAAATTTGTTTACAATGCTGGTTGTCATGCTTTCAAAAGTTAGGTTTCGTTATTGTCGCTGGAAAAGTTAGGGCAAACTTTTTTCGCTGTCATAATGACAAAATCACGCGGCTTATGGGATTTTTTATACATGAATTAAATTGTCCTATATATACATACAAAATCTCTGCTCCAAAAATTTTTTCAAAAATATGTTATTGGTTTTTTTACAATAACTCCGTTAATTTTTATGACATCAGGTTCATCCAAAAACCATTTGAAAGGTAATTTCAAGGGCTAACATCGTATTAAATCCCTTATTTTTTAAAAGATAAAAGGTTAAAGGGCTCCGGTTACATGGTTCTCGCAGTAAAATTTAGGCTTTAAACGTTTCTATCTCGGTTATTTTTTATCCTACAAAAAAAACTCAAATTTCGTTCTCTATCATTTTTTTCGCATATGAGTATTTTTGGAGTTATTATCAAAAGAAAATGAAATTCACGAAAATTTGAAATATTCTGATTTTTTAAATAATTTTTTTCTCAAAAATATGCATTCTATACCGGTCAAAATTTTTGAGGTCATTACTTATGCTAAAATGAAGAAAATCTTGTAGGGATTACTATAAATTTTAATTTTTGTGGAAATGGCGTATGTTTTATTTTAAATTTTTTGAACGAAAAATCAAAATCTTTGATCTTTAATAACTTAAAAAGTATTGATTTATTTTAATAATTTTATATAACAAATTTTGCTTAGAATTGGTACCTCTATCGATTCCTGGGGTTATTTTTAATAAAATAATTTCCACCCCCGAGGGTAAAAGCGCAAGTTGGCATCCTCTAACTACTCACCAATTTCCATGAAAATCGATGGAGGTTCAACGAAATCGGAGGTGAAAACCTTCAGTGGCTATACACTCTCACAATTTTCCCAAAAAATCATATTTATTTCTTTTACAGCATTGAACTATATGGCCGTTTATAGTAGCCTCACCGACCAAATCCAGAAGCCTCTAAAATCGGTGCCGACCATCGTTTTCAACGAGCAGTTTAAGCAAGCGGACAATGATTTGGCCCAAACCAACTTCATCAAAGCCCTTTGTCAGTATATCGAGGGCGACAAACCAGCGGAATGCACGAAAGGGGGAGCTGGTACGATAGCTCTCAGCGCAATGCTTTTAGTTGTACCAATAATATTTATAATGTTTTAAAATACATACCTATGCGGTATTATGGTGACTTAAGATTTATTTTGGTGCGTACATACAGTATAACCTTCATTTTTGCAAATTTATAAATAGTTTAAAGTTTAAATCAAATTATAAGTTTTGCTGGGGAAGTTCACAATATTCACTACTAGGAACGCGGGGGTGCCAATTTAACAAAACGGAAATTTCGTCCTTTATCTTTATATGGCTTTTAAAAATCAAAAGTCAAAAGAAAGCTTTATGACCACATACTTGTTCCTCTTGTCTACCAAATATGTTTTGTATGACTTTTATTTTTGAATCTAAGATTGGCAACGAGGATAAATTCTAATTTTTTTGTATTAAATTGTGAATTAATAACAGATGAAATAAGTATTTTTTCTGCACTTTCGAGTAAAAATATTATATTATCTAAATTCAAAACAGTTCCTGGTTTGGTAAAAACATTTATTAATTCCATATATTTTTTGTTCAGTATGTATTATACACTATTCAAAATGTATTTTTTATCCACCTTTAGTAACACAACATCAAAATAAAATAGTAAATTTATAGGTACCTTATTGTGAGTAGCTTTATATAGATAAACCTTAAATGCCTTTAAATGTGACCTTGTACCCTGCCTTAAAATATACCTAAATATATCGATGTGAAAAGACATATGTATTAAAGTTGTGTATTTTTTTTGTATTACTTTTTAAAATAATTTGTCAGGTACCTACCATTTGTAATTATATTTTTCAATAAAATGTCCAAATAACATGTTTTATTTATTTAATTTTTATTTATTAATTTAATTTAAATAAATATTGAAATGGCTAAATTACTCTTTAGAAAGGATATGAGTACACAAAAAAACTGTTTTTTATGAGAACAAAAAGAACAAATAAAAGGAAAGTCTTTAAAATTATTACATTTTTATTAATATCTAAACTAAAACAGAGATCAAAGACTAGACAACTTCAAAATTTCTTACATAAACTAATTTCACAAGTACTGGTTCTGTAATCAACTTAAATATAAAACGAAATTATTTTATTTTTGAAAATATAGTTGAAAATGTTTTTATAAATAACAAGCAATTTTCACACTAGATTTTAAACACATAGGGTTTTTTAAACTACACGTTTTTCTTCCTTTTTTTGTGCAGCAGATTCTTCATCAACCTCCTTTTATTTTTCTGCCAATATTTCTTGGTTTTTGTACTTTTTTTGTGGTTTCTGTGTTTTCATCTGAAGTGTCTTCGGTTACATGAATATCTTTAGAGGTGGTAGAGTTGTTTACCTTTTTTCTAGATGATTTCGTTTCGTTATCAGACTCTTTCTTATAGCTTATTACTCTTCCTCTTCTTCTGGCACATACTGAAATTACAGGTACTGGTTCCTCATTGTCTCTACCATTACTTTCTTCTTCAAAACATTTTGTGTGTTCAGTGTTTTCATCCGAACTGTCCTGGGTTACATGAATATCTTTAGAGATGGTAGGGTTGTTTACCTTTTTTCTAGATGATTTCTTTTTGTTATCAGACTCTTTCTTATAGCTTATTACTCTTCCTCTTCTTCTGGTACATACTGAAATTGCAGGTACTGATTCCTCATTGTCTGTACCATTACTTTTTTCTTCAAAACATTTTGCGGGTTCAGTGTTTTCATCTGAACTGTCCTGGGTTACATGAATATCTTTAGAGGTGGTAGGGTTTTTTTCCTTTTTTCTAGATGATTTCTTTTCGTTATCAGACTCTTTCTTATAGCTTATTACCTTCCTCTTCTTCTGGCACATACTGAAATTGCAGGAACTGGTTCCTCATTGTCTGTACCATTACTTTTTTCTTCAAAACATTTTGTGGGTTCAGTGTTTTCATCTGAACTATCTTCGGTTACATGAATACCTCTAGAAGTGGTAAGGTTGTTTACCTTTTTTCTAAATGATTTCTTTTCGTTATCAGACTCTTTCTTATAGCTTATTTCCCTTCCTCTTCTTCTGGTACACACTGAAATTGCAGGTACTGGTTCGTCCATTCTATGTACCATTACTTTTACTTCAAAACATTTTGCGGGTTCAGTGTTTTCATCTGAACTGTCTTCGGTTACATGAATATCTTTAGAGGTGGTAGGGTTGTTTACCTTTTTTCGAGATGATTTCTTTTCGTTATCAGACTCTTTCTTATAGCTTATTACTCTTCCTGTTCATACTGAAATGTAGGTACTGGTTCCTCATTGTCTGTACTATTACTTTTTTCTTCAAAACATTTTGTGCGTTCAGTGTTTTCATCTGAACTGTCCTGGGTTACATGAATATCTTTAGAGATGGTAGGGTTGTTTACCTTTTTTCTAGATGATTTCTTTTCGTTATCAGAATCTTCCTTATCGTTTACTACTCTTCCTCGTCTTCTAGTACGTACTGAAACTGCAGGTACTGGTTCCTCATTATCTGTACCATTACTTTTTTCTTCAAAACATTTTGCGGGTTCAGCATTTTCATCTGAACTGTCCTGGGTTACATGCATATCTTTAGAGGTGGTAGGGTTGTTTATCTATTAATAGAAAGAATAGAGATTATTACAGTAAAATAAAAGTATAATGATGATAAATGTACAAGGATTTTTTTGTTATGCCTCGATTAATAGATGGTTTTATAAAAATCAGTGAGAGTTTTAGAAATTATAACTACCGGTCAAATTTTCTATGAGAAAACAAAAAAAAATTAAAAACTAATGGCTTCCTGAGAAAGCTTAGAGTCTCCTCTTTAAAATGATTTCTCATTTTTGTCTTTTTCTACATTTTAGGCAAAGATACTTTCCGAACGCTTCACCTGAATATTTGTATTCAACGACTCGGCGCGCGTAGAGTTTTCGAATGTGCTTTCTTATTTTTAATAATTTTTTATAGTAATAGAATTTTTTTTAAATAACATAATAAAATTTTAGTAAAATTTTCCGCTCTTTCACGTGCTGCTATTAGTTCCCTTTCAAGTACTTAAGTGCCAAGTTTCATCGATATCACATCTCAAAGTCTCTGACAACAAAGATCAAAGAATTTATGAGTATCAGATAAAATTGTCCAATGTAATAGTTTTTTTTGTATTGTATTATATTTTATTTAATATCTAAAAACGTTAATGTTGTCAATTCAATAGTTTTATTGTGTTATATGTAAAAAAAATTTAATTTTATTTATATTCTACATAAATCTAATATTCATTATAGAGATGTTGAAAAAGTAATTATTCGTTACTCGAGAACTCGTTACTGTTGGATACTTCAGTGACGGGGTCTAACACTTACCCAACGTGAGCACACAGTGATATTAAAAAAAAACTAAAAAGAAAATAATAATTTTGTTAATCTTGATTATTTTTGGCGATATATGCATTCAATATTTTTTGTATATCAACAATTTTCTAGTCAGTAATTACTTTAGGAATTATATTTTTTCTTATACATCTACGTAATCGGAAAAAGTAATTAATAATTTCCAGTGAATAATAAGTTTCTTGCAATTTTCCCTTGAATCTGTAATTACTTTGTTTTAACAGATTTTTATGATGCATTGCAATGTCATTCCTATTAAATAATCACTCTAATGTTGGTATAATTTCAATAAAACATCCTCAATAGTATATGTTTTGTATTTATCTGATCAAATAAATAAGTGTGCGACGATTTTACTGATAGGACATGAACAAGAAAATTTTTAAAATGTTGCTTAAATGTATCAGGTTTAAAAACGTTTTAGTTAAGGGGTTTCATTAACGCGTCATAATTTCATACGATATTTCCCCTTGACCCGCGCAGCAAAAGTAGGCGTGATATATATTTACCAAAAGACATTGCCACCGAATAAATAAATCATTTATGCATCTAACAATTAAAGAAATTATTTTTTCTTCAATGCATTTTATAAAATCTTGTTTTTGTTTTTAATTTTTTTAAGCCATTTTATGCATTGATAGGTAACATTTGATTTAAAATAGTACTTAATCAATAAATTGTAACTCAAAATTAATGGAATAGAAAATGGGAGAATAAAATAAACTTGGTAGAAAAAATCGAGATTTATTGGAATTTAACTCGATAATCCTCAGGTGTTATGGGGAATTGTTTCTTATTTCCAACCCTTTGCTGTTCTTGGATCCACTTACTCGGTAGAAGACAATTGAAGAAAAAAATTTTCAACTTTATAAATCTAAAAGAACATGAGAAATAAATACATTTTGTATTTGAAAATTATATCTTCATCTAGACAACCTTTCGGGCTCCATATAACGAAAAAGCATTTCTTATGTTTTATGAGTTAACAATTTATTATAAACAAATTCTGACCAATATCTTTTTTTTGTAAGTAATTTACAGAAACAGCGATATGTAACAAATTTCTGAAAAAAATTGTCTTTAATAATTCCATTTCATCCTTATATTATATCGAATAATATAGTTATTATAAAAATTGTGGCAAAGGAGACTGTAAAAACTAGAAAATAGGCAATTCCTATATTTTAAAAATAATCAAATTCTTACCGTAACATTACTCAACGTCGGCGTCGGGATAATCTTTTGGTACTCAAGCATTTTTCTCGTTTACTGTTCTCTCCCTTTCTGTTTTTCGGCCCATAATTTTGTTCAACTGTATAACTCACAACACCAATCAACAATTGCCCTAATATCTCCTTAACCACACTAACTCACTTTACACCTAGATACGTATTTTTATCCCCATACGAATTAGATTTAAAAAAAAACCTAATTTTTCCATATCTATTACATATATTTTTCACACCATCTTAAAGTCGAGGTTTCAACGAAGAAAATGAGCACTGTAAAGGTTATAAAATGAAAATTTGTAAAATAACTTTTTCGATTGAAAATTATGCTATTTTTAATTTAATTTCGTATAAAATCGAAAAATAAATATTTTGCTCTGAAAAAATTACAGCTTACCTACTTAAAACACAAAAAAGAAAGTTTTTATAAAGTTTCATAAAAAAAATATTTTAGCGGAGAAAAAATTTAAAACGGTTTTTAGCGATTTTCTCGATAATTTTGAGGTTGTATTTATTTTAAATTAATTAAAATCAATGTGTTCGAGACTTTCTCCAATACTCATATTTAATAAAATATAATTAAAAAAGTTTAAAAACTAATAAATTTCAAAAAAGTACTAATGACAAATATTGTTTTCGAAACTAGGTCTGATAGTAATAATGACAAAATGACAACGTGTGGCGTTTCATTTCTATCCAAGAATGTTTAAATTCTACAAACTTAGGAAAGGTGGCAACATAAATCGGATGAAGATTTTCAAATCTTGGCTGCGTTTTTATTCAAAAACAGAAAAGATTTCATGAAAATTGTTATTTTTTTAGCTAATCAGGTGGTATATAAGAATACCGGAAAGTTATTATTTTTACGATTGTGTAAAAAATCATTGACTTTCCGGAATTACAAAAAAATAGACTTTTTTTTGTGATAAACGGTTTTCACTGAAAAAATTTCTGGGACATGAGAAAGCACAGCCAGTTTCACCATGGTAGTGAATGCTCTTAATGAAACTTTAGGATGTTGTTTAGAGATGGTTGAATTATATTTTCTCAAGTTTTTGACCTCGAGGACCCTGTGCGAAAAGAGGAAGGGGGGAAAACTGCAAAATTTTCGACCTTCCTCCAATTTTTCCTCAATTGCTTTTTCCCTTACATCCTACGACAAAGGCATTTCTCTATACTTTGTTGTAGAGCGTTAAATTTCCTACAATTTTGACTATTCAAACATGTTTTTCGGCCCTTGGCCGCAAAAATCAAAAAGAACACGATTTTCACTATCAACGTACCTTTGACTTTGACATTTCACATACATTTTCATTAAACGTCAGTGTAGAATCAAGAGAATTAAACTTTAAAATAAAAATACGTTCTGATTCTGAATAATTGTGATTATGTGAATTAGTGAAAATGAATAGTACCTAATTCAGGTAGTAATGAAGAATTTACGAATACTCCACCAGACTTGCAAGAAGAAGGTAGGTAGTAATGTT
This sequence comes from Crepidodera aurea, assembly GCA_949320105.2. Classification (NCBI taxonomy): domain Eukaryota; kingdom Metazoa; phylum Arthropoda; class Insecta; order Coleoptera; family Chrysomelidae; genus Crepidodera; species Crepidodera aurea. The sequence continues at coordinate 43,205,530 of OX439475.1, forward strand.
TCTCTAAATTTGTTGCTTAACAAGAAAACGCGCAATGGTACGAAAAGTCCTATGAATTGTTTAACAACTGGAAATAATATATAATAAATAAATTGGTACATTTTTATTACTTAAGTTGCTCATTAAAGTCTGTCTGTATTTATAAAATTAAAGATTTTTGTTATATTTTCCTATTTTTTGTTTTTTTTTGGTAGGCGAAAAACAGTTGTGTGTCACACATGCAGAAAACGCTTTAGCAGCCCTTAGCTATTAGCTGCCCTCGCTTCGCTCGCTCATGCAGCTAATAGCCTCGGGCTGCTAAAGCTCATTTTCTGCCCTTGTGACACAATATACTATTGTATGTCAATTGTTTACCGAGATATGGCGCTTCGAAGAAAAGGTCGTTTTTCAAATTTCGCTAAAAAATGCCAATGTTAATTAACCATCCCTGAACAACATCCCAAAGTTTCATTAGCTTCCGACCTTTTTCCGCCTTTCGACTGGAGTAATTAGAATAACACCGATTCGCAGAAATATTTACCTGTTATCGATGTATTTTAGAATCACCCTGTGCATTATTAAATGGATATTAAATGAAGTTGTTTGGAATTTAAAAAACTGTCTGATCCCACTCATTTTCTTTTCAGTACTTAGTACAAATAATAATCTGATAACCAGAGTATTAATCATAACTTCCTAACCTTTTCCTCGGAGTTAGCCGACACCAAGTGGTTCGGTTTGGTTTACTCCATTACGTCTTGTCTCTTGTATGTGTAATATTCTGTAGATGTTACCTGGAAAAACCATAGCATTACTGTTTCCTATTCGCTGATAAATAAAAACGTTATTAATATGTATAAATTATTTTGTTAAGCTCGCGTTAAGTTGCAATTTTCATTCGTTTACTTATCGTGAAGGATAATGCATCGTTTTTTTGGAATATTTATTTATTTAGCGGTGTGTGTGGTGGCTCAAAAAGAACATAAACAGAGGGTAAGTTTGTTAGTGTTTTTAATTTTTTATTTTATTTTAATAAAACTTATTTTTGTTTTGTAAACTTTTCATAAATTATTACGGATGAACGTTGGAAAAAATAAAATTATTGATTAAAATAAAGTTATTTCAAACTCTAAGACGCTGACATTGGACAAAATGGCTTAAATGAAATATTGTATATGTGTTAAATTCTTGTTAAAATTTTGAAACAAAGTTTTCATAAATATACGTAAGATTTTGTAAAATTATGTAATTGTTTGGGGTGAAAGCATTTACTTGCATGTAAGTTGAAGATAGAAGATAACCTTGATGGAATGCATTTTAATTCTTGCCTCTTAGCTGGTAGATCAGGGCCAATCAATTTTGAAACAGAAAAAATTCTTAGCAATATGTTGATGGTCGAAAAATTAAGACAAATCAAGATGACTGTTTCTCGTTTTTAATTTTTATCTCCAGCAAAAATAATTTTTTTTTATGAAACTTGGTGAAAGCCTTCTTTTTTGTGTTTTAGCTGTAATTTTTTCAAAGCTAAATATTTATTTTTTGTTTTTATACGAATTTAAATAAAAAAAGCCTTAGATATAAGAATTAAAACAAAATTGTACATATAATACACCTATTACAATAATTTTTGTTATTTTTGTTTGAATAATAGATAGAATGGAATTTTTAATATTTACTAATCTTCTTAATGACATTAAAAACCGGTAAAAATTGTTTTTCTATTAACCTTTTATGATTTTCTATGAATCACGTATAATTAAACTAAATGGCCCTTCTAAAATTACTTAAGGCGAGGTAACAGTCATAAGGTATAAATCTAAATTATTTTTAACTTTATTTAAAAAAAATTAATTTCTGATTTATATAAACACTATTTTAAAAATAAAAATTACGTCGAATGAATGCTGTAAAAAAATGATAATTTTAAAACAAGTTTTATTAAACAGAGACATCATTTTAATTATTTTTATATCAAAAGTAAAAGTATAATGATAAATGTACAAGGATTTTTTTGTTATGCCCCTATTAATATTCAGGGTGTTTCATTGGGAGAGGGAAACATTTTAACAGTGGATAGGTGTCACTGGGGTGATTCCAAATAACCTATATTTTATGGGTCTAAAGTCCCTTATAGCCGAGATACAGAATGTTTTGTACGTTTTGGTCATTTCTTCATTGCCTCCTGTGCTTTCAACCACTCTGTATAATTCTATAATATTTGGTACACATACTCTCTGTATCTTAACAAATTAATTGAGATATTATTAATATTGAAAATCCAGGCCCGGCTTCACTAAAAGTTGACAAATTCGTTCCGCTTATAAACAACACCCTGTATGTTAAATTTTCAAAAATATTTTACCATAGCTAAAAAGAGGACGATCTTGCATTACTATCTGGAAATATCTCCTCAAGCATGAATTTTTTAAAAAAATAAAATATTTCTGATAGTAATTCAAGCTCTAGGGAGATTGCAAGTGATAATTTTTTGACCTTTGAAGGCCACTTTGATTATATTTACAAAATAATATTAAAAAACTTTATTTTTTAGTAGAATAGCTCAAAATATATCAGTTAACACAAGAATCACTATTTATAAAACGATTATTCAACCTCACTTTGATTGTGCATCTATTTTATATTTAATAAAACTCAATAAGCTGAACATTCTTCAAAAACTTCAAAACCGTGGAATGAGAATAATCCTAAGACCTAATCGATGCACTCCTATAAGAAATGTGTTATGTTTTCTAAAATGGTTTTCAGTAATAGCCCAGTTGCCAGGGAAGGATGATACTTGGCATTTAAGTACTTGAAATGGTGTAGAAAACGATTGTTGTTGTTGTTTGTTAATTTTAACGTCTCTTTTCTGGCCTAAACTGGACGGGACCTACAGCTTATCGTGGGCTCCGAGCCACGGTCCTCAATCACCTTAAACCCAGGACTATGCCTTTGTCATGCAGGTGATCTACCGACTAACAAGTGTGTAATTGTGTCACCAACCCCTATCAGTTTCACGAGATGTCCGATCTCATCCGGCCTGTTTACCGGCTTGAATGAAACTGCGTATGACTCAAATACCTTTTTGCACTTGCCCAAAGTCTTATCTGACTTTATTTCCACTTGAATACGGCAGGATTCGAACCTACTCCCCGAACACTGACCATGCTGAATCGGCAGACGCCTTACCAACTAGGCCACCGTGTCCGGTAGTGTAGAAAACGATAAAAAAATCTTTGCTGCTATAAAGTGTATGCTAACTTCACAATTTCGAAAATAAAATCGAAAATTGGGTTTTTCCATTATATCTCGAAAAAAAAAAAATATATATATACAGGATGTTTCATAGTAAAACCGACATACGTTAACTGTAAATAGAGGGTACTTAGGCGATTCCAAATAGCCTTAGTTAATAGGTCTAACGCCTTTAATAACCGAGATACGGGGTGTTTCATCCATTTCGGCCAATATTTTGATAAGCCGTAACTTTAGAACCACCCTGTAGATTTCTGTCATACTTGGTACAGGTATAGTGTGTTAATAGCCCAATCCTATATTGTAAGAACTACAAGTAAAATCCAGATCCGGATTAAGAAGAATTTGCAAAATTTGTAAATCCCCAAAACAACACCCTTTAAAATTGGGATGGATATTTGAAAAGAACGAAAAAAAAATGAGTTAAAGTGAAAATTTTTTAAGTGCACATCCCATTCTACTACTGAAGTTTTAACGTCAAATTACATCAAATGCATTTTTTTCATTTTCACAAGCAGTAACTTTCGAAATACCTGGTAGATTTCTTTCATATTTGGTACAGGTATCATATTTTAGTAGTCAAATCCGTATAATGTAAGGACTATACTACAGTTACAATCCAGATACGGATTAAGAAAAATTTGAAAAAATTTGAAAATCCCAACGCAACACGCTGTACATCAGATATTTTTTAAATTGGATCAGACATTCGAAACGAATGGAAAAAACTGGGATATTCTGACATATTTTTATAAATTCACATCTCGTTCTACATAATTACTAAACTTTTAAAGTAAATTCAATTAATGCAATACATATTGTCATTTTCATAAGCCATAACTTTGGAAACACCCTGTAGATTTCTTTCATATTTGCTACAGGTAGATTTTTTAAATAGCCCAATCGTACAATACAAGAACTAAAGTTAAAATCCAGATCCGGATTAAGAAAAATTTGTAAAAGTTGGTAATCTCTAAAATAGCATCCTGTATATCAGATTTTTTTAAATGTAATCGGATACCTATTTAAAAAAAGAAAAAAAAAGACAAAAGATGTGCCATACTAAAATAATTTTATAAGTGCACAAGAGTGTTCTACAAACAAAAAATACAGATTTAATTTTTCGGATTAATTCCGGATACAAAACTCATTAAACTATCAAGTAAGCTTCGGCAATAACACATCTTTTTTCTTTTTTTTTCTTTTTTCAAATAGGTATCCGATTACGTTTTAAAGAATCTGATATACAGGGTGCTATTTTAGATATTATCAACTTTTACAAATTTTTCTTAATCCGGATCTGAATTTTAACTTTAGTTCTTGTATTGTACGATTGGGCTATTTAAACAATCTACCTATACCAAATATGAAAGTAGTCTACAGGGTGTTTCCAAAGTTATGGCTTATGAAAATGACAATATGTATTGCATTAATTGAATTTACTTTAAAAGTTTAGTACTAAGTAGAACGAGATGTGCATTTATAAAAATATGTCAGAATATCTCAGTTTTTTCCATTCTTTTCGAATGTCTGATCCAATTTAAAAAATAACTGATGTACAGCGTGTTGCGTTGAGGATTTTCAAATTTTACAAATTTTTCTTAATCCGTATCTGGATTGTAACTGTAGTATAGTCCTTACATTATACGATTTGGCTACTAAAATATGATACCTGTACCAAATATGAAAGAAATCTACCAGGTATTTCGAAAGTTACTGCTTGTGAAAATGAAAAAAATGCATTTGATGTAATTTGACGTTAAAACTCCAGTAGTAGAATGGGATGTGCACTTAAAAAAATTTTCACTTTAACTCATTTTTTTTCGTTCTTTTCAAATAGCCATCTCAATTTTAAAAAATCTGATATACAGGGTGTTGTTTTGGGGATTTTCAAATTTTGCAAATTCTTCTTAATCCGGATCTGGATTTTAATTGTAGTTCTTACACTATAGGATTCGGCTATTAACACACTATACCTGTACCAAGTATGAGAGAAATCTACAGGGTGGTTCTAAAGTTACGGCTTATCAAAATATTGGCCGAAATGGATGAAACACCCCGTATCTCGGTTATTAAAGGCGTTAGACCCATTAACCAAGGTTATTTGGAATCACCTAAGTACCCTCTATTTACAGTTAACGTATGTCCGTTTAACTATGAAACACCCTGTATAATAAGTTATTTAAAAAAAATGTATATTACTATAAAAAATTATTAAAAATAAGAAAGCAAATTCGAAAACGCTAAGCGCGCCGAGCCGTTGAGTGCATATAAAGTATCTTTGCCTAAAATGTACGCAAAGAAAAAAAAAGAACGCATTTTAAAGAGGAAACTCTAAGCTTTCCCAAGAAGCCATTAGTTTTTAATTTTTTTTTGTTTTCTCATAGAAAATTTGACCGGAAGTTATAATTTCTAAAATTCTTATTGATTTTTATAAAACTGAAGATATCTATTAATATAAGCATAACAAAAAAAACCTTTTATTTACAGCAGTTTTAATTCATAGTAAAAAAGAATTTATTGACAGAATTTGAACAAAAACAAAATTCATTTCATTCCATTTAAGTTTTAGAGGTTTTATTTTTTTGGTAATTTAATAAATCGGTCTTGATGAAAGTTTGAAATAGTGATGATAAAATAATTATAATAAATAAAATTTTGAGTGTTCCAGTTGTTTTGTAAGAAAATATTATACATTTTTTAGACTCAAAAATAAGTGTGAATTCTGAAAAATTGTTTTTTATGTCAGACCTAATTATGAGGAAGATCTAAATTAAATTTACTTCAAAATTAAAATAAATAACAATTATTTACTATTTGATAAAAATCTGCTAAATATTTTTTATAATAGTTATTGTATATTTTTGTTATAGGTCAACATTACAGTATACTATGAAACCTTATGTCCCCATGCTAGAAATTTTACAGTGAATCAACTGTATCCAGTACTACAAGGAAACCTGTCTCAATATGTCAATCTGGAGTTAATACCCTACGGAAAAACAAACGTATGTATTCATTAACAACCTTTTTTATTTCATATCATTTCAAAACAAATGTTTAATCGCTAATCTCTACCTGTCCTGATTATCCAACCTGGGAAGCCACTCGACCATCTCAAAATTTGGTCCAAGATTAAAACAGGTAAAACGGGACGCTACTCAAGTATGTCCCATATTCAAATAATGAAATTTCCTTAAGTACGTCTATGATACATCCAATAATACGTATTCTATTATTCTTACAATAGAAAGCGACCATATTTTAATCGGTGCTGGTAAATTGAGGACCAAGTCGATATAGGCTTAAATATGGAGGTAAATTGAGGACTGTAAAAGGGAGGCATTTGGGCTAGATACTTATGTTTAGGTACATAGGCCATTCATGATGCGGTCTCCTTGGTATGGCGGAATTCGAGAAGATTTCATCTTGGCCAATCGTAGTTTAGAAAGATTCAAAATACAGAGACAAAGATGGATGAGGTACCTATTTGGTCTATCATTTTTAAAACCTGAAGACGTTGGTGATTGTTTTTCTGAGGAATTTCAACCAACAAATGAAGCCATTACCAGACTGGCTGGTTATTTAGTTGATAATTACATTAAAGAAGATGCGCTCTTCCCTCCACAAATTTGGTCCACAAATGTTTAAATTGGTTTTCTTATTATACACCTTGGTCCTCAATTTACCTAGCATATTTCAGGTAGTGGAATCAACACAAAGTTAATAATTGCTTTTGGTCCGTTTTAATATAGTCCGTGTGATGAAGACATTTTTATTTCAAAATAGAAGAGAACAATTTTAGTACCAGATTAGTTTTTTTTTCTGAGAATTTAATCGCCTTATTTTTCAAACATAGTATAGACTGTTCAAGAGTTTAAAAATTGTAGGTTGATTACATATAATTCTCGTTAAAAAAATTGTATTAACACCACATAAACGTTTAAGAAATAATATAGTAAATTGATAACAATAATGTTATTCGAAGAAAAATTATTGCATTAAAATATATTATGTTTATGCACGAATTAGTAATCATAAAACATGAGCATTACCAATAAACACCAATGAAACAAATCTTACCACAAATCGCAAATAACAAACAAAACACATCTATTTTATCAATAGTGTAATCTACTTATAATATCATCCTAATTTTTTTAATAATAACGATACATTAGATAAAATTAAGAAATTAGGTTTTTTATCACTTAATTGAATTTATAATTTGCTGTCAACTTCCCTCTAATCGACTATCCCTATAACGATTTTATTAAAGATTCATTTTAGCATAAGGATTTAAACAAAGGGGTCAATCCATACCAAGTGGTCAAAAAAAAAATAATTGGTTGCTTCACCATCTCAGAAAAAATTAATATTTGGTAGGTAGATTCCCTTATATTCTGGAGGTTCAAAAATATTTTTTCAAACTTTTTACTGTGTGCCATTTGGAAATGGAGGCCATATTTGTTTTAGCCGCACGCTATTTTTCGCGTTTGCAGGAATCTATATACGATTTTTTAAATTGTCCTAGCCTTTTCAAATAAACTGCATTGAGTTCAGTACATTGTGGCATACAAAATAAAACCATAATTACCTAGTTATATGTATTTATTCATATATTTTCTTCAGCTCAAAATTATTGGTCGCAAATTGGCAACATTCAATTTTTGAAGGGTAATTTTTCAAAGAAAGAATAACTTCTCAGCCTTAATATTTTTTTTGTTGTTACACTACACAGTATAGTTACTTTTTGTAAAGTATTAATGGTGAGAATCGTACCCATAAAAAGATATGCATTTTTAAAAAACAAGTTTTTGAATTTTTTTCAAAGTTTTACCTGCAATATTTTTGTTGAGGGACCAGATAAAAATCTGAAAAATGCACACATAATAGGTCTTTATGATATCAAACTTCAGTATATATTTCAACTTTGAGATTGAACAACAAAAAAATACGTTATTTTCGCATCCCCTATATTTGGGCTAATAACAGTACGTATAGTAATTTTATGATTATCCAATTAAATACAAACTTTGAATCTCAAAGTTGAAATTTGTACTGAAGTTTGATATCATAAAGACCTATTATGTGTGCATTTTTCAGATTTTTATCTGGTCCCCCTACAAAAATATTGCAGGTTAAACTTTGAAAAAATTCAAAAACTTGTTTTTTAAAAATGCATATCTTTTTATGGGTATGATTCTCACCATTAATACTTTATAAAAAGTAACTATACTATGTAGTGTAACAGCAAAAATATTAAGGCTGAGAAGTTATTCCTTCTTTGAAAAATTACCCTTCAAAAATTGAATTTTGCCAATTTCCGAACAATAATTTTGGGCTGTAAAAAATATATGAATTGCTGTACAATTTAAAAAATCGTAGATGTCTGCAAACGCGAAAAATAGCGTGCGGCCTAAAACAAATATAGCCGCCATATCCAAATGGTACACAATAAAAATTTTGAAGAAATATTTTTGAACCCCCAAAGTATATTGGAATCTACATACCAAACATTAATTTTTTCTGAGATGGTCAAGCAACTATTGCTGGACCACTTGATATAGATTGACGCAAAGGTCAAAAAGTCCACAACTTTTAACCTAAATCAAAACAACGTCAAATTATTAATAATCTAAGTTATCAAACAACTAAGGACAGCGTTTAAATTAGGTTGACCCATAAAAACAAATGAAGTTGATCTAAAAATTTGATTTTTGTTTATTATAATCCAATTCACCAAGGCGATTCCGATGGAGCAACATCAGAGGACAAGCGATGTCATCAAGAAGAATAACTTAATCATGTCTCACGAATCAATTGTTTCGGGGGCATTATCCATGACGATGACAGACCCAGGTTCCAAAATTTGAATGATACCTTCAAACGATTTTTCAAACACCTCTGCATTCATCTCCTCATGGTAATCGCCAGTTTTTTTAGATGAAAATATCAGTTCACCGTTTGGTAGAAATCCTCTGTCGCTCCCTATATGTGTAACTATCAGGCGGCTACCTTTTCCAGACGGCTGTTTTAACCCAGTTAACAACCCTTCAATAAAGGCTTGTCGTGCACTGGTTATTTTTCCATGCTGCCATACTTGTTTGACCGTATGTCCCTGGTTAACCAACGTCTCATCCATGTAGTAACTTTTTTTGTTAAGCTTCCGAAGTTCGTCAATTTTTGGACGTTCAATGAGAATGCTTTTCCTATCGACTTTTCCATACTTAAATTTCATTTCATGTAATATTTTCCTAAATCTTTCTTTACTCATTTGTGGGATGAGTTCATGATCCCTAACAACCTCCATAACTTTTTGCAATCAAGACACTTTCTATTTGTCACTTTTCACATTTGTCCCTGAATGCCATTAAATAATCGCTATTCTAAATTAACCCTATGATACTCTCCTGGTAGAAACAGGTAGGAAAGGGATTCATACTTGCTCGCTCGTTAAAATGTACTTATCAGTGAAACGGACAAAGACAGAAATATAAATCTGCACAGCGTTGCCCATGAGTTGTATAAAAGAATAAGCAATAAATAAAATAAGTTATTTGAAATGGGGAGGAAATGATTTCGCATTAATGTTTTTTTTCCTAAATAATATTGTTTAATCATACTTTTATTGCGTATTATCCATAATAAGCCACAACCTTCAACTTTACTGTTTATGTTTTGATTATGTTAAAAATTGGTAAAATAAGAATGAGATTGCTTATTTTATGGTAAATTCTAAATTACTCTCGAACATTATTTGTTATAGTTTAATAGTAAACAACGCCTTTTTGGTCATATCATGTATTCGGCTTAACCGGCTTCGGTGTTGATGTTGAGGTCTTCTTGGGGCGTCTATAATATTCACTTCTCACCTCCAGTTACAATACCATGCAAAAACCTTTTCTTTGTTGCCTTTGAATCAGCTGCTCGACCAAGGGTGTCTAGAAGAATTTCAGAGCATTTTCTCTCGTCGCGTTTTATGAGATGGTGCACCTTCATAGTTTTTGTCAATTTTGTAATAAATATATAGATAATGGATTTAAATATAAATAAAGTAAAAGTTGGGTGGCATTTTTTTGTTGGTTGAAACGCAATTCTCAATGACGAACAAATGGCAATACTGCAATAAAAATTCCACATAATGCACGACCGAGTTACTGATAATAATATATCAAAAAGGCTATTTTTAAAATACGAGAATTGGAAATTTATAAGACAGTACACAAAAGGATGTGGTTCTTTAATAGAATAATTTAGGGTATCATAATTTTATCTACACATAGAAAGTTAATACATTTTATTAATGGGTACTCAAATTTCCTTTGAAATAAAATCACAAAAATCAGAAAAAAATCTTGAATTTTCTTGACATTCCGGCTTTCTTATCAGAAGTCCTTTTTATATGTGACAAAATAGGCTAGAGGTATAATACCGGGTGTATCAACGATGCGTGCGTGGAGGATAGCTGCTTCCTTTTTTAAGATAGGAAAAAATGTTTCAAATAAAAGTTGTAGATAGCAATGAAAGCTATGTTCCAAAAATAACTACCAACATATAGGGTGTCCCATAAATGTGTGACTTATCAAAGTTATGTTTTTTTAAATGAAACACCCTATATATTTTAACTCTATTGAATTCCTTCGGAAGAGTGCTTCTCAAAAATATAGGGTTGTATGGGTTTATACCAGATGGTTCTGAAATTATGGTGACATTTATGTCCCAAAATGGGTTCATTCAACACCAAATATCTCAAAATCAATAATTAGGAATAACAAAAATTTTTCACCAAATATCCTCGAAAATGGTGTATTTTGATTTCATATTCATAAATTTATCGAATGGCACTTTTCCCATACAGGGGCAACCAAAACTCGGGATCATTTTTTTCTCAGTTTTTTCAAATGGAACACCCTGTATATAATGCCATACCAGAATAGTCCACACTATGAGCTTCCAGAAAATGTAGGGTTTGTCTACTTGATTTTCACCGGTAATGCATCTAATTCTTAAGGAAAGTATGAAAAATGTCATAAAAGCAATAATATTTTTTTATTCAATGATGGACAAACATGGAACAAAATAATCTCAAAAAAATGTAAAAAACCGTCATTTCACAGTAGATGTTCAAACAATTACCCGTTTTGAGCTATGCATAAATGAAGTCTATCTACGACTTCAGTTAAAGTTGATCTTGTAGTAGAGCGAAGAAATCCTCTAATTCTATTTTTCCGTCAGCGTCGTTGGTTTGCTGCTAATTTATTTTTTTGCTCACTTCTTGTGTTTCACATTTTCTGTTTCCACAAACCTCTCCTTCGAAAACTCTCTAGTCGCATATCGAACTGCATACATTCTATTGGCTAAAAGCAGTTTCTGTAACATCTATCCGGAAAATAGATCATTTTATCAATTATATCAAATCACCCTTGGAACATTTGAATGTTATAAGAACTATCAACAAACATGATATTTAATTAAAATCTAGTATTTTCTCGTTTCAAAATGAAATTATCCACCGATAAACAGGATCTATATCAAATATTAGATTTAAACTATAAATTCACTTCGATAATAAATTGTCATGTTTGTTGACAGTTACTGTAACATTCAAATGTTCCAAGGGTGATTTGATATAATTGATAAAATGATCTACATTCCGGATAGATGTTACAGAAACTGCTTTTAGCCAGTAGAATGTATGCAGTTCGATATGCGACTCGAGAGTTTTCGAAGGAAAGGTTTGTGAAAACATAAAATGTGAAACACATGAAGTGAGCAAAAAAGTAAATTAGCGGCAAACCAACGACGCTGAAGGAAAAATAGAATTAGAGGATTTCTTCGCTCTACTACAAGATCAACTTTAACTGAAGTTGTCGATAGACTTCATTTATGCATAGCTCAAAACGGGTTTTTTTCATTTTTTTGAGATTATTTTGTTCCATGTTTGTCCATCATTGAATAAAGAAATATCATTATTGCTTTTATAATATTTTTCATACTTTCCTTAAGAATTAGGTGAAAATCAAGTAGGCAAACCCTACATTTTCTCGAAGCTCATAGTGTGGACTATTCTGGTATGGCATTATATACAGGGTGTTCCATTTGAAAAAACTGAGAAAAAAATGATCCTGAGTTTTGGTTGCCCCTGTATGGGAAAAGTGCCATTCGGTAAATTTATGAATATGAAATCAAAATACACCATTTTCGAGGATATTTGGTGAAAAATTTTTGTTATTCCTAATTATTGATTTTGAGATATTTGGTGTTGAATGAACCCATTTTGGGACATAAATGTGACCATAACTTCAGAACCACCTGCTATAAACCCATACAATCCTATATTTTTGAGAAGTATCCTCCATGCACGCATCGTTGATACACCCGGTATTTATAAACTAGTAACCAAAGTTTTAAATAAGATCTGGAAAGTAAAACAGGCTACCAAAACTGATTTCTTCTCCTATATCAATGATTTAACTGGGTCATGATTGACAAAAAAAAGACAAATGTAGCTTTGCAGTTCATATAGTACGGAGGGTTACTCAAGAAAAACCGAAATTATTTTTTAAATTGTCAAAAATATAGATTATGTTCATTTATATCTCTAAATTTACCGCTCCTTATAAGATTTACTAATTCCTGTTGTAATCAAGACAATAACAATTAGATAGATCGATATGTACATAGCTTTCTGCTTTCTGGTATTCCGTTCACCTCTGTGAGAACCTTGTATTGGATATGGATGGAGTTTTCTTCTGCAAAACCTGCATGTGGATTCTTCTGCCAGACCTATGCTTTCCATGTGTTTGTTGAGTTTACAGTGTCCTGTAAACCTTCTGTCCTTGCTCATCGATCGATGTTTTAAATAATAATTAAATAAATAAATTTATTTCCAGAGAACCTCCGACATAAACAGCAACGTGACATTCACATGTCCGCATGGCCCTGCTGAATGTTACGGAAATATCATTCAAGGATGTTCCCGAGATCTTATAGACTACGGTAACAATTCAGATAAATTAGGATTTAACAAAAATCACCTTGACTTCGTGGAGTGTTTCATGAAAAATCTAACCACCAAATCGACAATGAACGAAGTGGAAAAAGCAGTCCATATATGTGCCAAACCAAAAATTATTTCCGCTATAAGACTGAAGAGTTGTGCCAACAACACTTTTGGTAATTGTCAATGACAATAAAATATTTTTTATAAAATGCAATTATACAGTTGTTGTTATAAAAATGTTTTTTAGGAATCCAACACTTGATCCAATATGGAAAATTGACTGATCGTTTTGAAAAACCGTTAAAAGACGTACCAACAATTGTTTTTAATGGATTTTATAATAAGGAAGAGAGTGATGGATCTCAAGAAGACTTATTATCGGAGTTATGTTCAAAAATTAGAGATCCGAAACCAAAAGAGTGTAAGTTACTGTTTAAAATACAACTCACCAAATGTTGTTTAGCACATAGGGGATTTTTACCATAAAACATGGAAAACTAGATATTAAATCAATCATATAACCACTCAAAATTTCAAAAAGTGACTGTTTTGACAAGACTTTATCTACTTTTAAAATTGTGCCAAACTTTTATTTATTATTATAGTGTAATAAAGTTCTAATGCCATTTTTTGAGCCCCAAACAATAATCGAAACAATAAATATACAAAGTCTTCATTGCTGGAATTTTATAAGTCTTCCACTCACAAAAATTTTTCTAGAAATGTTCAGTAAGGCATTTGGGGGCCCTTTCCAGTGTATGGAATTCCCCCCCCCCAGGGGGACGGGGGAGTCCGGGGAAAATTTTGTATATTTCAGTGGTCTAAAACGGCGTCCTCGCCATCTATGAACAGCATCTATCACCTGAACCACTCTGTATAGCTTTTTTTGATAAATTGGTATTAATATTTCAGTGTTGCCAAACAAATAATGGAAAACCAGCTATCGTCCGCTCTAGTATTTACATTCTAAAAGATTGCGTACTACTTTACTTTGAGAATAATCTATATCTGACCTATCTATTTCCCGAAACTTGCTACTATCGTCTGTCGTCTTCCACCAACCGTACTTAATGGTAACTTGTTTTTTTAGGTAATTTTCTTATCGACGAATTAATAGGATCAGTTGAAACTAATAGTATATTACAACGTCTCGTAGAATTATCTCTCATGAAAATTTTGTGGAGAATGTTTCCCTGTATGTTGGCACGTCTACCTGTGACTCTTAACTAAATTATCAAATAGGTAAAAAAATCTGATTGTTTTACTTCTGCTTTATTGTATATAGCAGTTCTTTTAACAAATTTAGGCTGCTTGTTTTCTAATGCTAATGGTGTGTATCTAATTGTTATAAAGCATGTAGGCTTATTTCAGACATATTTTGCAGAATTTGTGAAACCGGAAATCTCTATGAACAATCGTGAGTTCAATTATGGTTTATTTTTATTTATGAGAGAATATTAAAGCAAAAAATAATTGCTGATCCATAGACGTGCCAGATATTTCAGTAGACAGTTAAAATATATTTAGTGGTCAATGTCCCAATTCTAATCGATCTCATAGATGGAGGTGTCTAGTTAGTACGCAAAGAGCAACCAGTTGAGAATGCTCTTCTAGAATTGCCATGACCGAACAAATTGTAATGAAAGAACAAACATTAAAATTTTTATGAAATAGCGAAGCAGGTCAATAATATAAGCTCTATGTGAATATAAAATCAAAATTTTCATGTTTTGGACGCCATTTTGAAGGTGTTCCTGAAGAGGTATGATTGGAGATATCAAACCCTAAGCTTACTTTTTGATGCTCCTAATTGAAGTCAGAATTTTAAAATTCATAAACACAAAAAAGCTGAATTCTGAATCCAAAAACGTATTGAAATTATTTTGTTAGGCAATGAGACCCTTGTTTATGTGAATGATTTTTAAATATCACTCTTATCACTTTTGAGTTGTCGACATAATTGTATATTTTTCGTTTATTAAAGTGTTGTTTAATTTTTTAGGTAATGGGGTTAAAATTCAACAAAGAAACAACTTTACATCAGGAGTTTATTCAATACATGCGATACCGACGTATTTCGTGTTGTACCCAATAATATTTATAGTTAAGAATATTTTTTCTTAATCTACCTGATATTTTATAAACAAAAACTCATTGCATTGTACATAGATACATAAAATATACATATAGTGATTAATTTGGCACGCCAATTATTTATTTATATAAGATCATTTGCATGACTACTGTTTAGTTGTATATATTATATTTGTTTATAAAATTTTGTATTAATAAACATACACAGTACGTAGCAAAAATTCATTTTGGCGTTAATATACACATTTAGAAAACAATAATCCAGAATAATGATTTCTGTTTCTATTTTACTAAGTTTACAAGGTCGGCCGATATGCAAGTTTTTTGCTATATTGCCGCCTTTTTAAACATTGTTTGAAGATGATATAAAGTGGACTGTATAACTTTCGTTTTTCCAGAAAAACTCCAAATAAAACACACGTTACTTTTAACAAGTTTATTAAACTTTTAACGATTAAAGAAAAACGTAACAAATAAAACACTACATAGGTATCACTACCAACACTAACTAGTAACAATAAATGATTATAAAATGAATTATGTTACTTATTAGCCACCCAGAATGCACTTGTATTTTTATGAAACGAAATATTTTTACATTATGTGGTCTAACGGAGATCCAGTTAGTTGAACAATCAAAACTACACTATTGGAAATTGCTGCACTGTCGGAGCACTTGAATTTAAAATATATTTCATCAGAGGGCACTTGATTTTTTCAGAGAATTTGTAAATTACGTTGTATTGGACAACGGAGCAGACCTGCTTGGTTCGAAGCAAGGAACGTACTTAATAAAAATTAGTCTCGCCCGCTTGCTTACGCTGAGGAATGTGTCTACGTGAGACGAAGCTTGCAGGTGTTCACGAAACGGAAGTTTGAGATGCCTAAATTTAATGTAGTTCGTCTATCTCAAAGTTGACGATTTCGTTTCACTTTAACTCGTATCGAATGAAAGATTTTTAACTTTATTTTATCGTCTAATTCAAATGTATCTGGCGAGTTGCCAGTAGCGCGGTTGCCAATTTGTTTATTAAATTTGTAATTGGAAATTAAATACATGTTTCATATGCGACATCAATTAAGAAACATACATAGTTGTATATGGATGTTAAATTCGCCGTTAATTTTGAAAAAGTATAAAAAAGCACAACACTGTCTTAGTCTTATATTTATTTAATGTCTATGTTAATAAAATTTTAAATAAAACATTATTTTTCGAATAAAATATGTGATTTATTGAAACATGTTAAAGAGAGATGGTAAATAATTGATATTTGCAGTATCTGCAATGAGCAGTCGTGACCTATATGAACTTGAGCCATCAGGAACATCGATCGGAGCGTAAAACGAGAAACTAGTACAGGACCGTATTACAAAATGTGTACGCCCAAACAAGTAGGCCGGACTACCTCAAAGTTAATGTGGAAAATAATAGTTATGGCCACCAAAATATACCACTTAGAAGTGGCAGGGATCTTAAAGTGGACGAGATAGTTTTAGTGTAGTTTTGGGAGCCAGTAATGTACCTTTAAAGTGGCGCCACTTGATTATATGATTGCAGTAATTCTCGCCACGTTTTTGCCACATTCATAAGTGATTCCCACATACCGCATGGAACCAAAGTCACTTCAAAGTTGTTATTACCTTCAAAAGTTACTTTAAAGTTTTATTTTCTAAACACAGTCATTTTTGAGATCGCCATACATAATTAATGATTTTAATAACAAAGATTAATAAAAGACACAGTTTGAAACAACTAAGTATTTAATTTCCATGGTGAAAAATTTACAGATTTTAACTTTTTTCTTAAATTATGATGGCGCGTGCCCATATTATACAGGGTGCGGCAGATAAACGGCAGATAAACGGTATAACCGGAAGTACAATGGTGACGGCAATATTTTCATTAAATAGCTCATTATTCAAAACCCCTCCATGCAAATTTTCATAATTCAGATACCTTTAGTTCTCGAGATATTTCTAATTGACCGTTTATCTTCCGCACCCTGTATACAACACCTATATTTGACAGTAAACTTTCAATCGTTCCAACTTTTTGCGTATCATTTCGCGCTTGTTAAACTTTTTACTATTATATCGCACACAATTTTGTTAGATTTTTCGTTGCATTTCGTTCAAAAAATCTGTTTTGCTTTTAATTTCACCATTTTCATCGGGCTGATAATTCACACCCCTAATAATTCGAACGTGAAAGTGTGCAAGTCCTATTCTGTAGAGCACTCCCCTCTTGAATATTGATTTTATTTCAGCTCTCGTAAGAACGAGAACGAATTCCCGGTACTTCCGATTCATATGTGGTGATGTGAGCATCCCCCAAATAAGGGATGTAAAATATTCCAGCTCCATTCAATAAATTTACATACCCTAGTTCTTCCGTGACCACGGTAAGTCGTGTACTATAGTTTTTATATTAATTTTCTTGTTATTAGGGTTGGGGTAGATGTCGATATAAAAATGTAGGTTCTTCGAAATTACGTGTAGTTTATACAAAAAAATATATTAAAAAATAAAACTTTTCAATTTTAGTGGACGAAAAATTTTCGAAAAACGAAAATAAGGAAAATATCCTTAAAAAGAAATGTGCCCTAAATCTTTCTTGAAATATTGATTTTTTTCTTCATATTTTCGCAGTATGACATCTTATTTAAGTTGAAATTTATAAAAGTCTAGATTCAGAAGCAGAAAAAGTAACACATTTAGGTACATTGATAAAAAAAAACTTTAAAATAAGTTTTGATCATCTACTGGTTTCCTTTAATTAGAATCATTTTCAATTGTTTGTCTTTATAAATTCCTTCTTCTAGATGTTTAAAAAACCATTTTGTGTCCTTTGAAATATTTTTTTTTCTTAGATAAATCCACAAAAAAATATTTTTTTAGTTTACTCATACAATTAATAAAAATATCACTATTTTCTAATTAGAAAAGATTACCATCCTAAATCGCTTAACGGTTTCTTGTAGTTTTTAGCAATTAAAAGCAAATTTACAATTCTCAAAATCCCATATGATGCCGACGTTATGTGTGTAAATAAATAATTCTAAACGCCTGCTAATTTAAGTTAATTTTAAATAAATTGGAGCAACATTTACCAGACTGATTCACTAACAATGAAATGTAAAATGCATAGATTATTTATGCTAGAATTATTAATAAGAACTTTGATTTTTAAGGCAAAAATTTCTGAACCTATAGGTACTGTGATGGAATGTAAATTATTTTATCGATTTTATCTCAGCGCGGTAAAATTTTCAAAATAATTTAATTTAAAAGTGGTGCCATCTACAATTCACTAGGTAAGCATTAAAAGAAGGTTTTCATATTTTGTCGCAAAATCACCCGTGGCACCACCTCCTCCTAATATACATGCATCTTTGTTCTGACTCTCCTGCTCATACTCAAGAGGTTGAAACGGTTTGAGCAATCGAAACATTTCAATAATCGATTTTTGTTCTAAGTGTGATTTTCTAGTAAAAATATTTTGTTATTTATTTATCTTTTTTCATTCTAGGCGTTGTGCCTTTAAGGTTTAAGCCAACAATTCAACCATGCTTTCCAATTACATCATTGGTGATGTAGAAATGTACATTCTAGCCAAATGCGTAGGTACATTTTCATCTGTCATTTTAGTACAACAGTTAGAGCAGCACTGACATTATTAGTGAGTCATATAGAAAAAATATCAAACATTTTTTTATTAAAATAAAGAAAATATCCGTTCATTCCATCGGACAATTCTTAGTTTCACTATTCACCGTCGTGAATGTTTGTGTCCATTTAAAAATTTTTCTACAAAGTATCTGAAATAACGATGAATTTACCAGAAAATGAATTAGTCAGTTTTAAATTTGCTGAAAGTCAAATTAAATGTGAACAATTAGAAAATACTCATCACCTTAAAGAATGTATTAAGACTGAGGTTGACGGTACAGAAAATGAATTAAATTTCGATTTTAAAATTGCAGAAAATGAAATTAAACACGAAGAAAATTTTGAAAATACTGACGACGAACCGGATTTGTTCGATATTAACAGCTATAAAATAAAACCTGAAAGAATAGATATTAAAGAAGAAAACTATAATAAACAAGAGTTAGATCACAAATATTTAGAGGACGGTGAAACTTCATTAATTGATAGTAGTGAAAAAAATTACAAATGCAGCATCTGTGAAAAGTCATTTCTTCAAAGTTCCTATCTTAAAAAACATATGACAGTTCACAGAGAAAGAAAATTCAGGTGTAGTTTTTGTGAAAAATCATTTTTGTGGAAACAGAGTCTGAGGTTCCACTTACAATCTCATAGTGGTAAGAAAAGCAATCTTAAAAATGAGAAGAATTTCAAGTGCGCCATTTGTGAAAAATCCTATTTTCAGAAAAGTCACTTGAAAACACATTTAGCGTCTCATACAGGTGAAAAAAATTTTAAGTGCAACATTTGTGATAAATCTTTTGCTGCAAAACGCAACTTAAATATACATTTAGTGATTCATTCAGGTGAAATGAATTTCAAGTGCGACATTTGCGAAAAATCATATTTTCAGAAAAGTAATTTGAACACTCATTTACTGTCTCATACAGGTAAAGGAAATTTCAAGTGCAACATTTGTGAAAAACCATTTGCTCGGAGGGGCGATCTAAACAAACATTTATGGATTCATACAGGTGAAAAGAATTTCAAGTGCAACATTTGTGAAAAATCATTCACTCAAAACGGTAATCTAAGTATACATTTACTGATTCACAAAGGTGAAAAGAATTTCAAGTGCACCGTTTGTGAAAAATCATTTACTCGGAAGTACGATCTAAATAAACATGTTCTACTTCATACAGGTGAAATGAATTTCAAGTGCAATATTTGTGAAAAAACATTTACCCGAAAGCGCGAACTAAATGAACATTTGCGGATTCATACAGGTGAAAGAAATTTAAAGTGCAGCTTTTGCGATAAATCGTTTACTCTGAAATGCAACCTAAAGAGACATTTACTCGTACATACAGGTACCTAAATAAATTTAAAGTAGAAAACCGATCTAAATAAACATTTACTAATTCATACAGGTAATATATTTACTGTCTAAAAGAATCATAAGTGGGATAACTTAATTAACGTTGGTGTTTTTAGAGCACTTGATACAGTGAGCCACAATATTTTATTGAAACAATTAAATATGGTGTAAGACACAACTTTAATTTTTTGGATCAAACATAGTAATATGGTAACCTTTCAACGGCTTAAAAAATAGATGTACTTTCTTAAATTTAAAGTTGATGGTGGCCCTGAAAAGGCAAAACGTCATAATATAAATAGTCGAGGCAATGAAGCACTAAAAAGGCCAAAGATAGGAAATCTTTTAGGATAGGACGGATCGCAATGCGGTTTTTTGGATTCGCTTTCAATTATTTATACCATGACTACCTAATTTCTACCTATTAGAAACCGGAAGTTGCATTTGAGAGGCCTTTTGGCAAATTTAATAACTTTGTAAATAAGAGTCAGAATTGGCCCAAGTTGGGTACCCAATGGTTTCTGAGGTCGCTGATCACGATTATGATGTTCAAATTGACCCCCGAACACCTGGAGCTCAGGAACGCCGACGAACGTCATCTCCGTGGGACTATCCCGAAATTCATGCGAGGAAGGAGAGAAACTCGGCGCCCGGGGGTTTTTTGGGTCGCTGAATTCAAATATGGCATCGGCGAACACCCCATGGACACCTGGTGCGCCCTAACCAGGCCCTGAACGTCATCCCCGAGGGTTTTCCAGACACAATTGAAAAAAACGAACCGAAAATCGTTACGGGGGGTTTTTTGGGTCGCTGAATTCAAATATGGCATCGGCGAACACCCCATGGACACCTGGTGCGCCTTAACCAGTCCCTGAACGTCATCCCCGAGGGTTTTCCAGACACAATTGAAAAAGACGAACCAAAAATCGTTACGGGGGGTTTTTTGGGTCGCTGACCCTCGGGGATGACGTTCAGGGCCAGGTTAGGGGCACCAGGTGTCCGTGGGGTGTTCGCCGATGCCATATTTGAATTCAGCGACCCAAAAAACCCCCCGTAACGATTTTCGGTTTGTCTTTTTCAATTGTGTCTGAAAAAACCTTGGGGACGACGTTCAGGGCCAGGTTAGGGCGCACCAGGTGTTCGGGGGGTCGTTTTCCATATGAAATTCTGATTCAGCGCCCACAAAACGCTCCCATAACGATATTCGGTTCGTTTTTGTCGATATTTCCAGGAAAAGTCGCGAAGATGACGTCCGCGTCCAGGTTAGGGCGCACCAGGTGTCTGTGGGGTGTTCGCCGATGGCATATTTGAATTCAGCGACCCAAAAAACCCCCAGGCGCCAAGTTTCTCTCCTTCCTGGCATGAATTTCGGGATAGTCCCACGGAGATGACATTCGTCGGCGTTCCTGAGCTCCAGGTGTTCGGGGGGTCAATTTGAACATCATAATCGTGATCAGCGACCTCAAAAACCCCTGGGTACCCGACTTGGGCCAATTCTGACTCTTATTTACAAAGTTATTAAACTTGCCAAAAGGCCTCTCAAAAAATGCTTTTTTTAAATGCATTTTTGGCTGCAGCAATGCAACTTCCGGTTTCTAAGAGGTAGAACTTAGGTAGGAATGGTAGAAATAATTTTTGGAAGCGAATGCAAAAAACCGCATTCCGATCAGTCCTATCCTAAAAGATTTCCTAACATAATGCTTCATTGACTCGACTAAAATAATTTTTCTAAAGTAGACTTTTAAAACAATAAAGATTTGGATTTTGTCGAATATCTTTGGAACGAGTCCGTTTATCACTATAAATTTTTTTCATACTTATAAACTTACCTTTTGCCTATACGTTTAAGTGTCTACTCCTAGGTGCATGTTTAATTTGTTTTGTATAATTAATAACTTTATTGTGTTATCTGTAAACTAAAATTGTAATTGTAAATTATATTTTACAAACCATTTTGTTGTCTTTTTTTTTAATTTAACCAATTTTGTACCATTAAGAGCAAGCCGGTGACAGCTTTAAATTTCTGAAACGACGAGGCAGCAGTATGCAAAGATATTTAAGGAAAGAGCGAAAGCATATTATTTAAAAACTACTTGATATTTATTAAAACAAATGGGAGCAAATTTAACAAAAATTAACAAAATAAATACTTTTCGAAGGTTTACAAAAAAAATCAAGGGGTCTTCACCGTAAGTTTTGTAATTATTAGTATTTCATGAAAATTTCACAAAAATCAGACTAAAACTAAAGGCTAGAATGATTTTAAAATTTTTCAAGGGTTTGCACTTAACAGTTTGCGAGATATCTGCATAGAATGTGAGCTGTCAAGCAGAGTGTAGCAGTGTAAGCATGAATCTGATGCCCATTGGAACAGTTCATATAATTTTTTATTTAAATATATGGGGTAGTTATACCAAAATAGTAAATTTAAAAAATTAATAAAAAAAGTCTATTAGAAGAGATTACCATCCTAAATCGCACAATGAGTAATTTTAAAGAAGTTTCAAAATTAAATTAAATTTCTTGGTAAATTTTGGTGATATATACCCAAACTATGCTGTTTTTTAAATCCATCTGAAATTTAAAAGTACCTACATTTGTCTACCTTGCCCCAGTATAACTAACGAAATTTAATACTAGGTTTTCTTTTTCAGACACCAGGGGGACGAAAATAAGCAAGATGATCATTTCTTTAAATCAGAAGAATTCTATATATAAAGATTTTCTTTTAATATTAATTAATCTGTTTCAGGGATTTATACTTTAAAAATTAATTTGTTTGTTTCAGATGACCACAAGAAAATAAGAAATTTATTAATGTTTTTTCTATATATTAATATTTTAAACTTTATCTGAAAATCTATTTCTGAGTTTTTTCAATATCTGAATTTACCTTTTTTACAGTTACCCTATAAACCATATAAAAGTTGTACAGTGTCGAAACATTTTCTATTGCAGATATTTTCTATAAAGAGTATTTTTCAGTGCTTTAAATTATCTTTGCTATGTTATAGGTTCCCTTTACTTGGCTAAATTGGGAAATCAGACAAAAAATGCACAAGGTAAATACACTTTTTTATTAACTGTTGACTGTTGGTGGTAAATTATTGCATTATAATAAAATAAAATAAAAGTAGCAGTTAATCTCATTATTTACTATAATTCGTCTTAATATTATTTTAAATTCAAGTTTAAAATGAAAAATTTGTGGTCGACTAATTTAATTTTATCAGACAACCGTATTTTCAGTAACGCCTTCGCCATAATTTTAAATACATTTGCAAAAGTATGGTAGTCTGATGAAATAAAATTAGTTTGTCTCGAATTTTTTATAAACTGCGTAGAGCATCTCTTTTGTAGAATTAAATATAAAAAAGATTATGTATTTAACGAAATAAAAGTAGTAGTTAATAGGCCTAATTATTTATCATAATTCGTCGTAATATTATTTTAAATTCAAGTTTAAAATGAAAAATTTGTAGTCGACTAATTTAATTTTATCAGACAACCGTATTTTCAGTAACGCCTTCGCCATAATTTTAAATAAGTTTGCAAAAGTATGGTTGTCTGATGAAAATAAAATTAGTCTGTCTCGAATTTTCCATAAACTGCATATAGCAAATGTATTTTCCAAATGGCCAATTATGTTTTTTCTAAGACTTTTAAAAAAAATGCTTAATCGTTTTTAGGTAATCCGGCGTCGAACGTGTTTAGCGAGGAATTTAAAAAAGAAGAAAACGATCTCATTGAGAACGATTTCATAAAGAACATTTGCGCCAAAATGCAGGGCGAGAAACCAGCCGGTTGTCTAGGCAGTGGCGGCGCCGATACATTTTTTATTCTTAACCTAGGACTTTTAATACTAATAACAACATTTACTACTTACCTCTATTAGGCTTGTTAAGTAAGGATATGTGACAAGTGTGTATTATAGGTTTCCACAACAGAATTTTGCTCAAAATATCATGAACAAATTAAATGTAATATACAATTGTAATTAACATTGCACAAACAAATGAATGATCAAATTAGACTTACACACTTATGAAAAATGTGCAATTTGCTATTCTAGTTTCTTTCTATTATTCTAATTATTTTGAAGTGTAATTTTCTGCAAATTAATGTTGTGGACGCCCTTATTCTCGTTGTTTTTTCATTATATTAGTCGTTTATACAGGGTGTTTACTTGTAAGCTTTTTGTGACGAGATGGTTTTTGAGGTTATCCAAACAGAAATAAATATTTGCAAGTTCAGAGAGCTCAAAGAATCTAAGAGAATTAGTATTACAAGTTGTACAATTTTAGCCACATTTTTTTCTAGATGAAATAAACAGCAACACCAGTCTACTGTTGACAGATTGATTCTTATATGTATTTAATAGTTCAGTCAGTCAAACATGCATGTTACTATCAGGGCAAATAAATTCTTTTAAATCGTTTTTATACAGCCAATAAATAATTGGTCCTAAAAATTAGAGGTTTGAAATGTATGAATACAATATAGAAATTTCAAAATGAACAAATAGCAAAAAGTCACCCTTAACACTCTGGGGCGCATTTCGCCTCCAAAGTTGGGAGTGACTTTTACAATTTATTATTTTTTCCAGTTATTCGAATCCTGATAATTTTAAATTTCTCTATCATAACCATACATTTCAAACCTCCGATAACTTTACCCATTATGTGTCATTATTGTCAACTGTCAAATCAATTTAAAACGTTCACTGGTTAGTCGAGATAACCTTAAAAATTATTTGGTTCGAAATCAAGAAGTTCCAATAAATATGCATTCTGTTGATTATGTGATCATAAATTGTATATATTATTGTAATTAAAAGACATCTTGATGTTTTATTGACATTTAAACAATTAAAAGAATAATGAAAAACTGTATCGCCAATTTAAAATTTAAAAGATGTATGAGCCAATTTTTAAAAAAATATATTTTTGATTTTAGAAGTTATTGAATTATACCATTTTTTTTATATTATTCATAATCTTGGTTTGGCGAAGTTCACCCACGTAAGATCGAGGCCCGACCTTGCCGTAAAAGTCGGTGTCTTGATAACAATAACATGACCCGACAGTAAACTTAAACAATAATAATTATACACTATACAGGGTGCTCGATGTACATGTGGTATATCACATTCAGATTTGAGACCAGTTACAAGCTTAGTCTTTTAGTTCTTTTATTTACCGCTGGGTTATCAAATCAATTTTTGGGTTCGAAAAAAGTTGGCTCATTCATGAAAAAACAGGTTTTCGTATTTTTAATTAATTGGTTATTAGTGCCAGTACGCCCTCTATGTATCGCGTGTCTTTTATTATTGTGAAGGGTAAGATAGTTACCTGGCGATTTAGATAAGATAAATATTCAAAAATACAATACAGGGTGAATTTTGCAATAAAAACAAAAGGTAGCTTATCTGAGTCATATTAGGAAAATTATGTTTTATCTTAAATAATTTTTAAATAACTATTAGCCCCGTTGTCAGAGACTTTGAGATGTGTGATATCGATGAAACTTGGCACTAAAGTACTTGAAAGCGGTGTAGAAAACGATTAAAAAATCTTTGCTGTTCTAAAGAGTATGCTAACTTCACAATTTCGAAAACAAAATCGAAAAACTAATAGCACCACGTGAAAGAGGGGAAAATTTTACTAAAACTTATAAGTTATGGAGCAGCAGATTTTTGTATCGTTTTTTGCACCCTTTCAAGTACTTAAGTGCCAAGTTTCATCGATATCACATTTTGTGCGAGCTTTTGGTCAATATCCTTCTGGCAACTGGGCTATATTACTTATTTTTTAAATAGAAATTGCTTATTAGAATATTATATTACTAAATAATAACTTGTTATCACATAACTATGAAAGGACCAACTTTATATATATAATTCCAATTTACGGTTATTTCAAATATTTTGCGTTATTACTACAGCACAAAAGGTGATAAGTAAAAATTCATACAATGATGTCAACCCTCCAACTTGAAGCAAAGTGCCCGATTTTATAAAATTTCTTCTTTTAGCAAACTTTGCAGCGATATACTTTTTTGTTTATCTTTTAGAATAGTGCCAAACGAAAATTTATCTAAATCGTCAGCCTTTCTGTATATCCGTGCATATACTCCATTTTAACATGTGTTAAATTATAAATAAACATAATTTTAGTGATATAAAAATTGTTGAAACAATACATGAGATGTTAGCAACGGCGCGGTTTTATGATGGGTTATAGCTATTTTATTATTTTTTATATAGTCAAATTATTTACACAATTTTTATGAAACCACGCTGGTCTACATTGTTGAAAATGTGTTGGTTAAAAATCTGTTGCTCTGTACATGCCAAAAATTTGAGGTTAGATGACAATTTTTAACCATAGGCAAGTCAAAAGTTGTTCACTTTTTGTACCTCAATAATTTTTTTATAAACTTGTTGATGTGTAAAAGGTTAACGCTTTTAACTCGGCCGGTAAGTACAAGGTAAATCACAGAATTATCATAGAAGGGTAGTTTAATAATATTAGTGGATCAAAAATTGAAAAAATGATGCACAGATGTCGCCATTTACAATGTCATGAGTGACACGTGTACGTCGCTGTCAAATTTTGATCCAGTTAATCGCCGAAAATCTTTTTAAAGAATAATTAGGTGATTTATCGAAAAAAAAAATTGGCAAAACGTAACCTATACATGTAAATATATATATTTCCAAAACTTGTAAGTGTTCAAGTGTGACAGATACAGTTATTAAAAAAAATTTAAAAGTCGAAACATCGATTATTTCTTTGATTTTTTTTTCGAAAAATAAAAGTAAATTAAAACTTTAAATATGACGTCCAATATATTTATATGGTTAGGTATTCTTGTAGGTTTTTGTATACTTTTTATTTACAACTTAATGCAAACTCTATTAGATAAATGGTACTGAGATTTTCACCATGCGCACCATATTATTTTAAACCTAATAGCCTAAATAAATCTGTCAGTGACAGTTGACTTTGACAAATGACATCTGTCAGTGACAGTTGACTTTGACAAATGACATCTGTTAGTGATAGTTGACTTTGACAAATGACAACTGTCGATTGTCATTTGTTACTGATTTTTAAATGAACCAAACCAAGTTACCTTTAGTTTTCTTAAAAATAAAACGTATTTTTCAACCAAAAATCTTTAAAGACCATTTTTCTATACTATGTACATGTTTTTTTTAAGTATAATTGTGTAAAATTGTTAAATTCTGCATTCATTTACAAAAACGACAGTTGTGATACTTTTCTTATAAAAAAATAGGCATAAATAATATTGTGATCATACAGTTGTGAATAAACGTAGTAAATTAAATAAACAATAGTAAATTTCTTACAGGAATTTGGATGGGTAAAAAAATTGTTATATTGGTACAAAATTATTTAAGAAATATACGAAAATCCTTGCGGTTTCTAAATATATTAAAAGATATTCAAAAATCCAAAACCACTATAATTCAAATTCTTATAAGAGAGTTGTATTGTTTTTCAAATTTTGTTTTGCTTTTATAGTCGTTTACAAATTGTGTACTATTAAGAAAAGAATTTTTGAAATTAACATCTAAAATTCTCTTCTTAATAGAAGCAAAAAATAAGTGACCATAATCTCAACAAATACCTTATAAGACAATTTACTAATTATTTAGCCATGTCAACAGATCATCTATATACAGAATTGAAGGAAGTCATATTAATCAAACAGAACTTGCAAAACTATTGTGGTAGTATTCCATTCGTAGGGCCAGTAGCCATAACCACCAGTTGACTAACAGGGGGTGACCTTACCGGCCATACGCGGGACTGAGACTTAAACTACAGAAAAACCACGATACACACTCTGTTATCATTCATGTTTATATATAAGTATTTAATCCTTATATATAAACATGGATAATAAACACAGTGTGTATCGTGGTTTTTCTGTAGGTTAAGTCTCAAGTCACAGTTCCGCGTATGGCCGGTAACGTCGCTCACTGTCAGTTAGCTGTTGGTTGTGGCTATTGGCCCTACGTACGGAATATTACAACTATTTGATGTAAAGCTCAATATTATTTTAAAAATCGAGTATCTTTTAGACAGAATTTTGATGCAAAATATAGTTTTAAATTATTTAATTAACTTTAATAATTAATTCTGATCTTAAGTTTTGAGGTTATAGGTTCCTTCTTTATCATTTGAAGACCGTTTTAAAATTTTTAAACGCAATTTTTATATGCCCATTTCGAATCGATCAAGTAATGTTAGTTTAATAAATGTTTGGTTGGTATGGTTTCCGTGATTTTAACCAATTTTAAATAATTATTTTGTGACTTTTAGATAGAATGGATCAGTGTCAAAATAAACCTTCCGCTTTTTATGTAATTAAAAACTAATATGAATCAACCTATAAGAAAAAAAAATATAAAAAAATAGAGTAGATTAGAAAAGTTACATTCTTAACCATAATACTATGGTGTTATTAGATGTTGGTTAGGTACCATGATTAAGACTTAAAAGATTTTTATATGTATGTATATATAACATCAGTCTAAGTTGACAAAAAAAAGCTTCAAACGTGTACATGACATTATTAAGGTGGTTTGTTTGGCCAGATGAAGATTTTCAGTTTGTATTTGTTTTAACCTTGAATAAATTTAACTATTGTTTAACATACCGTTATTTCATTTCATATACTAACTACTATGGGGACAAGTAGTCCCAGGAGTAGTTGGTTTAAATCCAGATGAGGTGCAACTCACCAGTATATTATTATTATAGATACAAAATTGATTGAATGGGGAAAAAGATGTGTATTTTCAAGGCGAATTTATTGGTTTTTTCAAAATTAAAATATCAGGTCCGGTTTCTGAGATATTTGGGGAAAACCGAAATTGACGATTTTCGTTATATTTAATTAACACCCTACTTTTTTAAGATAGAAAAAAAGTTCATAAAGCTTTTTTATTGAAGACCAAATATCGCTTAACATAGCGTAATCAGTTTTTTTAAACAACGTTTCGTCTTTGAAGGGCTACCCTCAACTATTTTTTTTTAAATACGGACCTGTACTTTTTATTTCATTTTTGAAATCCCCGTTTTTTTCTCTATCCAACCACGTAGAATACTTAATTTTTTTATTAGGTTCTTACAATGAACTGCAGTTTAGGAATTTTTCTAAGTACTCAAACACGAAAAGTTGTTTTAAAAAATTGGATACGCTATGTTAAATTGTATTTGTCCTTCAATAAAAAAGCTTTATAACTTTTTTCTATCTTTCAAAATTAAGGTGTTAATTAAATAAAACGAAAATCGTCAATTTCGGTTTTCCCCAAATATCTCAGAAACCGGACCTGATATTTTAATTTTGAAAAAACCAATAAATTCGACTTGAAAATACACATCTTTTTCCCCATTTAATCAACTTTGTATCTATAACGGTTTACGAAATTCCAACAGTGTTCAATTAAATTTGCGCCAGCCAGTATATCGGAAAGGTTGTAGATAGAATTGCAATTTTTACTCTAGTAAAAACGTCGCATTTGATTTTGGTGTAGTTTTTTCAAAAATCCATTATGTTAGCTCTGAACAGGTTAACAACAAAATAAAATGTAAAAAGAGTAAGAAAATTACAATTCTTGCTTAGTTATGCAAGAACATTTTACCAAAAAAAAGAGAGAAAAATTCAAATGCTTGGAAATGTCAGATGATATATTTTCCTAACCATAAATACAAGTTTTTTTTTTTAAATCAGTTATTACTAAAAACTAATTTATTTCATCTTGAAATACATGCTTAGTTCTAATATTTTTGTAAATCCCATTAAATTTAATATTTATTTTAGTTCAGCGAAACTTACACTTGAGAAATAAAGTCGAAAACTAAAACTTTGTTTTCCTTCAAATATAACTACTAACGATCTGCAGGTATCATCTTGCATAAGTTCTGTAACGGCAACATTGTGATATCGTTTTTGATTTTTACCACTCCTTCATGAACATCTATAGATAGTAATTCCCCAGTTTGTTCACGTTCTTCACCAATAATCACCTTAAAAAAAAAGAAATAACTAAAATAATCATAATCCTTTATAAAAAGAATTTGCCTAATAAGTTTTAATACGGTTTTATGGAATGGTTACTATTTCACGTAGTAAACGCTAATTTTCAACAAACAAAATTACCTTAAATTGATCGCCTCTCTGAGGTCTGACGGGGTCCAAGTGGTCACACATAATATTCACTACACGGTCTTCATCGGGAAGAAAAACTGTGCACATAGCTCCAGAGATGCTTCTTATAACTCCTGTTTGACCTACCAGGCCGGGGTCATCGTGACTATCGCGGATTCTAACCTGTAAAGAGAAAAAAATAACATAAACTTCTGCCATGTCGCTCAAGCGAGATGGTTGTGTTGTCCGTTTAACACTGAAATTTTAAAATATATAAGTCCTTTAATAAGTGGATATTTTCATGACTGTTCAATAATTTATGTAGGTAGAATTAGTGGGAAGCAGTCAATTGTAAATCAATTAGTATGATCCGTAGGTTTTTATGTCAAGCTTTCGAAAATGTTTATTTTCTTTTTCAAGACAAATAACATGAACAAACATCAGTGTTAAAATTTAAATTCTTTTTGTAGATAATTTTATCTGAATTTCATGTTATTTGTCTTGAAAAAGAAAATAAACATTTTCGAAAGCTTGACATAAAAACCAAGAGATCACTAATTGATCACAAACGTATTACAAACAATAAAACACAAAAATTATTGATAATCAGATTTAACAAAGTTCGATAATTTTAGCCTGGGAGAAGAATATTGGTAAGAGCAAGACTATTTTCTCTCCCTGGGTTAGTTCTGAGTAAACTGCCTAACGGTATAGCCCATAAAAAGAAGAAAGAAGAAGAAAAAATAACATATTACAAATACATATTGTCTATATTGTTTCAACATGATATAGTTTAGTCATTGTCTAATAAAAAAAGTTTTAATGTACGGAAATGGCATGTACTAATTCTTTTGTGTTGCCAAAACCGATTTTCTTATGAAAATCCATCCACTTACCTCAATATCCACGGTATGCCAATCAGTCATGGGTAACACGTCCATTCCAGCCCCAGGAGTTTGCGGATTGTAAGGCATATTAGGGCTATATCCCGAACTCGGAGTACTATAAGGATTTTGACTCGAGGCAGGAGATTGTCCATATCCCGTGCCTGGGCTAGGAGTTGAAATAGCGCTCTGATAACCGGGGCTAGCTTGATAGGGGCTGTATGTAGCGTCATATACGGTGCCAGGTGTTTGAGGTGTGTATGGACCGTTTACTTGGTAGCCTGGTGTACCTGAAAGACAGTATGGAAATTTCTCTTTGATAGTACAATAACAGTTTCTCAAATTGACTAATTAATTTAGAGGATATGAAACGTATTTTTATACATGTAAAACCTACTTGGATTATATCCAGGAGATGGATAAGTATTGGAGACAGATGGATCCCACTCGGAGCTCGCGTTAGGCGTCCTTGAACCATCATGTATCGGCGTCATAGATCCATAATGTAACGGTGTACGAGAACCAGAATCGCACATCGGCGTTTTATTGCCGGTATCTCTGTATAATGGTGTTTGGTTTCCGGTATAAGCTGGAGTCCTGCCGTAACTGGAAACGCTACCGTCTCTGCTTCCCGGGGTGCCTAAAAAACGAAAAATTTACGTAAAAATATTATTTATTAAAATCCAAAAGGTTATCCATGTCTCAAATATGGTCAAAAGTTTTCAAAAATAAAAAGGACGCCGACAAGTTTCAGCTAAATATCCATTTTCAGGCCTAAATGTAGCGTTTATTTTTAGATCTGAAGATGGCTATTTAGTCTACTCTTTTTAGTAAAAGTGTGTGTTATAAAGATGCCCAAATAGACTTACCAACATCAGTGATATGATTTCTGTCCACAGATATAGTTTGACAAGAAGTATGTAATTCTATCCTGGCTGCAACATTAGTAGACTCCTTTACAATACCGATATTACCCTTGTAAGGCCCCCTGGTTATCTTTATGGTGGTACCAACGATGTCTCTATCTCTGGAACCTCTACCTCTACCGGCTCCGCCACTGGGTCTGCCTCCGCCGCCAAAACCGCCGAAACCTTAAAAATTATATTTATTTTTAACTCAATTGACATTCTATAATTGATATTAAAATATAAAATGAAATATTACCTCCGCCACTGGAAGGATGCATTGGAGAGCTTCTTCTAGGCGACATGTATTCCATTCCAACGGTAATATCGGCAGATGGTACGTTTTTGTTACCCCCAGCTAACTGAAGATGTTTTGTTTTACATACGAAAATGCCTCCGTTTTGTAGAAACTCGACAGAATAAAGAAATGCAAAATTCCTTAAAAAAGTTATTAGGTTGTAAAAAAGTTTATAACCTCTAGTATCTAGTAGTAGTTGCTAATATTTGAGAAACTAAAACCTGGCATATTACAAACTAGCTTTTGCATGCACCTTCACATATATGGACTTTGTTTTATATCACACCCTTCGTTCTGCTGTATTTAACTGTATTTTGTAAAATGTTATTTTGTGTGCTTTTAATACCCCAAATACGTTACCCCCTAAGTAAGTTACACCACTGGTATTAATATTTTTCAAAATATACAGTAAAAAATGGAGACACGACATTGAAATAAAAACTTTTTTTTAAAACAAATAGGGATCTTACAAGATACAAGAAATTGTTCTGTAAGTAGGGAATTTTCGAAAAACAACTCCTAAAAGGATGTTACAGGGTGTTCAAGTTTGCATGAAAAAAATGTTAAGATAAGACTTTCAAAATTAATACGCTCGACAAAAGAAGTAAGAAGAAAGTTTTGCTCACTCACTCATCATTTTGCCATTATGCCAATTAATAAAATTTTATGAGATAAACAAAAATTGACGAAAAAAGTTGATTTTGACATAATTTCCAAAGATTTTCTACCTTTGCCAATATAATTATAATATTGGGACATTGTTCGTTGTTTGTTAAAATTATAAAATTTTAATTATAGCAAACATTTTTAATATCTACAAATCCGTGTTCGTACGCGCCAGTTCAATTAAAACTAATAACGAAGTATGTAAAATCTACCTGAAGAGATGTTTAATTTCTCCTGAAAATCCGGAATGAGGTCCATCTACTACTTTAACCATATCCCTACGATGTATGTTATTACGATAAGAATCCAAAGCAGCTACATATTTGTTTATGCGTCTTTTTTGTAAAGATCCTGGCCGACACTCTACAACTTTTCCTAACAAAAAAAATGAAGGTTATATAACATGTTAAAAATTTGTTTAAAAGTTAAAAAATCTTCTACACCATAAAATACATTATTAAGAAGAAAATCATGAAGATGTTTTTTTAAATCATTACAACCAATTAGATGGCGTTCGACGAGTGGTAATAGTTAATATAAAACTTAAAATTAAATAATAAGCAAGAAAATAACGATTACATACCATGCATGTTTAAAACATGAAAATTTTCTCTTTCTAATCTGATGATAACTCCAACTGTTTCTGCATCCAAATTAACAAGATCTCCCCATTCGAATTTACCCAAAGAATCTACACCGCTTGCCATGTCGGTACAAAGTTGAAGGTCTTTGGGTAGAATCTCCATTTCGTGCATTGTAAGATCAGATATTAATACCACTCTGTTGTTTTCAACTCGAACTACCAAGCCGGTGTCACCCTCATATCGACCTAAAAAAATCAATAATTTTAACAAATTTTTGTCCCCGGGATAGAGAAACAAAAAATAAAATAAATTTACCTGCTAAAACTTTGACGTGGTCTCCAGTTTTGAAGAACTTCTTCAGCTCGTTAGCTTGAAACACCAAAGGATCTTTGAGATCCTCGTGTTTCGGCATGATGGTAATCATGTGTCCGTCTATGCTTATAATCCTGCCCTAAATAGAAAAATATATAGGATGAAAAATAGTTTCGCTAAAAATTACTAGGATAATAGTTATTAATTCCATTTATTTATAATTCAGGGGAATTAAGGGTATGTAGTACCGGTTGCATATCCTTCAAATACTCTAAACAACGGGCATATCACTATGTTATCATCTGAACGATACGCCTTTGAAAAGTGGGAAATATTAGCTTACATTCAAGCTAAAGGCGAGAATTAAAATCAGTTCCGCTTGTGATCTAAAGCTCCTGGTAAGTTCTCGAACATATTTTCATGGTTTCATTGTTTTAAATATCAATAATTAAATACACGAATATTGTAGATAATTTTTAAAAATAAGGAAGCAATCTGAAATAGTTTTAACTTTGAAAACTGATAAAGATCTTTCGAAATTTTTACGGCTTTTTTTTACTTATAGTTCGTTATTGCTTTGTTTGTTGCATTAGATTTGGAGATTAATTTTTGATTTTAATTTTTTTTTCGAGATTTTTTATTTGATTTTGTTTTAACGATTGTAATTTATTTGCAGTTATCTACAACTATTTATTGATTAGTAAATGTGTTATTTTTAGTGAATGATAGAAATTATCAATTGATAAATAAATAAATTAGTAATTTTTAATAGTAATTTGGTAGGAATAAATAGATTCATTTTCATTTTTTTTTATTTATTTAATGAGAGAATTATTTATTGATTAACGACGTTGAGAACTTACTAGGAAGAGGAAGACACTAGAAGCATTCCCTGAAAATTATCAACTGTACCAGATCATCATCAATCTGTCAAGGATGTCTGGAACCAGAAGCTGTCAGTCACAACGACCTCCCCTATTTCTAAAGAGGACAGACAACACCACAAACTTTTGCCTAATAATTTCAGGCAGAAGCCAAATCTGTTTGCTTTGCTTCATTGCAAATTTATTTGTTTTTTCATTATATAGAATCATTTTACGTTAATAAACAACTATTTTTTTCAAGCGTATTAAAATATGAAAAGGATCCTATTATATCACGCGTAAAAAAGTCTCAATTTTATACTCCATGTACAATAATGAAAGTCCATTGAATTTACATTGTCAAAGTGTCCCCATCTATCCCATTCCAGTGTAAACACATTGACTTACCGATCGAGTCGCCTTATGCCTTCATTGTTTGACAGTTTAACCTTATTAGCAAGTTTGTTGAATTGAATAGAAAAAGTTCGCTTATTAAAGAAGTCCTGATTGAAAAATGTCGCAACCAGTAGAAGATTAACAAATTGTACATTTAATTTCATTAATTCTGTTAATAAAGAAAATAACATAAAAATAGTTTTATTTTTTGACAGTTCAGAATCCGGAATAAAATACATGCAGTTGAAAACCAGGAGAAAACTGAACGTCTTTTATGAGCAGTGTGAGGATGTACCAGCCCTCACCAAGGAAGTATCAGAAGTTAAAAAACTTACACGGTGCACAGATATCAAATTCAACTGGTGTATGTCAGATATCAGATACCATATATGGAAGAAATGGTTTCGGAAATGATAGATAGATATATTTAATTACCCACCCATCAAAACATATATTGTTTAGCACCAGTTTTTTAGGTCAAAATACTCCTCCAAAAAATAGCTCACATCCACAAAAGTTTAGAAATTGTGTCATATATACACTGGATAAAATTTAGCGCCCTAAAGCAGCAGCTACGTTACCAAAAGGATGGAATGGTATGTTTATTCGTTATGTGAAGCAAGATCATAATACATTTATTATCAAAATGATTACAAATACAAACTGATTATAACTTACTCTTATAAAAATAACTGATTAAAATATTCATATTCTCACTATTTAATACAGGATTATCAACTCCTTTATTTTGCTTAAGTTCGTAATTACTCAGCAGGAAAACATTGCGTGTATTTTGAAGGGGATATTTGTAATTCTCTTTCAAGTTTTAAAATATTCAAAGTTTTCAAGTAATTCTTCTTTTCAAGTAGATCAACTTGTAGTTGAATTTTCTTCATATTTAATTCAGTCAGTAATTGTGTAATAGGAGATTCCGCGTTTGAATTTATGCTTTCCCCAAAGTTGGTTCTTTCTTTATTTGTTTCAGTTGCGACATCAACATTAATTGGAGGCAAATCATCCTCTGGTGTATGGCCATCATCATCATCTTTATCACAGACCATTGACTCATCAGTGTGACTTTCTGTATCAATAGAATCGTCAAGATTAGTCACAGGAATATACACAGAAGACTCGTTGAAACAATTCCTGTTTAAATCGGTGTAGATAACCGAATTTGAATTTATGTTTTCCCCAAAGTTGGTTCTTTCTTTATTAGTTTCAGTTGTGATATCACTATTAACTGGAGTCAAAACATCCTCCGCTATATGACCATCATATTCATCATTCATTGAGTCAACGGTGTTACCGTGTGTCTCACTAGAATCGTCCAAAACAACCATTGACTGATCGCCAGCTTCTGGAATATTTAGAGTTTTTTCAACACAAGACTCGTTTAAAATGCTTTCTTCATTAGCTTCAATTACTCCTCCGTCACTTACTGGGGTTAAAGCGTCATCTGCTGTACGTTCATCAGTATTTTTATCCCAGTTCATTGACTGATTGGCGTTACTTTGCGTTTCAACAGAATCTTCGAGAATAGGTATACTCTTTCTTCTCGTAGTAATCAAAAGAACTGAATTTGAACCGATGCCACTACCTTTTACAGAAGTAGGCAAATTTTTATCAGTAAAGGAATCACTATCGTTGAAATTAATGTTCTCAGCGTTGATTCTTTTATCATCAGTAAGGCCACCGCCACATACCAAAGTGGACGACGCATTTGTCTTTCTAAAGTCATGATTATTGTTATTTTTCATTTGTTCATTGGTAATATTTAAAAGTTCAATAGAAAGGTCGTGATTAATCATTCGTTGCTTCCAAATCACAGGAAGATAGGAAATGTCCACTCT
Organism: Crepidodera aurea; assembly: GCA_949320105.2. Taxonomy (NCBI): domain Eukaryota; kingdom Metazoa; phylum Arthropoda; class Insecta; order Coleoptera; family Chrysomelidae; genus Crepidodera; species Crepidodera aurea. Next base: position 43,242,836 of record OX439475.1, read on the forward strand.
AGGGTCGTAGGGATTTTTACCACCACCTGTATCATTATTACTGATTATTTTTTTTCTAAAGTAACCATTATTGTTGCCATCGTTCATTGACTCAACAGTGCGATTTATTGCCTCTAGACTAAGTACTTTGAGCATCACAGGAACACATGCAGTTTCTGTTTTCTAAAACGAAAATAGAAAGAATAAGGTATTTGTGCCTCCATAGTATTCCGATGTATTTTTTGACGTTGAAACCGAATCAGACTTCAAAAACGCTCGTACACCCTAGAGCTACAGCTAAAAAATAACCAATAGAAACAATTGTTGAAAACTACAAATTTTTTTGTACTTGAACATATATCTCTGGTACATGACCAAGAACCACCATCCCCTGAAGGTCTTTTCCAAAATACAAAATATTTGCGGTTTTGAACAATGTTTTGCATGTATTAATTGTATTCTGATGTAAGAGGTGGTTGGCCTTGGCAGAGGACTATTTCCAAATACAAAACTTTTACCCTACTTTGGATATATTTCCAAATAGAAAACATTAGCGGTTTTCAACAAATTCGTTCCACACGAGTTAATTTTTCTGAGCAATTGCTTGCTAATAACTAAGCAAGAGTTGTAACTTTCTTCCTCTTTTTACAATGTAAATTGTTGTTAACCTGTTCAGACATAACCTAATACATGAAGTTTGCGAAGTGTTGCATTTTATTCCACATCCTCATGCTGGTAACCTAATACAGTCCACTTTTGTCTTGCTAAAATATTAAGGCGATTAAAGCTGGAACAGCAGAATTCCCGTCTAATCCCCGACAGCAACGTTTCTTTTTAATTAGTTTTAATATAACAAATGATTTTAATTTTAAATCTTACCTGCAAGTTGATCAATTCACCCTCGCAAACTTCAACGTTATCGCCGGCGCTAAAAGAATGTGTTACGGCCTTTTCTTCCTTCTCGGCTGACAATTCCAAATCAATACCTTCTGGCTGTTCTTCAAACCTTTCGAGTTCAGCTAAAGTGGGTTTAACTCCATCGATTATGACGGCGCTGAGTGTGAAATTTTTGTAAAGGAAGCCTTTCCGGGAATAACGATTACCTTCGAAGATTAGGAAGTCACCGTCTGAGGTGACTTCGCCTCCTATAGAACGGATAGCCTCCGGATCGAAAGGTTTGCTCGGAGGACGGCGTTTTTTCTTGCGTTTCTCGGCTTCCGATTCCTTGGGAAATTGAGGAAATTATAATTTAAAAAAGTATTAATTGATTTTTTGTGTAGAGAAAAAACAAATTCCGAAACCAAAAAAAGCTTGACAAATATTGTGGAGACACCATCATATGATTTGATTCAAAAGTGACTCTGAACGTTCAGGTTATAAAAAAAAATAAAATTATAAACATCCTTGATATGGTTGAATATAAGTGCACAAGATGGTAAGAACTTTATAACAGCTTTTGGCAACTTTCCAGCGTAATCTAAATGAATTTATGTCTTATAAATGCCAATGAAACATTCATACACTATAACACTCCAATGACTTTTGTTCTGAAGAAGGAAAAACTGTTAAATCGGCTGAAAAAGTTAAAGCGATAATTTGAAGAAGGGAAAATAGTTAAAACCCAATATTATAAAAGTGAATGACCAAATTATGGCAAAATGTCCACATTTAGCAAGAAAAAAGTACAACTCCACGAGAAGTTATCTCAGCACGAGTCAAGATTCACATTTGCCGGATTTGGACTATTTCCTCATTCCAAATCTGAAGAAGTCGTGCAGCGAAAAGAACAAATGCTTATTTTGGAGTTTAAAAAAAATAATTCTTTGTGTTATTTATACTTACTGATTGAGCAGTCCTTAAAGCTCCCCTTAAACGCGTATAATCTATTCTGGGCAATATTTTCAGATGTACTTGATTCTGGGCCATATCGAAATAGTCCACCTGGGCAATGTCGTCTTTATACAAACCCCTCTTCAGACGGACCCACTGCTTTGACTTTAACCCTACAAAAAATCAAAGTGAACTGCTTTTGTTAACTTTTAAAAATTTTATGAAATGTGCAATAAAAATAAAAATTTACCAGTCTGTTCTTTAACCACCCTTAATACATCGGTCATTTCCTTAATAGGGACCATCTGTTGCTTCCAGATACCCATCCTCAAGTTACCCACATTGGCTATCACAGCTTTCACATGGGGCTGTTTGTAAGCCTCGATGTAGATGTATCCTTTCACGCCTTCAGGAGCTACCACCGATTTTATTTGTAAGGGTTCATTGGTGTTTTGGTATGCCAAAAATTTACGCATGAGAAGAAGACACGTGGCTTTTTCTTCTCCTATTCGACATTTTACCATCCACAAGTTTGGATCCCTAAGAGAAGTTAAAATAACCATAACCTGTTTTAACCGTCTTACTACTTCAAAATGTATACATACTTTACTCCTGGTAAAAGTGTTTGTTGTGTGATTTCATCTGACATTTCTTCGCCACCATCCCCAAAATGCTTGACAGCTGCTCCATCATCGGCATACTTTCTTTTGAGATATTCTTCAATTTCTGATTCTTTTTGAGCACTGAAAATGAATGACAAAAATAATAAATTCTAATTTTAAAAAGACGTTATTAGTTACAAAATTGTTATATTTAAAAAATAAATCTGGTATTGCAATTTATACCTAAAAAAGAAACAAATACAATTCAATGTTTACAATAATATAAATTTTACTATTTTGGTCAAAAAAGTTTATCTAAAATTAACCCAAAAGTAAAAAAGTTCAATTTAATATTAAGAAATTCAACTGATAATAATTATGAAATATCACAAAATTAGGTTTTTAAGAACTCTAGCAAATTTAAGGAAACTACTTACTCCCATAAATTGGTGCCTCTCCTTCTCCCTTCAATTTCCCTGGCAGTTGGACCAAACTCGTCCACCTCGTTAGGCACAATACCAATTTCTTGAGCACCATCTTCCCATTCATCTTCATCTTCCACTTCATCGTCTACCTAAAATTTAGTTAAAAGAAATATTTTAGGATATCTACTCTAATCAAAAAACTAACTAAATGATATTCTTTATAAAGAAAGACTTTTTACCCCATTGTAAATGTAAAACCACAATTTTTTATTTTAATTTCAGAAAAGGAAAAAAATCACAACGGACTAAGACAGGGACTATAAGGCAGTAATAAATAAGAATAAATTGTTTTCTATTTAATAATAATAATACAAAAAAATGAGTTAGAATCAATATTTATTTGAAATTTAGTAAAAATAATTTTACCTCAGCTTCATCGATAATGAATCCACCATATCGGTCTTTGTTCTTCTTTCTCTTTTTTGATCTTCCTCCATCATCACTTTCATCTTCCTCACTGTCATATTCATCAGAACGAAGACTTTCTCCATCTGGTTCTTCCTCATCTGCTACATCTTCTGGACCAGAAGCTTCTCGTGCTTCAGAACTGGAATTGAAAACACGAACATAAGAAATTATTTCTCTAAATTAATTTTATTTTGATAGTACATGTGTGAATCAAACGAAACAGCATTAAATTAGTGATGATTGGGCCTAAATTTTCAAAGCATAAATTAGGAATTTTTTTAACACACCCTACTCATACTGAAATCCAATGACTTTCACAATATAAGTCAGTCTTTATGATGAAACACTTGTCAAATATAAAAATCAGGACAAAAAGATCTATGGTGCAGCATTTTTAAAAACTCTACAACCTTCTTCATAGATAATTCATATCTGTAGTTCAAACTGGTTTGTCCTTTTAAATTTCTTCTTTCTGGATAATAAAACCACCTTTTTTATATTAAAATGTTTTCAATTTTATAGGGCTTAAAAGGGCCCCTTGCTAAAAATTTTATATACAGTAACGTCTTATGTATTAACGCAAAAAAGAGATTAAACACGATTTGACAGTCTAAATCCCTACTTTCCATTGTGGTATTCTAAAAAACCCTTTTAAATAACAAAACATATTACATACCCGCCTCTACTTTTGGGAGACCGAGACCGAGATCGAGACCTGGACCTAGATCTGGATCTAGAACGTGAGGGTGATCTTGACCTCGAAGGAGACCTAGATCTAGACACTCTTGAACCCCTAGAGAGACTCCTCGATTTACTCTTTGATGGGGTTCTAGACCTAGATCTCGACGGACTTCTAGATCTAGCACTGCCTCTAGAACTACGCGAACGTACAGAACCGGCATCCGAAGCGTTTTCATTTTCGGAAAAGATACTTGTTTCTGAATCAGACATTTTTGTGTTTGATTCTCAAAGATGGGTTATGTATGGATTTAACCTCATTTAAGTTACAAGTTATAATCAAATAAGTCTTGTGCCAAATCGTTTTCCAATATGTTCTTGATAATAAATAAACTTTTCACTTAAACACTAAGCAGGAAAATACCAACTCCCAAATAATTTTTTTAATGACATTTGACATATGGCTACTTTGAACTTTGACGTTTGATTTGAAGTAAAGCGTGGTTACAATGGTTACATTTCTAATTTATCGACAGGTCCATTCCACCAATGTGTAAACAAGAGATTGGAGGTATGGACGTCTGTTTACACAATTTTGTTGAAAAATATTTTCGATTCTTTACCTACGATCAAACCACTCAAAGCAAAGTTTTGAGAGGGGAACTGCACAAATGCATAAATTATTTATAAAATGTATTTGCGTACAACCTAAATGGCTTAATCGTCGCCATTTTGACTTCATAATACACATTCATTAATTATTCATCTTTTATTTTTTATTCATTATTTTTATGTTTTATAATTTATTTAATTTTCAATATAAATTTAACATTAATAGTTAATCATAGTCAAAATTCAAAAGTAACTGCCCTACCCAAAAAGTGTAGTAAAGCTTGTAACTTTGACCTAATTTTCCATATATATATTCCCCATAACTTTCGGCATTGTTTGCTATTGGGAGTAGATTCAGATTTAACAATACAACATAAATGAAATATGAAAAACAACCATAAAAATGCAATTAAACAAATTTAGTAAACATGATAATGAGTCATCTTTTCCGGTCAGGAAGCAACATCTTAACCAAGAAAATGCTTGACTATCTATTGATTTTTCACACACCCATATTTAAGCAACACTGCTATTAAAGATGTGCAGGATTAATTGCTTAACAAGAGGTGTATATAAATTTTGTCCGTTATTGAAAAGAAGTTACCAAAATAAATTAAAAATAAATAAAATACGATTTGAAAGAAAAACGGTTGAAATTAGAAAAGGACAATGATTTCTTTATTTGTTGGTAAAGGTTGCTGATTGGTTAGGCCGTTTTGGCGGGCTAGCAGAAGCGACCTCACCGGAACGCTTACGAACGATTGGCATAGCCAGCTTGTGTGTTCGTTCGGTAAGTCGATTTATTTTTACTGTTCAATATTTAATATAAAATCGGAGGAATTTATTTGAAACTGCACAAAATTACTGTTAAATATTAGTTTTTTTACCCTAATTTATTGTGTGATTGGTGTTAAAATCCGTTGAGTGGTTTTAGAGTAATTAATTTCGAAGCGTAATAAAATGGATTTATTTTTCGAGCATGGCGACCAGAAATTCACAAACCACGCCAAGTGTACTCCGAATCAACGTTTGAAAATTAATTTTTCTGATAGTACACGTTGTTTGATTGGTATTCTTATACTAAATTTTAGCTAATTTTTTGTTACATAGTTTGGTATTATGTTTTTGTAACTGCGTTAAGCATTTACTTCTAAAAATATTTGGGTGTTGGCGTACAATTTTAATATTGTATTATTTTAAGCATTTTCAAATGGCGCGCGCTATTTCAGTGACGCTGCGGGCTTTAAACAAATGTTTATCATAAAATATAAAATTATTTTCGTAAACAACTTTTAATACATCTATATTTAATTTTAAAGTAAATAATGGAATTTTATCGAAAAAAATAATTATGTACCTAGGTATGAATAAAGCAAAAAATTTTCACCAGTGTTTATTGATTTATTTTGAAAATTCAGGAAGTACAAGCACTCGAAGTCTGATAAGGAAAATCGTTGAAAGCTTTATATTTCGAAGGCCACAGGGTTAGTGACTTCGAAATATTTTGACCTGATGGTTTGCAGTTTTTATTTTTCATACTCTTCAAGGTTAATCGAGAATACATTCTTTTATAAAATAATCGGTGTAAACAATCTGAAATTACCTATAAAGGAAGAAATATTAATGTTTTAATGAAAAAATAAAATCAAATAAAGCAACGTTGTTTACCTAATCTATCGATAAATAACAATTGCTTAGTTTCAGACGATAGATGTAGAATATTTGTTTGCAAAACTTCTTCTATTGGGTCTTTATCATGTTCATCGTTTTAATATTTTGGATTCGAACTTTTTAACTGTTGATTTGTTTAGTGTGTGTGAATAATTCTAGTGGTTATTGATTTTCTGTTTGGTTGTATTCATTCCACATCGTTTTTCGATTTTTTTGCGGAGATCCACCTGACCTGATCTGCAAAATGAAATTGGTTTCTTTTTATACATTTACTTTTAACTATTCGTTTTATAATTTAGAAATCGCTCCAAAAAAATGTAAAGCAAAGAAGTGGTCTAGATTTCGCAAAATAGATGTACCTAGTGAGTTGTTGAATTTTAATAGACAGGAACTGATGATACGGGGGAAACAACGAAACTTTCTTTTAGTATGCAATTTTATTAAATATAAAATTAGGTTGCGGAGGACCAGTTTAATTTCAACTAAGTAATCTGTTTGGGTCGTCGAAATTTATGGGAACTAACTGATCATATGAAGGAAGAACGAGAAATATATTAAGATTTCACTTACAACAATGTTTCAAACTTAGTATTTGCAGTATAGCTTCTTTTATTCAGCGACCTTATATAAATCAAGGAATAAGAAAATCTATGTTTCACATTGTAATTGTTTATTTCTATTAGTGCAATGTTTTTAACTTTGTAGATATCAAAGAAATCAAACATGTCTGACGACGCAGCATCACCAACAAAACGTGGTCGCAAGTCAAATGCTGAGAAAGCCACAGAAAAAGTAGAGAAAAACGATACACCAAAAAAGAGGGCGAAAAAAGTATGTATTTCTAAACACTTAGCAGTAGTTGTTAGACCACCTCGAATTTAAGCCTATTTAAAAACAACATAATTTTATTGTACATGTTTTAAAATATTTTTTACAAAATCGGTCCATCTTCTAAATACATTTTTATGACGTACCGATAAATATGCAAGATCCCTGACACACCACGCCTAAACATATTGCAAAATGAAGCATCCAGAAGTTTTTCAAAAGTTGAATTTACATTAAAATTAACATTAAAAAATGAATTGTGTTCCTCTAAAGAGTCATATGAAAACAGTAATTTTTCACTCAAACACATAGAACAAATATTCAAAACTTTGGCTTTCAAGGTGGCGTTAAATCACTTCAATATGAAAATATTACAAAAAAAAATTATTTTTTAAGATGTAACGCATTTAAATTGAAAATAAATATATTATAGGATAAAGATGATGATGATAGTGGAGCTTCTCCAGCAAAGAGGGGGAGAGGCAGACCAAAAGGCACCACAAAAAAGAAGGTTGCCAAAGGTAAACCTAAAGGAGCAGCAGTTGCAGGTGATATTTTTAAATTAGATTTTATTTTATTTACTTCAAATTATTACAAATTTAGATTTAATTAAAGTTGAAAAAAAATTGTAAAAGTAAAGTAATCTTTTGAAAAGGTTAAAGAATTATAAAGTTTTTTTCAGTTTTTTCAAAAATTAACACAATTGACATCTACTGTGACAATCATCTAATTATTACTAACTAATAAAAATCGACATAAACAAACCTTCCATAACAACCCTATCATATTTTAAAGACCCCTACACATAATTTTTCCTCATTAATCATTTTATTCTAAACCAAAAACCCCCACGGCATTATAAATTTTGATTATGTACCTAAATTTCAAACAATCCGCATTAATAATAAATTCCATTTCAAATTCCCCCTGCATAATTAAAATTTATAATTGTCTCAAAAATATACCAAATCACTAACTAACTCATGTTCCAATTTTCTTTAATATTTTCCTACATACCATCCAACTCTCTTCCCTTCATACAGCTCTTTATTTTCTTCCTCATTTTCCATTTATATTTTAAAAACATATTTTTAAAATTATCAAAACAGTTTATTTCATTCTCTCTTCCTGCAAACCATATCAGCGGTTGATTCTCCAGATGATCTCTAATCATTTCTTTGATGTCCTCTATCTTGCATTCCTCTTATTTTATTTTTTAAAATCTTCACAAATATTTTTGGATGCAACTTTTTAATATTTCCATCAAATTTATGAATACTTCCACCATATGTTATTAGTCTCGGACCCATGTAGTTTTCTATAATATAACCTTCTTTTCGGATTTGTTCTTCTATCTTTGTCTGCATATTTCTGATCTCTAATTTTAATTCTTTTTTAACTTTGTTATTCTCGTCCTCTGCTATTCCCATATTACTTCTATATCTTTATTTATTTTAGCTTCTAACATTTGTATTTCTTTTATTGTTTTTCTTTCAATTTTTCTAACCTCTTTATTTGTTTCTATTTTAGTTTCAATTTTTTCTATTCTTAAATTGATGTTACTTTTGTTTTCTTGTATTTGGTCTCAGTTTCTTTTAATTTTATCTCTTGTGACACCTATACTTCATCTATTCTTGCTATCATCTCCACTCTTGGACCAATGCTCCATTTCCTGCTCTCCACACGTGCCCTAACTATCTAACTCTGAATTGCTTTATTTTTGTTACTGTCCTCTTTTATTTCTTGTTTAATTTCTTCATTTGATCTAATTCTTCTCTGATTTTAATTGGTTCTAATTGGAATCTGACATGGGGCGTGGCCTATCCAAGATGGCGTCAATTAGGGTGAAAATTTAAATTTGACATGAGTGTTGCTCTCTTATTAAATATAAAAAATGAGTCTTACGATTGACAAAATTTGCGAATTGGATACAACAGACCCTAGAAAATTAAATTTCAAAGCTGAACGCACTTTATACGCTGGACATTTGGTTAAATGCGGGAAAAAAATTAATGAAAGTGACAGTCGCTGTTTGGACTTTAAATTTACGTAAAATATATGCAATATTGACCGATAAAAAAATTCAATAACCTATATTTTTTTATTCAAGGTCGAGGTCGCGGCAGGCCAAAAAAGAAAGAAGACCCCAAGGACTCAGCAGATGAAGATAATGATGAAGATAACGATGCTGGAGAAGAAGAAGAAGATGATGATTAGTAGACTTTTAACCGTCGTATAAGCGCCAAATCGTTAAAAAAAAGTCGTTGACATCATTCATTGTGTTCCCATTTCATTATTATATTATTCTTAGAAAAGAAATCATTCCTTATCTGTCTTGTGCCATTTTGTCATCTGTCAACTTGTCATCGTGTGTAGTAGCGTTCTGTTGGAAGATTTTTGCGATTCGGCCGGCGCACAATAACCTTTTTTTTTTTTTTTTAGTTTGTAAGTTGTGTAATTATTATCTTGGATATTGGAAATAGTCTGTTCTGGATATGTATTTCAGTGTCATTGTCAAATTAATTTAATAAAAGATACATTTTAAGTAATGCCTTCGTTTTTTTTAAAACATAATAAATAATTGTCCAAACTTAAAAGTGCAAAAAATTAAATTAAATGGAAAACGAATGTAAACGAAAGTTTATCTCTACTTGACTGAGACGATACCGAAAAGGTTTATTGTCGGGGATTAGACGTGAATTGTGCTGTACCAGCCCTAATCGCCTTAACACGTTCCTTGACACCCACGCGTTTAACTGGGCTTGTGGCCAATGCCCCCAACGCGTTTACGCGTTCTTGTGTTAATCACTATATACATGGATATCTCAGTCTGGCGTTGGCTGTGAGAAAGTATGTTAGGAGGCGTCGAAAAACAAATTTTCAGTCATTTTGTGGTACTTAAAATTTAAAAAATTGCTATAAACTTTTTATAGTATGAAAGTACAAGTCTTTCCGAAGAAAATAAGCTCAAGATCGTTATTCTACGATCACTCCTCGAGCAAGGGTAGCCGATTTTTGCAAGCGCCTTTTTTTTCCGAAAAATCGAAATATCTTGAAAACCAATAAATATTTTAAAAAATTTGAAATACGTACCTATTCTACATGCCACGGGCTATATTTTGTCAAGTATCAAATTTATTTAAATTTGATAAAAGTTTTATACCAAAAACAAAAAAAATGCTATTTTGGACGGTTTTTTCGATATATCTTGATAAGTTACATCTCGATCGAGACTTATAAAAAATGAATTGAAAGTCAGTCCCAAATATCTTGAATCGTATAATATAAAGCACATGCTCCATTTCTCATTCACTCGTAAATTTGGTGTATCCACAAATGATTATTTATAATTGGATTGTGAGTGGTATAAAAGGCACAACAAAACATTTTTTTTTTAATTTATGTTTATCTAAAAATCATTATCCCTTACTTTCACCTTTTTTATTTCAACAACTGTACGTTTCATATTATGTTTTAAATAAATAAATGAAGTTTTTGTTTGTTAGTATTTGATTATTTATTTCGTTTAAACCCTGTATATTTGTGACATTACATAAACAATAAACTGCCATTTGACTAACGTACATTTACTTTCTACAAAATTTACTTGCGCCGCCCCTGGCCCTCTAAAAGCTCATTCGACTGAAACCTGTAACGAGTGAACGAAGCGCATGCTGAAAGTATGAGAAGTTCGTTGAATCCCTAACAGATGACACAAGGATGTAATTTAAGAATGACATCAGTCCGGCCTCCTAGATTGGTACTCGCCCAAATTTAAAGCCGTGTAACATTATATTGATTTTTTCGTAAAACTACTCGAAATTTTTAGTAATTCCATTTAATTTGTCAACCAGTTCATTACCGAATAAATTTAGTGGGTTTCGTAAAGTTATATGAATGTTTAAGTGTGATTTTGTGTTATTTTCTTGGATTTATTTGAATATTCAGTGCCGGCTCCTGAGATTAGGTAAGAATTAATTTGAAAGCTTAAAACAAGGTGGGGATTTTCAACAAATTTCAATTTATTTAAACACTTTGAACTGGTTATTTAGTTCAGTTGACGTCTATGTTTATTAATAGAACGGAGCTTTAGAAGCTCGAATTTTATCAAAGAATTGCCCTAACCTTAAAATATTTTTTTCAGGAATATGGCTTGAACAATTTCTAAGGAAAATTAATGAAATCAATATTTTATGAATGAAAAATTGGCGTTTAAATATATATTGTTTCAAAGAAATATTATCAAAACCAAATTAATTTAAAATGTTAAATGTATTGTACATTTCATAATGTACTATATTATTTAATGAGCGTACTTACGAGGGTACTACAAGAAATTTAATATATATAGCATAAATTCAATGTCGTCTATTATTAAAAACGATTTTAACAATAGGTCTAGTATGTGGAACAATTTTAAATATCTTTGCCAAAAAAAATTGTTTAGGTAGTCCTTGTTATTATAAATAATATTTCGTAGAACACTAAAAAAATAACTTGCTTAATAAACATAAGCCATAAGAGCCTTTGTTATTGAGATACAGGGGATGTTGAAATTACGAAAAAAAATAAAAATTGCTGAAAATTTCTCTTATCTAATATTTTTTTAAGTTTGTATGATTTTTTGGTACTTAATAACAATTTCAATGAACATTTTACTTTCCCTTACAATTTTATTATATTTTATTCACTCTAAATCATCATTTTTTTTATTTTTCCTGTATTCCAAGAAATGTTTTAATAGTCTAATACTCGATTATGGAATTTATGAAAAGTAAGAAGATTTTTCTTTTTGGAAGACGCAGTATATTTAGTTGTTCGTTGTAGTTTTTACCCGCTCTTCCCTCCGTATCTAGACTCTTGAATTAATTGGATCGATTTTCATAAACTATTTTAATGAAAATGAAAATAAGTAAATTAAACAGTTTACAATCAATTAAAAAAATAAATTGCAACTTTCCATTCAATAAAATATAATATTTAAGTAATAATTTTAAAAATTTTGAAGTTTAACAAGACTATATATATTACGATGATTTATTAAGCAGTCTTTGTCCAATTAGAGGCAATTTAAGTAGGGCATTAACTCTAGATGGTAGCGATGTTTCGTGTTAATACAGTTTGCAATTTGTTTTATTATTTTTTTTAAATTGTTGTGTACCAACACCTATACCTCAAACATATATAAGGCACCGTAAACGATACTTTTTAGTTATATTTATTTGTATACATTTTCTTAGTTGTTGCTCAAAAAGTAACAGCACTAAAGATTCTAAATGTGTTACAATTTTAACATCTACTTTAAAGGTGATTCTATTAAAAACTAACAACAATAAAAAAAACCAAGATTATGACACTTGAATTGAAAGATGATATCCTCAAAAACCAAAGTACCTACTTAAAAAAAACCTGATTTAAATATTTTCATGTTTTAAGTGGAACACTAGTGCGAATCAAAGATAAAGTTCGTTCAACTGTTAGTTATCATATAAAATAAATGAAACTAGGTGCACCTATAATACCTACCCAGGTATTTGCTGTATTTTATCTTTCTTTTTTGTATATTTAGACCAGTGCAGATGGCTTTGAAAATGGTAAAAAGTGAAATAAAATAATAGTAGGATGAAAACCATTGGAAAAGGAAGAGAATATAACAAACATGAAAGGAAAAATAATTTACAGGCGCTCTGGGGTCGGGAAGTGGAAGGGGGGAGTTTTTAAGGGTAGAAAACTGTTTATCTCGATTTCCGGCAAAACTACAAGTCCTATGGAAAAAAGTTAAATGGCAAAGTTGTAGGTAATAAAAAGATCTACAACTTTTGTATTTACACTTTTTCACATAACCTCAAAATTTATGCGAAAAATTCAAATAACCAAGTTTTTGGTTTTTTATTTTTATCTTTTACAAAAAAAATTTTTTTTTTACGAAATTTGGTGAAAACTTACCTTTTTATGTCCCAAACACTAATTTTTTTGTTTTAAAATATTTATTTTTTTAACCTTATTTTGACTTAATATCGAAAAAGCAGTCTAATTTTCAATCTAAAATTCTCACGTCAAAATATCTGCTTTTTTAAAAAACTCGGTGGGCTTTTTGTTCGTTGAAATCTCTACTTTTTGATGTTGTAAAAAAAATATACATTACTATGGTAAATGCTCTCAAAAAATGCAAATAAGAAACGAAGAAAACTCCGAATTTCTTTTTTTTTAAATCATCATGTACAATTTTGAGCTATTTATTTAAATTTATACTTTAATTACTCTTTTGTTTATCAATGTAACACGGAATCTTACGTTTTTCGAGTAAGTAGAGATTTCAACGAACAAAAAGCCCATCGAGTTTTTTAAAAAAGCAGATATTTTGACGTGAGTAAACAGTTTTCTACCCTTAAAAACTCCCCCCTACCACTTCCCGACTCCCGAGCGCCTGTAAATTATTTTTCCTTTCATGTTTGTTATATACTCTTCCTTTTCCAATGGTTTTCATCCTACTATTATTTTATTTGGTTTCAAAAATTATCTGCACTGGTCTAATTGTTTACTGGGTGTGTCAGATTTCTTACTTGCTGCCTAAATCAGTAACTTTAGGAAAAACCAATCACATATCTATCAGAAATACTTACAGGGCCGATTCTAGCAGGTGTGTCTATAGTTCTATCAATCAAGCAATATTTTTTTAAGTTATATTAAATCGAATAAATAATTTTGGAAGATTAGTATTTAACCATTGCTTGACGGTACCCTCGTATAGATGTGCAATTATATTTTTCTTGTTACTTTTAAATTAAAATCTCTAGATACATAGAAAGGTAGTCGGGTTTTTTCAAGGTAACATTATTTTATTTGCACAGATAAACAATAGAGTAGTTTATGGGCCAAAATCACGAAATGGGATTGTTTCAGTCCCGGAGGTGAAACTGGTTATAAATGTGTAATTGGGACGGGTCAATGTTTCTATGGGGTATGGGGTTATGTTGACAGATGCCCAAGTTTATTTATTGCATGACTACTTACCGCTAAATCCATCTATAGGAAAATGGAGGAAATAGAGTTGTACACTTAATACATAGGTGGGGAAGACCAAGTTCCCACTCCCCCACCTCTTATATGACAAAATAGAAGGAAATTCCAATTTTTATATTTTTAAAAATCCATATCTTGGTAAATTTTGTATAACAAGCATTTGGTGTTCAGTTACGCCATCTAGCTATCGGCCGATTTGTTAAAATATTAGTAATTTTTTAGTTTTAACAGAAAATATGAGATCCGTCTTTGGATTCGTTTAAATATTAATTACCAGGCTTTCGAGAAATCACTTTTTATTTTAATTACAGCGCAACCCTCTAAGTTCATCCGTTTAACGTAAAATTATATTTCCTTAACAAACAATTTATAATCCGATTCCGTTTAATTGATAAATCTTCTTTCAATAAGTCGGTTGAGCGTTTTTTAATTTTTGTTAGAAAACTTTTTCAATTCAATTCAACAAAACTTGATACTTAATAAGTTAGGTTAAACAGTTAAACAATGAAGGCATAAGGCGACTCGACGGGTAAGTCAATGTGTTTACACTGGAATGCGATAGATGAAGACATAAAATTCAGAAATATTTACGCGTGATATAATAGATTCCTTCTGATACGCGTGAAAAAAAAATATATTTTTGAACACAAACTAATTTGTACTCCCAATAATTAAGGCATTTAATTAGCATTTCCTAATTATGAAATATATGTTCTATACATTTTGCTCTGCTAATTTAATTTGTAATTTTAATTATCACCAACGTTTGTTTTCTTCTACTATGCTTTTATGCAAATATTTAAAATTCAATTATTTTCATTTAATTAAAAAGCAAACATATTTAAATAGTGCGAAAGTGACAAAAAACAATAATTTAACGAATATTTATTTATCTAAAAATGGAAGTGTTCACTTTTATTTTTATTAAATAGTGACTTTTTGCGAAATACTTCCGTAAATAATTTTCAAAATATGATATTTATTATACAGGTAAATAGGTTTTTAAAAAAAATTAATTTCAGGTCCGGGCTTAGTTCTTTTTAACAAATACATACATTTGCACTGTTTTCAAAAGTAACAGTTTTTTCTATGCAAACAGCATTTTTTTTATTTCGGTTAATATCATCCGCTTTGACGTGGCAGAAAGAAAATTTGTTCAACTCGATTTACAGGGTGTTGTTTTTACAGGATCAATAACAACTTAAAAAATAAATAAATACGGCTCTGGAATTTCAAAGGTTGATTGAATAATACTTTATATCCAGTAAAATGAACTTTCCTTATGATTTTTGTTGAAAAATGATGATATGCTATCAATGTAATGCCAAAATTATACTATTTTTAAAAGTTTTATTTTTTTCTGCAGAAAACAAAAACATCGCGTTCAATTTTTTTTAACTGTTGCTTACTATCATCATGGTCTGGCTTACAGGGTGTTGTTTTTAAAAAACCAATAAAAATCTAAAAAAAACTAAGCCCGGACCTGAAATTAAAATTTTTTAAAAACCTATTTTATTGAGCTCAGAGAGCACACTCAGTGTGCCAAATTTTATGTCTGAGATTTTTACTTTTAGATATATTTAACGTAGAATAATTCACATATTTTCAAATATCACCCTGTATATCCGTCAAAAACGCAACAAGACATTTTTTAATAACAGATATGAAATGGCCTCGGTCCATAGTACTATGTACAATTCGTCGTGGGACACCCTGTATGCTGAGAAACTGGAGAATTATTTTTTCCAAAAATTAATAATACAAATTATATTAAATAATTTTAAAAAATCTTGTTCGCGATATGAGAAATTATCTGACGTTGTTACGACAAATCAATATCTATATACAAATATTTTCCAACTTGAAAAATCTTTTTAGAATAATTTCCCAGAATAATAACATGAAAACTTTATTTTTATTTACCGACTTGTTATCACTCACGCAAACAAAATGCACGTTTTTGAAAATTATTATGAGGTACAAATTTTCGAATGAACAATAAAATTGTTTATCTTATTTATTCTAAATACTCTTCTTTATGGATAATAAAACCGATTGTATTTTAAGTTATTAAATAATATATACATAAAGACTAAAAATAAAAAAAAAATCATGTACTACTTTGACACGTTTCGAACAAATTATTTTGTTGGTAAACTGTGGCTCTGTTGTTTGAAAAATTTGTGAAGGTAAAGAAAATTTTTTTAGCGTATTTACTGTCATCTCTTCACATTTTCGAACTGTAATTCACTGTGCTTTAAATGAATAAAATAAATAATAAATAAATAAATAAAACTAATCAATGTCGGTACCACATATAATCAGAATATAAAAATGGAAATTTGAACAATATCGGCAACTAGTTTCGGCTATTAGCCATCATCAGGCCTACAAAAAATATAACAAGAAAGTAGCAAACAATTTTATAATATAATATAAGGTTTTTAATAAGCTTTAAAAAATTCTCCAGTATTTTCCAATTATTTAAAATAATTTGGTTGTTTCTAATCAGCAAACTATTAATTTTTTCTTAATAAATTACCCAGCAGTTACCAACTGCAATTTTATAAATTACAACTAATAATATAAAGTACCAGAAATGTGCAATTTCGAATACATAATGACCACTTAGTTATTACAAAACTTAAATATTCTTAATAATTAAAATAAGAAATTAAGAGTCAAATTCATTTTCTTACAATACTTTGTAGCCCAAACATGTTTTTTTCGGTAATTTTGACATTGCCAATCGTTTCTTATACAAAATTCATTCTGCATAAACCAAATTTTAATTTTTTTGATTTTTTTTCGTAGATTCTAGGTCCATATATACCCTAAAAAACTCACGTTTTCTCTCAAAAGTGGCCCAAACATTTTTTTTCTTGCTTGAACCAAATTTTAATTTTTTTGGGTTGATATAACTCATTTTCACATAAGGTAGGAGAAAAAAATCTGTATCATAACGAGCTTCATCATGCTTCAAAGTTATTAGGATACAATTTTTTCAGCCAGTATTATCCTACATGCTACAACTGTCAAACTAATTTAAACTATTTCGAACGGAGAATTTTCACTAGTACCTCCAGAAATTAAAGACAAATGCAACTACTGGAGAAGTCCAACGAAACCTACGAAAGATTATAATAGACTTTTTACTTTACCATAGGTAAAGTATTGTAATCGCAAAAAAAAAAGTTCAGCTTTTAGTGGATTTACATGGTTTGAGACCCCCTAAGTCATTTAAGACCATTTCCAGAAAATGTATGTATGGAGTATGGAGTATGTAGTCCGGAAAAATTTGTGTGCGCTGTAACTCCAACTGCGATCGGAATTTCCTAACCAAATTTTATATTTAGCATTTTTACAACATGCTAATGAGCTGATTAGATTTTGGGCAAAATCGGACAACCGGAAGTTGGGGTTTACTCTTGAGAATTTTCAGATTTTCGCAATTATTATCGTTTCTATTAAGTTTATGTAAAAATATTAAGAGAAAAAATTTATTTTAAATTAATTTACTATAATTTTTGTTTAAAAACTTTTTTCAAATTTTGTATTATAATCGAGTTAAAAATAAAATATGGAATAACATAGTTGCATAATAGCGCAAGCGCAGTAGAAGTGTTTTGTTTCGTGGAGACAATTGTACGCTCTTGCCAGGCATGGCCTGCCTTAAATATGTACGAGTATTTGGATTATGAGCCCGTAGGGCCGTTAAAGTATGGTAAAGTCATGTGCATGGCCACATCCGATTTTTATGGACTGGGGAAACACCAAAAACATATCATCGTTCTCAGAGAATGTGTTAGTTTATTTTGAAGAATTACAACAAAACATGAAACCTTCAACTTTCAGGGAAATGGGTATTAAGGTGATTTATTATACCACCCCAAAAATTCAAAGACCACCTAATTTGACTATAAAATAATGAAATAAAAATTCACGTCTTCAGAAGTGACAAAATCAATGTAATTTTTAAAATAGTACCTCCTCTAGATAAGATTTTAAATAATACAAATTTTTGTCTTCTGGTACTATTCCTCGTTACCATCGAAAGTTCCATTCAGTACCACTCGTGCGTGTTGTTCCTAACGTCACGGAATCTTCTAGAAATCAAGGAAGAGCTTATTAAACGGACGGTACCATCGACGGTACCACCTCGTTCCGTAAGAAAGAACGGTGAGTGAAGAATCCATCGAAAGACATTGAACCTGAAGAAACCACTCGAAGTGATTCGGTCGATACGTTTGACCTACTTTTGATACCCCACTGACCCGCTAATTCGGTACTACCATCCGGAATCTCGACGAGTTTCTAAGATGCGAAAGTGGTGTTCGAGTGACAACTAAGGTGGTGTGGTGGTTATTGACAGGTGTCTTTTTTGTTGATTGTATTTGTAAACTTTTTGCTGTGAGTACTATTTATTATCTATACATTTGGTTCTTAAAAAATATAATTAAATTTCATTTTGTATTTTTTTCTGTCTACGAAATATCTCCGATCTAAAAATCCTAGTAAAAGGTTTCATTTCCTGTTTTTACTTTCGTATTGTTCCAATTTGCAACTTTGACCCAGTAATTTTTTTACATTTTCTGTACGAAAAGTATAATCTTTATGAGTTATACAGGGTTTCCAAGTGACACTTACCACGTCTGATATAAGGAATGAGGGGCCCAAGTCGATTACTTTTCGAAATACAGGGAGTTAAAGTTAAAAAAAAATAAATGTTTTTATTTAAAAACTTTAAAACGGATTAATATATTAATTTGAAATTTAGCAGGTCGTTTTTAAATAATTTTAGTAAAAAATCATGTTTCAAATCATCACAGACACTAGATTCAAGTCTAGTGGTTATAAAAAATTAAGAAAAAATTATTAAGGAAAAATATTGTTGGTTATTTCATTAATAACAAGATTTTCGGTATATAAAGGTTATTCGTTTTTTACGTGAAAACTGTTAACCAATACAAAAAAAATAAAAATAGCTTCAAATATTATGGGCGTAGAAAATTGTTGGGAAAAGGGGATATATTCTTCTAATTGCACACCACTGGATCTAGATATGAAACATGATTTTTTACTAAAATATGTCTTTTTACATTTAAAAACGACCTGCTAAATTTCAAATGAATATGTCAATCCGTTTGAAAGTTTTTAAATAAAAACATTTTTTTTTAACTTTAACGCCCTGTATTTCAAAAAGTAATCGAGTTGGACCCCTTAATCCGCATTTTGTCCAATTTTACGAGAGGTACTTATCTACGACCAGACGTTATAAGTGTCATTTGGAAACACTCTGTATAAAGTATTAATAAAATCGTAAATTGGTTGTGGATATTTTTCTTTTGTATTTTTGATTAATATATGCATTGTTACAATAAACAAAAGGGAGGGTGGAGGTTAGATTTATGAAGGCCTTTTTTGATGCCTTTTATTATTCTCTATTAATAATAATAATATACGCCCTTCAATTTCTGTCTTATCATTTGTTTGTCGATTACTGAAAATTTCGATTGCCTTGATGTTAGAGCTTTTTATAATAGAACAGGCAAATTAGAATTAGAGTCAATAATAATTTTCTGCAGGGTTTTTATAATTGGAAGTGATAAGGGGGCTTACAATGAACGTAAAAAAATTCGTGCCACAAGAGGGGTGCTAAAGGGTTAATTTGAGGGGGGTTAAAATGGTATTTTGCGATTTTTCGCGAGACTTGACGTCTTATCAAAAAATATCCAATGGCAAAGTTGTAGATCTAAAAAAAATGTACAACTTCTATGTGAGTCATTTTTTACCATAACCTCAAAATTTTCGCGGAACAAATTTTTTTTCTAGTTTTTTATTTTTAATTTCCGCAAAAATAATTTAATTTTGATGAAATTTTGTGGAAGTATACCTTTTTAGGACTCAGATAAACGAAAATTTTTTTAGACTAAAAAATCTAACTGTTTTCAAGATATAAAATTTTTTTAGGTCAAAAATTTTTTTTTTTCAAATATAAAGTTGGTTGGCAAAATATCATCGTACATGGTTATTTAGGTGCTCATTTTTTTTGTTTTTAGGTGAACTTTTTGATAAAATAAAAAAAATAGTCCCCATTTAAAAACATGCACAAACATTGAAATAACTCAAAAAATGATTTTTGCAATAACGAATTTTTCAGTAATTGTTGATAATTTGTTTAAATTGATTAATCCATTGAGTTCTACACAAAAAAATACAAAAGAAACTGTTCATTGTTTTATTTGAAATTTAAATATTCAATTGTAATAATGAAAATGCAGATAAATATAAAAAATATTTTTTTTTAAATAGTTTTCAACAATATTCAGTATGAAAGTTGTAGATTATGAAAAAATATTCAACTTTTAACGTAACCTCAAAACTGACGAGAAAAATTCGAAAAATCGAATTTTTTTCTTTTTGAACTCCGAAAATGAAGATGCAACTGAAGAATCCAGTGATATTGAAGAAACTTTTCAAGAAGATGAAGAAGGAAGGCAATCTTATCAAGCATTAACTTTAACTTTTCTAGTTTCTGGTAAATCTGTAAATATTCCTTGAAAAATACCTATAGAATTATGTTGAAAAGAAAATTCTGATTTTAAAATAATATCAGTTTACAGCAATTAATCCTGTTTAAAACCAAAAAGTACACGTGACTGTTCTATGATAAAAAAATGGAACAATAATTTTTTTCTTATTTTTATGAAACTTCATTATTCAACATCGATATAGTCTCTATTCGTTTAATCAATCGTTTAATCTGTAAGATGATTTTTCACTATAGAATTTTGATACAGAAAGACATATTTTTTTTTAATTTTGATCAAAAGTACATTTTCTCTGAAATAAAAAGAAAAAATGCGATTTTGAGGTTTTCACAGTTTTAAGGTTAAGTTAAAAGGTGTCCTTTCAAAAGTTGAAGATTTTTTCATAATCTACAACTTTCGTACTGAATATTTTTCAAAACTATTTAAAAAATAATTATTTCCATTGTTACAATTGAATATTTATAGCAATACGGAAAAATAATCCAATTTCAAATAAAACAATGAAACACAGTTTTTTTCGTATTTTTTTTTCTGTAAAATTCAATAGATTAATCATTTTTTTAATTTTATTAAAAATATAAACAAATTACCAACAATTAAGTACTGAAAAATTAGTTATTGCAAAAATCATTTTTTGAATATTGTTCAAAACTATTTAAAAAAAAATTATTTTTTATATTTATCTGCATTTTTATTATTACAATTGAATATTTAAATTTCAAATAAAACAATAAAACACAGTTTCTTTTGTATTTTTTTGTGTAGAATTCAATGGAGTAATCAATTTAAACAAATTATCAACAATTACTGAAAAATTCGTTATTGCAAAAATCATTTTTTGAGTTTTTTCAATGTTTGAGCATGTTTTTAAGTGGGGACCATTATTTTTTTTATTGTATCAAAAAGTTCATGTAAAAACAAAAAAAATGAGCACCTAAAGAACCCTATACGATGATATTTTGCCAACCAACTTTATTTTTGAAAAAAAATGTTTTTTCCTAAAAAGGTATACTTCCACAAAATTTCATCAAAATTAAATTATTTTTGCGGAAATTAAAAATAAAAACTAGAATTTTTTTTTACGTTCATTGTAAGCCCTTTTATCACTTCCAATCATAAAAACCCTGCGGAAAATTATTTTACGTTTTTGCAATTAAATTACCCATCTCGCCTGCACTATAACGTATTGATATAAAATTACTTAAGATTTTTTTTTAAATATCAAAACACAAAGCTTTTTTTAAGATAAACAAGTTTCTCTATTTAAATTGACACAATATTTTGAAAAGGTACATTTTTATGGGTAGTTACAGACCAATTTTCAACAAGCTGCTAAATTACTTTGTGATTTCATTAAAGCAAATTTTTCTTTTTAATTAGTGCAATTTAATGTTATCTATTAAATATTTGTGTTTTTTTTGTATATTTGTTGCAATTACTGTAATTAATAAGCGAAAAACGATGAATGTTCTTATTTTTTACATTTAATTAATATTTGCAATTCAAATTAAAAGCTTTAGATGACGTAAACAGCAATGAATTTCATTCCCTTCTATAAAAAAGATAGAACAAATTGACTCATTTGCGTAAAAACTGTGCTTTCTTAAGGTACCACTGCCTCATCTAGGTTAGTAAGTTAATTATTATTTTTTTATTTGTGAAGTGTGAATTTTTGCAGAAAATGTTCACCTCACGATCACCAAATTTTTAAAACACTTTCTGTTTATATAAATAAAGAATCTCAACGGTGGGTTTTTTTTCAAAAAACGTGTCAAAAATAATTAAAAAGTAAGATTTATGACCTCTTGTATTTTTTGCCTGAGCCTGAGTTATTGAAAACATGGGATAAAATAATTTTCGGAAAATTGGAAAATCATATAAAATATTAAACATATGGACCGAACAATTAGAAACACATTCATCATTATTATCTAAGCATATCAGTGCCACTTCTTTAACTTTGCATTCTTTTAATAATCTAGTTAATAAATAATAAATAAATAATTTATTTAGTCCTTTGAAGAACACTACAATGTTATAGGACACGTCACAAATTGCTTAAGGCAAAACTAAAATTTTGTAGTAACATTAAAATACAATATAAAAATATGTAAAACGAAAATAGTTTGACATAATAAACAACAATTTTACACATTTAAAACTTTCACATTGACTTTGTTACAAGAAATCATAGTGGTAAAATTCATCTAATGTATATGGACACATAGTTCAATTAATATATTTTTTATGTTTTTACTAAACAATTTTAATGTTAAATCCCTGACATGAGGAGGAAGATGGTTGAATAATCTCAATCCTGCAAAACTTATAGATTTAGTGCATACATTTAAACGGCATAATGGTACATGAAAATTATCATTCTTTCTTGTATTATGATTGTGAATTAAGTTATTTTTTATAAACTTTTCTTTGTTTCTATAAATGTACAATCCTGGAACTGTTAAAATATTATATTTTTTAAATAAGGGACGACAAGACTCAGTAGGCTTTGCCTTCCCAATTCACCGGATTATTCTTTTTTGGGAGATTAATAAATCTTTAATAAGACAGGAACCACCCCTCACGGTTATGCCATATCGGATCCTCGACTGTACTTGAGCGTGGTAGAATGTTATTAGACCAGATACATCCAAGACCTCTCTTAATGTCCTTATTTGAAAACATTTTGTGTTCAGTATCTTAGACAAGTTGTTACAATGTTCGCTGAATGTAAGGGTACTATCTATATGCACCCCCAAGAATTTAGTAGATTCAGTGCCAATAATATTAGAATTATTAATCTTAATGTATTTAGAACTTATCTGTTTATTTTGATAACAGTGAAATTGAATATAAGTTGTTTTTGAAGGATTACACAGTAATGAATTTTGAGCAAGCCATTCTGATATATTATTTAGATTGATTTCATTGGTTTGAGTTTTATCAGGAAATAGAACTGAAGCATCATCTGCATACATGGTAATAGATCTATTTTTTATTAAGAGTGGTAATTCGTTAATATAAATGAAGAATTCCATTGTACTTTATGGCCAAAATCACAAGCATGTTCACATATTTTCGAATTGTTTGTTTCTAACGTATGACAGGTGTTCATTTAGTCTTATATGAACTGGTCTAGATGTTTCTCCTATATAGAATTTATTACATATTACACATAGAATTTTGAAAACTAATTTTAAAAAATTAAAAATGTCTTGTATGTTGTATGTATGCAGCGAAATAGGAATATGTAACACTCGGTTTCTTTACCTAAGTTTGTGATAATTGGAAACATATCGGTATCAGTGTTTAGAATTAACCTCCTGCAACCCAATTCAATTCAAAACATTTATTTACATATTTACAAACGTGTTACATAAAGTGGCGCGAAAAAATGCTAATAGAATAAAAATACATGGTTTACGTTTATCCATTCTCATATGTCACTCAACTTCAAATTGGGCTCTGTTGAATATAAAATACCGTTCAAATGAGTGAATCTACTTAAAAAGACTGTTTTCAAAAGTCCGGACTGTTGCTTACTAAGGTCTATTAAATTGACAATTAAAATCAAATTTTGACATCAAATAGTATTTGATAGTTTTGAAATATCAACCTTACCAGTTTTTTCACTTTTTATTTCAGGTAGACGAAAGAAAATGAGATAGACTTCCCTTCCAAAAAGCAGCGACATCCTTCCTAACAAGCACAAAAAAAACAAGCTGGAGAAGAATTTATTTTTGTTAAAAAGTGACAAATGTTAAAACATATTTTTCCATATATCACTAGCTTGTAGTAGTCGTATTGAAATTTTGGTAAGTTGTACATTTTAAGAATTAATCAAAATATGAATACAAATGTGATAACTCGTGAGCTATATTGTATATAATATTGTTGCGCCCATATTTCCTTTTCATACTATGTCTGTTCTCCAATTGTGTTATGTCAGCGTTTAATGTATGGTCACTTCGCAATAAAATACCCTGTATATATCCATTTACACACAGCCTAATGGAGCATTGTATCAACTTACCATATATGTTATTTTTTCCAGTACTTCCCTAGTACATGTTGACTGGAACTAGTACTAGTATGGCAGCCCTAAAGAATTCCGTATCTAGTTATTCGAGTAGTGTTAGTGAATTTTACAACGGAAAGACATTATTCATAACGGGATGTACGGGGTTCATGGGAAAAGTTCTTCTGGAGAAGTTGCTGAGATCGTGTCCTGGTGTCGCCAAGGTGTATCTGTTGATCAGGCCGAAGAAAGGACAAGAAGCACAAGAAAGATTGCAACAATTGATATGTTCACCGGTAAGTCTTTTATCTATATAAATAAAAGTCAATTGCCGAATGTTTGTAAGTAATCCAGTTGCCGGAGAAAGACTACAAACTACATCGAAGTAGGTACCAGATTCTGATTTCTCGTGCCCGAAAACCCCCAGTTCCAAATTTTTATGTATACATATCCAAAAACGCTAAAGTCATTACAAAAAATAAATATTAAAATTTAACCTTTAACACCCTGTATATTCCTTATTAGCAACGTTTTGAGTAAACCAGTAAGGAATTTTAATTTATTAGATTCGACATCCTAAGACCGGTTTCTGTCTTTCGACTTCATCAGTTAGGCTTTTCGAATCCAATAAATAAAATTCCGCTATAAGATAACATTTTTAGATGTGCTACCATCTATGGTAAGAAGAGAGCATTGACATTAAATTTTGACTGAATCTAGTTAAGATGTCTCTCTCTTCTTTTTTATCCCTTTCAGAGATTAATACAAAGTGAGTAAACTAGTAAGGAATTTTAATTTATTAGATTCGACATCCTAAGACCGGTTTCTGTCTTTCGACTTCATCAGTTAGGCTTTTCGAATCCAATAAATAAAATTCCGCTATAAGATAACATTTTTAGATGTGCTACCATCTATGGTAAGAAGAGAGCATTGACATTAAATTTTGACTGAATCTAGTTAAGATGTCACTCTCTTCTTTTTTATCCCTTTCAGAGATTAATACAAAGTGAGTAAACTAGTAAGGAATTTTAATTTATTAGATTCGACATCCTAAGACCGGTTTCTGTCTTTCGACTTCATCAGTTAGGCTTTTCGAATCCAATAAATAAAATTCCAAACTCGTACAAGTCAATAGCTATATCCGCTATAAGATAACATTTTTAGATGTGCTACCATCTATGACAAGAAGAGAGCATTGACATTAAATTTTGACTGAATCTAGTCAAGATGTCACTCTCTTCTTTTTTATCCCTTTCAGCGATTAATACAAAGTGAGTAAACCAGTAAGGAATTTTAATTTATTAGATTCGACATCCTAAGACCGGTTTCTGTCTTTCGACTTCATCAGTTAGGCTTTTCGAATCCAATAAATAAAATTCCAAACTCGTACAAGTCAATAGCTATATCCGCTATAAGATAACATTTTTAGATGTGCTACCAGAAACCGGTCTTAAGATGTCGAATCTAATAAATTAAAATTCCTTACTGGTTTACTCACTTTGTATTAATCTCTGAAAGGGATAAAAAAGAAGAGAGTGACATCTTGACTAGATTCAGTCAAAATTTAATGTCAATGCTCTCTTCTTACCATAGATGGTAGCACATCTAAAAATGTTATCTTATAGCGGATATAGCTATTGACTTGTACGAGTTTGGAATTTTATTTATTGGATTCGAAAAGCCTAACTGATGAAGTCGAAAGACAGAAACCGGTCTTAGGATGTCGAATCTAATAAATTAAAATTCCTTACTGGTTTACTCACTTTGTATTAATCTCTGAAAGGGATAAAAAAGAAGAGAGTGACATCTTGACTAGATTCAGTCAAAATTTAATGTCAATGCTCTCTTCTTACCATAGATGGTAGCACATCTAAAAATAGCAACGTTTTATTATAGCAAGTTGGTTCAAATCGTAATATTTTAAAGTGAGGAATCTATCATACTTCTATGTACAATTACTTAAGGACCACCCTGTATAGCAATAGAGGTATAACAAAAAAAATTCTTGTACATTTATCATCATTATACTTTTACTTTTGATGTAAAAATAATTAAAATGATGAACATGGTCTCAGTTTAATAAAACTGATGTTTTAAAATTATCATTTTTAATAATATAGAATAAGTAGAAGTATTTGAATAACTACTGATTGATAGGAACTTCATGGTAAATATTCATATCCGAAATTCTTTAGTAGCTTAATTTACTCCTTCATTGCCCCGAATTGAAGAACGACCTCTGACCCAGACTTAATCAACATGACATCCTTTTCTTGCAAGTTCAGATGCCGAGTTTTTGATTCTGCTAGTGCCCAATCTGTGGCTAGAGGAAGTAATTAATAATAATAAATTCTTTTTTAGCCTACATACATTGTGCGTTTTATAAATAATGGATAGATTTTTAAGTAAACTTAAATAGGTTAATTTTTTAGATCACAAAATGACACTAAACAAAACAATTGAATAAAAAAATGTTCCGTTGAAAAAAGAAGGTTGCAAATCTCTTGCGTGACGTAAAATATTAGTGGTTATCATAACTGCAATTTGCAGAATTTTTGAAATTATTTTGGCAGTTGTAAAAATGCAAACAAATAATATTAGTAAATAAATTTAGGTTCCGTTGTTACATATCCACTGAGACCGATATTCTCTTTATTTGCAACCACGATAAAACACTTTTTAATTGAAATGAGGGGGATTTTTTGAGAGAAAATTTTGAAAAATTAATTTTTATTTTATAAGAATTTTTTTTAAATAAAAGAGTTCCAACAGGAAACCATTGCGTTTTGCATTGTTTCGGGGGTAATTTGATTATCTTCTTGCGTTATTCTGTTTTTTTTAAACTATCAACTTTTAATCAAGCGATGTCAAACCGAGCAAACGTACTGGCCACTCAATTGCCACTCACTGGCCAAAAATTGATTGTGAATGTGTGACCAAATGTTTTCCTCAATGTTATTTGGATTACCAGCATCGTGTTAACTTAACTTTAGAACTAAAAAACTGTGTAAGACATCTTTCCTCCTTATTCCATTTAAAATTTGTATCTGCTGTGGTCACTGCAAAAAATTGAAGTGGAAGGTGTAAAGTTCTGCTCAAATATCATTTTAAATTTGAAAATTGACGAAGGTTTCTACTTCCTAAAAAGTATGTGGATTTGTCAATCACCATCTGTATGCCATTCTACGAACTTATCGAGTAACCGGGTATAATAGCTTTTAAGGTGCCCATTCAAGGTCGTTCCAATCCAAACCAAAGAATAAAGGAAACCAAGAAGGCGTTTCCAAATGTCAAACCGATTGAATATGCTATGATCTTGAAATTATTTCGAAGCAAAAATAGTTACTCTTCTTAGGAATTGTACCTACCTGTTTTTTAGAAGATACAATTTCAAAGGCATAGCGTATTCAATCGGTTTGACATTTGAGAACATCTTCTTGTTCTTGGGTACTTTTATTCTTTGGTTTGGCGTGGAGCGATGGATTGGAACGACCGTGAATGGGCACCTTTAGTGCGGTTCACATGGAGCGTATGGTCAGGACGCATGATCAGGACGTATAAGCAAGTACCATATGTTTAAATACGTTATTTCACATGAAGCGCGTATGGTCAGTCCGTGTCATTTCGTATTTAAACATATGGTACTTGCTTATACGTCCTGATCATACGTCCATATCATACGTCCTGACCATACGCTCCATGTGAAACGGTACTTATATCGATATCGTAATATGAACAATATATCTATCTGTGATGGGGGTGTCGATACACTTTTTCGTGCTTATTCCAGATGAGTTTATTATCTAGTATATTAGTCCCAGATATTTGACATCTGACTTCCATTCAATAACTTTCCCGTCCAATTCGATGGTTTTGAGGTTAATGTTTATTTTCCGTGTAAAGGCAACTAAGGTCGTCTTGATGGGGTTGACGTCCCATCGATTCACACCATTCTTTGGTATAGTCCAGCCCTCTTTGAACTATATCGCAGAGGGTATTCTCGAATTTGCCTCTTGCGATTATGACTATGTCATCTGCATAGCCTTGACACGATATACCAATCTCGGTCAAATCGCAGAGGAGTCGATCCACTGTTAAGCTCCACATAAGAGGGGAGGCCACTCCTCCTTGTGGGCATCCTCTGGTTGTGCAGATGGAAATAGTGTCTTGTCCCATTTTAGTCTCTGCTATTCTGTAGTCGCGACATCCATCTGGTTGTCGTGTTGTCTACCCCTCTTTCTTCTAGTGCTCTTTTGACACTTTCGTGTGGTGTGTTGTCAAAAGCCCCTTCTATGTCTAGAAAGGCACACACTACAGATTCTTTGTTCTCTAGTGCATCCTGGATTTCATCTGTCTGTCAATTGCACCAATTCGTTCTCCGTGGATTTGCCCGTTTGGTACGCATGCTGATGGGGGTGCAGAGGCACCCGTTCCAGGATTTCTGGTCTGATATAGTTATCAGTTGCTTTCTCCACCGTTTTCGGAACGAAACGATGTGAGACTAATTGGTCGAAGGGATTTAGGATTGGTTGTATCCCTTTTCCCTGTTTTAGGAATGAAGGTGACTCTGGCCCTTCTCCATACTTCCAATATATATCCCAGTTCTAGACTGCTACGACACATACTCACTAGGTGTGGTAGGATTTCTTCTTGCCCGCGCTGGAGTAGGGCGGGGAATATTCCATCAGCTCCTGCTGATTTAAACGGTTGGAAGGTGTTCAAGGCCCATCTTATGAGTCTATTGCTGCAGATATGTCTGGCCATTGCCGTATCTTCTCTGGTAGGTCTAATATGAACAATTTGGAAATAAGAGAATTTTTGATCAGGAAGTCTGTACTGATTAATTGAAGGATATCGATCGCCAGTCTAGTTTTCGTGAGGTGGCAATATTTTTATTATGTTGATAGTTATATAAGGCGCCGGTTCACGGCTTTTAATTTTCGATGAAAACCTTGGCAACAAAGTGACTTCCTTCTGTGGTTTTACTTACGTCATGCGTCATTGGGTAACGGAATAAATTGTTTAGTGAAAATATTGATACCTAAAAACGCGGTCCGTCTAAATTTCACCGACCTTGTTTGGAATAAATAGAGTAACTAGTTCCGGTACCAATTCGGATCTTTTAATTACAGTTTTAGGTCGAACACTAAATTGGTGGTCACTTTAATATTCATGTCTCTAAAGGTCCGTTTTCATGTGACATAGAGTCGTGACTTTTTAAGTCATCACATGCAGTTTAAGATGGCGTCAAGTAAAATCATTTTGGAAATTATCAGCAGCGATTTTTAAGGGTTAGGAAATGGATTGACAGGAGGAAAACTTTTGCTTCTGGCCTGCCGATCTTTAAATTTTGGGTTGGTGTGACTTTTTCAGTTTTAATGAAATAAAATGTTGTCATGACATAAATAGTCACGCTTTTATGTCACGTGAAAACGAACCTTTAATAAATAAGACTTAAAAACGTATAATTGGGTTATTTAGAATTAATGTATTTAAATAGTTTTGGGCCAATTATTTGTCATTTTATTCCATTAAATTGTCGTACCGTAAAGGAAATATTTGGGCTCATTCTCTTCAGTAATTTATAATTTTTTAACAGTACCCTGAAACAATAAAATACGTCAACTTTTCTAAATAATCGAAAAACTTTCACCTGTCTAGGTAAACAATTAACTTTGAATACAAAAACGCATTCCGGACGATATCGATATATGTAAACACGGACGGTGTATCGTGGTAGTGAACAAAGTAAGAAAACAAAACAAACAAACGCGCGTTGTCGTTGGTGTGACCTGGTTCTTTAAATAAGAGAAAGTATAAAAAAATAAAAACAAGGACGTTTCGATTCCTATTCAAGACCAAGTTCAAGTACGACTGGTCTATTCGATACAGTAACCGAACTGGTCCTCTTTATTGATCCTTTGGGGGTCGATAAACCCGTGTATGTAATATACAGGATGAGTTATGTTTAAGAGTTTTTGTAGAATCAAAAGTGGAAAGCTGGAGTCAAAATACTTCGCTCTCACAGTCGTGTTTTCAATCCCTTATTACGAATTTTAACTAAAGGTCATTTATTTTAGGGAGGCAGTGACGTCATACGTCAAAAATCTGCGGCGTTGCCAGGTACAATTTTTTTTCGTTAACTTAAGATAAAATTGTGCCAGTTACTTTTTTCCCAACTTGAATATAGTCTAACTAGTCGATTTATGTAGTTTTGGAATTTTTATTATAATATGCCACTATGTTACAGTACATTGGCACTTTGGAAGTCAATTTGTAACTACTCTAAGTGAGCTATATCACATCGACAACGTCGTGAATTGTTGCCAACCTTTAACAGTTAATTTCCCCTGCACGTTAAGTTTAAATCGTATTTGCTCTTAGTGCTTTAGTGTTTATTCTGTTAACAACAGAAATAACTAGAAATTGCGTCACTGTCTCGCTAAAATAAATGACCTAGGTATATTTCAGACTACTGTCAAAATATCACCTCTCTGATTTTGTTATTAGTTGAACAAGTCATTTGTCATTTCTAGACCGATTTTGGTTCTGTCAAAGCAGTGACGTATTATGTCTCTTTTGAAACGGCATTTATCTCTCTTTCCAACCATGTATATTTTTTAAAAATTTACGGTCAACGATCGAGATTATTTAGAGATTGCATTTCCAAGTAAGTGGCCAACAAGGTCACCAGACTTTACGGTTTTAGATTTTTATTAGTGGAAAAAAACTACCGTTGAAGAGTGAGTGTAAGGATGATTGTATCAGTCGGGTAAATCATTATATGTGTATAGTGATTATTAAAGAAAACGTAGATAACTGTCTGACGAACGCTTCAGTGAAAATAACAGATATGATATAATTGGTTACTTAGTTAATAATACAGTAAAATTAGAAAAAAGGTCAAATAAAAAAAAGCACTGAAAAAGTAATTTTAAAAATTTTGTTTTCTACAATTTTCGCCTTATCTAAATTGCTTTTAAACCGACTTAAGTGGTTTTCAGATCTAACCATCGATATATTTTATTTTTCATTTTGTATGACGCGCGCGACACCTTCGTGTACTTATATTATTTATTAACTTTTAATAAATCTTCTTAAATGACTAACAATATTTGCGAAAACTTTCTCTCATTCTTAAGAATTAATTAATAAACCGAAACAAGATCCGGATCACGAATACATAAAAATATTAGTCATTTTAAACTTTCTACCTGTGTTTACCAGATTGCCTGAATTAAAAAAATTATTTTTTATATAATTTGTGCAATCATTATTCATCGTTAAAACTTGTAGGTGTATCCTTGTTTCAACCAGTAGCGCACCCAGACTTTTCAGAAGCACAACGGTTTTTCCGAGCTTTTTAAAATAAATAGGAAACTTCATATAATTTGGATAGAAACTGTTATCCATATCTAATGAAAATTGAGGCTTTCGATCGCGCAAATACTTCAAACGTTTGTGGGAGAGAACGGTGAATATTTCAAACGATTCATTTAAATTTCAACATTGTTACATAGTTGGATAGGCTGTAGTACTTTAAAACATGGTATATGTCACTCAAAAGGGAATGTTCTGTAGTATAATTCACTGGTTGAAGCGTATTTTTACATTCTTTCGCATTAGGTGTGGGCAAGACTTTATTTTTACACTGTAATATTCATAGCCCAAGTAGGAAATTCTATAAATAGCATATGTAAACATTATTATGTTAAACCAATTATCTCGAGCCAGTAACTCCAGTACTTATTTAAACGATAATTCTTAAACAAGGTGAGTTAATCCTCTTATCAAGTATTTACAATTTATTATAGGTGGAAAACTATTATTTGAGCAATACATATTTGTGGTGTCGAGACAAATTTATTGACTTTGTGACTAATGATAACAATGTAAGAGGATTACGTTGAAATAGTCATAAAAAGCAGGATCGTTTTTACTCGAATTTTATTTCATTTAAAATTCTGCAGCAAATGCGTTGCTAAAAGTTCTCTTTTGTTATCACCCGCACAATTACTACGATTTAAAAAATAATTTTTATACAGGGTGGCGTAATTTTAATTGAACACAAAGTTGGGTAAATGGGAAAAAAGATGCGTGTTTTCAAGACAAATTGATTGGTTTTTTCAAAATTAAAATATCAGGTCCGGTTTCTGAGATATTTGGGGAAATCCAAAGTTGACGATTTTCGTTTTATTTAATTATCACCTTAATTTTGAAAGATAGAAAAAAAAGTTATGAAGCTTTTTTATTGAAGGACAAATACAACTTAACATAGCGTATGCAATTTTTTAAAATAACGTTTCGTCTTTGAAGGGCAACTATTTTTTTTTAAATACGGACCTGTACTTTTTATTTCATTTTTGAAATCCCCATTTTTTTCTCTATCCAACCATGTAAAACACTTAATATTTTTATTAGGTGTTGACAATAAACTGTACTTTAGGAATTTTGCTAAGTACGGTCCTGTTCCATTTTCACTGAAAATATGTATAAATCGTTTCGAATCAAATTAAATAAAAATTGAATATACTTTGAGTTTATTGCCCTAAATTTATTTAAACTTCAACTGTTGAATTATAACAGATAATTAAAAATTAGAATGTATTCATTCAATCATTGTGAATTATTTTAATTTTCATCCAAAATATAAACAGGACTGTACTTAGAAAAATTCCTAAACTGCATCATTGTAAGAACCTAATAAACAAATTAAGTATTCTACGTGGTTGAATAGAGAAAAAACGGGGATTTCAAAAATTAAATAAAAAGTACAGGTTCGTATTTAAAAAAAATAGTTATGGTAGACGAAACGTTGTTTTAAAAATTTGAATACGCTATGTTAAGCGATATTTGACCTTCAATAAAAAAAGCTTTATACATTTTTTTCTATCTTAAAAAATATGGTGTCAATGAAATAAAACGAAAATCGTCAATTTCGGTTTTTCCCAAATATCTCAGAAACCGGACTTGATATTTTAATTTTGAAAAAACCAATAAATTTGTCTGGAAAATACACATCTTTTTCACCACTTAATCAACTTTGTAACTATAAGGGTAGTGCCGCAAGTACCCGACCTGGCATATAGATGGCGGTTGTTGTTCGAAAATACCAACCTTATAAAGCTTAAGTTTAAAAACAAAAAATAATTTGCACCCAAATATTTCGAGTTTTGTTCAAATTTTGAAAAAATGCCGAAACAGGTCAATTTTAACCTATCGTAGTTTGAAACTTCTTTTTTCATCCCTCTAGCGCCCAGAACAACCATTTGAAAAATCTTAAATGGCAAAGGGTGATACATCATTTTGAAGCTGCTTTCATTATCTAATGCAACCCCGTCCTTTTTTTATTTAGAATGACTCTTTTTTGAGAAAACTGCTTAGATTATTGTGAAAGAAAACAATAGTAGTTATAAACAAACAATTTAATTTTAACGAATGTCCAGTTCAATTCAAGGTTTTTAATTTAAATACGTTTGTATGAATTTTTTCAGATTTTTCTAGAAGTTTTCCTCACTTTGGCATTCAAATGACCTTGACCCTGACCTGATGAGGTCAAGCGGACCTTGGATTCGGATTCAGCGACCCCAAAAACCCCTAGTTACAGTAGTGAAGTTCTTGGCGCAGACAAATTTTTTTTTGTACGGCTGTATAATCTAAGCAGTTTTCTCAAAAAAGGGTCATTCAAAATAAAAAAAAGAACGGGGTTGCATTAGATAATGAAAACAGCTTCAAAATGATGTATCACTTAACACCACTTGCCATTTAAGTTTTTTCAAGTGGTTGTTCTGGGAGGGATGAAAAAAGAAGAAACTGCGATAGGTTAAAATTGACCTGTTTCGCATTTTTTCAAAATTTGACCAAAACTCGAAATATTTGGGTGCAAATTTTAGTTGGGATACCCTATATAATCCAGAGAAAACTACCGCATTTGGCGAAAACCAATGTTTTGTTTCGTCAATACAATGCACCAGTTCACAAATCTGTTATACACCCTATTCTTCAGATTTAGCGCCCTGGGAGTATTTTCTGTTTCGAATCTTGGAAGTGGAGTCTGCGGCCATCGGGTCCTGATGACGACGCACGTTTCGGCGAAACGTACTTGTTTTTTTTATACCAGTTTTTAAGTGTTCGAAAAATTATATTTTTCTTCACTTCAATGAGACGCCGAATTAGTTTAGGATTTACAAATAAAGTTTGAACCGTTTATTTTTTTTTCAGCTCTTCGACACAATCCGAAAAGAACGCCCTCTCGATCTACACAAATTACTGCCAATCGAAGGTGACATCACCCAGCCGGAGTTGAGTATCAGCCCCAGCGATAGGGCGGTCTTAGAACGAAGCGTCAACATCGTTTTCCACAGTGCCGCGACCGTCAAGTTCGACGAAAAGCTCAAACTTTCCG
This sequence comes from Crepidodera aurea, assembly GCA_949320105.2. Taxonomy (NCBI): domain Eukaryota; kingdom Metazoa; phylum Arthropoda; class Insecta; order Coleoptera; family Chrysomelidae; genus Crepidodera; species Crepidodera aurea. The sequence continues at coordinate 43,277,926 of OX439475.1, forward strand.
TCACTATAAACATGTTGGGCACGCAGCGACTGGTGGAGCTTTGTAAGAGGATGGATCACCTCGAAGCACTAGTAAGATGTTTATTTTTATCCGTAAAAAAAATTAATTTATGTAGCTAGTTCATTATTTCTTAAATGTGCTACCATCTATGAATGGATCTTAGAAAAGAGTTTTGACACTTTACAAAGAAACGATTCCCTGCATTTGGTGTTGCATATCACACAATTTGTATTGGGTGTTGCATATCACATAATTTGCTTTGTCTGCATAGTTTTTTATTTGACCAAGATGTCACTCTCTTTTTTGTATCATTTGCTAGTTCATTATTTGTTTAGTTTAGATGTATAGCATGCACTTCCCTTTATATACATACTGTATATTTTACTACTCACCATTTTATATAATGTGTAGTCTTTAAGAAATGCATTATGATTGTAAAGCGTGACCTCGAAAAACGCTCCATAAATATTGCTACATTTAAATTGTGGTATAGTTAAGACTATACAAATACATCAACTTCCCATACATAGAATTTTAATACCAAAGAACTAATTTAACGGCACATGTTAATTCTCTTTAGTAAATTATTATTGTAAAGAAATACTATATTCATAATATTATTCCATATAAGCCGTTATGAATGCGAATTGGAATAGCAACTAGTCAATGTTAATATTGTAATTATAAACTTGAATGTTTAATTAATAAATATTATTTAAATCTCACGTAACTATAAAGGATTCTTAGAACATATTTTATGGAAAGAATTTTGACAACTTAAAGTAGCTTTTTGTAAAAATGGTATCGAGTGGTTTCTATTTTTATTTTCTAATCTAAATTACTAAAAATGATAATCAATCAAAAATTATACAATATAGTCAGAAAAATATATATTTTTAAATATTCGTTATATTGTTCTCTATTTACTATAACCGATCCTTTAGGCAATTCCGACATAAACAGTCATAAAATTAACGCCATCAATTCTAAATGTCCTAACAATCAGCATAAATTAACGGAATCTGCTGTACATTTCTGTATGTTGTCAACAGTGGCGGATCCAGAGGGGGGGGGGGCGGGGGTTCTACCTCAAAAAACGAATTCGCACTATAATATAATAACCAAAGAATCCTCGAATTTTCTTAAAAATTGAAGAAAATATGTATTTTTATATCGGGAAGAAATGGTAAAAATTAAAACAAAAAAATGTATTTGTCCATCCAAAATCGGCATTTTTCGAAAAAAAAATTGAATTGGCCGCCATTTTTGAAAAAACAATAGAGAAAAATTTTTTATCTTAAAGAGAAGAATTTTGTGTGTACTTTTGTCTAAGAAAATCCAACATTTTATTTATTTATTTAAAGTGCCCAATTTAGGGAATAATAAGAAAAATTCGATTTTCATTATTTCCAATTTTTTTATCGCGATATTTATGCTTGATTCTCTTAGAAAAACTATATTTCTGTCCAAAAAATGTTTAAAAAAAAAATTTATGTTCTAAAGTAAGATTTTTGTGAGGGAACGAATCAATATAAAAAATGAAAATCGAATTATTTTTTTATTATTATTTCCTAAATTGGGCACTTAAATAAAAAAAATAAAATGTTGGATTTTCTTAGATAAAAGTACACACAAAATCCTTCTTTTTAATATAAAAAATTTTTCTCTACTATTGTTTTTTCAAAAATGGCGCCCATTTCAATTTTTTTCGAAAAATGCCGATTTTGGCTGGACAAATACATTTTTTTTTTTTCAATTTTTACCATGTCTTCCCGACATAAAAATACATATTTTCTCCAATTTTTAAGAAAATTCGAAGATTCTTTGGTTATTTATTGCCAATTCAGTAAAAAAAAATGTGCGCGAATTCGTTTTTTGAGGTAAGGATACATTTTTAAAAAACCATACTATACGGATCGATACTCTACTTCATCACTGTCATTTTAATTTTTTTTATTTTTACACGACTCTTAGAGCCGGAGATATTTAAAAAATAGTGAAGCAATCCACTCGAAAAATACCAAAAATGCCGTTTTGGGTACATATCTCGCGAAGCTCCAGCCCAAATTTATTGACAAATTTTTTACAAGCTTCTCTTTATATATAAATTAAAATTAGATCAAGTAAACAAAAAAAATTGTGCATGTTAGACCAGCCCCCCCTCCCCGATCTTGTCTCTGGATCAGCCACTGGTTGTCAATTAAAAATTAGTCTGCAGACGACAAATTTGAATAGCAAATATTGAAAGAATTTATGCTTTTCACACTTTTTATTTAAGTATTAAATCTATTTGAAGAATAAATTAGTTACTTTAAAGAGATAATTTTTTCGATAATTATTAAATAATATAATTTTTAGAATTAATAATAAAATTATATTAACGCTCCAAAACATTTTATTCACAAATAAAAATATATTTACACAATTAATTTTAGCCGATATTCTGATAACAAATATGATAATGAAACTTTTATTGTTTATGTAAAAATAAAAGTATTTATATACAAATTATATTGCACATTATGCGGAAAAAATAATTGTGTTTAAAAAAAAAAGACCGTTCGTAGGAAGCTAGCGCAGAAAAGAAAAGAATGTTTGCACCCAATAAATTTAAACCGGTCTAGAAATGAGTAGCTCCTGGAATAACAAAATCAAAGAGTCGAATGTCCACAATATGGTTTTCAACACGCATCTGGACCGATGTAATTCAATACCTGTGGGGGCAAGTAGCTCCAGGAGTAGTTGTTATAAGTCCAGATGCGGTGCAAGCCATGATATTTCTCTTTTTTCTCTGGATTAAAACCACTTATTTTCATAAAAAGGTTTAATTTTTTAAGAAAATAAGTGGTTTTAATCCAGAGAAAAAAAGAGAAATTGAACTAGCAAACCACGATGAGCTTCCGAAATGAAGCCATGATATATTTATACATCGGAAAAATTTGTTGAGGATACAGAGACAATTGCAATTTTTGAGTTTTGGTATATTTTTTAAAAGAAAATGAATCTTTTATTTATTTTTTAGAAGGTTTTGCTTAATTTTTTTTAATTTTCAGGTACATGTATCAACGGCATACTGCAACTGTGATAGGTATGAGGTTAAAGAAACAATCTACCCACCGCCCATAGGCCCAGATCAAGTCGTTTCGCTGGTCGAAGCTTTAGACGAGGATTTAGTTGATTCTTTGACGCAGAAATTGATCGGCAAAAGGCCGAACACTTATACATTCACGAAAGCCTTGGCGGAATGTTGGTTGAAAGATAATAAAGGAGACTTGCCGGTGGTTATTATTAGACCCAGTATAGTTTTAAGCAGTATTAATGAACCCCTCAAAGGATGGGTCGATAACTGGAATGGTCCTACAGGTATAATTTTAAATACATTAATCTCCTTTTATGCGAAAATGCCACAGATGGTTAGTTGGCTGCCAAACCACCTCAGTTTTGCCTACAATTTGATCGTTAAAAAAGTAGTAAAAATAAAATTTTAAAATAGTTGTTTGAAGAACAGGAATTTATTTATTTATATATAAAAATATTTCTTTTAGGTATTATAGCAGCAGCTGGTAAGGGACTTTTCAGGACGATGTTGTGCGATCCAGACAAAATAGCTGATTTAGTACCTGTAGATATGGTCATCAATTTAATGATTGTATCTGCTTGGAGGATAGGAACTAGCCCGACAAAGGAAATTTCAGTATATAATTGTTGCACAGGTAAACTTTTCACTAAATTTTCCCTTTTTGCTAATGATACCACCGATACAATTTCTCTTACTTTTTTGGCTCACTGGAACTCTTATTATAACCATTTCCAGATATAAAAAATTGTCTACTTCCTGAATTGCTGACTTTTTAATTACTCGTTATCAATTATTATTTTCCTTCTATAAATAAGGAATATACGATACAGAGAAAGTACTGATAGTATCGTTGTTGTTGTCTTATCAAAAGAAAGGTATCGGTATTTCCGTTTATAAAATAAAATGACTATTAATAAATTTTTTATTTGTTTAATAATAAACGTTACAATGTACTTGAACGAAATCGAGCTATTTTTATCTTAACCTAGGTGTCCCAAAAATATTTAGCTGTCTCTCAGATTGTAAATGTTTTTTTTTTACTTTTTTCCTCTTTGTGCCAATTTGCACCATTTTTTTTTTTTCGTTCTCTTTCTGGGCCCGTCTGATCTAAGATATCCGATATCGCTGAAACCCACTGGGTTATTGCGTTTACTGTCCATTTTGTTAATCCATCCTGTCCAGTAGTTTTGTACCATGTACTAGTTTTGCTGGGTGTTTGTTAAAACTTTCTAGGTCTATGATTGGTTGCGATCCAATACTTCGCATTCGCACAATACATGTTTCACTCTTTCTGGTTTCTTGTTGCTTAAGGTCTCTATTGTACAGTATTTTGTTTAGGAACTATTTACAGGTGCGTGACCAGTCATGATTGATAAATGATTGTGGTGGTGCAATCGCAGTTTTCTCAATTTTTATTTTATTTTTTATAACTCGGATGCTGTCCCTTCGCCAGCTACACCTCAGCCTCTTGGACTTTTTGTGCCTTCCGGGTTAGTTTCACAGCACCCACTTCGTAACTCTTGTCCCCTGTACCATTCTGTACAGGTTCTTCACCAGTTGGCTGCTGTATTCTTCGGGAGTTAGCCTGGGCTGTCCGTAAATTGCCTGCCGATCCAGTGCCTCGCGTTCTGACGGTATATGTTTGGCTGTTTCTGTCCCTTTACCACATTGTCTGCAGGAAAGGTCTCCGTTATACAGCCCCATCTTGTGCAGGTGTCCTCTCATTGGACCAGTGAGAAGACCCGTTATTGTTCTTAGTTGACTCCTGCTCATCTTGAGCAGTTCTCCAGCTTTGTGTTTGGATGGTTCTTTAATAAATGTTTTTTTTTTAGAAAAACCACAGTTATGGCACACTTTTAATTATTTCTGTTTTTACTTCTGTGAAAATTAATAGACGATATTTTTACAATAAAAAATTAAAGAACCGCTCACTTTTTAATTTTGTATTTTTTAGGCATGCGAAAACCCATTAAATGGAAAGATTTTGTCTACTATTGTTTTAAATACAGTCGGAAACATCCAGTTATGGACGTTTCGTTTTATCCATCGGGTTCCGCAACTTCGCATCGGTACGTCAACAACATCAGAAAATTCTTATGGCATTGGTTACCAGCTTATATAGTTGATACGGTTGTACGGCTTGCAGGAGGAAAACCAGTGTGAGTAACTTTTAACTAACCAGAAAAAAGAGTTTTTAAAAGTACAAACAGAAATGAACAACTTAATTATATAAATATGACAAAATTGGTTCACCATCTTTATGTACATATAATTATTTAAATACTTTAGGGTTTAAAGTTTCTCAAACATCATTTATAACAGTATATCAATTTCGCATCCTTTATAAATTATTGTCTTAATTGTCTAGTAAGTCCCCAGTACCCACAATATCCAAACACATCATTTATAACATCTTTCTAGTAAATAATAATAATATAGACCCTTCAATTCGCCCCCTTACGAGTGAACCCCAGAAGCAGAGCTTGTGACGGGGAAGGACGGCTATTATTATTATTATTATTAGTTTCCGTGACGATCCAGGGCAACTTACTGATGATTGATGGCGCATTTGCTGTACAGTTGTTTCCAGAAAAACCTCACAACCATCACCGATAATATGGACTCCCCTGGGATTCCCCATGCTTCACTATGTTTTTACCCTAACAATATTTCTTTAGACTACAATATGACAATTAATTTTTTTTTCAGGTTATTGAGGATACAGGAAAAACTGGATAAAGCGGCTGTGTGTTTGGAATATTTTGCTACAAAAGAATGGCGGTTCGATGATGAAAACGTAAGACAATTGGCCATAACTTTAAGCGACTCGGATAGGGAAGAATTTTGTTTTGATGTCGCTCGAATAGATTGGAAAAATTATTTAGAAAATTATGTTTTGGGAATTAGGAGGTAAGTAAAATATATAATAATACCTGTGAATAGAAACTATAAAAATAGTTTGATATTCTAAAACATTGCTAACATCGCCATCCATTTATTTATAGATTTATATTCAAAGAAGACGCATCGACGTTACCAACAGCGAGAAAACAATTATCTAAACTATTTTGGACATACAAAATCATCCAAGTGTTGTCTATAATGTGCATGTGGCACTTTTTAACGCTTCGGTACGCCCCCTTGAGGCGTCTTTGGAGTAACGCCCTTCGGCTTCTCGTACATTTAGCAAGAATGCTGCCATTTATATAAAACAAAATATAAAAAATTATGAACTAGTTTAAAAAATTATTTATGAAGCTGTAAGTTTTTTTTTCTAAATAGGAGAAAGCTAGACTGTGACCAAATATTGATTAGAGAAAAACGATGAATGGATAGTTAAAAAAATATAGTACAAATTGTTAATAAGTAAAAACTATTTAACAGTAATAACTTTTAAAACATTTGCTTAGTTTTGCGACAGAAATAGCCGTGCTTCCAAAATTAGGCTTCCCTTGATATCCTGTACGCACAATTTAGAAAACTGAGAGATGCTTTTATGTTTACCTAATGTTTTCCATTTAAAAGACTTCAAAAGTCATTTTAGAGTGTATAAAAGGCAATAAATGAGTTCGAAATTTATCGTCAAATGTTTGTTTTTTGACAATTTCGATTAGAACCGCCAATAATATTTAAAACAAATTCGATATAACAAAATGTGATGATTATTCAACTTGTAAAAGTATCTTTGACGAAGGTATATCGATTATTTAAAAAAAAAATATTACTAATTATTCATTCACTTTGATAGTCAATATTTAGTCATGCGTATTTTGTTTTTCTAAAAAACGTCTTAAAGAATCTAGTTCAGGCTAGCACAAATCTATAAATAAACCAGGTCTGTAAAAAAATAGTAATGCAACAAAAAATGTTCATAAAATTCGTTCGGGGTGTTTCGAAATGAATATTAAACCTCTAAAATAATGTCTTCATCACGTACGATTCGTTGTTTTAATAATAGTTACAAAGGTGAATTATTATTGAACAAATTCTATGGAATAAAATTATTTTATTTGTGTTGTTTGGAATCCTATCAGGATGGACGTTTCTCTCTTAAACAATCAGCTATTACAATTTGTTGCACATATTTGTTGTCTTCTTCCCCGTCACCACTAAAGAGATCATTTCCTGTTAACTGTTTATTGTTTCGAATCCATAGTACTCCAAAAATATCAACCTCATTTCGCTGTTTCACATTTTGAACCCTGACACCTCTACTTTCCGATATTATTGAAACAATGACAATGCTGTGAATGATTAAAGACTAGTAAATTAAAATTAATTAAATTTAACTCAACGTTTCGTCCCGATATCTTCTGAACTTTTTTTATGCGTGGAGAGGAGAGGACTTAGGATGTCTACTACCTACTAAAAACCCCTCCTCATCATTCTACTCTAACTCTAGACATCAGGATCGCTCAATAGGCCTACGTCAACGTCTAGGTTGGTTAATACTAATATTAGTCTCCTTTTATACATAAAAAATACTATGTCCAAGATAAAGAAAAGTAAATACACGAGTACAGAGCGTGACTGTTCTAGTACACAGACCGCCCACTTTTTGTATGCAAGTTGGACGTAGTATAGTAACAATTTAAATTAAGATATTATTATTTTTTTACAGCATATTGTATTCTCTGGTGGTAACTTATAAAATTTGTGCTAAAAAAGGTTTGTGCAGCCAATTATAAGTTTAAAAAAATAAAAACATGTTTATTGATTCTTCATATTTGTAACGTTGTTAAAAGTGCTATGTTTTTTCTTTCTAGTTTTTAGTTATATATTAATGTACATGAATGTAGAATTATTCTATTAAAATGAAACTAAATCGCTCATTCCAGTTTTTACATGTTTTGTTGTTTTAGTGCAATCGGCACACGTTAAAAGCATTTATTCACGAAATCTTGTAGTAGTTCATTATTTTTTTTGAAGAAAAATGTGTCGTCCACGGTATATTATTTCTTTATTTTACCATTAAAATGGTATTTTGATATTTTCACATTTTTCTTTAAAAATGCTAAAATATATAGACTAGTAGAAATACATTTTTTTAACGAAAAAAAAAACCGAAATAGTTTTTTCTGTAAGCGCAGGTATTTTCTGTAAAAAGTAGATGCTAAATGAGAGCATGAAATGAGTAAAAAATATGCACCTTCCAAAACGGTTACGAAAATGATCATCGCACCAATTAATTATTAATATCTATTCCCATACTACAAAAGGTATTTTATTTACAATTATCTTAATTAATATTTATTCATTATTTTAATTTGTGCATGTGTTATGTAGCGTAACCGGTTTGGCAGAAGCATTACATACTCTCATTTAGACAAACTAAACTTCTGGATCAACATAAAGTTCCGAACGTGCAAAAAAAAAAATTTCAACGAAACATACTACAGAAATGTTTTTTTTTTTGATGATACATATTCATTACATGAAATGATGTAAAAAAACTAAAAAATAAACCATTCGCAACATATTTCCTGAAAACTGAATCCGTAATCGGCGGAACTCATTGGATTTTTTAAAATTATTAATCAATTCTACATGCCAAATCCGGCGAAACAACATTCGATTTTCTGTTAGGGACAATAAATAAACCAATTACTTTTAGCTTGTTTAAAAATGTCTCGTTCGGCTATGACATCGGTTGTATGCAATAGTGGGATAACTCAAAAATAGACAAAATTTATTTAACATCATCAAAGTGCTTGAAAAACCACTATTTTTGGTATGCATTAGTGGCACAATAATTGTACTATTAATTACCTAAAGTTGTAATAAAAAAAATACCTTTATCAGGACTTCCGAAAATAACCAATTTTTGAGTTATGCCACTATTGCATACAGCCAACGATATAACCTAAGCTAAATTATTGAGCATTTTTACGTCGGCAGGTTCTTATAGGGATTAACTTTTTTTGTGCATTCGGAATTTTACTTTGATTATAAAATGTTGGCTATATCTACGTCGCGATAGTATAGTAACACCCGGGGCTTATTCCCTATAAAATAACGATAATGTAGTTACTGAATTGGTTCTTGGAAAATGATAATGTACCGTTAATCCAGAGTATGCCAAATTTTTTTAGCTGTCTCTTCTTCCCTTGTAAGTATTCTCTCTGACGTGCCAAAACTGTTACAACGTTATGAGTAACGCCATGTTCACATTTAATTGTAAGGGTTGTTGAAGCAAAGGTCATAAGTAACATTTTAATTTCAAAATTAAAATTATACGTTAGACAAAATGCAACATTTATCTATCATATCTCAAATAAATCACCGGTCATATTTGTGTGCAGAAAATACTTTAGTTCACAGTGGGATGTTGGACCATTTGAACTAATAACGGTAACCTACCCGGTCGCTTACCTTTTAACGGTGTCCAAATAGCAAATGCCGCTTTGATATAAACATTTTTTTGTGACAAATAAAAACTAGATATACACCTTCATAAATAAAAGTATTTCGGTTTACTTATTTTTAGCTTTTTCTTGTTAAATTTCTACTAGTCTCATATTGGTCCCAGATTTTGCACTGCATTACTCAATTTTTACAACAAATTCTGATTAAATATTTTTTATATTATCTAAGGATCATGTTATAGGATTGTAATTAACCATTTTGGCATTATAACTTTGTTTCTAAGCTTGGATTTTAACATTGATATCAAAATTCTGGGACGGATACATTTGAACTGCTTAACTCATTTTTAGCAATACCATCAACACCTTTATAAGATTTTACTCATCTTACCTTTCGTATATTTTTTTGTATTCAACCTTAAAAGCTTAATTTTTAATTTTATTATATTATAAAAAAAATGTTTTACCAAATATACTAGTCCTTATAAATATAGCAATTAAACGTTGGGATATGTGCTTTTTTTATATAATTTATTTTTTAATTGTAGGATTGATTAAGGATAGAAATGTGGATGTTATACAATACAGCATGTGCTGATAAGAGATCGATGTTGAACAATGTAATAACCTAAGGTTGATAAAATTGAGTTAGATAAAAAAAATACTTTTGGTTTATTAATTTATAGTTCCCCTGCTTTATGCTATACCTCGTACATAAAGAAAATCCTACCGCGATGTTAGTTAGCCTTTTGAAGCTCAATCGATTAAAACAAAACTACATTCCGAAATGGGTCTGTAAACTTTATTCCTTAATTTAACAAAAAAATACTGAACTGATTTTGACCGCGCTTGCCGTAGTTTGAAATCGAAAATTAGGTGTCCCCAAGACAATTTTATGCAAATTCCATTTGTAATAATAATAGCTAGTGCTATACTTGTTGGGCACAATATATTTGTAATTAAATAAAATGAGACAAAATATTTCGTTTTATTGTTGATGGCTAATATAGAGAAAAATGTCTGAACGGCAAATTCTAGTTAAAATCATTTATAGCATACTTTTTAAAGAAATAAGGATCCCGTTCAAAATAAATTTAAATATTTTCACGGTATTTTGAATACGGGATACAAAGTTTGGCGAAGTTGGGATCGCTTGAGATCTCACGGCGACCCCGGACAGATACCCGAGGAGTGTGCAGGTGACGGACTCTTAAATCTTTTAATTGGGACAATAAAAGTAGTTTTTCTGAAGACTTCATGACTTCATTTATTTGTCAATAATTAACAACTTGAACATTAAACATGATAAGGCTTCTTTTTAAATACACTAATATAGCACAGTAATTCCCAAAATTTCTCGCCCTTCTCAAAAAAGAAGATTTAAATATAAAAAAAAGGAACTGCCATGTTATTTGAAACCATTAAAATTACAATATTATTTACCTATTCAAATTGAACCAGCCGCTATTTTTTGCAAAAAATGTCGGAATGTAAAAAAGATTATAAAACGAGTATACCACAATAACACCACAGTTAAAATTTATTTAATAAAATAAAAAACCTTACTACCTATAACTATTGTACTTTTTCAACAGCCCTTTAATTTCCGTATCGTCCTTTCCATCCTAAAAAAAAAAACGAAATTTGAAGGTAATATTTAAAAAAACATAACACATTTTGTTTCAACCATGTTACAAATTACAGGTAGGTGACAGATTATTTTTTTAGAAAAAGAGCAAAATCCAATATAATTTAAAGTAAGGAAAGGAGTTGGGCCTTCGAATCCAATAAATCAAATTCTAAACAGGGGCAAGGTCAATGCTATATCAGCTAAAAGATAAAATATTCAAACATGCTACCAAGGCCGTATCCAGGGGGGGGGGGGTAAAGGGGGATAGATTTTAAATCATTCCAACTTTTTGCCTTTATTTAGTATTGTTAAACCAATATTCTTGTATTTCCATAATAATATAATAATTTTACCTAATTATTATTCAGTACGTACCTACTTAAGTTAACAGTTATGTTAGAGAAAAAGCAAGGAAAATCGAAGAAATAATATGCAGGACAGAGAACGAGCTACAAATCAAAAAGACATGCGCAGTGAACAAAGTTTCGTGTTTAGCGTCGACCACCACACCACCACGGAGTTGCCACCAAGAAAGTGTTCCTCATTTTAGTCACCGTCACGTTATAGAACCGTTTCTATTACGTGCAAAGTCTTTGGCAATACACTTTAAAGTTTCTAATGTAGTACCAAACCAAACCCCCCCCGAAATTTTTTTCTGGCTACGGCCTTGCATCCTCAAAACTGATAAATGAATCCCAAACGTGAGTTTTGACAACTGTACAAAGCAAAAAATTCCCTATTTGCAATTGTGTAAAAAGTTTTTTTGACAGATTCTTCTATATCCCAAATTTTCAAGGAAGTATTCGACTTTGATTGGTTGAGATTTACTCCTGAACATTGATTCCTCATTTTAAATTAATTTGTTTTGTATCTTGATCTAAAACTGGGACTTACCAATCCATCGTCAGAGGGACATTTACTGGCTTTGTCCAACCATTCTACAGCTTCCTTGTATCGACCTTCAGCAATTTGACACTTAGCAACCATTAGTTTGTTCGTTTTCCACTCATAATTGGATAATTTTTCTGCTTCCAAAAAATGATGTAATGCTTCAGCAAAAGTAGAATTTGGTGGCTCACTAAAAAGGGCTGATGCCACACTACGTTCGTACCTTTAAAAAGAGTAAAATAGAGATCTAAAAATAGATGTACCATTAGACACATGTCGTATATTATTAATTTTTAGAGAGCGAGAATGTATCGTGTACCGTTAATCCCGAGAAGAATGCGGAATTTCTTTGGTTATGCTTAAAGTCTAAGTGATAAGTATTTTTTTGAACAAGATAAATATTTCTTAGTAAACTTGCTTCAGGCTGCTGTGTTACAGTTGTCAGTAGATTAATTGTTATTTTTTTTGACTTACCATTTCATGCTTGCTATTTGGAAATCAAACATGCCCATCATATGATGTAAAACGCCATCTGTGGGGCTGAGAGCTAGAGCCATCTCGACGTGTTTTTTAAAGAGGTATCCGTCATTAATTTTTTCTTGTATAGAAACGAATTCAGTCCTTGTACCAATTAAAATTGCAAACCATTTATGGATATCGGCGCTATCATCTTTTAACTTCAATGCAGATTGGCAAGCTTCAATACCTAAAGAATGGACAATTTTTGGAATTTTTAAAAATATTTTATTGCAAACACAAATTGTAACTCAATTTTGAATACTTTTTACTTTACCTTTGGTAATGTGTTCCTTAATAAATTCTTTGTTTTCACTATGATCTGAAATTTTTTTATGAGCTTTTCCAATCCTCCATAGCAGTTCCGGATTTTGCGGATGTTCAATGCATAAATCGCTGAGCTTATTTAAAGTTTCTTCCAGTTCTTTTAAACTACCAGCATCTAACTTAACATCTATGGCCTCTAATATCTAAAAAACAATATTCAGCTGTTTGAAATGAAAAGTTCAAATATATGGCTTCTAAGGAGTAATATTTCTCTAAAGAGGTGTTCCATTTTCAGTGGCGGTTCTAGAAATTAAGGACGGGGGGGGGGGCACATACAAGTTTTTTTAATGATCTGATTCTATGCTTAATATTGCCAAATCGTTCAACATTTGTTCACCTATTGTGGATCTAAGATAGGTTTTTATATATTTTAATCTACTAAAAGTGCGTTCAGTAGTTGCACTATTAGTGCCTATTAGTGAAGTGAAATTAGAATTTTATATGGATGTAAGAGCTAAGTCAATTTTTTTTAATTTTTTCGATTTTATACATAAAGAGAAGCGAGATATGTACCAAAAACGACATTTGTTGGTATTTTTCGAGTGGATTTCTTCACTATTTTTTAAATATCTCCGGCTCTAAGAGTCGTGGAAAAATAAAAAAAAAATTAAAATGACCGTGATGAAGTAGAGTATCGATCCGTATAGTAGGGTTTTTAAAAAATGTATCCTAACCTCAAATTAAAAAAAAATGTATTTGTCTAGCAAAAATCGGCATTTTTCGAAAAAAAAATTGAATTGATCGCAATTTTTGAAAAAACAATAGTAGAGAAAAAAATTTTATCTTAAAAAGAAGGATTTTGGGTGTACTTTTGTCTAAGAAAATCCAACATTTTATTTCTTTATTTAAAGTGCACAACTTAGGGAATAATAAAAAAAAATTCTATTTTCATTTTTTTATATTGATTCGTTCCCTCACAAAAATCTTACTTTAGAACCTGAAATATTTGTTTTATTTTTTTAAAACATTTTTTGGGCTGAAATACAGTTTTTCTAAGAGAATCAAGCATAAATATAGTGATAAAAAAATTGGAAAAAAATGAAAATCAAATTTTAATCTTTTTATTATTCCATAAATTGGCCACTTTAAATAAATAAATAAAATGTTGGATTTTCTTAGACAAAAGTACACACAAAATCCTTCTTTTTAAGATAAAATTCTTTTCTCTACTATTGTTTTTCCAAAAATGGCGGCCAATTCAATTTTTTGGCTGGACAAATAAATTTTTTTAAAAATTTTTACCATGTCTTCCCGACATAAAAATACATATTTTCTCCAATTTTTAAGAAAACTCGAGGATTCTTTGGTTATTTATTGCCAATTCAGTAAAAAAAATGTGCGCGAATTTGACTTAGTTGTTACATCCATTTTCAGAATATTTTCGTCTAATTTCACGCAACTATATGGTGATAAATATTCGGTACAATTTGAGTAGATTCGGAAATGCATTTTCAAGATCATTTGAAATGATATATGCTAATATTTCTTCAGTTGTTACACTAATTTCATTATCTTTAAGTTCTCTAAATAATAAACTAAAAGACTGGTATTCAGCAATTACATCACTAATTATAAAATCGAAGGGGCGCCAAAAACGACATTTTGTAAAGGGCGGGGGGGCATACTGCCCCCCTTTGCCCCCCCCGTGGCGCCGCCGCTGTCCATTTTCCTTGAACAACTATTAGTTTTGATTCAGATAATTGAATCAGAATACTGACCCTTAAATGTGTAACTAAATAAATATAAAGCTTTACATACTTGGTTTAAACTTATTGATCTATTCTTTTCTAACTCATCGTCGCTGAGATCATAGAATTCTAAATCTGAACTATCAAGATTCGTGGAACTCAAGTAATCATCCGCAGTTGATGAAGAGACGATAGAATTTGCCTTTTTACTTGAATGTCTGGTTCTTTTCGTTTTTAATGACCTATAAGAAAACATTCTCTTTAAAATAAGCTTTTATTATTTATACTAATTACATTTAACTTATTTACTTGTTTACATGTTTTGAAATATGAATTACATTTATAATATATTAAAAAAGATCTTTAACAAAATATATTGTACTTATGTTGTATCTTTCAACCTTTTATAAGATTCTTATTAACGGCAGAACTGAATAATATTACACTTACTTTTCGCTAGTCTTCTTTAGCACCTGATCAAGTTCCCTTCTAACTTGTGACAATTCTTCGTCCAAACGTGCTAAATCTTTGGCCATATCATGTCGAACTTTCTCTTGTCTGTAGTGCTCTACAAGGAACATACCCGCGGCACTAATAACCCCCAAAAAAGCTGCTCCTAGGAAAGCATTCAAATTATTTTGTAAAGGCATATTTAAGTTTTATTTTGGTTAGATTTTTTAAGGTTATGTCAATTTAGTATAACATTTTAAAATAAAATAAAGTTGATTTCGTTGCGATTATTTAAATGTCGTTAACGGAAAATTCGCGAAATTATTTTATATATTTTATTAACTTTGACCTCTGCATATTCCTTAAACACTGACTAAATTTATAATGGTAATGGTAAAATAAAAACGAAGTAACAGTAATGTCTATCGACTCTGGTTATCACAAATAATCACGGTGTTTGATAGGGGCAATATAATTATAATTAAGAATAAAATAAATTATTTATTTAACTTATAATTAAAACATAAGAAAAAGTAGAGTTACTAAGTTAACTTGTAGGTTTGTTTAATTTCATCCTTGATGAAAAAATATTATAACAGAAATTTGCAAATTATTTTGTTTACTAATTGTAAGAATTAGAGCCCGATTCCAAAGTTGGTACTTGTTCAAAAGAAACTTACAACTATTAAAATGCAAGCTCCTAGAAAATTTAAAGTGTACATGTGAAGCTATGGGATCATATATATTTTCGAATATTTTATTAAGTTTGGGCCCTTTTTACCGAATATATAAGTTCTGGAAATCAATACAATATGCGGCGAAGTAAAAAACAAACACTATTTTTTTTTTGTGAGAAAATTGGAAAACCTTCCTAATACGCCTTGAATTTGTTTGAATAAAATAATTGCCCCACTCCCACCTCCAGAGGATTTGTGTTAAGTAAACTTTAGGAAGCAACTTCATATTGACAACTGTCTTCTTTTTTACATCGAAAGCGATTAATACTCCACTAAAGGAAAATAGTTGTCTATACAGACAATGGGAAAAGTATTTAGTAGATATTTTGGTTAATGCATTTTTACAATTTTTATCTTCTATTAATTTTAATATAAACGAAGCATACATATGAACCAAATATGGTATTTTCAGAATTCATAACTCACTATTAATTTTCCCGATCTATTGTAATAGTAATCATTTTTTTGACAGTAAAAGTAAACAACTAGGCGTACGCCGCGTAGGCATATTTTACTTGATGAAAAAGTATACAATTATATTTTATTTAAACGTTTTTAAACCAAATAACGAATAATTTTTTTTCAAATTATTATTAAAATACATTTGAAATAATTAATTATACTTACCCAAGAACTTATTTTTGGTTAGAGCAGTATTCACAATTTTACCATCCATATTTTTTATTTTAAATAATCGAGAAACAACTGTGCGCAACATCGCTTTTTTATTTATAAACAAATCAACAGATAAGAATTAATAATTAATATAAAGAGAATTATTATATAGACTTGAGTTTATAACTTGGATGACATCAATGGTAGTGGATACTTTCTATGAAGAAAAATCAGGCCACCAATTAAGAGATATAAAAATTAACATGTCAAATTTTAGTAGGTATTTACATTGACACGTTCCTACTATTACACGTTAGGTAGTCAATAATATGTAATTTTTCAGACCACTGAAAAACTAATTTCTTTTTTGTTAAAAGTTGATCTTTGAACTGGCACGCCCACTCCCTAGTCTACTTTAACTGTCATTATTAAAGAATATAAAATTAAGTGATGCCCTTTATAAAATAAACCAACGAGTAACAGTGGAATATATTTTTGTTTGACTAAATCATATTTAAAGGAAACTACGAAAATTAAATCAAAATAGGAAATTATTCAATCTTTAAATTAAAATAAGGGAGGATCTTCAGTTTTAGTGGTTTTCTGCAGAACATCATTTTTTTCCACCTGAAATTGAAAAAAACGTTGGCTTTAGCGTTAATTATTACTTATCAGGCCCAGATAGAACAAAAAACCTAATACAAACCTTTTTTGCCACCTCCCGCTTTTACTGCGCTTTCTTTTGTATCGCCCTTTGGTTCAGTCGTTTTCGCAGGGTTTGTTGATTTTTTCTAAAAATAAATAATTGTAATATTGACAATAAAATACCTTCAGGCTTATAGATTTTTATAACAATAATCTCTTTCGCCTTCCTGTCTTAAAATCTACAATATTTGGTCCAAAAGATTTTTTCTCTGATTATGGAAAACATTATTTCCCATTTGACAACACACAACATTGCGTCACTTTTAAAAGAAAGGAAGAAAATCATTTAGATACAAAATGTACATGAAACTCAATAAATCTATTTCAGAAAGATGAAAAATCAAACAATTTAAAATCAACTATGCAATATTTTTTTTGCATACACATTTGCAAATTTTACAGACTTTTCAATTAACATTTTGTTGAATTATCTGAAATCACCGATTCAATCATTGGCATAATAAAAAATACTTACACTTGAAGCAGGTGCTGCTGCTGCTGCCACTGCTGCTCCTGTACCTCCTCCCTTTCCCTTAGAACCTTTTCCCATTATTTATATTTGAGTAGAATTTGACAACTTATGAAATTTTAGCTACTGACGTCCTACTGATTTTGTGTAAACAGATCAACGTTGCCAAGGTAGGCAGAACAAATTTTTTATAGACCAGTTGTAGTTAATTATCTACTAAACAATTTGAGATCCAATTTATTTTTATCCTTTGGAATTGTTGCGAACTCTTTTATTTTTGTGAAAAGGTTAAGGTTGAAAAACAGTGCGTTTCAGTTTGGAGTATTGTAAAGACTAAATTAGAAAGAGGTAAAGTAACTCTACAAAAATAAAATATATCCCTGTAGTTTATCTTACATTTATCATTCATTATCTTTGTTTACTACGAGGTACTGGGAGGAAATAAGGTCAATTTTGACCCCCATATATTAATTTCTTTTTCTCCAATACTTCATACAAACAATCGGTTTTCATTGTGGACAATCCACGTCAAAAAAATAAATAGGATCAATTTTGACCCCGGTATTATAATATATTTTTCTCCAATACTTCACACAAACGATTTATTTTCATTATGTGGAGAATCCAAGTCATAAAAATAAATAGGGTCAATTTTGACCCCGGCATTATAATTTATTTTTCTCCAATACTTCACTCAAACGATTTATTTTCATTATGTGGACAATCCAAGTCAAAAAAATAAATAGGGTCAATTTTGACCCCGGTATATTAATAATTTATTTTTCTCCAATATTCGACATTAAAAAACGTTAATCGTTTTTAAGATTTATTTTAATAAAAACGCATCAATACTTACATTAATACACCACTTATTTCATAAATTAATATATATTACAAGTTGCAGTTCAAACAAATAGTACAAGATAGTGATAGCAATATTTACTTTAGGAATTGAATGTATTTATCTAACCTTTCAAGTTCACGAATTTAACACATCAAAATCATCAAACCTCTTAAAATAAAAAAGTTTCATTAATTTTATGGCATTAAGCTGTTTTTTTTCATTTGAATCTAAACTCTGAGCCAGTACATTTGTGACCTGGTAACATTGTAGTCGGGTAATTGTTCTATAGGTCCCACACCAGCTACAGCTGGACACCTGTCGTAAATGTATTTGTAGCAAACGTCTTTAACGTTTTTGGCTGTAATAGAGTTGATTCGGTGCGCAAGTTCGTGTGGAGGAATTCTTCTTCCATAACAGAGCATTTGACGTCCTAAAACAAATTATCAGTTAGAATAACCATTTTATAAAACTACAAAATATGTTTATAGATGTTAAAATTCACAATAAGACAAGTTACACCGAAAAAAAAAAAACTACATCTCTTGCCATTTGATAATTCCCACTCTGCAGAATTTATATGATAGAAACTGTATGATACTCGACTAGTAAAAATATTTAAGAAATTGTTGTGTTAAAATTAGAGATGTTAGATAAGATGAAGATTCAGTAGATTTATAACGGACTTGGACTTTGAAATCTGCAGGATCTGTTGATTACAAACAATTTTTTAATGTGATTAAATCACTTGAATATGATTGTTTTGTTAAAAAAATCGAATCAAGGTTTTTATTTTCACGTATTTATTTCACTAAAAAAAAAAAACATAAAAATTATGGTGAACTAAAACCACGTGATTCGCGTTGAATCGCAGAGTTGAATATAAACTTGAGATTAAATTTAATAATAAGGATATTTTAAAGTCTTTTTTTGAAGAAATTGTCGCATAAAATGAAACAGTTAAATCTACTATTGACCGAATAAAAAATTATTTTTAAGAAAATCCAATACGCTCATTACTTGTTGTACAAAACAGCTGAAAAGGAAAGTTAATAATCTTAAATATACCTATATCTTCACATACTGCGCTAGTTGTATCGAGTTGCAAAAGGGTATTGGCGGTAAGAAGAGCCTTTGCACGTTCTACTTCAGCTTCTGTAACACTGGTGGATAATCTCATGAGTTCGTGTTGGATATTGAAAACCATGTCGTCAAGTTTAAGGGGGTCGGAGACGAAATAGACTCCCCATAATCCAGTATCCTAAAAAAACACGGTCTGATAATAATATGCCTCAGAATAATAAAATTATAAATTAAAAAAAAACTCACCTTGTAGCAGGTATTAAAGCTTTGGTATGAATGGCATAAGTCCATATCTCCACTTGCTCTGGCCAAATTTGTGGCGTTTTGTTTAGCTGAGGCTTGTGACCTATCCCAAGCACCCAAAAGAGTTGATGCAACCATCAAGGTCAAGGTGTCAGGGTCATTCCATCCAGCACCTTCAACGGCTAGAGCGACGTGAGCTAGAGGAAGAGAATCATCTCTGACCCGGATCTCCGAACCAGTGAAACGACAGGGAGTGATTTCTGGGACTTGTCCAGAGTAGTCGTTGTCTATAATTAGAAAAAATTAAAAGAACTTGTTTTTAAGAAGTTATAAAAATCAAAGGAACTTTTTTTAAACATTAATTTATATTGGAATTTACAAAACAATATTCGTTTAATTTATTTTAAATGTACAAAAAAAAGTCACATGAAAGCATATTTTGTAAATTAACAATCAAATCACATTTATTAAAATATCCAGTTTTTGACAATTTTATACTTACTTAGTGAACCAAGTGCAGACTCTGTGAGTTTTACCAATTCATCATGGTTGATGCCTCCAGCACCAGCTACAACAACTCTGGATGCTTTGTAATGGTTATCGAGGTAGCATCTGAGATCTTTGGCATTGATCGATCTTATGTTATCAGTGGGGCCTACACAGATCAAATATTAATCATTACAACAAATTTTTTTAAGTATTTTAACACTAAATCAAATTAAATATCTTATCTACCCAAAATTGTATTGGCCAAGGGTGTTCCTTGGTAGGCAGTGGCATGCAGGTGATCAAAAACAACTTCTTGGAGGTTAGATTCAACTTCCTGCATCTCTCTCAAAATTACTCCACGTTCTCTCTCAATTTCGGATTCCCCAAGTTTGGCATTTTGAATGATATCAGCCAATATTTCAATGGCTTTTGGTACATCTTTGGCCAAACATTTGGAGTAGTAGACAGTTTGTTCTCTACTGGTGTAGGCGTTAAGTTGGGCACCTAAATCTTCAATTTCAATTTCCAACTGACCTTGGGTTCTTTTGCTAGTGCCCTACAAGGAAAAATAATCCATTTATAGTTATTATAGCTAATTGAGATGTTACTTTGGAATTAATTGACTTAGAAAAAAATATCCACCTTAAATGCCATATGTTCCATAAAATGAGCAACACCATTGTTACTATCATCTTCGTACCTACTTCCAGCATCTATCCAGATGCCTACGGTGGCAGTTTGGGAGCCCCAATCTTCACTAGCTACTCTTATTCCTTAAAATAAAATTCAGATACGTAGAAAGACGGGTTTTGTACAGTTTTAAAAAAACAAGGTTCTTTTAGAGAAAGATAAAATAGAAATGTTCAGTGTGACATAACACATAACCTCAAAATTTTGATTTAGAAAGAAAATTGCATACCATTTGATAAAGTTGTAACTTTGGTAGGTGGAACATTTAGAACTACAGTCTTTGCTTCAGTGTTAGTAGCAAGACCTCGTATTTTACTACTGGATGCCTAAAAAATATATCAAATTGAATGATGGGTGTCAAATACGATTACGTAATATTGGTGTTTTATTATAAAATTATGCATTTATGTGTTAGGTATAGTGATTTCATAATACCTTTATACAATTAAATATTTACCTTTATGGCGGTGTCAAATTTTCTCAAATTTGAGAAAGATCGTGAAAATTTCAAGATCGACGCCATTTTACTATGTTGACAGTGACAGAGGTGCTGCCACCATTGATAAAATAAAAGTTAATCCGATCCTACTGCCAACTGCAACAACAAAAAATATAAAATTAACTAAAGTGGGACATTTTAAAACATTAGTTATTACAGTAGTCTGAAGATTATATATTGCTTAAAGAATAGAATACAGTTACATATACACATCTATTACTTAATGCTAGAGATGTTTTTAATTTTTACTGATTGTCCATTGTGGAAAACAGAATTCTGAGCCTGTTATTAAATTATTATGAATACACACACACTTGTTTGCATTTATATTATCAAAACTAGCAATTTCCTTCAATGCCTAGTCTTTATGTTTTAATTTCGTTCATGTAGTAACAGACTTCTTTTTATTTCTAAACCCCATTTGAAATTATTCAAGGTACCATCTTTACTTATCACCCTATGACATGGCACAAAAAAGGCAATTTTATTTTTTGCAATTGCATTTGCTACAGCTCTCACAGCTTTGGGATGTCCTATTCCTTTTGCTACTTCCTGATAACATGTAGTTTTGCCTTTTGGGAGGTAAACAAGGTGTTCCCAAACTTTCATTTCAAATTCAGTACCCTTTAAAAACAACTTTATATTTCCTGAAGCTTCTCGATCGAAAAGTTGAGCTTTGTTTTTAACCAATGCAGCATTTAGGAAAAAATTAGCGTTGTGAAATGTTTCTTTTAATTCTTGAAAACCAGTATCCAAATTACCGAAATGTAAAAAACAGAAACTGTCTTCATGTAGTCCCATTACACATGTACCAAATTTTGAATCTGTGTTTCCGTACGTAATATTTAGAGGTGGAATTTTTTTTAAATCAGTTGGTGTAATTTTTTGTATATAGTAATTAAATTCCATGATTTTATATATTTATTATGTTCTTGCTTTTAGTCATAATATAAAATAAACAAACACAAAAAATTAAAATTGGTTATGATTCTTCTTTTTTTAATTGGTGACCTTTATATATTTGTGTCTGGTCACCATATTTAATCAGAAAACAAACTGGAACTACCTTCACTTCTTTGAAAAAATTGGAACAATTTATTAAAAAAAGAAGAGAATGTAACCTCTGATTAAGAGTGAATAATTTATAAATTTATATCCAGTTTGTAAATATTATAAAAATAAACTACAAATATGGATAAAGATGAATCAGAAACCTTTATTTTAAGCCTTAACGATTATGGACAAAAGATCTGCACTTCCCAATCAGAACCTGATAAAAAGTAAGTCTATTAGAATGTGAAAAGTTTTAATTACTATTGACCAATTTTTAAGATATATTTTAGACGACGAAGGTAACATGACTGAAGTATTCAGTGAATATTATCCGGAAACATCTATTTCTGCTATTAAACTTGATTCTCAAGGCAATATTAGTGAAGATGACAGCAATGATACAAGTAACAGTGGTAGCAAAAATATTAATGTTTTAGAAGATCCTACACATCTAGGTAATAAAAGTAAAATTATTTAACCCTGTAAATTTGAAGACAAGTATCGCCTGATTCAGATAACAGCAAGCAATACTTATTTTTATGTGATACTACAGATTTTGTTTATTTTTTATCTGTTTATAAATGTTAGATGTTTAGCTTGGTCTAACTGAAGATGTTGAGAACGTTTTCACTTCTGTATTTATTTGTAACTTTATCAAATATAATCCAGAAGGCCAGCAAATATTTCTACTATTTGAAAGTCTTGCATGAAATCCATATTTGATTACGGATCCATTCTTAAACTTAAAGAAGCTAGACAATACTAGAATACAAATTTACTTTACTATTTAAGAGGTTATTCTATAATATAACCTTCTGCTGGTAAAAATCTATTATTTAACTCGGATGTAATTTAATTTTTAACAAGAAAAATTAAATGTCCACGTTAAAACTTGTAAGAACTTAATAATACACAGAAAGCGGTAATTCTGAATTAAAAATTGATAGACTTGGTAGATATAAAAATATTTAATTACTTACATACAAATGATTGTAATAAAAAAATATTTTTTAAAGGTATCATGAACTCATTAGATGGCGTTTCTGAGTTTGAAGAGAACCTTATGAATGAACTGGACTCAGATTTTATGAGCATGGTACCAAACCCTGAATCACAATATATAATGCAACATATGGATATACGAGAACCATTAACTAAGCTCAGAAAACTGATTGAAAACAGGTTAGGCGTAGGATTGCAAGGATACATTTTTGCTCTACAGGGTGTCCAAATTGTAAGTAATAGTTTTTAATTATAATTCGACATTCTATTATAATTTTTTTGTTTTTTTTGTAGCTTGAAGATGATAAAAATTTGGTTGAACAGTGTGTTCAAGGCGAAGGATTAGTACAAGTAAATGTTCAAGTTCAAACTCACTTAAAAAGAATCAATATTATTGATGTATTGAAACCAGCAGAGGACTATGTTCACATTGGTTTGTAGCAAAAGCTTGTTTTTTTTAAAAGCAAATAAATATACCATTTTCGTTTGGCTAACCCTCTACAAAACACCCTGTACATAGGAAATATAATTAGTTGTGATTTTTTAGAGGATACGGATATAGAAAAGATTCCAGTTAAAGAAAATACTACAATTGAACAACCAAAAAATATTGAAACATCTAGTAAACCGAAAAACATTGTTCAGTGGCAAGTAGATGCAAATTATAAAAAAGAACAAGAAAGGTTAAAAATTCCGTCTGATCCCAAAGAATGGTAAGTTAATTTAACTGTTTGTTTTATAAAAAAATCTTAAAATTAATCAATTAATCTTGCATTTGTAATAAAGACAATGACTGATTTACTTAAAGGTCATTACAAATGTTATGGCTTTGCGAACACTAAAATATAATTTGTAACCGAATTAAGTACTGGTATCATTTAATAATTGTTTGTGTTGGAAACATCCAACATATTTAATTAAACCAAATAATAAAAGCCAATCCTAACAATTCCCAGAAGATGTCCTAAATAGTTTCTGGTAATTTGAATAGAGCGCGAAGTCTTAACAAATAAAAACCGATAATTTGTTTTTATTTTAGGACTACACTTCATGTAAGACATTGGGTACAATGGGCTGTGCGTCAATTCAACTTGACCAATATAAAATTAAGTGATTGGTTTATGGACGGTAAACAATTGGATTTAATGACTATTCAGGACTTTCAAAAAATCGTTCCCAGTGACCCAGGAGATGTTTTTTGGACACACTTAGAGTTATTGAGAAAAATGAAAGTAGTTGGTATGAAAAATTGTTTATTTTATATTAAAAACTTATTACTAGATAAAATTTACCTCTGCTTATTTCCTTATTTTCTTCTTCTTTCTGCAGAATAAATATATCCTTTTATATTATAGTAAAAACGAAACAATATAATATGCAAAATGGAGACGTTTTGCCTTAATTTCGTGAGTTTGTGTGTGTTTTCTTTATTTTAAACATTCAGAAATGTTTCGAGTGTGAACACGCAGATCTTTATTTTTAAATTTCCAATATCCTCAATGTCCTGTGATATTTGAATATTTTTTTCTTCAATATGAGTTATTCTGAAGATAAAATGAAAGTTAAACAATTCCATCCGAGCTCATTCAATGATAACTTTGGCCTCTCATGGTTCTTAATAGAGTTTATTTATTATAGGTAATGTTAAGAAATTAGTATATTTGTCTAAAAATTTTTAAAGTATGGATATTGAGAGCTTCAATTGGTTTTTTTTCAGCAACCAAAAAAGAGGACCCACCCAAAAGGATAATTCCAAAAATAGTTAAAGTCAATAAGGTATATATCTATTAATATTTGATAGTTTGTATTTATCTTTTCATGACATTTTTTTAGTCTGCCAAAAAAGATTTAAAAATTTTAAACTACTCTTCTAATGTGCGATATTTCGATCCAGCAACTTATACTTGCACTAATAACAAAACTGGAAACAATGGCCAAATCCAGTTGTGGCAATTTCTTTTAGAACTATTGACAAGTCGAAAGTACAAAGCTGTCATACAGTGGATAGGTGAGTATTAAAAATTTTGAGCAGTTTCTTATCACCGAAGATCAGCCTAGGTATACAATGGATTTTTCTGACAAAACTTGTCCCAAAAACACGTGGGACTCTTATACATCCAAATTTTGTTTTGCATAAATTGAAATGTATATTTCAGCAGATATTAAAATTAAATCTTTGATTTCATCTCTAGAAAAAATGAATACACATATTTTTTAGGTAAAGAAGGCGAGTTTCGACTCAACCATCCAGAAGTGGTCGCTCATCTATGGGGTGACAGAAAAAACAAACCCATGATGAATTATGAAAAACTATCCAGAGCACTGAGATACTATTATGATGGCGACATGATATCGAAAGTTCATGGAAAAAGATTCGTCTACAAGTTTGTTTGCGATTTAAAGCAGCTCTTAGGTTATAGTGCTGTCGAGTTGGCGAATTTGGTCAAATACGGAAATCCTAACGAAGTTTGATAACATATTTAATGGGGTTTTTCAGAATGTTATACTGTGATATGGTTTTTATACACTGTTTGAAAATTTAAATTAAGATTGTAGGTTAAGCAAATTTCAATAAAAAAATTACATAAAAATACTCGGTTTTTATTTCTCATCAAGAAACCCCCAAGAGCATAAATATTACCATAGACCAGGGGTCGGCAACCTTTTTCGGACGGTGGGTCATTTTCAAAATAAATTTTTTTATGCACATTCAAATGTGATTGTATATCATACGAGTGAGTATAAATATTATTAAAAATAAATATAGAAAAAATTTATTTTTTATTGACATGTTATAATAATGTCAGAACAAAAATTTTACAATTCTTAAAAGGGAAAAAGGAAATACAATTCCAATTATGTATGTATACATATGTAAATATAAAATATTAAGGAAAATAGTTTATTTTATTCATTTATTAAAATTCAATGCGCTTTTTGTTCTTGAATATTGTTTGATAATTCATTTAAGTCCAGTTGTGTTTGGGATACTGAGATCCTCAACAAGTTTTGTAAATTTTCATCCGTCAACCTCGTTCTATATTTTGATTTTATGAAATTCATTTTTGTCACCGGCAGAGCTGCCAGGTCTCACGATAAATCGTGAGATCTCACGATTTCGTACATAAGCTCATGATCTTACGTTAATATGTCGGAATTTCACGAATTTTGTAAATGTATATTTGGCTTTACTTTTAATGTTATTTAAAAATTTGCAATTTTTTTTTGTGTATCAGGCTTGCCTATTTAATAAATAAATAAATTATATTGGTGCTTTGTCGGGCCGCGCAAAAAGTTGCAAAAGGCCGCAGGTTGCCGACCCCTGCCATAGACGATCGAAGAATGGACTTAATAAATAAATATTGGGAAACTACATCCACTGATATTGATGTTGTGCATAATAACTTTGTTATATTTTCTAAAAGTGTATGTGATGTTTTTGGAGATGTAACAATAAACCTTTCAACTTGGGTAAACTCATGAACCCTTCATAAAACATAATTAAGTCAAAAGATAAGATTTAAACAACAAACTTGGACACCATCACACTATATTTCTAACACCTAAATATTCACTCGTCTGCTGCACTAGATTTTTCTACACTATAACAACGAATAAACATTAAAAAACGTCTTAACACTCGTTAGCTTTTATTAAAATATAAAAAATAAAAATACGAGAAATTTTAAATCTGACATTTAACATAACCCATAACCTTGTTGTGGCCTTTTCCTTCGTCTGACTGTAGTAACGTTGATTTTTATTGGTTCTAGAGAGTCTGCCATTATTTTGAAACGTTGATTTTTATTGGTTCTACAGAGTCAGCCATTATGTTGATTGTCAACTGTTTCAATATTAATGAATGAAGTAGTATTACTACAACGCCCATATAGTACTATATTTTGAGTGACTGAGTTATTTCATTGATAATTACAGTGGTGATAAAAATGGAATTGAAAGATAAACAATTTGAGATACACTGAGAAAAGTAACATGTATTTATTTAAAGGACCCCGCAGTTTTGATAGGAAAATGGCTTTCGGTGGATTTCTCTCAAACTTCGGAAAGTTATTCTTCATCCCATCCCGATCAAAAGTGTTCACGGGCCCAACTCAATCCTATGTACAGATTTCGAGATAGCGCGAGTTTAAAATGATTAGGGGGAACTCGATATATGCGCATTTATCGGCAAGTTAGGCGTTCACCTCTTTACGTTTATGGTTTATATGATGGATATATGTCATACACACCCAGATACACACACTAACTACAATTTGCGTAGTCTTTGGGAGATCAACTCGTCATATTTGTTTAAAATGAAGGATTAAAAAGGAACATACGAAAAACCATCTTGCCATCAGCGAAATAACAACGATGCTTATTTCAGCTCATTTTCATAGTGCCCCTTTTAAAGTAACATGTATTTAACTATATGTTCTATAATCTAGACATCTATCACTTGCGGTCAACCTTCAATCTAATAATCTTGTTGACGGATCTTTCTAACATGAATTATTAAAAAGGAACATGTGAAAAACCATCTTACCACGTACCATGGGGTATGATTGTGAAAGCTAATTTTTTTCACAACGAACAAATGTGCATTTCTTCGGCGTCTTCATCATCCACACCGGCACAAACATTGTTACCCCAATGTTCACATAGCTGGCAACCTATTCAACCTTCTAGTGATTTCAGAAAAGTATTTATGTGTAAAAAAATTGTGTCTTCAGCATTGTGAAGTTAGGACACTAACGGCGTTTTATGTGGACGTTTTCTATCTAAAACCAAACTGTTGTTTTGAGAGTATTTCATATTTGTTTACGTATGAAACTAATCTATTTTTAATTAATTTTTCAAACTTTTTTGAGAAGTGGGTGATTAACCATATGTGTTGGTAATTGCTGATGTTACATCTCCGTTTTTATGTAATAGAGTAACAATTGTTCTATACATTTAGATAGAGTATGTGTAAATGGTTTTAAAAGATAATCACAGTTTAATTTAATTATTTCAGACTTTGTGTTATCTCTTCCAACGATTTTCCCATTTTTAAATCAAAATAGGTGCAATTAGGATTAGATTTTCATCGCTTTTTATTTGGTTTGCTAAAGCTCTTATTACATTCATTAGCAATGTTAATTTTATGCTGGACATAATTGTTAAGTGATCTCTTACAAAGAGTATTTCTCCATTGAACATTTAGTTTTGTATTTATTTCAAGGTGTCCGTCCGGCTGTGTTTAACCCTGTTAATGAAACGCCCATGTCGGACATAGTCTAGGTGTATTCATGGTAACAAAAAAGTAATTGAAAAATGAAAAATGTAATGTCAATAAAAAAAAATTCTTAAAAAATAGTTTAGAAATCAAAATAAAATCTTCTAAAAGACGCTAAATGTGTACGTGTGTGTATGACATATATCCATCATATAAACCATAAACGTAAAGAGGTGAACGCCTAACTTGCCGATAAATGTGCATATATCGAGTCCCCCCTAATCATTTTAAACTCGCGTTAGCTCGAAATCTGTACATAGGATTGAGTTGGGCCCGTGAACACTTTTGATCGGGATGGGATGAAGAATAAATTTCCGAAGTTTGAGAGAAATCCACCGAAAGCCATTTTCCTATCAAAAACTGCGGGGTCCTTTGTACAACGGATATTTTCAGTAATATTCTTTTTTACTAAAAAAGAGGTACTCCTTATTTAGAGGCAAGAGGCATCGTTTTAGAGAAGAATCGATTTTAATTTTTTCTGTTTCTTACAATGAAAATTTCATTTCGAGACGTTCTTTCGAAGACAATTTACGTTTACGTATTTGACCACTTACAAAAAAATTTAAATTCAAGTTTTAAAATACACCCAATTTTAATTTTTATTTGATAAAAACTAAATATACCGAATAACTGGAATTGTTTCACGTTCCGTATATTCGATATATTCCAGACTATTTTTATCTTCTAATTCTTCTGAAAGTCGAGGTTGAACCAACAAACTAGAAGATGGGATTGACAGGGCACTTGTGGACTGTTGTGTAATACTTTCTGTTTCTTCAAATAACACAGGTTCAGTTAAATAATTATTAGATTCTAATATACTTTTTGGTAGATTCATAGCTTTTGAAGAAAACAGTTCTTCCTGCGATTTATTTTCGTCAATAGTTGTTTCGTCCTCCAGTAATTTATTTTTATTTGAAAAGTCGCCATCCCTTGGATAGCTTGAAGATTTCTTGTAGTGAAGAATTAGTGGAACGGCTTCGTTAAATTTGACTTCTTTTGTGAAATATTTTTCTGTAGAATTAGCTTTCTTTAAGTTTGATTTTTTCGTCAAAAATTCACTAGCTAAACTGTTGACTGATTTTATTCGGTTATATTTGGACGGCTTATGAGAATCTATGTTGAAGTTTTGCCAGGGGTACTTTCGTTTTATACCCACTTTCGATGTTTTAACTTGTTTTTTAGTTACATCAGCAGGTTTTTTGTTTATTTTTTCTCTTACCTTAAAGTCTTCACTGGACTTTCTAAATATGCAGACTTTACCGGATTTTTTATCAAATATATTAGTAATTTCGATACTTTCCTTACTACTGCTTTTACTCGTTCTGGAGTCTACAGATAACTCCTTATATTTTGATGATTTTGTATCCTCATTTCGGTAATGAGACTGGCTTTCTATTTCGCAGGGAATTTTTGCAGTTACCTCAGGGAGTTCTATACTAGGCACTAGTGAAATATTATGCTTTAAAGTGAGTAAAAACCTCGTATAATTTCGAAAAATATCCGTTAAAAAATTTATAGGATATTTGTTTTTTATATATGCTAAATATGTATTCATTATGAGCGAAACTCTAGAATTTTTCACCGCCACTGTAAAAATATTTAAGATTCGAATTGAGGATTTTGAATCACTTTTAAAATCTTATTTTACAATTTGACATGATTACCCAATGTCACATCTAATCAAAACTAGATACCATTAGTACCACAGATTATACTCTGAATAAAAAAAGAGAGCCCTAAAAGTGGGGATATAACGTCACATTCCATAGGCGTACTTTGCAAAATAAAAATAAAAATAAACCAATAAATGACACGGAGGATATGTTGTTAATGGGTTTAAACTTTTTTTAATCTCTTGGCATTAAAACACGTCAGTACCTAAAATCAAAGATTAAAAAAAAATAAAAAGTTCAAGAAATATCTTTAAAAGTCACCGACTTCACTATAACTACTGGTATCATTATCATTGTCTTTTCTGAGGTTTATTATTATAGGGTCTATTAAGTTTTCCATTGCTATATCCACTTTCCAAAAAGAATTTTCCACTTTTCTCAAATGTTCTCCATTTACATCTGAAACTGCCTTCAAAAACAAATTTCGCACATCAGGTAATTTAAATGTTGTATTGTTTTGAGAAACATAACCTTTTAATTGTGATCAAATCAGTTCAATGGGATTTAACTCTGCATGGTAAGGAGGCAGTCTGAGAATTTCAATTCCTTCTTCTCGGGCCATCTCATCTATAATATATTTTTTGAATTTGTTTTTATGTTGCTTTGCTATTACGAGTAACTTTGCCTTAAAGGATTTGATAATATTTTTAGAATGAACCCCTTTGGAAATATATATTAATATAAAATTCCGAATCAATTAAAATACCTATGATACCGCTATGAATAAATAAAGTCTGACTTATCTGTTTATTACAGTAAAAACCATGGAAACATGATTAAATCAAACGAAATCTTTTATTAGGCTGATCAAATGTATTAAAATTTTCATTTTAACTATAAATAAGCTTTGAAGGATAAGGTAAAAATAAAATTTTTACCTCTTAAACCTGTACTACTTCTATAAATTAAATTACTGCACTCCTGTCTTCTCTAAACTATAGCCAGCCTATTTTTTTACTTAACTTCAGTATACCTCTTACTACTAGAACTATTTTTATTGGTGCACATAAACTCGCCAGGAGATAAGAAAGGTTTTTACGAACTAAATTGCCTTACTTTAATCCCACCATTAAACTCTCCAGCAGATAAACTAGGGTCGTATAAGAGAAGTATTAAACTCGCCGGGAAAAGGATTGAAGCAAAATAATGATCGAATGCAATTTAAAAAAATTAATTTATTTTAGAACATCTTAATCCTTACATAATTAACACTAATATAATTGGACAAACATGATATTCAAACATATTTCAATACAATTATACATTATTAATATTACATAAATAACCCAAACATTTTACAAATGCGAACCTGGAAATTTCACCATTTTTATATTCTTCTACTTTTTCGTTAACTAGTTTTTGTCTTTTATGCGTGGACAAATCTTTGTTTCTAGCAGGTTCATTAAGGCTTTGAATTTTTATATATGTATCAATCTGCAAAGTTAGAAGAACATCGAGAAAAATAAAAATTGAAGGATGCGTAGAATAAAAGCTTCTATTAAATTTTGAATGAAACGCTTCGCATGCGTTAGTGTTTCTGTTAATGCTATCAGATAATTCAGACCACAATTCTGGAGGAAATTTAGATTCGTTTGAAATATAAGTGTCCACTAGGTAGTCTGAAAATTTTGTTACTTTTTCATACTGAGGTTCGATGGGGAGTATTACTAAAACTTAATCATTGCAATTTATGTAAAAGATTATAGATTTAGATAAAGATCTTGAAGAAAATATACCTGGCTCTCTGAGGCGAGTTTATGGGTCGGATTATAGGTCAGCAGTTTGCGTCGAAGTGAGTTTAATGGTGTCATCAAGATCTCCTACCTGCTTCCTGGCGAGTTTAATGCCGCCCATTTTTATCACTGGAAAAAAAGGGCCGTGTTTTCGTATGTTCTGACGCATTTCCACCTCAACCTATCGGAAAACCCCTCCTCAATGTATATGAATTCTATCCATGTTTGCTGACTGCGAAAATAAGTACCGACTGGACTATATGGATAAGTTGATGTAGCCTTTTTTGACAACGAAAAACAATCTGTGTCAAGTTTCTTTCATTCTCACCTTGTGTTTTCAAATTTAAAGTAATTTTTCAAAATTCTACGATGTATAATCTATTTTCGCGAAGTATATCGAAATCTAAGTATTCCATTGAGAGTATATCGAATATTTATAACAAAATGTCGTCTCAAAAATCAGAAAATAGTGAAAAAAAATCAGATATTTCTATGACAAAAAGATCATCAAATGATCGTTGTAAACTTTTAATGAAAAAACCTAATTACCAGGTTAGTACCAATGTAATAATTGCAATAATTCATTTGAATAAAACTGAATTGATTACTTAAAACTCACTGATGATTGATGGCATTTCTTCACAGTTTAGAAAAGCCGAAAAATTAGTTTAAAATTACTGTAACAAACCCTCTGGTTCTATGCACCTGAAATCTATAAATCAGCATCTTAATGGATCTAAGGGACACAATCATAGTACTTTTGGCTAACCTGTACCTTTATTAAACTGAATTTTTAAGATACGAACCTCCGAAAATCGTTAGAAAAATATTAGAGTTTGGAATTCTATTTATTTTCAGATATCCAAACGTACTTTATTATGTGTACATCCGAAAGAAGTAATCCAAATAATGATGTTTTCTACATCTTCATCTAAACATTTCTACACTACTACCATTAACCAAAACAGAAGAAGATCCGGTAAGACCAAAGCCATTGATGTTTACAAGAAGGCCCTGGAAGAAGTCATGAAGATGAAATTTCAAAAGAAGCCTATAGAGCGGTTGTTTAACCACGGTTTAGAGTCCGGTGAAGAAAAGGTCCTCGGATTATGTAAGAGAGACATTGCCTCAAAAGAAATGGGAAGATCTCTCACTGATCTAAATAAGATTAAAGTCATTTATGCAAATTATAAAGCTATAAACACAACAGGTATAATGGATATATTTCCTGCAATGAATCGGGAACAGGAAAGGATTTTACCAATACCGGTGAGTTCAAACCTTTATTTTACAAATGAAAATTTTACAGTTTTTATGTTGTATACAAAATCTAAGTAACAATGGTTTTTAGGCTGAGAAAGAAGAAAAAGAGAGGGTGGAAAAGAGTGAAAAACCAGGAACCAGTTCTTTAAAATTTCCTAATCTGTTATATACGCAAAGATCAAAAAAAAGTTCGAAAATTATTGGGCTATTAAAAAATAACAAAATAGAAAGTTATTCTTTACCTATGTTGAGATATAGTGAAAGTATGGAAAGATTAAGGTTGAAGAATAGTTTTCTTGAAAGTCAAAAAAGAGGTAAGTAATGATATTACAAATGTTGATTTACAATCCTCATTTTTCATTTTTTTTCTTCATGTTGTAATGTTGAAATAAAGCCTGTTAAAACTGTTTTAACTATCCAGGAATTTAAAGACATTATTTTATATTATCCAAATGCAATATTCAATAGATTAGAATCTTCGCTTTACCGAACTTTGAGTAATCTCCAATAATAATCCATAGGGGCACCACGACCTTGCCTATAAAAATGGACTTGTAAGGGTTTTGAAATACAGGATTTTTTTAGCAACGATATATTTTTTTTTTGAAATTTTCTTTACGAACTTATAGGGTAAGGTTGTATCGATGCTTATAATAGTTATTTATGGACCAATGGCGTTATATAAATCCTAACGCCCGGAGGGTAGCAGTCAGCAGAGTGCCTCTGGCCCGATGTCGGAGTAATCCAGACCCTCCTCCTCGAATTAGCTTAAGTTATGGCCATAACGCCCGCTCATTAAGCCCTAGGGCATTATGAGTTTATTTATAGCAACCGTATCCAATATAAAATAAACAAATAATATACAAATGAAAAATAAATATGTCATAAGGCCTTCTATAATTGTTTAACCAAAAAATTCATATTTTTCTGGACAATTTGTAAACTTCTCATATATTTATAATCATGCGTGGATTCTTTATCTATAAAATAATAAAAAATCGGATGTGGCCATGCACATGACTTTACCATACTTTAACGGCCCTACGGGCTCATAATCCAATTACTCGTACATATTTAAGGCAGGCCATGCCAGGCAATTGTCTCCATGAAACAAAACACTTCTACCTCGCTTGCGCTATTATGCAACTATGTTATTCCATATTTTATTTTTAACTCGCTTATAATACAAAATTTGAAAAAAGTTTTTAAACAAAATTTATAGTACATTTAATTTAAAATAAATTTTTTCTCTTAATATTTTTACATAAACTTAATAGAAACGATAATAATTGCGAAAATCTGAAATTTCTCAAGAGTAAACCCCCACTTCCGGCTGTCCGATTTTGCCCAAAATCTAATCAGCTCATTAGCATGTTGTAAAAATGCTAAATATAAAATTTGGTTAGGAAATTCCGATCGCAGTTGGAGTTAGAGTGCACACAAATTTTTCCGGACTACATACTCCATACTCCATACTCCATACTCCATACTCCATACTCCATACTCCATACTCCATACTCCATACTCCATACTCCATACTCCATACTCCATACTCCATACTCCATACTCCATACTCCATACTCCATACTCCATACTCCATACTCCATACTCCATACTCCATACTCCATACTCCATACTCCATACTCCATACTCCATACTCCATACTCCATACTCCATACTCCATACTCCATACTCCATACTCCATACTCCATACTCCATACTCCATACTCCATACTCCATACTCCATACTCCATACTCCATACTACATACTCCATACTCCATACTCCATACTCCATACTCCATACTCCATACTCCATACTCCATACTCCATACTCCATACTCCATACTCCATACTCCATACTCCATACTCCATACTCCATACTCCATACTCCATACTCCATACTCCATACTCCATACTCCATACTCCATACTCCATACTCCATACTCCATACTCCATACTCCATACTCCATACTCCATACTCCATACTCCATACTCCATACTCCATACTCCATACTCCATACTCCATACTCCATACTCCATACTCCATACTCCATACTCCATACTCCATACTCCATACTCCATACTCCATACTCCATACTCCATACTCCATACTCCATACTCCATACTCCATACTCCATACTCCATACTCCATACTCCATACTCCATACTCCATACTCCATACTCCATACTCCATACTCCATACTCCATACTCCATACTCCATACTCCATACTCCATACTCCATACTCCATACTCCATACTCCATACTCCATACTCCATACTCCATACTCCATACTCCATACTCCATACTCCATACTCCATACTCCATACTCCATACTCCATACTCCATACATACATTTTCTGGAAATGGTCTTAAATGGCTTAGGGGGTCTCAAAACATGTAAATCCACTGAAAGCTGAACTTTTTTTTTTGCGATTACAATACTTTACCACTTCGTAAAAATTCAGGTTACATAGTACAAGGCTGTCCAAAAAAACACTGTATTTCTAAACCATCAAAATGCCATTTTAAGCATAACCTTAATTACTACATGTCGATGGTTTGTTTTTTGATTTTAGGAATGTCTTTGAAGGCTTCGAATAATAAAGTCGATAGAGAAACTGAGATGAACTCAACACAATTACGAGGAGTTTCAGAAAAATCAGACATTTATAATGATATAATAAAAACAGCCCAACAAACCGAAAATGATACGCAATTCGCTGAAGATTATAAAATAGCAAATGCCGAAAGCAGAATTTATAGAATGCCCGTCAAAAATATTAAAACTAAAATAGAAGAAGGCAAGCCACGAATGGATCTAAAACCAGAATCTACACATCAGGAAGATCTTTTCAACTACACGAAAAAGCTTGATAACCTTCAGGAACAGATACTGTCTTCATCAGGCACTCGAATCCTTTTGAAGTTAAAAAAGTCTGAACAAAAGGACGCACAGAAAAGTGATTCAGTACATGGCTCAGTTGGATTTACAAAGATAGGCGTTACGCCTGGAATAACTGAAAACAGTAAAAAAGAAAATAAAAATATTTTAGAACCGACTCAAAAACCATTACGAATTGATACATCTTTTCTTTCTAATAACTTCTCATCAAAAAGAACAGCAACTCCAGTAAAAAGTATAATTAAGAAGGATGTACCTTCTTCGGATACCTACAAGATCTACAAGTTTGCAAATAAAAGTAAACCAACTAAACCAACAAAAGCTAAGGTTCAAAAGAAGATCACATTTAAAAGCAAAATTAGAAATTTCATTAAACTAGCAAAAAAATACTTGCAAATAAATCAATTTAAAAGCAATTCTAAACAATTTTTAAAATCTAAAGTAGAAAAACCTACTGAGAAGAGTGAAGCTTCTAATGCAGACAAAAAAGAAGCAAAAAATGTTTCAACATCGGCCAAAGTTCAACACAAAAATGTTGCAGAGGACCAACGTGAGAATAATCCTTTGAAATTTCCAGAAACCGATAAAAAACCTTTAATAGAACAAATGAAAGATTCTTTAAAAACGTCTATAGAAACTGATTATAAGGAAACTTTTGGCGATTGCTTCAAAGATAAAAGATTGATTACGAAAAATACTGATAAGAAAAAAACAGATTTGGAACAATCACGAATGTCAGATATGCTTAATACAAAAGATACTAATATTAAAAAACTTGGAGATTTGCCTAAAAAAGTAAAATCTAATGATGTTCAAACACCTAAAAACAAATCCGAATTGGAAAAGTCGAAGAGAATGGATTTGTTTAAGAAAGCTTCTAACATTATTGAAGCTGAAGAACAAGAAATTAATGAGAATAATAGCGGTTGGCTGCTATCGAAACAAAACTATAGTAAAGAGATTAGCAAAAACTGCTGTGAGTTGTCAAAAGAAACTAACGTAGGCGGTGAGAACAAAAAAACGGAAAAAAACACTTCAAATATACAAAACGCTAAAACTTTATTTCCTCGACAAATGTCTCGAATCAGTAAACTTACTGAAATGAGTCAAGAGGATATTCCTGAAGTTTTTATGCCTAAAGAAGAATCTACATCTACAATAGACAAATCAAATAAGTTAGTAACTTCTCTTTTCAGTGACGAACGATCCCGTCTAAAAATGTTGAATGACATCATCAACGAAAGTGAAGAACTTTCTAAAGAGAATCTAAAATTTATGGGAAAGTTTGTGGAGCCAAAAAAAGAAGAGATCGCAAAACTATATCCATCTAATGAAGAATTAGGAAAGCAAACATTTGAAGATAGCAAATCTCCTATTAAAAATGCAGGATTAGATCAGAGAAGTGATGATAGAAAAATGCAAATATGGAGCGATAGTTTTGAACAACCATTTATAACGCCTCCTTCAGTACCTCCTCAAGGACCACCGTCGAGGAAAGATGATAAAACGAAAAAAGATCCTCCACCTTCTCCTAATAAGGGCATGATCTTACCGCCAAGAAACGGTACTGTTAATGCCAAGTTAAAAAGCAAAGAATCCCAAGAGGCGAAGTCAAAAAACGATGATCTTAGTGCATCAAAAGATTCTAAAGAATCACCCAAAGGAACAGAAGCAGAAAAAAATTCTTTTCAAGATATGTCTAAATTAAATAGCGAAGATAAAATTATAAAAGCAACTGATTTAAAGAAACTTACCACTTTAGAAGATATCGAAAGCCTTCAGAATAAATTAGGATTTATAGAAGAGATAGAAATAAAGTATAAAGATGGTTCTGATCCTAATTTAATAAAACACTCAAAGGAAATGGACAAAAAGGGTGAAACCACACCAAATAAATGCAATCCCAAAAGTGATGAGGTTTCTACCGATTCATCCAACAATCCGACTTCACAACTTTTCAGTGCTTCAGATAATTCAAACGATTTGGAAGAACCACATTTTCCTGTGACAATCTTAACAGAAGAAGATGGAAGTTTGGTCACACAACCCAAAGAAAACCAAGAAAGAAAAAATATCTATCCAAAATCTAGTCTTATGTATTTTTACTTGTTAGACGAAGATGAAATGCCGGAAAATTTCAATCAGACAACTCAGTTGACAGAACATTATTCAGAACCTAACCTTACGATGCCTCAACTGAAAGAAAACGATGTTAAATCTGGCCTTATGCATTTTTATTTATTAGACGAAGATGACAGACTGAAAGATATTGAAGCAACAAATGACACGTCTTTAGCACAAACAGAAACTACTGAATTATTATCGAAAAAATTAAAAGAGATTAAACCAATTGAAGAGTTTGAAAAAAATATTAATGTTCTCGAAAAAGTAGAAAATAAAGATCTTTTAAAAAAAGATAGAATAACGAAAGTATGTTCTTCAGAAAAAGAAGTTTCGACTATTAAAGATGATGTCATGGGACAAAAAAACGAAAACAAGAAAAATATTAAACCTATATATCCAATGAGGACGTTTATGTCGATGATAGAAAACAGGCTATCGAAACCAGAAACAACCAAAGAAGATTCCAATTTCAACGTAAAGGAGACTCTATTTCATGAATTAAGCTTAGAAGAAATCGATAATTTAATAAAAAATAGTAAGATCGTTGAACCGATAAAGGACTCAACTTCCTTATTGTTAGATTTTTCTGAAACAACTCAAGTTAATAAAACACTAACTGAAAAACTTCAGAAAGATCCAATGTTATTAGGAGACACACAAAAAGATAATTTAGGAAAATATTTGGACTTTGCTACAAAGAAGAACTTTCAGTTTGTTTCAAATATATACAAAATTGATAAACTGGCTCCATGTGATAATGGTTTTAAGATAATTTCTGATGACCTCCGCCAAACACAGAAACAAGAAATTACGAAATCAAATACTGTCTGTAGTTATATAAAAAGATCCCAACTGACCAAACCACAAAAATCTAACGCAAAATCAGATGAGAAACGAATATTAAACCCTACACTAGCTTCCGATGAAGATAAAGATAAGGATTCAGCAAAAACAAAAGACAAAGACAAAGAAAAAGCCAAATCTGTGAAAAAGAAAGAATTAACCTCAGATGAGAAGACAAGTGATAAAGAAGAGCCTGTTGTAAAATTAAAAATTACTTTGACTAGAAAAAAGAGAAAAAAAGCACCAATTACAGTAACTGAAGATCCTAATAAACGACCTATTGTCATTGTTACTTATTCTAAGGAAAAGGAAGCATCTGAAAAAAAAGAAGCCAAAGAAGCTAACCATAACAAGATGGCTTACAAAGTTAAGAAAAAGCCTGTGACGCGAAGAATTCGAAAAGTAGGAAATAGAGAGGCAAGAGGAAAAAAGAAGAAGAAGCGAAGAGACATAATACTTTTATTGCTTAAGCAAGAAATAAAACGAACTGAAGATTGGCATAATCAATTAAAGAAAAAAAATATTAGTCCTATTGACAAAGTAGACAAAGCAGTTAGTAAATACAAATTTAAAATTCCAACAGAAGTTTCAAATGACTTTAATTCTCTATCTTCAGCTGATCTTGACATGAATGAAAAGAAGCGTATTAAGGAAAAATTAGTTGATAAGTTTCATAGAAATCTGCACAAAAAATTATTCAATTCTAGAAAAATTATAAAAACTAAACCTGCCATCAAATCGGACAATATCAAACAAATGTCTAGTAACGAAACAGGTTCCACTAAATCAAAACCTGTATTAGCAGATAATATTCCATCCGGAGAAAATTATGAGACAAAATCTAATTTTAAACAGACTTCTAAGACTGATTCAGCACCCAAAGAAACAGACAAAAATGACGGTAGCGATTTAAAACCTAAATCAATGCTTGATGGATCCTCGTTCGTAAAAACTACAAAGAGATATTTCCAAGAGGATTTTACAGTTTCTGTTAAGAAACGTTTTCCTATACCGGAACATTTTGCAACCGTCAAAAAATTTTATACAACAAAACAATGTTCGAAAAGCGAAACTTTGCTCACCGAAGCGGAAGATTCATTGAAAAAATTGAAAGGAGAAAAAAAAGATGTACTTGTGAAGAGGAATTATTGTAAAATTGCAGCCTTAAGTTGTTCTAACCGAGAAGAAACAAAACTAAATAGTAATTTATCTTCCATTATTCCATCTTTCCGAACTTTTTTTGGTAGGAAAGAAAAATCCCCCACTGGAAACCAAAAGAATCAACAAACTGTAAATGAAGATGTCCAAAAAATAACAGAAAAACCTTCGAAAATTATAGAACTGATTGTAGATCTCGTAGAACAACATAAACAAGCAGAAATAGGAAACAATTACGAACTATTTAAAAAAACATCACGAGCGAAAAATAAAACTTCAAACTCCCGAAGTGAAAATTCAATCAATGACATTACCAATAAACCTCTAATACCTTCTGAAGAGAGTTTAGCAAGCGAACATTTAAACATAGAGAATTCGAAAAAAAATGAATTAACAAGAACTAAATCTGAGAAAAACTTACTACCAAAGTTTCATAGCGAAAGTGCATATAAATTAAAATATGTTTCAAAGATTCTAAATGCTACAAATAAGATTTTCGCACGAGGAGTAAAAGATAGCAATTTAGACAAGGACAGTAATAAGAAAACAGGGGGTGAAAAAGAAGTTAGGGATTCTGAGATGAATTTAGAGCAGAGGGATAATCGTTTAATCGCTGAGATTTTGAAAAATTGGATGAAACAGCACATGAAACCTGAAACTACTGTCACCAATAAGGATGCTGAAAAGGAAAAATAAGAATATATGAAAAGCAATATTAGAACAAGGTAAGAAATTTTATAAATGACATTTCATTTTCCTAATTCCCTGCTATAGGAGTTTTCCTCCTTTTAAGGGTGAGGCCCTGACTACAATATTAGTAACCTTATTATGTTTATTATGGTATTGTATGTTGAGGGGGTTGGGGTTTGTGGGGGTTTACCTTATGGTGAGGGGGGCGGAGTCCAATAGATCCTGGTGTTCGGGGGGGAGCGGGAGGTCTTGGGCGTCGGCCAGAAGTCTGAGGTTGGGCTGTGGGAGTTTTGCTTTGGGTTTCCTGAAGAGGGGGAGACGACGAGGTCGCCAGGTGGTAAGGAGAGTGTTTTGGACGTGGGTGTTTGAGCCATTCAGGGTGCGAGAGACGTATTTTTTCCGTAGGAGTTGGAAACGAGAGAGAATTGGGGCGCTGGAGACGTTGTTGTAAACTTCTCCAGAAGGAAACAGATAGGGGAGATATTGGCATCGTCGTAGGATACGTCTCTCGAGTGAGGAGATTTTTCGGGCTAGATGGGGGGGTAGTACGCCGTATGGGACTGCTCTGTATTCGGCAACGGGGCGGATGAAGGAGTTGTAAGTGTGTATAAGGGTTTTGGTGTTGTACCGTCCAAACCGGCCACATAAAGCACCAAGGAGGCCGGCTCGTTTACGCATTCTGTTGAGCGTGTTGTCAGGGTCAGGAGATCATTTAAGTGTTTGAGAGAATCGAACACCCAAATAGTCTACTTCCCTTTGTTGAGCGAGCCTGACTCCCTGGAGGTTTGCATTGACGTCTTGGGGGGGCTGGGTGGGTCTTTTTGAATTCGGATGTTTAAAGATGATGAATTGTATTTTTTGAGGATTCAATGAGACCCTCCACCTATTGCTCCAGCTGGTGAACTGATTCAGTAGGTTTTGGGTTCGGATGCTAAGTTGGTTAGAGTTTTGGGCTACCGAAATAAGAGCAGTGTCGTCGGCGTATAGAAGGCGGGTTGGCGATGGGTGGTTTGGGGGCGGGAGGTCGCAGGTGTAGATGAGATAGAGGAGGGGGGCCAGGACGGAGCCCTGGGGCACTCCAGCAAGGGGAGTGAAAGGTTCGGACAAGGCGTAGCCTACTTTGACTTTGGTGGTTCGGTCCGAGAGATAGGAGTGGATGAGTTTGGAGATGTTAAGGGGGAGACCTATGTTCATGAGCTTTTTGATTAATCCGGCATGCCAGACTTGGTCAAAGGCTTTTTGAACATCCAGAAGAACGGCTGAGGAGATTTGGTTTGTGTTAACTGCCGTGATGGCAATAGTATGGAGTGATGAGATTGCGTCCTGAGTGGAGTGGTGGTTTCTGAATCCATGTTGGGATTGAGGGATCATATTCTCTCCTTGAGCAGAAGTTCAAGGAGTTTTACGAGGACTGATATGAGAGAGATTGGACGGTAGGAATGTACGGATTTGGGGTCTTTGCCTGGTTTGGGAATTAGGATAGTGTTGGCGGATTTCCAGGCAAGGGGAAAGTAGGATTGGGAGAGGCAGGCGTTAAGGAGAAGGGTTCACACGTGGTGTTTTGAACAACATTTATAACAGCTACAGCAGTAGTGAAAATAAAATAGTGTAAATTAAAATGGATTTTTTATTTCGTACACAATCATTTTACTCGTCACCCAAAATTATACAAAAATCCTTTTGATGTGTAATGCAGGCATAAAAGTAAAATTGTCGAGTTATATATTTTTTTCAGGTTTATTAAGTGGTGTTTAAGCTCACAGAAAAAAAATAGGAGAAAAAATCAGCGTTTCAATGGCTAGATGACAAAAATCTAAGTATAAATCTGGATATGTTGATATTAAGATGTACTTTGGCTAAAAGTAGTCGGTGTGATAAAGAGCCAGACACATACTTTAGGAAAGTCTTAAATTTTGTCAGTGAGTCACCTATACCTACGGACCCTACGGTACATGAGATGGGTGTTAGTTAAGCCCAGTCATGGTAGCCTCAGCGTCGTTCAGGTAAGGTGTCTTAATTTGGTGAACTAAAAAGGTATTTTAGGAAGGCTGCCGTTTTGGTATGTCAAAATACATTATTATACGTACTCAAAAACAAAATGTCAGACGGATCTACGGGTTGCTTTGACTTGGCAGACAACAAATGTTTTAAGCAGCAACCAGACCACCTCTCCCTCCCATTTTCGAGAATGCTGAATACGATGGCGGTGATTAAAATTCTTTTGGAGGTGACCCAACTCCCCAAACGACCTAAAACCACCCCCAAAATGGGGGAATCGCGTATTCCGCATATTCTATCGGTAATATTTTCCTTACCACCCATTTTCGAGGATGCTAAACACGATGGTCTTATCCAAAATTATTTTTGACTTGACCCCACCCCTCAAACGGCAAAAACAACCCCCAAAATGGGGCAAAATATATCTTCCCCGTTTTCGAGGATGCTCAAAGTGATGGTGGCCGTTTGCGGGGCGGGACTAAGTCGAACATAATTTTAAATAAAGCCGTCGTGTTCAACATCCTCGAAAACGGGGGGGGGGGGGTTATTTTGCCGGTAGAAACGCGGAATCACCGATTCCCTTATTTTGGGGTAGTTTTTGGCCGTTTGAGAGGTGGGGTCAAGTCAAAAATAATTTTGGATAACGATCGTGTTAAGCATCCTCGAAAATGGGGGTTAGTGAATATTTTACCGATGGAATATGCGGAATACGCGATTCTCCCCATTTTGGGGGTGGTT
The DNA here is from genome assembly GCA_949320105.2 of Crepidodera aurea. NCBI lineage: Eukaryota > Metazoa > Arthropoda > Insecta > Coleoptera > Chrysomelidae > Crepidodera > Crepidodera aurea. The sequence goes on from OX439475.1 coordinate 43,321,701, forward strand.
TATGGTCGCTTGGGGAGTGGCGTCACATCGTATTCAGCATCCTCGAAAATAGGGGGAGAGGTGTTTGGTTACACAAAATGCACTAATACTCGTGCGAGAGAAAGTATTTTGCTGTCTGCAAAGTCAAAGCAACCGGCAGATCCGTCTGCCATTTTGTTTTTGAGTGGGCTTAGCTAACCCCCATTTCATGGACGGTAGGTATAGGTGACTCACTGAGAAAATTTAAGACTTTCCTAAAGTATGTGTCTTCTGCTGTTTACTGGCTCTTAAGACTATTACGCGTGTTGTGAAATAAAATTTGTAACCATGTTTTAATAAAGTGTTTAAGATGCAGCTAATAGTTTTTATAGCTTCCTTTAATAATAATAATAATAATAATATAATACGTCCTTCAATTCACCCTCTCACGAGGGAACCCCAGAAGCAGAAGTTGTACGGGGAGGGGAGGGACGGCTATTATTATTAATTGCAGTGGCGCTCTGGGGCGATTTACTGATAATTGATGTTGCATTTAGTTTGGGAAAACCTCACAACACTATCACCGACACGATGGATTCCCAATAAACATTTTTGTGTATATAATAGTTACCGTAAATGTTATATCACCTACCTTAAATAACTTGCATTTATGTAGTTAGGTAACCGAACTATTACCGTTGCCCTTATAAACCCCTTAAAGAGCTTAAATATAGCATTTATAGAGGTTACGAACACTTTTGTTTAGTAACGCTATATAGCTTTAAGTTTTGTTACCACAAGGAACAGAAACGTTACGGAAACCGCTATATAACTTCCTAAATAACCTTCCTGTCACTTGTCAATCCTCTCATATTCTTAATAGGTTATACGTTTCTCTCTCTTGAACACATTTATTTTCTGTATGGCCTTATCTCATTTCAAAATTATGCTTTCACATGGTGAACAACAGAATAATAATAAACTATAACTGATATATTTCGTAAATCTCTTTGAGACTTTATTATTAGTATGACACAAAATTGAAGTGGAAAAATTTTTTTACCGCAAATTTTAACAGGATACTCCGAAAAAAAACAGGGGCCTTCAAAATTCCCAGTAATAAAAAAAGTTCAGTTTAAATTTTATGAGATGCTCTTGGGGTAAATTATTTGATAAAAACGATTAACAATTCTCATCACTTCTTTTAGTTTTAGCTCTGTAGATATTTTTCTTTTATACTTTTATAACCTGCAAAAAGTGCTTTAAATTTATTTGTCAAAATAACTTCAATCTGCTATGATCGTCCTTTCTGTGGCTGCCGCCACACATGTTGAGATTTGTTGCTTCCGAAATTGGTTGATTTTAAAAGTTTACACATATAGTTGATGAGTCATTTTAAGTAACTAACTTTGTTTAAAAAAATAAAAATAAAAAAACCCGGAGGATCTATTCAACAAATCACGAGCTTTTGGTTCATCTATATCTAAAGTGCTATTATTTGTCAAAACAACTTCAAGGTAAGAGACGATCATTACCAACATGATCACCAAAAGTTTTATAATGTAATCTCACAAACACTACTGCCTCCAAGTTTTTATTGAGGTGATCAGAACACTACTGTATAACTCAGGATACATCAGTTATATTGAAGAGGTTCTGACAACCTTTATATACCTTTCTTATAAATACATTGGTAACCATTACTATAAGTTCTTTAAAAATTGTTATATAACAGTTATATAACTCCATTATATTACTAGAGTTTACAGTTGTGTAATAAAACCGTTATAAAACTACATTACTAAAGGTGAGAAAATAAAACTCCTTATATAACCCCGTTATTTCTTTTATAAACCTAGGCGGTACTATAAGTTACCAAAATTGTTTATTTGGTTCCCCCAGTATTGAAATCTTTGTAGCGTAAGCAAATATCAAAGTAATTCTTGTAAATATGCTACAAATCATGCCCAGAACTAGACAATGAAAATATGGCATAATCTAAAATAGAAAATGTGTTAGGCTAATGATTTTATGAAAGATTCTCAGTCAACAATGTCAACATCAGACACGCAACTTGGTTAGCGCAGTAGTTTTTGTGATGTTAGGGTTGTTTCCCATCTTACAATTAATGTTTTGCTACCTTCTGTGTTTGGAAGTTGCATTTATTATATAAACAGTTTTTTTTAAATTACTAGTGTTTTGGCGTTTGTAATTTCGAACTAAGTACATATTTCATTTATATAAAAATACAAAATTCCTAACCTCATACTCTGATATTTTGGCAATCACCTGTGACTGGCTCTGCTTACTGTTCCGCCAAGTCGGAATTTTTACAATTAACAGAGATAATCACAGTGAAATTATGAATAAACAACCTACTACTAATTGGAAAAAAAGCGGAAATTATGAATTGGTTAAAAGAAAAGAAAATTAATTTTGAAAAAGATTTATTAAAACTACAAAACATTACAAGTGGCTAAAATGAATAGAAAGGAATATATAAGATGATACAAGAACATGGATACCTTATCACCCAGACTTTAATGCTATAGAGTTAATAATGTCGTAAAAAGAGTGGAAAATTTAGTAAAATTAGTAGTTTTTGAAAAGCATTTAAAATGACAAGTTTAATTATTATTTTGTATCTATAACAACATATACATTGTTTTTTCTAACATTGGGCTTATTGTAAGTCGTATAATAAATATATCGGCATAGATTGATATATCGATAAAAACGAATTAAGTTTGGGAAAAGAAGCATTACAGAATTGTTACCCTGAAGCCTGAAAAAAATGCGCTTCAGTGACAGTTCTGATTCTGAAGATGAAATATATTTTTTAATTGATATATTTCATGTTTTTTTGTATTCAAATATAGTTCTTGTAGCATACTTTATTCTCTATCGATTTTTTAAGTATTCTATACCCATCAAATCTGTTAATTTCACACATAACCTCGAAATCCTCTCCCTTTACGTCTTCAGGTCAGGTTCGCACCTAATATTTGTAGAGAATCTTGAATTAAAAAACCTAAAACAATATTACCTGGTAAAATTAAATTTAAAAAACCAGTTTTCTGTCAAAAATTTGTCACTAGTGAAAATTTATACAAGTAATAATAAAAAAATACATATAAAAGATCGCCAAAAATACCTGTTATAAAATGCCTAGAACAAACACGTCTATTCACTTGGCTTTCAGAAAATGTACCTCGTTTCAAAGCTTTTATCCAAGCATTTCTTCATTCATTAGACAACGCATTTAAATGATCCCCTCCGTTTGTCAAAACAGCAGGAAACCAAAAAAATGGTATACTATCTCTTTCAGAACACATTGAGCATTTAATAACACTACAAAAATGTGGCATTTTCTATTTATTTCTTCTGAATAAAGAACTTTAAAAAAAATCTCTCTGTTTGCATATGAAACTAACGTTATGTCATAAAGTTGTGTGCAAATATGGCCGACCTGTAACCTCCGTCATCCTGGAATGGTCTATATTCAAGTCAACACAACAATCCAATATAAATAAATGCAATCAGAATAACTTGTCTTCAATTAACTTCCTCGTTTGCGTTAACGAAACTCGAATTTGGGTTTCGCTATACAATGACCTTTTCTGATTGGCCAGAATTCTGTAAAACGCCGACAGCACGAGCGCAATGCGAGAGGTCCCGGGAGCCGATAGTCACAAGACAAACCTTTCGAAATATAAATCTTCCGGTAAAATTTTAATTTTTAATTGCTTTAAAAGGGGACCGTCGGGGAGCAGCACCTCCCGGTACCCTCTGAGATTTTGAAGCAATGTTCAATTTTAGAAAAAACTACTTACTTTTTTCAAAAATGGTAAATAAGTTGTTCAGTGGCAAATGAAGAACGGCGGATGATAACTTATTTACGTATATGACTTTTTTTGTATTTTTTTCATGTTATTTCTTTTATGTATATAAAAAAGTGATCATCCGCCAATCTACGATGAATAATAAGCTCGGGTACAAAAAAATATTTTTTTTTTGTTGAGTATTAAGCCCGCAATTTGAACATTAGCATTTCCAATATGGCGGAGGGTATAGAAACCCATTAACGAAAATTATTTTCGAAGGTTTTTATTTGTGGAGAAACAATATTTACACATTATTTTTACTTTTTTATAAATTTAGAATGACAAAAACTCGAAACGTATAATAAAATGTTATTTTTTATAAATATGCATTGTCAACTAGTTTGTGCCTTATGACAAATAAAGTATTATCATCAGGTAGTCTTATTTTCACATATACCTACTCATTATATCCTTTATTTGAAAATGTAAAAGAACTACTCTAATCAATAAAACATATTGACGTTTATCGGAGCAGTAGTCACGTCGCTTCAATTTCTATACAAAGATTTTCCGACTTGCTTTAGATGCATATTATTTGTGACGTAGGTGTAAAGATCTACTGTGGAAACTCTATTTGTGTATTTCCTTATTCCCGTTTTAACCAAAAGCTAAAATCCCTTTCAAACGAGGTACATAATGGCAGTTAACACAATTTTAATGGATTTTATAGTCGACAGGGCGAATTTAAAATCAGAAAAACAATTAAACGCCATATACAGAAGCTTAGAAGATTCCCTGCGCGATTTTTTGCCTAATTTCAAAAACGTTAGTAGTTTTGAGTTCGAGGGGGGGCATGTGGGGCTGTATACCGCCGAACCGGGGGCTACTGTGCATTCCAGGATTTACCAAAATGGTTTGATTACGGTAAATATTGATTATTTTAAGGGAGAGAAAGAGAAACCCATTTTGCCTTATGAGGTAAGTGTTTTTTTATCTAATAAATGGAGTAGAAAGCATGGGACGCTAAATTACATAATTATGAATAATTAATAAATATTTTGTCTTTTTTTATTTTCACGTTTTCGGAACCATTACAGTTTTATGTATTTTCTCCACGGCCACTACTGAATGTAGTTATTCTGAAACCACTTATAATAACAGAAAAGAAACATTCTCGCTCACGAGATTGAAAGAAAATTCTGAATCACTTGTCTCTTATGTATTTTATACAGGGGCGGATCCAGACTTCCGTTTGGGAGGGGGGGGGTCACGAAGTTATTTTTATGGGTATAACTGAACATCGAAAAATACTTTTTGGATTCAGATGGTAAACTCAACCCCAAAAACAACAGGTTCGGGCTTAAAAAAATTAGTAAACCAGTAAGGAATTTTAATTTATTAGATTCGACATCCTAAGACCGGTTTCTGTCTTTCGACTTCATCAGTTAGGCTTTTCGAATCCAATAAATAAAATTCCAAACTCGTACAAGTCAACAGCTATATCCGCTATAAGATAACATTTTTAGATGTGCTACCATCTATGGTAAGAAGAGAGTATTGACATTAAATTTTGACTGAATCTAGTCAAGATGTCACTCTCTTCTTTTTTATCCCTTTCAGAGATTAATACAAAGTGAGTAAACCAGTCATTCTGAAAGGGATAAAAAAGAAGAGAGTGACATCTTGACTAGATTCAGTCAAAATTTAATGTCAATACTCTCTTCTTACCATAGATGGTAGCACATCTAAAAATGTTAAAAAAATTAGTTTGTTTGGTTAATATAAAAAATTTCACCCTGTATATGGTTTTTAAAAACTCTAATAAGGATTTTACAAAGTAGACAAAATAGACAACAAAAATTGCGTATTTATTTTTTTCACCAGGTTCGCAAAAAATATAACTTCTTTTGCACAAATTTAAATTTTTGTACAAAAATTCAATTTTTCATTACTATATTTTTAATAATACGACCGTTTTAGTTAATTTCCAGAATCGGCTTTCAAAAAAAATTTTGTTTCGAAAGAAAAATACAGTTTGATCTTTTTAAAATTAAAGAAAAGAAAATAGAACATTCGAAATGAATGAATTTATTTACATTTTTAAGAGAATTTAAAAATATACAAGAATAGATAATAATAATAATAATAATAATAATAATAATAATAATAATAATAATAATAATAATAATAATAATAATAATAATAATAATAATAATAATAATAATAATAATAATAATAATAATAATAATAATAATAATAATAATAATAATAATAATAATAATAATAATAATAATAATAATAATAATAATAATAATAATAATAATAATAATAATAATAATAATAAGGCACAAAAAGGGGGGTTGGTGGCTCAGCGGTAGAGCACTGGACTCATAATCCAAGGGTTGTGGGTTCGAATCATACCAAAGGCAGAAATCTTTTTCTGATTTTTAATTAATTAAAAATTTAGAAATTGATTTTCATATACCAGGTGTGATTCCTCACTCGACCATTCACTGTTGGGTTCTAATTAACAGTGCTGTTCCTAAAGTGGCGCTGGGAAACAGTAACAAAGCCTACACAGAACACGAGGCTAATGGCCATAGTAGTCGATGCCGTTGACACAGAAGTAAAAAAAAAAAAAAAATAAGGCACAAAAAATTAAAACAGCATAACGAAAACCAAAAAGAAAATCGTTGCCCATTTGTAGCAGATTTTCAAAATGAAATCCACCTTATATACATCTTCTTTGTCGGAACTTAAATGTCTAATTGACTTCCTGAGTGTTAAGGGATCAGAATTATTTCAATCGACCCCATATGGAATAGTCGACAGGGTTAAAGTCAGGGGACCTTGCTGGTCATGCATTATTCAAAACAGCTTATACCTTTTGAAAGCCGATGCTGGAAATTAATTAAAATGGTCGTATTATTAAAAATATAGCACGAGCTGTGGTGGTATTAGTAATTAAAAATTAAATTTTTGATAATGGTTCACTTTGCTAAACTTTTAATTTGATTTTTTTATTAGAAATTGAGTAATCCTGTGGGGAAAAAAATAAATACGCCATTTTTGTTGTCTATTTGTCTACTTTGTAAAATCCCTATTAGAGTTTTCAAAAACCAGATACAGGGTGAAATTTTTTATATGAACCAAACAAACTATTTTTTTAAGCCCGGACCTGATTTTTTTCTAGCTTGAATAGATCAATTAATTTTACCAAAATATGAGATAAATCCAACTTACCATTAAAAAAAAACGACCAAAAGAAATTTCAGTCAAAATTCACAACTCACTCACATAGGGGCCTCAATAATACGAGTATGTACAGTTATTAATTGATAATTAAGATAATTAAGATGATTTTAATCATATTAGAATTTAAATTCTTAAAAATTTCTTAAATTTGTTTTTTAAATTTTACTATATTCAATTCCTACTTTCTGTGGCCGTAGAAAAAGTACAGTCTGATACTCTGTTGGAATATACTACTCGTGGTGCCACTCGTATCGAATTCTCATTCCAACCTTGTTATATTATTAATAAAAATTTAAAACCACAAAATAAAAAGAAATCTAATGGTCCTACCAATTTTTTAGTATTTGATGAATAAGAGAATTAAAATCATGTTTTCTCGTTTTTAGAGGTGCAAAGAATTAGAAAGAGATATTTTAGACAGAGTAGTAGATATTAGGAAGGGTCAATCTTTGGCGCCCTTGAAAAGGGGGACTTTTATGAGATATTATATTACGTCAGGTAAATATATATTCAATTTGAATTTTTTTTTCATGCGTCATAACTGATTCTTTAACGAAATTACCAAAACGAATTTGTCTCAAATGTCTGTTATTTAAATGTATATATTAAGTGGCTTTATTTCATTAAATAATTTTTTTTTTAATATTTTAATTTTCTATATTTTTTAGATGAAAGGTTACTAGAGTACGATATAGACGAACTTCTTTTCGAGGAAGTCACGCCTTATCAGAAGATCCAAATTGTTCATTCCAAAAGTTTAGGAAACATGCTTGTGTTAGATGATTTACAAAGTAAGTGTTTAGTTCGTTTCGAAAGTATTGGCTAGATTATAGCCATTTTTAGCTTCTATGAAAGGAGTGGGCAACTTTTTTCATCATCGGGCCAATTTCAATGTTCTTATTACGATACGGGCTACACTAATAGATAATGTAACCCCAGAATAAGTAGGTACGTCTTGACGTATGTCCAAGGAACATTGAATATAATATTCTGAATTAGTTATTGCGTCATCTTTCGGGTGCAACACCTTAATATAGGTACTCCGCATTTCAACGGTTCTCAATTTTTTTCTTTATTTATATATTTCATTTATTCTTTAATATAGTAACGGGCCAAATTAAGCCCGCGGGCCGGCAGTTGCCCGCCCCTCTTCTATAACCAACTGAAGGGTATTATAATGTATTGTTTTTGTTTCTTACATGCAAGTTTAACGCATTTTTTTACAGATATTGCCGAATCAGATCTTATTTATACAGAAACTTTAATGGTAAAAGGAAAAGAATCTTACACTGGTAAAGAAATTGTGATATTAGGTAAGCAAAATAACTAATTATTTCTGTCATCAATACAGCTTAATTCTAGATGAAAAATTGATATGTAATGACTTTCTTCCATCTCCATCTCTCCATTCGGTTAGAAACAAATGGACATTTGCAAGTATTTTGTTTTATTCGTAGATAAGCATAAAATTGTGTCTCTTAGCCATTATACCTATAGAACAGAACTTAATGGCTAGAGTAGGTACGTGTCTGCTGATAACTAAAGGGGTTGATGATTTATGACCTTGTTTTATTTCTGGTCAGATCATACGACTGGACGATTTGAGAAAATTTTACTGATAGATTTTAATCTAAATTCAATCAATCAATTGTTAAATTTTACTTTTAGGAGGTGGCGATGGTGCCCTTCTGTACGAATTGCTCAAAGAAAATCCTAAAGAAGTGATAATGTTAGAAATAGACGAAGTTGTGATAAAAGCTTGCAGTAAACATTTGAGATCTATTTGCGGTGATGCTTTAGACCAAGAAAAAGGAGAAAATTATCAAGTAAATGGAATTTTCCGTTTCAATCATCTAAATTATTAATTAAATTTATTTAATTTTGTAGGTAATAATTGGAGACTGCGTTAAATCTCTAGAGCATTTTATGAAAGAAGAACGAAAATTTGACTACATATTTGGTGATTTGACTGACATACCTATTTCAGAAAATCATTCTGGACAACTATGGGCTTTTATAGATAAAATTCTTCAAATATCTTTCAAGTTATTAAAGCCTAATGGTAAATTTATGACCCATGTAAGTTTAACTTCAATCTATACTATACAAACAACAATAATTTTACTTGGTAAAATATTCTTTTATTATTCTGTTAGTTTTCATCAGTCCTTCGAAATTCTTCGCAGTTTTAACTAAAAATTGTATAATTTCTATAATTCCAGATTCAGTTTATTTAATTTATTTACGTTTTTTACAAACTAATACATCCAAACTCTTAAATTCAACCAACTCCTATGAGACTTCACTGGAAAATAATGTCGCAGTCGAGAACCCTCGATGTTCGGACGATCGATTGCACCTGGTCTGGAATAATTGAGATACTATCAATGCCTCTCCACTCTTACCTTAGTGTCTCTCTCTCTCTCTTTCCAAGACATTCAGTTGGAATAAGAGGGTTGGGATAATGCCGCCGTATGGCAAAAATTGGCAGCATCAGTAAGCGATGGACAACACTTGGAATAAAGCTTGACATAAAGTCGTGACTTTTTATGTCATGACAGTGAATGCCTCGACATTTTATTTCAAGAAAACTGAAAAAGTCACTGTCGCGACATCGATGTCACGGAATCAAGGGAGGTTTGATTTTTCGTGACATTTTAGAAGCTTTGTTCATTCTCGTGTGTTGCAGTGGCACTTTGGAGGACATAAGGAGTCAACAAACAATATTCACAATGGAAAAGTTGAATATTGAGGAATTTCTGAATCATTACGAAAAACAGCCATGTGTGTGGACATAGCAGACCCGAAATTTAAAGATCGGCAGGCCAGGAGCTTAAAGTTTTCTTTCTGCCAGTCCATTTCCTAACCCAGACCATTTTCTTCCATTTTTTTTCATTTTTTAAAATATCGCATCTGATAATTTCACTTATAATACGTGTAGCAGCCAAAATAGTTTCACTTGACGCCATCTTAAACTGCATAGAAATGCAATGCCATTAAAATTACATGAAACCACAAAAGCGACATTACTCGTAATGTCACGACATAAAAAGTCACGACTTTATGTCTTAGGGGTTGATGATTTATGGTGAAAACGGACCATAAAACATTAGGTTCCATTTTTTCACAATAAATGTCCAATTTTTTATAAAATTATTTGTACATCTGATGGTATTTTTATTTTTAGCTAAGCGGGGCAACTTCAACAGAAAGTATGGAAACCTACAAGTCCCTTTTAGATAAAATACAACCTCCTGTACGGTTTACAACTTCTAAGGCCTTTATACCTTCCTTTATGGAGGAATGGGTGTTTTGTCAAGTTTCTTTCGATAAAAACAAACTTGAATAGCGGCGCTACTTCACGGCCAGATCGTTATTTCCAAATAGATTATATGTTTCGATTAGATAGTATATAACAACGTTTAGATAAATGTTATAGGTTGAATTAATAATAAAAATCAATTATTTGAATCTGTGTCGAGATATATTTATGATGGTAATGGTTATGAATATTTGCAATCCAGACCACGTGATAAAAATGTGGCCGTTTAGTGGCAAACAATAAGCAAACATTAAATATTTCTTTTGCTTCGAATAGATTTAAATAACTTTTATTTTTTTTCACGATGGAGAGTCAATATTTAAATCTGATGTAGGTGAAAAGTAAATTTAAAACAATGTGTAATGTGTGTATGTGTATTTTTTGGTATAAAATTAAGGTAATTGATTGTTTGGACTCCTTCCTTTTTAATGAATCACAATTGGATTATTCGGTAAATGGAATTCCTCCTCTTACAAATATGTATATTGCGGCTAATTTAGTTCAGGAATTCGGCGAATTCTACAGGAAATTCCTCCTATCTAAGCGACAGCAGGAATATTTGTTAATTTTATGTGACGATTCAGGTCTTTAATTCCTCTAGAAACAACCGGAATATTTACAGAATCGTCTGACTGGAATATTCCTGCTATTTTAACGAACTACCTTACTTTTACCGGAACTGTAATTTCGATTTAACAGGCATTTCCTGTTTAATAAGTCAAATAACCCAGAGCACACATTTGACCATTGTGGTATCGAGAATACTACCATAAAACTAACTCTTTGTTAAAGTTATTCTTCTTCGTATAATGTCAAATTGTATGTACACAATGTTTTTTTGTTTGCCCCCAAGACGGCCATTTTGAGTTTTAAATTTGACAGGTCGTAGGATTGCCCTATTATCGTTTTACTGTAAGTAATGCCTTTTGAATTTAATGAAACAATTGGCCCAAAATATTTTCCAAGTCTGAATATAAAGAATGTTTAACTTAAGTAAACATTAACCTAGAGAATTGACATGTAAAAAAATCATTAATTTAAGAATTACTATTTTGATATATAAGTAACCTTAATAAGGTATATGTTTGTCTAAAAATAAAAATGTTTAAACTGTTTATTAATAATTCAACTGTAGGTTTAATATTGGTATAACGTATTATTCACAATAATTAAATTAAATGTAATGCACTCAACGAAAGCACAATGTGTTTAGAGATTTTTAAACTAAGAATACATAAATAAAAATTTAAAGTTCTATTAATTTTTATCTATGGTTAATGATTGTTATTAAAAGTAAAAATATCAAATATATTTATTACTCTTTTTTTTGGCACAGGCATTCAGCCAATCACGATTATCCTATAATTCCATTGGTGGAAACTGGAAACTGACAATGCACCAGGCAGGTGATAATTCTATAGAGTTTGATGCAAAGTAATCTCAGATCGATAAAGTGATTTGGAGTATTCAAAATAAGTGAACTGTGTTATTTTTTCTTAACAAATCCTTAATAAAGAAGCAAAACTTTTTAATTTACAACATTTTTAAATCAAACTTTGGGTTTTCCATTTTCAATTGCAGAAATATAAAAACAAAATTTTGTATAAAGCGAGACCATTTTGTTTTGCAATTGAAAAACTGAGGTTGTAATTTGTTTACTGGTATACTTGTTTTAACGCTTCTATGTATTGTGATATACAAAGACTGGTAAAAAGTCTACCTCTTATATTGCAATAGAACTTTTAATTTTTTTAATATCAAGCATCTAATTTTTGTATTTATATTTATGTAAGTTTCTATGGTGGTTCTAATTTAAAAAAAATTAAAAACAATTAAATTTTTTATTCATAATCCTAATTATCCTTTCTAAATTGTTCTATTTGCGACCGTAAAAGAAGTTGTAGCCATCTGGTGGCTTGAGTTGTAAACACCGCAGATCTAGTAGTTAGACTGTGCAATCAATCGATTATAGCGGTTAAATAGATATATGTATCGCGTAATAGGGAACTGTAAGGGCTAAACAAGCTCAAGTGAGGTCTACTGACGTTTGCTGCGTCTTTACTTTGCTATTCTATCAACAAACTCCAAAGATATTACCATTTAGAAACAAATCACTCGCAGCTGGTCATGCGAGCTTCTGGATCTAAACGCATATCTTTGGAACTTGTTGAAGGATTTGCAAAATAAAGACGGAGCAAACGTCACTAGATCTCCCTTGATCTTGTTTGCAGTACCCTAATTCGCCAAATCGGTTTTTTCGCGATTGCATACGAGCTTTAACTGAAGTCAATTTTGCACCCAAGCTTTTCAAAATTACTTATCTGTAACGTTTGTGCCTCTTCCGCAGTGAAGGAGACTCCACCTCGTATACGTTGACATAAGTATCAAGTAGTATGTAGCGGGAAAGTAAAAAACGTACGTTAATTACATACTCAATTGTTTCTTCATCCATGAAATGCATTGTATTAAAAATTGCAAACGTATAGTAGTAGGTGCAATCGATCTACATGTCGTAATTATATATCAAGCTTTGATCGGTGTTGACTTTCGCAATGACATTTAGATTTCGAATCGTAGGTACCCGTCGAGCTGATAGTACCCAAGCTGGTACCGCTATTATCCGGTGGTTCGTATTAACGACGCGACTGCGTACCCGGATTTCTTTTGTTGTTATCTAAAATTCGGTTTGAATATTTTTTTAAACGACATTTTTGATTCGCGGTACCTGTTCTGGTACTTCAGTGCGAGTGGTTCTGTTATTTAAAGTGCGGTAGGTAAGTTACAATTTTTTGTTAGGTACTGATAAAATTAGGAATAATTAATTAGTATATTATTCAATGAGTTTGGGTGGGTTATTTTATTACACGCGAATGAAGTTTGTAGCACGAGCGAGTGCTGTAATCATCCGAGTGTTATAAAATAACCACACAACGAGTTGAATATAACACCTACTTTATCTACTACTGTCGAGAAATAGTAAACAATTAATACCTAAAAAATATTTATTAAATCAAATCAAGAACAAAACATTTTTAAATGCTAAAAAAACTATTATGCAAATATAAATACTTATTTATATTAAATTAGTTCTTATTTATAATAAATTATTTGTTGTTAAAATTTAATATTATGTTGCTGCAATTCGCGAAATTAATTGTTGTATCTGCAACACCAAAATTCATATTGTGATCTGTATTTGATATGAAATTACTAGAACAAGCATATGGTGTTGGATTATTAGTATTATTTTTATCGATATTAGTGAAATATCCATTTCAACGTTATAAAGTTTTTAGTGAATGATTTTTATTGGCATTACTTTAATTTGACATTGACGTATAAATTAAAGGTCGTGCTACAGAGTAAATGTAAATGTGTACTTGATCTTGATTGGTTAAAAGTTACCTTATGATTATTGGTTATTAAAAGTGTTGAATTTTCGTTATTCAACGCTTTTTAACCAATCAAATTCCGGTTTGTTTTTTGGTTTATTATTTGTACAGGGTGGCCAAATAAGAATGCGAGGTACTGTATTTGGGAAACTATCCATCGTAGAGGCTTGCGGAAAAAAACGTTATTACTAAATGGGCCAAGAGAAAAACCTGGAAAATATTTTCAAGTTTCTAAAATGACCGCTAGGGGGCGTAACTGCAATCTTGAATCTAAGAAAGTGATGTTTCTGTGAATTCTGCTACATTAACCTAACAAAAAAATACCTGATCTTTAAAGTAGAGGATAATCTGAACCTTTTTTGTTTGACAATTTTTACTCTCTAAAAATAAATAGAGGGCTTTTTTCGACATTTCGACAGAAATGGTTAATTTTCTCAAAAAAATGAAAACATTGGTATGATTTCTTTTTCATGAAAAAGTAGCTAAATGATGCCTAAACAAGCTCGCCACAACCGCATCTCGATATCTTGTTCCTAACCTAAAATTTAGGCCAAAGAAAATTTTATACGGAAATCCCTTAAATTTTTATTTTTTAAACTAATTAATTCCTTCTATTATGTAAGTTGTGGCCCTAAAAAGGACCGATTTAAAAAATAAATGTTTTTAATGCCCCTGTAAATCCTCGAAATGCTGACCAAGACGCTCTATGCATTGCTGAAGCCTCTCATGGGTAGACACAACTGTAGCTTTAATTTCGGCACTTGGTATGTTACGTAATGCATTAAGAATCCAGTTTTTCATATCTCTCTGGTCGTAGGTTGAGTCTGAAAATCAAGGCAAGTTAAGTCTGGTGATCGCGCAGGCCATGGAAACTTCCAATCCACCGCTGTTATAACACTGCATTAATATGCTCTCGCACAATAATAGCATAATGTGCTGGGCAACCATCCAACTGCAAAAACAAGTTTTGATGTGTTTCCAGTGGCACATCTTCCAACAACAACGGTAATTTATTGGCCAAAAAGTCAAGAAAGATAATGCCGCTTAGGGATTGCTCGAAAAAATATTGTCCAATAATTCGGCCTTCCAGTATTCCACACCACATATTTAAACTCCAACGTCCTTGGTGCTGAACTTCACGCAACCAATGTGGATTTTCTGCAGACCAATAATATTGTGCAGATTTTAATGGTGGCTTCATCGGTCCAAATAATTTGAAATAAAAATTCTCCATTATGTGCGAGAGCCTATTAATGCAGTATTACAACAGCGGTGGATTAGAAGAGGAAGTCTATTTCCATGGCCTGCGCGATCTCCAGACTTAACTTGTCTTGATTTTTAGACAACCTACAACGAGAGAAATATGAAAAACCGAATTCGTAATGCATTACGTAACATACCGAGAGGCGAAATTATTGAAGCTGCAGTTTTGTCTACCGATGAGATGCTTCAGCAATGCATAGAACGTGATCGTCAGCATTTAGAGCATTTACGGGGGCATTAAAAATCTTTCTTTTTTAAATCGGTCCTTTTTAGGGCCACAACTTACATAATAAAAGGAATTAATTAGTTTAAAAAATAAAAATTTAAGGGATTTCCGTATAAAATTTTCTTTGGCCTAAATTTTAGGTTAGGAACAAGATATCGAGATGCGGTTTTCGCGAGCTTGTTTAGGCATCATTTAGCTACTTTTTCTTGAAAAAGAAATCATACCAATGTATTTAATTTTTTTGAGAAAATTAACCATTTCTATCGAAATGTTGAAAAAAGCCCTCTAGCGGCGACATGTGAAAGTAAAAAAACTTCATATATTGTAATGTTTGTAGCACAAGAATATCTCTTTTCAACTAGCCTAAGTTTGTTAAAATCGGCTCAGCCGTTTCGAATTTACAGGGTGTTTTTTACTGATACCTTTGAATACCCCCCACCACTTTATTTTTAGAGATACAGTAAAAATTGTCAAACAAAAAAGGTTCAGATTATCCTCTACTTTACAGATCGGGTATTTTTTTGTTAGGTTAATATAGTGGAATTCACAGAAACATCACTTTCTTAGATTCAAGATTGCAGTTACGCCCCCTAGCGGCCATTTAAGAAACTTGAAAATATTTTCTAGGTTTTTCTCTTGGCCGTTTTAGTTATAAGTTTTTTTTCCGCAATCCTCTACGATGGATGGTTTCCCAGATACAGTACCTCGCATTCTTATTTGGCCATCCTGTACATTAGTAGATAAAATAATATTATTTAATTAATCAGTTATCAGAAATTGTCAAATAACAAATTTAAATTAGGGTCGATATAATAAAATTGAACACCCTGTATATTGTGACCAAAAATATTGTTTTTCCTTTGTTTTTGTGGGCTAAGGTCAATAGAAAAAAAATTAGGCAATCTTTGTTTAGGCTTTTTATTAAACCATCATCAGGGCTTCTGCAAAAAATACAAAATGTGTTGTCTTTTAAAATTGAAAATGAAGCTTATAAAATGTAACAATATGAAAGACGCAAATATTGTTTTTCTTGTACGAATAAAATAGAACAATTTGACATTATTAATAACAAAAATAAAATACAAAAAATTGATTAATTTTACAGATACTTATGTAGAAAGTCACAACAATAAAATATTTTAAAAGCATATCTAGATTAAAAAGCTATAATATACAGGGTGAGTCACGGTGAACGCCTTGGTCCATTGTGGCTAAACGGTTAATATTTTGAAAATTTTGTTTATTCGTGGATATGTGGGTTGGTAAAGGCTACATTTTAAAACTATTTTGAAATATACAGGTTGTCCCAAAAAAGTGTGGTTATATAGTTATATTATTTCTTAAGGAAGACCCTATATTTTATTGCATTGATAAAGGCTACATTTTAAAAACGATGGAACGTTCACACCATGCTCAGCCAAGAAAAAGAAGACTATCAAATAATGATAATTTACCAACAAATAAATAAAATAGAATGTTAACAGTTTCCATTTTTATACATTTTTACATATAACTGGTTCAGCTTAGTAAATAAGGAAATGTATATATAACAGGTTTTAGTTAAGTGCATATGAATTATAATTCAAATTATCACTTTCCGATACTTTAAATTATTATTTTGGGGTTTTTCTTTTGGATTTTTGTTTTCAAACTTTACTTAAATGCCCATGAAACTGATTTCTGTGGTTTATATATTATAGCTTTTTAATATACATATGCTTTGGAAATATTTTATTGTTGTGACTTTCTACATAAGTATCTGTAAAATTAATTAAGTTTTTGTATTTTATTTTTGTTATTAATAATGTCAAATTGTTCTATTTTAAAAGACAACACATTTTTGTATTTTTTGCAGAAGCCCTGATGATGGCTTAATAAAAAGCCTAAACGTTGGCCCGATGAAAACAAAAATGTTATAATTTTTTTTTCTATTGACCTTAGCCCACAAAAACAAAGGAAAAACTCTGTATATTGTTGTTTTTTAACGCAATTTAGATTAAGATGCTGAGTTGACAGTACCATTATCATTGGGTGGTTCGTATATCGCCGCGACTGTATGCCCGGTTTTCTTTAGTTGGTATCTAAAATTCTGTTTGTATTTTTTTACTTTTTTTTAACGAGATTTTGGCTCGCGGTACCTGGTGTGGTACTTCAG
Source organism: Crepidodera aurea (assembly GCA_949320105.2). NCBI lineage: Eukaryota > Metazoa > Arthropoda > Insecta > Coleoptera > Chrysomelidae > Crepidodera > Crepidodera aurea. The sequence continues at coordinate 43,339,096 of OX439475.1, forward strand.
TCATAAGTGGTTCTGTTAAAAAGTGCTACAGGTAAGACACAATATTTGTTGGAAATTGATGTAAGAGAGATTTAAAACAAGATAAATTTGGTATTTGATGTTAAATTAATTAATTAAGATTTTGGAATTGTACAGACTGTCCAAAACATCTCGAATTGAAATATTTACTGGCGTTTTAATAATTTAGACATTTAAAGGACTTATTTTTATTAAAACTATTTTAAAAACTGCTTAAACTATTTTGTAATATATGTTTTATCTGTTAATAATTCTAGAGTTAGTAAAAAGAAAACAACTTAAGGTTAAGATTGTTTTTTTGGGCGATAAAAGTTTAGTTAAAATAAAAGAAATTTAACAAAATTTCAAAGAATAATTTTAGATAAAAGATCTGAAAAATTTGCATTTTTCACTTGTACATAATGCCTGTTTGGGGAGCAACTCTTACTATAGAAACAGATCACTGGACAATTTCACAAGATATGAAAACAACATAGATTTGGAAATTTAAGATGTCAAAATCTGTTGCCAACATATTATTTGTGACGTTTTTAATAGAATAGCGCATTTGCATATTATAAGAGAATTTATACTTCGTCATAAATGAAGTTTTCATAATTCATAAGAAAAAACCCAGATAAAATACTTATCATACTATCCCGATATAGAGGATATCCTTTTGAATCACATTATTATTTAGGCATATCAGTGCCGCTTCTTTAACTTTGCGGTTATAATCATTAGTTTCTTTTAATAATCTATTAATCTATTGAAGAATTACATTGTATTTTATGGTCAAAATCCCAAGCACAATTTTTTGTATTTTGGATTTCATTGAAAGGTTTTGTATTTACTATTAAAGATTTTAATGTATTATTTGTTTTCTTAAATTAAATTTTGTGAATGATTGGTGTTCATTAAGTCTTATATGAAAAGGTTTACATGTTTCTCCTATATAAATAAAGTTATTTCAATAAATGGTACAAAATCGTTTTAAAGCCTAACCCAACAAATCTTTCTTTTATTTCTATTTCGATAGTACCTATTTTTTCTATTACTATATTATTATTACTATAAATATCCGCAGACAACATTTCTATTGTAATGCTCTGATAATTAACAATGAAGCAGGTGGGTAGGTATGGTAAGTTAGCAGTTTCTGATTAAGGCAATTACCATGTTTATTAATATTAACGGAACATTTCAACTTGGCACTAGATTTTTGCATTAAAAGTAAAAGGTAAACTTGCTATGCACAAATTAGAACAAAGTGGGATTGTTTTGTTCAGGGACGTAATCAAGAATTAAAGAACAAGGTCGTATTACATTCAACGAAATACTACAGTGTTTTAGTAATGCAGACATTAATTTTGAAATGTACTTTACACACAAAAAGTTCAGTCTCACTCTAAGAAATAAAACAAGAGATGTAAAAAACAAATACACTTTTATTCGGGTCACCCTTCAAGTATAAATAAATTAGACAAATATTAACAATAATCGCTTACCTATACATAAGGACTAGGGGCTTGTCACAATGCTTTTGATGATTATACTTCTTTACCGTACTCTCTAATATTTAATCTTTAACGATACTTTTTACTTTACTTTACTTGTCTTTTCCGGGAACCTTTTCGACCACCCAGCCAACTATTGACTTCACGTCCAACAACCAACTATCTATTTTTCCCGTCGCAAAAGAGTTTTTAGGAAAATTTCGCTGATAGAGGCAGATTTCATAGTTTCAATAAGTTGTCTTACATTTATCTCTCAATTAGGCAATCTATTTTTCTATTGTGTAAATAAGTTTAAATAAAATAATTTCGGTAAATAAAATTCTTAAATGATTTTGACTTTGTTATCTACTTTTCAGAAATTAATATTTTAATTATACAGGGTGTCCCATTAAGAATGGGACATAGAACAACCGCAGATTCTCCAATTCAAAATAAAACGATTTAGCGAAATATGCTTAGATAAAATGTTACTCGTTTCCGAAATACGGGGTGTTGAGAAAACTGAAAAATTATTAATGTCCATAATTTTTTTAATACACCGTATAATTTTACTCAAATCGGCACACTTGTTAAATATCATAAAATGCATCTAACAGTAAAAAAACAGTTCAGTACGTTCTACCAGTAGCGTACGGCAGGAGTAAGTAATGCTTGTACCCCTTCTAAATGTTACGCCGCTATCTAAATTTTAATTTTGACTATAATTTTAATTTTTTTGATATTTTCTAAGTCAATAATGTACACTTGTTAGTTTGTTGTAAAGTCATTGTTTTTCGAGATATTCGCAGTTAAAGATAGATAGACATGTACTTTTTATTTGTATTATTATTAATAATATTCATTATTACAATTTTGTCTTAAAACCAAACAAAGTAAAAACTAATGTAATGAAATTTTTACTTCAACAAATTTTCAATGTGTCCACCATTAACTTGTATACAATTCCTTAGACGTTTAACTAAAGACTGTCTCACTTTAAACAACTGATTTGCTTGATTTTGTCGAATTGTAGCAGCAGCATTCTGAATTTTGTTCCAAAGTTCCTGACGGGTATTTATTGTTTCACCATAAACAAGACTTTTGATGTAGCACAATAATAAAAATCTAAAGGATTAAATTCATGACTGCGTGGTGGCCAAGCAAATTCGCTTCCACGTCCAATCCAACGATGTGGAAAACGTAAATTTAGGTAATTCCGAACATCTAATATGTAATGGGCTGGCGCACCATCCTGCAAAAACCAGAAGTTATGACGTAAATTTAAATAAATAAATAAATAAAAAGTACATGTCTATCTATCTTTAACTGCGAATATCTCGAAAAACAATGACTTTACAACAAACTAACAAGTGTACATTATTGACTTAGAAAATATCAAAAAAATTAAAATTATAGTCAAAATTAAAATTTAAACAGCGGCGTAACATTTAGAAGGGGTACAAGCATTACTTACTCCTGCCGTACGCCACTGGTAGAGCGTACTGAACTGTTTTTTTTACTGTTAGGTGCATTTTATGATATTTAACAAGTGTGCCGATTTGAGTAAAATTATACGGTGTGTTAAAAAAATTATGGCCATTAATAATTTTTCAGTTTTCAACTTCAACACCCCGTATTTCGGAAACGAGTAACATTTTATCTAAGCATATTTCGCATAATCGTTTTATTTTGAATTGGAGAATCTGCGGTTGTTCTATGTCCCATTCTTAATGGGACACCCTGTATATATTTATTTTTTTAAATATAAAATGCTAGCGCTGGGTTACTCAATTGTTTTATGTACTTAGTTATAACGATAGATGGGAAACAAATGAATTATGACGTGAAAAATTGCTGAAATACATATTCACAATCTGAAATTTATTATGAATTTTAAAGACGGCCAAATTATTAAGATTGCATGTTGAAAAACACTTACTATAAATATGTTTTTACAAGGAAATGGCAATTTTGTCATAATAAACTGATGATTATTCCGTTTTATGAAGGATGGTTAATGTAAGTACCTCCATTTCCTGCCGATTTACATAACATTTTCGATAAATTTATATGTATCACATATGCATAAAAATTATTTTTAAATATGAATAACATATCCCTTCCAATAAATAATTCATTTTTAATTGTAAAAATGCTTCATATTTATCAAGAATAACCAATTTAAAAATTAGCAGATTATTTAGAATTTTTATATCCTAGTTTTGTTTGGAATTTTGAAAAACTCTGTGTATTGAAATTTACGACAGAGAAATCTAATTTATTACCTTATAATGTATACTATTGTCGTTAAACTCCAGTTAAATTGCTATTAAATACGTGATGTTTGATGGCCATTTAAGAATCTTTCTAACCTAAAACCTTGAAAAAAAAAGAACGGGTCACCAATTTTACTAATTGTTTTTTTATAATATTCTAATTTTATCCCAATTGTTTAGTAAATTGGATCGTTCTATTCCGCTGTTCCAATTATTCTCTATTAATTTAAATAATGTAACAAATATGGAGGTTTTTTTAATGGGCATAAATACACATACAGGGTTGGTAAACGGAAATATTTTACAGGTAGGTAGAGGTCACAAAGACGGTTCTAAATAACCCATATATAATGGGTCTCTTGGCTTCCATAAGCGAGTTACAGGGTGTTTTATCTATTATTCATAATTATTCATTTGGCCAGAACTTTTGAATCACTTAGTGTATCATTTCCATTTTTGGCATACAGCTTACACTTCTCACGAATAATGTACTGAAATATTAAGAGATATGAAAATCCAGGTTCGGCTTTAGGAAAAATTGAAACATATTAAAAATATCAAAACAACACCCTGTATATTACAATTTTAATATTTTCATTTTAGATCTGAATAGAGGGGAAAAAACTGAATTGAAACAAGTTGTTGTTTTTATCCCGCCACCGATTCAAATTGGAACATTTTGAAACTGAAAGTAAAATTTTCATTTAATTTAGAAAAACATATTATGAAACTCATTTTTTCTTTAACAATTTCAAAAATTCACTTGGTGGCATTTACCTATTTCTTGTTTATTCGCCTTAAAATAATTTTACACTGTACTGGTGTACCTGCAGGCCCGTACTTAGAGGAAAAAATTCAATTAGGTATTTATTTTTTAAACGCCCAGTATACAGTAAAGCGGGACAATAAACGCTCATTGTAACTATGTAACTAACAAACATTTATTAATATTAACGAAATTGCTTAAAATGTCCACTATTTTGTTTTATGCACTTTCTTGCACGTCTCTTTTTTTGAAACTGAAAGTAAAATTTTAGAAAAAAAAAGAGAAATTATGTTTTTATCCTTTAATATTCAAAATGGATTTATTTTCGACATTTAGACAGTCCTATATTATTCATATTTTTATGTTTTGTCCTTTTTAACACTATTTTAAGTAATATTGCAGATCCGTACTTTAAACAAAATATTAAATTGATTACTTTTCAATCGCCTCGTATAATTTTATTTTAGCATAGTGGATTATGCTGTATATGGATACCTGAAATCCAAGAAATAAACAATAGAGAAGAACTGCTTCAAAGAATTGAGGAAGCCTGCGAGGAATTGAGAAACAATCCATTTATTATAAGAAAATCAGTAAGGGACATCAATAAACGTGCAAGAAAGTGCATAAAACAAAATAGTGGACATTTTGAGCAATTTAGTTAATTATTAATAAATGTTTGTTAGTTACTATAAGCGTTTATTGTCCCGCTTTACTTTATACTGGGCGTTTAAAAAATATATACCTATTTGAATATTTTCCCCTAAGTACGGGCCTGCAGGTACACCAGTACAGTGCAAAATTATTTTAAGTCAAATAAACAAGAAATAGGTAAATGACGCGAAGTGAATTTTTAAAATTGTTAAAGAAAAAATGAGTTTCATATGTTCTTTCTAAATTAAATGAAAATTTTAGTTTCACTTTCAAAATTTTGCAATTCGAATCGGTGGCGGGATAAAAACAACTTGTTCAATTCAGTTTTTTCCCCTCTATTCAGATCTAAAATAGAAATATTAAAATTGTGATATACAGGGTGTTATTTTGATATTTTTAATAGGTTCCAATTTTTCCTAAAGCCGAACCTGGATTTTCATATATCTCAATATTTCAGTACATTATTCGTGAGAAGTGTAAGCTGTATGCCAACAATGGAAAAGATATACTAAGTGATTCAAAAGTTCTGGCCAAATGAATAATTATGCATAATTGATAAAACACCCTGTAACTCGGTTATGGAAGCCAAGAAACCCATTATATGTGGGTTATTTAGAATCGCCTTTGTGACCTCTACCTACCTTTAAAATATTTCCGTTTACCAACGGGACACCCTGTATATTCCCTGAAATATATACTGGAGAAATTCACAGATTTACTGTAATTGCCTTTTGGTTTTGTGTTTGATAGATTATAGAAAAATAATATAACAAAAATGTATACCGGGTGGACCAGCCCATAGGAATCGTAACTTTCAAATGGTGTATTTGATTTTTTGCAAATTCAGAGTAGAAATATTAGAAATAATTTATTATGTCATATCAAATTTGAAAATAACCGACTTCTGATTTGATCCCAAATTTTTACATATTTTTATTGTACGAAATATATAGGGTGTAGTTATCAATTGTAAACTACAATTGATAACTGCTTTTATTTTTAATTTTAATTTGAATTTAAATGATTTTACTAATATTTATTATTTATTAAGTTCTACGGAATTAATTTTTGTACAGAGGAATCTTTTAACCAGTACCCATATGGCACAATGTGTAAAATAATATGTCTATTGTTTATTTTTTCTTTGAAATAAATTACTAATAAGAAATGGAAATATTTTACCATAAATCGTATGAATAAATACGCTCGAGACCAAAAAAAGGATCTTTTAATAAGACACGTATTAGTGCCTAATTAAATGTACAAAATGGCGTCCATTTTTCCTGATCCACAACTGGTCCCTATTTATTATAAATATAAACAGTTCCCTTAAGAGGACCAGTGCCATCTTGCTCAACGTACATATTTCTTTCTACTTAAGCTGATGAAGCAATGAGCTATTTTTTTGTGGCGAGAAATTTACTGAATAAATAAATAGTATGCATTGCAAAATCATTTTGACTTTATGCATAATATAATTGGAAATTTTTTATAATATTTCTATAATAAATTTGAAAAAATCGAATAGCCCATTCAAAAGTTTTAATTTGTAGTTTGTGACATTGGCCAAAATAACTGTAGGTAGGCGTTCTCTTAATAGTTATATTAAAAAGTATTGTGAAACACTAATTACGTGAAATAAAATTCATTATTCGTAATGTGTACCTATTGTTTGTTTGAGAAATGGTGTTTAGTATCATCAGTACGTGCTGGAACTGAGAATACAGTCTTTAGAGAAAACTGCCCGTGACCTACCTTTTGTCAGTTTTATTTATTGATTTTGTAATGCATTATAAACAATTAATAGTTCAATTGATTTTTTTGTAACTGATTTGATGGCACTGGCAATAAGCCAACTGCCCAGTTACAGTCAAGTTGTTCCATCAACAAAAGTGCGTAAATTTCTAACTAATTTAGTTACCAAAATTAATATTTACCTAGATTAAATAAATGATAATAAAGGGTTAGTAATATCGCTTATATATATATTTTTTGTTTTGTTTCAATATTTTTTGCTATTATTCAATTAATTTATATTGTTTCCACCCACTATATTTTTTTATACTCGGTCACTCAAACACATTCGTCAGTTTACCCCTTTTGGAGGGATGATTTAGCTCCTTCAGAAAAATTTAACGGCTTTCTATAAAATTAATAGTAGGGGAGGCCAAGCGGGGATTTTCCGCGTTACTCGAGCGCGTTAGAAATACATATGGGGACAAACCTTGCACCCTGTAATGTACCCCTACCATATATGAACCCTTAATATAGGGGGGTGCGTTGAGGACAGCCCGTCAGATTAGTAAAAAAAAATCGATCCTTAGAAAAACTCAAGCGCGTCAGATTAAGAAAAGGTAAGTTAAGTACATCCAGAAAAGTGTATATTTCAATAATCTGTCAATTTGAGCGTGGCACAAAGTTGTAAAAAAAACGGTCATTGTGGCTAAACGGTTAATATTTTGAAAATTTTGTTTATTCATGGATATGTGGGTTGATAAAGGCTACATTTTAAAATTCTTTTGAAATATACAGATTGTCCCAAAAAAGTGTGGCGTATCAAAGTTATATTATTTCTTATGGAATACCCTATATTTTATTGCATTTATAGATTATACGTTAAAAATAAGATAAACTTTCTTATGTATTTCCTATACCTAAGCTTTTTAGTTTTCGAGATATTTTGATATTTCTAAAAATGGAAGAACTTACAAGAAAACCAATAACTTGGAAACCTATGGAATCAGCCAAATCATATTTTAACTGAAAAAAATTAGACTAACAATTGAGCAATAATTTATTTAGAGTTGTTTAAAATTATACAGTGCGTCCAAAACGGGGCGATTCTCTAATGACATATTTTATAATCCTATTATGTAGCAAATTCCATTATAACCATACAGATTTTGATGCATCTCGAATTATATTTAATAATGTCAAAACCAAACACATAGTTTCAAAGATAAATTTTTCGGATCATAGTCTAAGCTGATCAAATACAGGGTGTTATATTTAGGCATTACGGTGGAAAAATAACGTAAAATTTAACAAAAATAAAAATAACTCCAAAAATAAATCTAACTTCAAAATTAATAGATTTGGGACAACCTGTATATTTCAAAATAATTTTAAAATGTAGCCTATATCAACCCACATAGCCATGAAAAAATAAAATTTTCAAAATACTAACCGTTTAGCCACAATAGACCGTCCCGTCTACTATATTACTGTTTTTTTTACATTTTTGAAAATTTTTACACGGTCTTCCCCTCACTAAAATGGAAAACTTAACATACATTTTTTTCGTTTTAGAGCCTAATCTTCACAATCCAATAGGTCCCCATGACGCTTTAGTAACTGCAAATTTAGCAGCTCGGCCTCCCCTACTATAACAAATATTTTGCACTTTCTGCCGGGTTTTTACCGCCTGTGGAAATCTCACTCCGTTCCTAATTTTTTATTTTTCTGAAAAGCAAGGTGATTCCTTTAACCGGGACATAGGAAAATAGAATACCATACAATACATGAAAAAATTTGAATTGAAGCGATTGATCATGGGGGCCTATACTTTACGCTGCTTTGAGTAGTAGTCACTATCTTTTTAAATGTATTGTTATGTTTTATTATTATTATTATCATCTTTAAAATTATTAATTTTCATTCGCTAATTAATTTACATTTTTCTTTACAGATTTGGATGTTAAAAAGGATGAAGTGATCGAATTCGTTAAGTGATAGTAGAGAAATATAAGTTGCAATCAATATAATTTCATTACCTTGAAGTGAATTTGTCGATTAATCGCGTCGTGTATTGCTGGTTTCCTACCGTTAAGGATTAAAAACAACATCACGAGAACAAAGATGCATATTTTAAACAAGAAACCCTGCCTAGGTAAGTTTAAAATTTTACAATAATTAACAGTGGACGAGATAATTTTTAAAAATTTATAGTGGCGTCTGAGAGTCGGAAAAAAACCATGAAAAATGGACAAAAATTTACCCGGATCGAGAGTAGAATAGAATAGAATAGAATAGAATAGAATAGAATAGAATAGAATAGAATAGAATAGAATAGAATAGAATAGAATAGAATAGAATAGAATAGAATAGAATAGAATAGAATAGAATAGAATAGAATAGAATAGAATAGAATAGAATAGAATAGAATAGAATAGAATAGAATAGAATAGAATAGAATAGAATAGAATAGAATAGAATAGAATAGAATAGAATAGAATAGAATAGAATAGAATAGAATAGAATAGAATAGAATAGAATAGAATAGAATAGAATAGAATAGAATAGAATAGAATAGAATAGAATAGAATAGAATAGAATAGAATAGAATAGAATAGAATAGAATAGAATAGAATAGAATAGAATAGAATAGAATAGAATAGAATAGAATAGAATAGAATAGAATAGAATAGAATAGAATAGAATAGAATAGAATAGAATAGAATAGAATAGAATAGAATAGAATAGAATAGAATAGAATAGAATAGAATAGAATAGAATAGAATAGAATAGAATAGAATATATATTACATGATTTACAAAAATACATTTGTTTTCACAAGTCAAAATTGATTTATATTGTAGGCATGTATTTAAAAAAAATAATTTTAAAAACATTTACACAAAACGCACTAAAATAGACAATTTATTAAAATATGTACTTACATATAAGTACCGTGGTCTAATTTTTTAAACATCACACAAATTTTTATAAAATTTCTGTCTCACTCATATGAAATGTAGTATTTAAATATTCATTAGTATTATAGAATGCATATCTGAGTAGGTGATTTTTAATAGTTATAAAGAAGTTTTTGTTGTCTAAAATTTGCACATTTCTAGGCAATACATTATAAAATAAAGGTCCATAATAGTTCACTCCAAATCGACTGTGGCTCAGCCGAAACTTTTGTATATGTATGTGTAAGTTTTGCCTGGTGTTGTGATTATGGATGCCATTATTTCTTGTATATGAGCCGAGGTTTTCTCTGACATGCTTTAGGCATGTATATATATATACAAAGAAGGAAAAGTAAAAAGCTTGTTTTCGGAAAACACCCCTGCAACGTCTACCCTATAGCCCATCCTAAACATAACACGGAGTACCCTTCGTTGCAATTTAAGAATCCTGTCAGCATGAGGAGAGTGACCCCATGCTAGAATTCCATACTTACAGTGGGAAAGAAATATAGAGTGGTAAGCTGTCAAGATTGATTTTCTTGGCAGCTCATCCCTCAGTGATCGTATGACAAATATATTTCTTGCAAGTTTTGTTGCCAGAAAATCTACGTGGTGATGCCATGATAGTATGGGATCAACATAAAAACCCAAGAACTTTGGACACTCTTGCTGGTTGCAGGCCTTTTTATGACTAAAGCATATTGTTTTGGTTTTATTTTCATTGAGACTTAGACCATTTTTACCGAACCACGTTGATGCTGACACCGTAGCAGTATTTATTTTATCGTTTACACTTTTTATATCAGTGTCATTAACAAGAATTGTGGTGTCATCTGCGAAGAGTATCATGTCAGAACTGGGGGCCACATTGAGGTTGTTTATGTAAATCAAAAACAATATGGGGCCCAGCACCGACCCCTGAGGCACTACGCAGGTAATTTTTTTCACATTTGAATTTTTATTATTTATCGATACAAACTGTTTTCTGTCAGTTAAGTAAGAGTTTATAAGTTTAACACTGGTTTCGTCAAAATTGCTATGTTTTAATTTGGAGATAAGGAGACTGTGGGACATACAGTCAAATGCTTTAGTAAGGTCACAAAAAACAGCACCCACGATCTCCTTATTTTCAGTACCCTCTATAATCTTATTTATTAAGTAGATAAGAGCGTCTGTGGTAGATCTTTTTGCTCTGAAACCAAATTGTCCAAAATGAAATAGGTTATTGGATTCATAAAATTTAACAATCTGATTTTTTAAAACTGTTTCAAATATTTTTGAAACGACTGGTAATATTGAGATAGGTCTAAAATTGCTTAAGTCAGTTTTGTTTTTTGTTTTCGGAATGGGCAAAACTTTGGCCATTTTTAAACCGTCAGGGAAACTACCGTCTAATATGCAATTATTTATAAGATTTGTTAGTGGATACAAGATTTCTTCTCTTACAGATTTAAGTAATTTAGCGTTTATGTTGCAATAATCAAGGCCTGGCTTATTTTTAAGATTTTTTATTATGTCACGTATCTCAATATAACTGGCAGGTACAAAGCCAAATGGAGGCGAAGGAAACAATATCTTTTTATTTTGAAAACTCAATTTTCTATCAAAGAGGTTCTTGTCCTCTAGTTCTTTTTTTACCCCTCCCTCCCCCGTTTTCGAGGATGCTGAACCCGATGGCGTTATCAGAATTTCTCTTTTCGAACCCCCTAAAACGGCAAAAAACTACCCCCTAAAGGGGTTAAATGGACAGCGCATCATTTCCCTGTGAAAATACGTCTTTCCCTCCGTTTTCGAGGATGCTGAATACCATTTGGTATAATTTTGTATAATTTCTTAAGTAGTATGTGTATAATCATGTTTAATTTTATCCCGTTAATCTTTAACTAAAGTTTTACCGCTAAAACCCATTGTATTATTTGTCTTTATAGTTGCGATATACATTTCGAACATTTTTGTAGGTATTATTTATTTTTATATATCCTGGAAATTTCACTAAAGCTTTTAATTATTAAAGAGTTCCCTAACTTCATAAAATCACAATCGGGTCACATCGTTGAACTGATAGAATCAAAAAATAAATAATATGCAGGATGTTGCGACTAAAAATCCAAAATGGCCAATAGTATTGGAAAAACTGTTAATCTGATAACAAGCAAATAAAAAACAGGTATCGGCATTTCCCTTAACCCCCACATCCCAAAGTTTGTGACAATCTGTTTTCGAGAAAATTAGGCGTTACCAGACTTTTCTTCCGCTCTGTACATGTACAATGTCAAAATGAAGATTAATTCTCACTATTTCCTTTATTAGGTATATCTCTCTAAGTAAATAAATATATTAATTTTTTTAAATGTAATTTGAATGCAAGATTTGAATTGACAAAATATATATAATTGAATATGATTGTCTTCTCAATTTTCTTGACCTAACTAACGATTATTTAGTACATGACCATTGGACAATTTTAAAGAAAATACCTTACATTCTTTTAAAATGGTGTCCGCTCCGAAAATTGCTTTTAACTTTTAACCATCATAGTGGCGTCTGCGAGTCGGAAGGACATAGCCCAAAATTTATCCTGATCTAGAGTACCTTCCCCCCCCCCCCCCTGTTTTCGAGGATGCTGAACACTATCGCGGTATCAGAATTTCTCTAACGCGGTTAAACGGGCATCACATCATTTCCCTGTAAAAAAAAACGTCTTTTCCTCCGTTTTCAAAGACTTCTGACCCCGACTAACCCCTCCACAGGTCAAAATTCAGCCCCGAAAGGGATGCATTTCATTATATCAGCGGCAAAACGGATGTCCCTTTCAGGGGTGAGTTTTGACCTGTGGAGGGGTTGGTGGGGGTCAGAAGTCTTTGAAAACGGAGGAAAAGACGTTTTTTTTTACAGGGAAATGATGTGATGCCCGTTTAACCGCGTTAGAGAAATTCTGATACCGCGATAGTGTTCAGCATCCTCGAAAACAGGGGGGGGGGGGAAGGTACTCTAGATCCGGATAAATTTTGGGCTATGTCCTTCCGACTCGCAGACGCCACTATGATGGTTAAAAGTTAAAAGCAATTTTCGGAGCGGACACCATTTTAAAAGGATGTAAGGTATTTTCTTTAAAATTGTCCAATGGTCATGTACTAAATAATCGTTAGTTAGGTCAAGAAAATTGAGAAGACAATCATATTCAATTATATATATTTTGTCAATTCAAATCTTGCATTCAAATTACATTTAAAAAAATTAATATATTTATTTACTTAGAGAGATATACCTAATAAAGGAAATAGTGAGAATTAATCTTCATTTTGACATTGTACATGTACAGAGCGGAAGAAAAGTCTGGTAACGCCTAATTTTCTCGAAAACAGATTGTCACAAACTTGGGATGTGGGGGTTAAGGGAAATGCCGATACCTGTTTTTTATTTGCTTGTTATCAGATTAACAGTTTTTCCAATACTATTGGCCATTTTGGATTTTTAGTCGCAACATCCTGCATATTATTTATTTTTTGATTCTATCAGTTCAACGATGTGACCCGATTGTGATTTTATGAAGTTAGGGAACTCTTTAATAATTAAAAGCTTTAGTGAAATTTCCAGGATATATAAAAATAAATAATACCTACAAAAATGTTCGAAATGTATATCGCAACTATAAAGACAAATAATACAATGGGTTTTAGCGGTAAAACTTTAGTTAAAGATTAACGGGATAAAATTAAACATGATTATACACATACTACTTAAGAAATTATACAAAATTCATTTATTAAATTAAATTATTATTATTTAGAAAACATGCAGTTGATTGTTTGTTTTACAATTATTACAACAATAGAGTAGAGTAGCAATAAAATGTAATTGTTAAGTAATTTTACTTGCTTCCTAGTTTATAATAAAAACATTAAATTATGAATGAAACCGACTTCGGAAAATTAAAAGTGTTGCGAATACAATAAAAGTAATAGTGGTTACCTATAATTTCGTATTTTTCGTTCTTAAATAAAAAATATATATCTAGGTATGTATGCAACAAGTGCATAAAAGATTATTTTGTTTCATTCAGTTGGATACTATACTTTTTGTACGACCGTATGTAGACAAAAAAATCTAAACAGGTATTTTTAATAAAGAACTCAATATATTGACAAATTAAATCATCATAGCACGCTAATGAGATTTACAAACGAAGTCTAGTAATAATTAATAAAACAAAACTAAATACTTTTTTTTTAATATTACAACGTATTATTAGTTTGAATCATAAAGAAGCTAAATTGTCGGTTTGTGACTTTTGTGGCTCATTGTTTAATTTTATTTAGGGTAAGAGTTTTTAGTTATAAATCCAAAAGGTTGTCTCAAATGTGGTCAAAAGTTTTTTAAAAAAAAAACACAATATTCATGTATACAAACAAGAGGGCGGCGACTATTTTCGGCTAACCATCTTCAGCCATCTTCAGGTCAACATTGGAAAATGTAAAATACAAAGACTATATGACAAATTAAAACATTAATTTAAAAACCTTTAAAATATTTTTAAATTACCTTTTCAACGTGTTTTAAGGTTTCTAAATGTCTTAATTTGTTATATCTGTCTTTGTATCTTACATTTTCCAATGTCCAATTATACTGTATTTGAAAATCAAGAGAGAGTAAATTCCCAGAATAAAAAGTAATTCGGTATGCAAAACTATAGTACAGTACGTGCGGTAAAACTTCAATATTTGTAATGCATTCTAAATTGTTTTTGTTAATTTCAATACAAAATTTATTAAATTTCTTGGACTATCACATTATTTTATGATATCTCATTGTTACTACAGTAGGCCTAAGAGGATTAACGTGCGTCATAGGCGTAACCAGAATAGAAAGGGATAATTGTTATTTAACGACCTCCGAATGGCAACAGCTTCTAATGACAGATATTTTGACTTAAATAGTTTCTAGAAATGCAGTTATTTGATTTTCGATAAACGTGACAAATAGTAGTGACTAAAAATGGAAGCAGTTTGTGAGTATACGCCAGTGAAAAAATTAAAACTAGACCATTTATCGCTCAATGAAAAGAGTGCTGTAGTGAATGTGTACCACTATTTTAAACATCAAAACAACATCTAAGGCAATGGGATATGGAAAATCTACAATATATAGAGTTCTAAAGGAGGAAAAATCAGGTGGAGTAACCTCACCAAAGCCGAAATCAGGTAGACCAAAACTATTAAAAGTCAACGTGGACGAGTTTTTTAAAAATGCTATTCGTAAGCTTGTTCACTCATTTTTTATAAACAAGCAAATACCAACTTTAGATAAAGTTTTGCAAGCCATTACGAATGATGTTGATTTACCCACAATAAGCCGGGATAAACTATGGAAAGTGTTACATGAGTTAAACTTTAAATTTGAAAAAATGGGCAGACACTCAATGCTAATTGATTCTGAAGAAATTGTATGTTGGAGAAGACAGTACCTCAGAAGAATACAACAAGTTAAAGCTCAAAATAAAAACATTTATTATTTAGATGAAACATGGGTTAATGAAGGACATTGTGTAGGAAGAGTTTGGAAAGACAAAAATATAAAATCATCCCATCAAGCTTTTCTAGAAGGATATACTACTGGTTTTAAGGAACCTATAGGAAAAGGTAAAAGATTAATTATTTGTCATATAGGCAGTACAAACGGTTTTTTTGAGAATGGTTTACTCTTATTTGAATCAAAAAAAACCGTTGATTATCACGAAGAAATGAATGGAGACGTGTTTGAGGAATATTTTGAACAGATGATTCAATTCATACCAAAAGGATCGGTTATTGTAATGGACAATGCAAGTTACCACTCCAGATTACTTGAACCTTTACCAACCACTAAATGGAAAAAGGGTGAAATTGCAAAATGGTTATCTTCTAAAAATTTAGCCTTTGACAATACAATGCTGAGGGCAGAATTGTTAACTATTGCTAAAAAACATAAGCAAAATTATAAAAAATATAATATTGAGGAGATAGCCAAAAAACGAGAAATTGAAATCCTTCGTTTACCACCCTACCATTGTGAGCTGAATCCGATAGAATTAATATGGGCTCAAGTTAAAGGTTATGTTGCCAGAAATAACACTACTTTTAAATTATCAGATGTTAAAAATCTCTTCAATAAGGCAATATCTGAAGTAACAAGTGAAAATTGGCAAAAATGTATTAGACACGTTACAGAAATAGAAAAAAAAATGTGGGAGCTAGATAACATAATTGATATTACTATAGAGCCCATTGTAATTTCTCTAGAATCAGATGGTGAATCTTCTGACACAGAGTGCGAGGAACCATAACTTTAAAATTATTAATTTATGTACTTTAATTTTATTTTTAGATTTTTATTTTTTAAGATTTAATATTGTCGTATTTTTTGCATGTTGCTCGTCAAATTTTATCCTTGCGGTTGGTTTTTTTTTTCTCATATACCTACTTAATTGTTTTTTTAGCTCCTCATATTAATTTATAAATAATTGTAATTATCTGTACATATTATATACATATTTTGTAAATAAACATATGCCTAAAACAAAATGCCTAAAATAATATTGACTTTTTCTTCATTTTACCCAAATTAAATTACTACTTACGAATTATGTTTATCTATCTAAAATTGGTAATCTAGGTATAAATAACTAAAACAAATTAAATATTTCTATTTCCATATAAATTTAATTTTGAAAACGCACGTCTATGGTTTACTGCCTTTAACACTGATAACTGCAAAACATTTCTGGGAATTTACTCTCTCTTGATTTTCAAATACACTATAGTGGAGTGAAATTTGAATTTTATATGGATGTAAGAGCTAAGTCCAATTTTTTAATTTTTTCGATTTTATACATAAAGAGAGGCTTGTTTCAATAAATTTGGGCTGGGACTTCGCGAGATATGTGCCAAAAACGGCAATTTTGGTAATTTTCGAGTGGATTGCTTCACTATTTTTTAAATATCTCCGGTTCTAAGAGTCGTGGAAAAATAAAAAAAAATTAAAATGACCGTGATGAAGTAGAGTATAGTAGGGTTTTTTAAAAATGCATCCTAACCTCAAAAAACGAATTCGCGCACATTGTTTTTTTGTACTGAATTGGCAATAAATAACCAAAGAATCCTCAAATTTCCTTAAAAATTGGAGAAAATATGTATTTTTACCAAAATCGGCATTTTTCGAAAAAAAATTGAATTGGCTGCCATTTTTGGAAAAACAATAGAAGAGAAAAAAAATTTTATCTTAAAAAGAAGGGTTTTGTGTATACTTTTGTCTAAGAAAATCCAATATTTTATTTCTTTATTTAAAGTGCCCAATTTAGGGAATAATAATAAAAAACAATTGGATTTTCATTTTTTATATTGATTTATGTCAGTGGCGTAGCAAGGAATTTTTTTCGGAGGGGGCCCACCATTTCTCGTAGATATGTGTCACACTCAAGGTACACCCCCTTTTCTTCTTTGTTTCTCTAGCTATATTTCTGAAATTTGGATCATTGAATATGCTCACTAGACGGCACTTTTTGACATATTTGGAAAAAATATCAACTTCCGGTTTTTCCGGAAATGGCATCAAGTTTCAATTTTCAAATGGAACACCTACATTTTTGGAATCTTCGTAATTATCTGAATCCAGTTGAGATTTCATTCGTCAGAACACCCATTTTATTTTTCGATCTAGAGAGCCATGAACCCCCTAAAATTATTCCAAATAATCAAAATAATCGTACACTATCGCATTTTCGATTAAAATAGTATTGTGGTCCGAACTACATGCGAGTTTGTTTGTTGTAAAATTCCTCTATGATTGCATTTTCTTCTAAACGTATAGAAATTTCGGGGGGGGGGGGCATGCCACCCCTTGGCTACGCCACTGGTTTATGTTGATTCTTTCCCTCACAAAAATCTTACTTTAGAACCTGAAATATTTTTTTTATTTTTTAAACATTTTTTGGACTCAAATACAGTTTTGCTAAGAGAATCAAGCATAAATATCGCGATAAAAAAATTTGAAAAAAATGAAAATCGAATTTTTATCTTAGAGCCGGAGATATTTAAAAAATAGTGAAGCAATCCACTCGAAAAACACCAAAAATGCCGTTTTTGGCACATATCTCGCGAAGCTCAAGCCCAAATATATTGAACGGGACCTACCACGGTCCTCAATCACCTTAAACCCAGGACTATGCCTTTGTAATGCAAGTGATCTACCGACTAACAAGTGTGTAATTGTGTCCCCAACCCCTATCAGTCCCACGAGATATCCGATGTCATCCGGCCTGTTTACCGGCGTGAATGAAACTGCGTATGACACAAATTCCTTTTTGCACTTGCCCAAAGTCTTACCTGACTTTTAATTCCACTTGAATACGGCAGGATTCGAACCTACTCCCCGAACACTGACCTGAATCGGCAGACGCCTTACCAACTAGGCCACCGTGTCCGGTTTCTTTATGTATAAAATCGAAACAATTAAAGAAATTTGACTTAGCTCTTACATCCATTTTCAGTTTATATTTAATTTGGTTATATTCTCTACGAGCTCTCTCTCTCTCTCTCTCTCGCCTTTGCAATGTCTCATTTTATTTTCAACATTTTAATTTTGATAATTAAACGCTGAAAGGGAATTAGTTCAAAACACATCCTTAGGATACATCACATTTAAAGCTTTCATTCAAACCAATTAAATGCTTGTCCCCACATTTCAACATTTTTTAATTTATGGAAGTGTTTACTACCGAATTTTCGCTAATTGCCACATCTCTCAGAGTGTTTTACATTTTTAAGTGTAACAATAATTACTCATGACCGTTCTACGAACACTATATAAGAGAGTAACCCTGTATTGAAGTCTTACTGGAACGATTGTTGAACTTTATGATAATTTCAGTAAATTTCTTTGTTTGCGCAATCACAAATGCGGAGATTCTTAAATATAATTTAATGGGTAAGTAATCAACATACCGTATTCATGGAATAGGTTAAATCTAATAGCATATTTAATATGTAATTCCAATTCTAGAACTCATTAGAAATACCCAATAATACTTTATTACAGTAAGGTCAAAGAGTAGAAGAGAAATTTTAACCTATGAATGTATTTTTTCCAATGGCTTTGCTTCTTTCTTTCTGATTGGCCTGACCTCTGACAACTGATAATATATTAATACCTGGCGGACAGTAAAGGAAAAATGATTGAGAGTTTCATTTGCACTTGGCATATTGAAGGCAGTGGCGTGCTTATTAATTTTTGAAAGGGTTAAGGACGAACCCAAATAATAGTTAAATATTTTTACAATAAACTAAAAACTTTTTTTTGTCTTTTTATACATACCTTTCGTCTAATCTTCCACTTCAGATTCGTCAGATGCACTGTCGCTATCGCTATCGTCAGCAAAGTTGATAATGACTGGTTCAATATTTTGGTCAATCCGTTGGTCTATGTCCCACATTTTTTGTTCTTCTTTCAGAACATGCTTGATGCATTTCTTCCAGTTTTCTGCAGTGACGCTTTGAATGGCTTCTTTAAGGTAATTTTGTAAATCCGCCATTTTAAAGGTTCTGTTTTCTCGTGCTACTTGTCCTTTTAGTCCTTTTACTTCCAGATCAATTCTATAGGATTAAATTCGCAGTGGTAAGGAGGTAATCTTAAAACTGTCATTCCACGACTTAACGCCATTTCATCAACTGCGAATTTTTTATATTTATAAACATGTAGTTTTGTAATCTGTAGTAATTCCGCCTTTAGACTATCTTTGTTATAATGGATGTTTTCATCTATTAATCATTGTTGAATTTCAGCTTTTTTCCATGATTGTTTCGGTAATGGTTCTAAATGCAGACTATGATAGGGGGCATTATCTATGACAATGACAGACCCAGGTTCCAAAAGTTGAATGATACCTTCAAACCATTTTTCAAACACCTCTGCATTCATCTCCTCATGGTAATCGCCATGTTTTTTTTTAAATTTAAAGGCTTCCTGTATTTAATTTTTGCTATTCTAATTTTTACTTATTCTAAATCAACCCCACGCAATGATACGTTCGTGGAATTAGCAGGTAGAAAACGGATTCCTACTTACTCGCTGGTTAAAATGTACTTATAAGTGAAACGGACAAAGACAGAAACACAGATCTGTACAGCGTTGCCATGAGTTTCATAAAAGAATAAGCAATAAATAAAATAAGTTATTTGAAATGGGGAGGAAATGATTTATAAGTATTAATCATTAATGTTTTTTTCCTAAATTCTAAATTACTCTAAACATTATTTGTTATTGATATATTTACTGATTTTTATAAAAACAGTAGAATCATCTTTTAATTTGTTTTGATTTGGGACATGCTGTATTTTAATGTCTTTGTGAAAATTATTGGTCATGGAATTCTGAAACAATTATAAACATAGGTATATAATTTTCCTTTCATGTCTATTTGCTTATCGTCTAATCACTTGTTAACAAATGGAAAAATTGTTAAATTTGTATTTAGACCTTGTCAAATAATTTGAGTAAAGCAATTGTTTTGTTCATTAAATTTTAATCGCGACATTTTTTAATATTGGAAATTATTTAATTAAAGTATTACAATTATGTTGAAAATTATGCATTTTTTATTTATGCTTCTTCATGTTTTGTGAAAAATTCAAGAATAAATGTGCGTTTTAAATTTGGGAGAAGGCAAAATTCTCTAAATAACCTCTAATTAAATAAAAATAATATTTGATCAAAAGGGAACTTGCAATATTTAGGTTAATTTGATTAATTCAAAGATTTAGACCTTTTTTTTAATTATTTTTTTTTGGGGTTTACAATATAGGAATTCTTTTCCCTTTCAAAGCCTGAAATAAGATTTCATTAGTTACATAGTTCACAAAAATTATTCCTAGTTAACTATGGGGGTTCTAGTAGAAGATTGTGGCTTACTTTTGCCCCCTTAAGAGTCGCCAATTATAGTGTGCAATGGCCTAGGGAAACTCTAGGTCTTGACTATGTATATCAGTTGAATAATGGATTAGTATCTTAGACTTAGGGATGCGTTGTCTAGAAGTTTTATTGGGAGGTCCTCGGGTTTGGTAGTGGAAGTTTATTTTTTGGATTCTTGGATAGTACTCGTAATCCTGGTTTTCTTGGTATCTCTGGTATGTTTTGGGCGGTTGACTTATTTTCTTGAATGCTTGGTACGTGTTGTAGCGTGCATCTGAAATTAGAAAGTATTTTGGTGTGCTTCTGAATTGTTCGACGCTATATTTGGATCTAAGGGTTGAGACGAAATGCTTTCTTGTGCTGTCAAATTAAACAAATTATGTTTTGTAATTATTTCAATATTAAAACGTTACCAATAGTAATGACTAAACATGCAGGTACTCATTATTGTCATTAGAGATATTTTCATGTAACAAAGTGGAAAATAAAATTACAGTGTTTACGAAATGAAAGTGAAATGGTTATTTTACATTCAATTATGTAGTGAAGACTTCATAAAAACTACAATTTATTCCAGCTGATAAGCATTAATTCTTGCTTGATAAGATATCAAAGCAACATTTGTTATACAAGGTGTTTCATGAGGATTTAGGTATTAAGAAAACGCTTTCTTCTCTGCTTCAATTACAGTGAATGTTTTACTGTGATGAAGATATAAAATGTACTTCGATTGAGTCGCTTACCATTTAAATGTTAGATAACACCTAAAGAATAAATATTATGGATTCAAATCAGTCGATCTTGTTGGCCACTCTATAGACCGTCCAAATAATGATTTATAGGTACATGAGTATAGGCTCTAGTTGAAAAATTGTATTATCACTGATTTCTTCCGGAGACTACTAAAGACATCTATAGGAAAACGGCGGAATCAAAGATGTACACCTAATAATAATAATTAATTGAAAGGAGAGTTTATGCGATTAGTTTATTAAGCATAGACTTCACTAAATACTTCTCAAGGTCACATATATTAAATGTTGCACTTTGTATATAGTTAAAAACGTGTAAATAGATACGCGCATGTAAACAGAGTCTACATTTTTTTTGTAAGGTTGTTGTTGACGTATTTCGCGACTCTTGTTTGTACAATTATACAAAATAATTATAAATTACTTTTATGAGGAGAATAAAAATTCTAATAAATGTATTATTTGCATATTCATTTATCCATTAAATGTTAATTTGGTTAATCAAAATAGAATATTTTTGCTTTTGAGCATTTACATATTTGGCAGTCTTTTTTCAGATTTCAAAAGCAAAATTATCTTTAATTCATTTACAAAAGCTACAACATGATGATAACAACATGGAACAAAGAAAAGGATTTTAAAATTTAATATGTCAAAATACTATCTCGATAGAGAGGATATAGACCAGTGCAGATAGCTTTGAAAATGGTAAAAAGTGAAATAAAATAATAGTAGGATGAAACCCATTGGAAAAGGAAGAGAATATGACAAAAATGATAGGAAAAATAATTTACAGGCGCTCTGGGGTATTGTTTATCAATGTAACACGGAATCTTACGTTTTTCGAGTAATTAAAGTATAAATTTAAATAAATAGCTCAAAATTGTACATGATGATTAAAAAAAAAAGAAATTCGCGAGTTTTCTTCGTTTCTTATTTGCATTTTTTGAGAACATTTACCATAGTAATGTATTTTTTTTACACCATCAAAAAGTAGAGATTTCAACGAACAGAAAGCCCACCGAGTTTTTTAAAAAGGCAGATATTTTGACGTGAGAATTTTCGATTGAAAATTAGACTGCTTTTTCGATATTAAGTCAAAATAAGGTTAAAAAAGTAAATATTTTAAAACAAAAAAATTACAGTGTGTTTGGGATATAAAAAGGTAAGTTTTCACCAAATTTCGTGAAAAAAAATTTTTTTTTGTAAAAGATAAAAATAAAAAACCAAAAACTTGGTTATTTGAATTTTTCATATAAATTTTGAGGTTATATGAAAAAAGTGTAAATACAAAAGTTGTAGATCTTTTTATTACCTACAACTTTGCCATTTAACTTTTTTCATAGGACTTGTAGTTTTGCCGGAAATCGAGATAAACAGTTTTCTACCCTTAAAACTCCCCCCTTCCACTTCCCGACCCCAGAGCGCCTGTAAATTATTTTTCCTATCATTTTTGTCATATTCTCTTCCTTTTCCAATGGGTTTCATCCTACTATTATTTTATTTGGTTTCAAAAATTATCTACACTGGTCTAATATCCTTTTGTCAATTCATTCATTTTATTAGAGAGGCACTTTTTAGAAACAAATTCGTCACTATTTAAGCATATCTGTCTATCTATCTATCTATCTGTTGCTCAGTAGTATCTTGTAGTTATATCCAGTATTGGGATCTTTTGTTATTTACTTCTTTTCCAAGTTCATCAAGTATTGTACTGGTGCTTATTCCGCATTGTATAAGGATAATATTATCCTTATAAAATGGCAGAAGGGTTCAGGTCCCAGAAATGGTGTTTCAGCCCCTGTTTTTGCGAGTACGCCTGTTATTTCATTATCCTCCACTCCAGTGTGTCCCGGAACTCATAGGAGGGTATTTAAACTTCTTTTAGTTTGCTGTTATAATTATTAGTTTCTTTTAATAATCTAGTTGAAGAATTCCATTGTATTTTATGGCCAAAATCCCAAGCATGTTCACATATTTTTGATTTTTCGAATTGTTTGTTATTATTGTATGACTAGTGTTCATATGAAAAGGTATATGTAGAATTTATTATATTGACATGGAATTTTGCAAACACATTTTTTGTATTCTGGATATAATAATAAATAATTTATTCACAGGATAAAAAATGATGACTAAATAAAGTACCTTAATTAAAATATTAAAAAAAATTACTACTTACATAAAACTAAGCTCAAAACATAAAATGTGAGTACTTACGGTATAGTATAGTATATAGGGTAAAATATGATATAAGGGTGAATTTAACTATTAATTAAAACATAATAATAAAGGGCAATTAGAAAGATATACAATTTTAAAACTTTTGATAAAAAATAAAATACAATAACTACCAAATAAACAAATAAACAATTCCAAAACTATACAATAGTAAAATTACTGACAAATAAAATAGGGTACTGCTAAAGTCAAATCAAGGCGGGAACTGGTGGAAGTAACATTTATTCATTAAAAGATTTTGTATTTTCTATTCCAATGTATTTTCACCGAACAAATCGTTCGGTATCTGAATTCGATCTCTGTGTGTGTATGTTAAATCTTTGTGTTTATGAATTTTAAAATTCTAACTCCAGATTTTGACAGAGCATCAAAAATTAAGCTTAAGGTTTGATGTGCCCTCTTCGAGAACACCTTCAAAATGGGGTCCAAAAATTTTTAAGTTTAAAATGACATTGAATTTAAAGTAAACAAATAGTGAATGACGATTTTGGTAAAAGTGAGTAGACTGTGTTGATTAGAAGAAGAACTGTCAATTTAAAATTGTATTAATACAGTCATTACAATTTGTTCGGACTATGGTAATGCTAGAAGAGCATTCTCAACTGGTTTTGTTTGAAAAACTATCCTTGCTTTTATATATTTATTTATTTATTTATTTATTTATATAAGAATACAAACAGGACGAGCCCAGTACAGTATTCACTATTTACTAAACTAATACAAAATGGATAAATCCTTATTAAATGTTGCTTAACAATAAAAATAAGAAAAAAATATATATTATACATATTATATAAAACGAAACTAGTCAAGATGAGATAAATATAATTTTTTAATAGCGTTTGTTATCAAAGAGGAAGAGAAGATATCCACATCGGTGAGTGACGAGATTGTATTGTATGATTTACTGCACCTTTGCAGAGGAGAATTTAGGTAGTAGTTAGTAAAGCATTGACTAATTTTGAAAAGATTTTTCCCTCTCGTGTTATAGGATGGAGTAATGAAATTAATTTTACTTAAAATTTCGCTAGATTCAATTTGTCTGTTAACGATTTTGTAGATAAATTTAACATCTTAAAGTTGACGACTGTCGACTAGTGATATGAGCTTCAGTTCTCGTTTGCAAATATCGAAGTCTGCATAAGTATGAAATTTTTTTGAAACGTATTTTATAAATGTATCTTGGACTTTTTGTAATCGGTCGATATAACAGTTATAATAGGGATTCCAAATAGAAGAACCGAAGCTTAAAACACTATTGACAAATGCCATGTATAGATTTCTAATAGACTCTACCACTTTAAAGTCGTGACAAACGCGCATTAGGGTAAAAACACAGTGGAGCAGGGCAGGTCGCTGGTAGCTTACTCGCTTAAGCACGGGTCAGACTAGGCTGGTTACCAGCCGCGAATTAAAGAAGCCGCTACTCTCAGCTTGGGTGATCACAGAACCCGCAGCTGACACCGTCAGCCGGCGAATATTTGTCAGCAGCTGCCTAAAGCACGAGTCAGACTTGGCTGGTTACCAGCTGCGAATTAATGAAGCCGCTACTATCAGCTTGGTGTGATCACAGAACCCGCAGCTGACACCGTCAGCCGGCCAATATTTGTCAGCAGCTGGCTAAGTTGGACATGTTCAACTTTTGGTAGCAGGTAGCGCGTCACGTGATCCAGCTGATCGGCAGCGGCTGGTAACCAGCTTAGTTTGACCCGTGCTTTAGAGCGAAGTAGAATTAAAGCGTGAATACTTACGGGCGTGTACACGGTGGAGCATAGCAGTTAGCTGGGATAGTAGCAGTGAGCTTAGCTGTAAGCTGATATAATTGCCAAGTCGATTGTTTACATCGCTTAGAGCGAGGATGCTCCGACTCGCGCACGCGCATTGACACGTTTTATGTGACGTGTTCAGTGTTGACATTAAGGAAATTTTATTTTATACGTTTTACGTGTGTATTTATTTACTTTTAATTACTTTTTATTCTTTGTGTATCTATAATAAAGTTTATTTTGCTTTATTCAATAAATTCATACTGATCGAGGGCGATTTTTTACTTTGTTAACGCTGGCAACACTTGCGTGTTCTACACAGTATCATTTACTTCGTTTTCTCTGTGAAGTACAGACAGTTGTGTTGTTAATACGTATGTTTTTTAAGCCGTTTAGTAGCGGAATTATCAAAAAGTAACTCTTCATCACTAGAACTCGCCATCTTTAACGCGCCGACCTGCGACTGACTGAAGCTCCAGTGTGTGTGTTTACAGATTCCTGCCAGGTAACCAGCGAGTATGCGAGTAAGCGACCAGCTAGGCTACCAGCGACCTGCCCTGCTCCACTGTGTTTTTACCCTAAGAATCCTAGTGCTTTGTTAGCTTTTTCTGAAACTTATTCGATATGTTGGTCAAAAAAGAGTTTGGAATCGATATAAATACTGAGATCTTTGACCACCGAAACTTTTGTTAAAAGTTCATTATTGAGGAAATATTCGTTTTCGATAGTGTCTTTATTCCTTGAAAATGTTATACATTGACATTTTTTGTGTTCAGATAAAGATGGTTTTGCTGGCAACACAGAGTCAGACGATTTAAATCTTCTTGAATCAGGAGGTTATCGGAAGAATTGGATATTTTTCGAAAAAATTTCATGTCGTCAGCAAACTCCAAGTATTTTGTATTAATGAAACAAGAGGAGATATCGTTAATGTATATGTTGAACAGAAGGGGGCCCAGGTGTGACCCTTGGACTATATATCCTCCAACTAGCTCCTTTTCTATTTCTATGTTTCTTTTGAATCTTCTGTTTCTATATAGTAAATTATTATTATTATAAGAAGAATTTTATGTATTGATATCTAGGTGGTAAATTATACTTTGGCTTATATCTTAGGTTAGGAAAATGTCAAGGAGACGTGAGTAGGTATTGGAATTTTTTAAATAATATATAAAAATTATAACGCCATTTAAAATTTGTAAAAAATCGTTACTGTTTGGACTTCCCCTAATGATTGTTGTACCAACGAAATTAAGATGTTTCAAAATAATTTATTAAACACCAAAAAGATAACAAAGCGACACCAAAGTAAAATTTGGTCAAGATTACCATTCTTTTATTATTACCATACCACTTCTTTAACTTTCAAATAATATTCACTATTCTTGAATCCTTAATATGATTTTCATAATTTCTTACAATAAAAAATAATAAAATTTGTTGGTATTTGAAAGTACTTGTATTTGACTCTAAGCACTCTGTACATTTTCGTCACATTATAAAATGATCGAAGTCTAACCAGTAAAATATAAAGTGAACTCTTACCTTGAATTTATTTATTTTGTTGCCATGTACTAATTTGTTTTCAAAAACAAAATATCGATTCTTTATGCCGTTTCATAATATTAATCGATCTGGTAATTTTTTTAAAACAAATATTTTAGTAATTAAATCATTTTGGAATGTTTTGATTTTTAATTGTTCCAGACAGAATCAAATTTTCCTATTTTGACACCATTAAATACAAACTCGTTTGGTAAATTTTTATTGCTGTAAACATTTTAGGACAAGTCTGTTTTGACCAAATTTAATGCACAAAATAGGTACCACAAAACGGATAGGTGCGAGTTGGGTGCCAAAGATGTTACATGTTAAAAAAAATAGCAAGACATAAATAGGCGATTTGGGTGCCGAAGCGATATCATTAGCGCGGTCGTAAATGCTCATTTGCAAAAACCCAGGAAAAAATAACTGAATTGCTGGTAACAAAGAAAAATTAAAAATACCCCTATTAAAATTCTTTTTCTATAAAATAAGTAAAGCTTTTATTATCTTATGTACATATAATCATTACAAGTATTTACCGCTGTTTTTTTTTGTTTCGTTGTTCTATAATGAAAGGAAACAGTTTTATCGAAATTAAGCAGAGTAAGTAATGTCAAAAATTGTTTCTTTTCTATTGCTTTTTTCGTATACACTTTTTTTTATAAGAAATGAACTATTTATTTTTAGGTTAACTGTTATAACTGCAGTCGAAATAAAAGGTTCACTACAAGTAAAAAAATGCCGAACTGCAGTCTAAAAGTTTAATCTTCATCTAAATAATGAGTAGCGTACGCTATACAGTTATTAATATCGTTACAAAAATGCAAATTCAACATTTAATAATTTAACATAGTAATAAATATAATATATGTATTGAAATAATATAAATAAATTCTTAAGTTTTTAATTTTCTTCAGTTTTTATTTTCAAAATTCACACATTGACATCTATCAAATCAAAAATTACTAACTATCATCCAAAACAAACATCATCACCATCGCAACTATTTTTTTTTAAGTCCTTTTTACATAGTTTTTTTAATATTTTTTTTTAAATGTACTTCCAATAATTTTGCCCCATTTTTTACATCATTACAACATTCCCCCAAATTTTGTTTTCTTAATTTATTTTTATCATAAAAAAAAATTAATAAAATCAAATTTTAATTTCTAATTTTTCCACTAAAATCTTGTATTTTTTTTTATTTCTTAAATTCTCTTCCTCTGCTATTCCCAAATTCAATTTTATTTCTTCTTTTAAATTTTCTTTCAATATTCAAAATTATTTATTTTAATTTCATCTTCCATCTATGATAATTTCTTTTCAAATTGTCTATTTCCTTCTGTATTTCCTTAATTCTCTCGTCTGCTTTATTCTCATCTTGTTTTTGTTCTTCTCTTAATTTTGTTCCTGTCTCCTTCACACTTTCTTCTACTTTTTTCAAGTCTTCCTTGACTTCTTTTACTTCTTTTTCAATTTTTTCTTTGAAAATCGCTTCTTTTTCTTGTATTTCTTTTATTTCGTTTCTTGTTTTTAAATTCTCTTCATTTCATTGATGGTTCACTATTACATATACCTGCTCTTGGTTCCCCACTTCTGCTTGCTAATTCTTGCCTGATGTCTTTTTCTACGTTATTTATTCTTAATCTTATTGAATTATTTTCTATATTGGTCACTTCTTCTTGTAGTCTAAATCCTTCCTTTAGTTGGTCTTCCATTTTTTCTACAGCATTTTGCAATTTCTGATTCACCTTTTTCAATTCCTTTCCTACATTTTGTTTTAAATTTTCCACTGTTTCCATACCCTTTTCATTTTGCATTTCACATTTTTCGACTTCTTTTATCAATTCCTGGCATTGTACCTTTACTTCTCTGTGTGCATTTCCATAAATATTGGCATCAATTTGATGTCCCATCTCTACCAATTTGTCTTTCAGCTCTTTATCCATTTCCTTTCGAATTTTTATCCCATTTTCTACAATCTCTCCTCTCAATTTCTCTTCTTGTTCTGTTATTTCTCTTCTAATTTGTTTCGTCTCCTTTCTGATATTATCAATTTCTTTATCTTGCTCCATAAATTTCTTGGTTATTTCTTGTTTTATTTCCCCTAATATTGCTTTTCTGTTTTCATCTAATTTCCTATCCATTTCTTTCTTTTCTTGCTTCATTTCTACTAATATTGTTTGAATTTTTCTATCAGATTCTTCATGTCTTTCTTGATTTTTTTATCAGATTCTTCAAATCTTGCTTGATTTCTGTTATCCATCTTAATCATCATCTCCATTAACTTCTTAAGCTGATCTTCTCCACCTGTTCCTTTTTTTATTCTATACTCTGGTTCTTCCTCCATGTTTTTTGGTTCACTCAATTTCGAGCCCACGTTGTTGGCGCCAATTGAGATAATATAAATAAATTCTTAAGTTTTTAATTTTCTTTAATTTTTATTTTCAAAATTCACACATTGACATCTATCAAATCAAAAATTACTATCATCCAAAACAAACATCATCACCATCGCAACTATTTTTTTTAAGTCCTTTTTACATAGTTTTTTTAATAATTTTTTTTTAAATGTACTTCCAATAATTTTGCCCCATTTTTTACATCATTACAGTATGTAATACATAGTTTTTTAAACACTTTATAAAATAGAGCTTAGATTGTTCGACTATTAATAATTTTTGGCCCTTTTCACTGATACTTTCCGTAATCTCTATCTCTTGACAGCTTTATTAAAATAACTAACTAAACTTCTACAGTTGAACGAATAGCAAAATACTAATAAAAATCTACATTTTCGAGCTATAGGTAATTTCGGAAAATTAAAAACTCATCTTATAGATTATTCTAATAATTCTTAGTAAAAGAAAGGGTACAAATGTATTTAAGGGATAAATTTAGTTGTTTGAAGATTATTTACCTGTTTTATACACTTAAGAAAATATTATCAATATTATTATCCTTTAAAATTTATCTAATCCTAAGTAATATCTGCAGATTTGAAAACTGATTTTTAAGAGACGCCTATGCATACTTAAAATTATACTTTTTTTTTAGTTTACAATTTTGTACCCAAAAATGTAGCCTGCAATTCGGCTTTTGTAAAAATTTAGACTGCAGTTTACTGTGCCGATTTTTATATATGTTTCTATTTGAAAGTTCAGTAGGGTATCAAACAAACTGAAAAATATTTGGATGAGCATTTTAAAAATTAGAATTAAATTTCGCATGGAAGGATTCGCAGGAGTTTGTTGTTCTTGTCAATGATGACGAATGCTCAGCCCATGAATTAGGTGGAAACAAGGCGTCTTCAGCAATACAAGTTTCCATTAAATAGTCGGCAAGTTTTGTAACTACTGCATTTTGCGATTGGAAAGACGAGAATTCCAGTGCAAAACAATCACCGACATCTTTTGGAAACAGCAAAGTAATCCAAAAAGATAGGATAGGTAGGATTTTACTTCAGAGGTGCAAGTCCTAAAGCTTGAATTTTTCTGTACCTTGAGAAGAAAAATAATGATTTTCTATGAAGGGATCATTGTATCTTCTAGGAAGTGATTATGTAGTATTAGTAAACACCCAACTCGTCTATACCTGGTCCAACTCGCCTATGAGATTTAAGGACATAATACGGTCGGCACCCAATTCGCCTATCCCCCACAAAACTATGATGAATTTAATAATTAGTGTGCTATGGAAAGTAATAATTTGACAAATTGACAATTTAATAATGTCATGTATTCAAATATTCAAATATTTGATGTAGATCATGTTTATCATTTCTTCGGTGGATAATTACATTTCGAAACGAGAAAATATTAGATTTAAACTATAAATTCACTTCGATAATAAAATGTCATGTTTGTTGACAGTTCCTGTAACATTCAAATGTTTCAAGGGTGATTTGATATAATTGATAAAATGATCTACATTTCGGATAGATGTTACAGTAACTGCTTTTAGCCAGTAGAATAGAATGTATGCAGTTCGATATGCGACTCGAGAGTTTTCGAAGGAGAGGTTTGTGGAAACAGAAAATGTGAAGGAAAAATACAATTAAAGGATTTCTTCGCTCTACTACAAGATCAACTTTAACTGAAGTCGTAGATAGACTTAATTTATGCATAGCTCAAAACGGGTGACTGTTTGAACATCTGTGAAATGACGGTTTTTTTATATTTTTTTGAGATTATTTTGTTCCATGTTTGTCCATCCTTGAATAAAAAAATATCATTATTGCTTTTATGACATTTTTCATACTTTCCTTAAGAATTAGATGCATTACCGGTGAAAATCAAGTAGGCAAACCCTACATTTTTTGGAAGCTCATAGAGTGGACTATTCTGGTATGGCATTATATACAGGGTCTTCCATTTGAAAAAAACTGAGATAAAAATGATCCCGAGTTTTGGTTGCCCCTGTATGGGAAAAGTGCCATTCGGTAAATTTATGAATATGAAATCAAAATACACCATCTTCGAGGATATTTGGTGAAAATTTTTTGTTATTCCGAGTTATTGATTTTGAGATATTTGGTGTTGAATGAACCCATTTTGAGACATAAATGTCACCATAACTTCAGAACCACCTGGTATAAATCCATACAACCCTATATTTTTGAGAAGCACTCTTCCGAAGGAATTCAATAGAGTAAAAATATATAGGGTGTTTCATTTAAAAAAACATAACTTTGATAAGTCACACATTTATGGGACACCCTGTATGTTGGTAGTTATTTTTGGAACATAGCTTTCGTTGCTATCTACAACTTTTATTTGAAACATTTTTTCCTATCTTAAAAAGGGAAGCAGCTGTCATCCACGCATGCATCGTTGATACACCCGGTATATCATCAGTTTTATAAAAATTAGTGAGAATTTTAGAAATTATAACTTCCGATCAAATTTTCTATGAGAAAACACAAAAAAAAATAAAAACTTGCATACATTTTAGGCAAAAATACTTTAGTTTTTTCCGAACGCCTCGCCTGAATATTTGTATTCTACGACTCGGCGCGCGTAGTTTTCGAATTTGCTTTTTTATTTTTAATAATTCTTTTATAGTAATACAAATTCTTTTTTAAAATAACGAAATTTTTATTATTTTTTGAAAAAACCAAATTTTCGATTTTGTTTTCGAAATTGTGAAGTTAGCATAGACTTTAAGCAGCAAAGAATTTTTTATCGTTTTCTACTCCCCTTCAAGTGCCAAGTGTCATCGATACCACATTTTGTGCGAGGTTTTGCTCAATATCCTTCTCTTGTAACTGGGCTATTTAGGATTAAGTGAATAATATGAATGGATAAAAGAAAGTTTTTTGAAGTCAACATCCACCCTAACGTATTTGAGGTTGTATGGTGCGTCTCCAAACACTTAAGGGTGGTCTCGTGGTTTCCAAGAACGTCCAAAAAATTTTCCGCCCTTATCACACTTTGGTGGAATTCCTATCACCATGTAACCTCTCTTCTTCCGTGGTGTTTAGAGTGGGGCGTACCTGGTCGACTCGATCAGGTGTAAACGGCAGTCTAACATCCGTTTGCGACTTCAGAATCACAGTTGGCGTTGCATCGGACGGAAACAAGAGACTATCACCCGTTCGTAAACGCATAATATTTACCGTTCGCTTTTAGTGTTTTACGAACGCACAGAGTAGGCTGCGACAGCGAAATTGTTTGGGAAAAAGTGGTGCGCGACGTGTGTGCGAGTCTTCTGTTTCTGTCAGTGGAAAGAACAAGAAACGATATCGAAGTAAGTCATGGTGGTCTTGAAGTGAAATTTTTATGTTATTAAGATCGTTATAATGTTCACTTGCATTTCCTGTTGGTGATGGATTGTTTTTTGGGTTTAAAAGCGGATGTACATTTTAAAAATCCTTTTAGCGTTGTCAGTATAATCAAGATCCTATTTTTTTTTAAAGATGGGACGTAACTTGAAGGTTTGATAGGAGAAAGTATTTAAATTATTTTTAAATTTGTCTGTTTTTAAATCCCCTATGGCCTGATAATTTTCTTTCGCCATACGAAAAAAATTAACGCAAGTTATACACGAACTGGATTTACACTGACAAGCAGTCAAGAGTCAGTTGTTTCAAAAGCTGCATGAGTTACATTTGCAGTATTTCGGTGCCTCCCTCATAGTTTGTTTCTTAAAGACTTTCTTGCATTACCTATAATCATCTCCTATAAGCATCCAACAAAAAAAAATTGAGCAATGTAAAGTTTATTTTATGGTGATAATTTATTATCATTTTCCTTCTTAATTATCAGAAAAAATATAAATCTTTTGTTAAAGGTTATTTGTAACATCAGATTATAAAATCAACGAATGATTTTTCATACGATTCATTAAAGAGTGTTACTAATCCCATTATAATATAGATGATCACTTACTAGTTATTTATGATCCAAATTTCACAAAATTTAATAAGGTGACATCAATTATTATGCCATTAATAATTTAAATAAAAATATTTTCACACCAACGACACACTGACATTTTTATTTAATGTTTCATTAAATTTATTAAATAGTAAGCTAATAGTAACACATAACAAATGTACATTCTCTAAACTTAAGACAGAAATACTCTTACTATACCTCGTCAGTTTTTCAAACGATCGTTTTCTTATTGTGTTGTTAACCGTCTCAATAACTTACCTCACGATTTCACTCACTCATCACTGCATAAACTTAAACGAGTCCTTTTTGATTATTACTTTTCTCAACAATAATTAAGTAAATCGTTAAAATATTATTCCTTCTTCCTATATTTCATATTGTACTTTATTTATTATTACATACAAACTGAATCTCGCCCTAGCTATATATAAACAAAATGTAAGTTGAAGAAATGAAATATTTTGGATACCGAAATATTTTACTGGGTGTAATCAAACTGAACTTCTGTAATTCAATACCTGTTAGGGCATATAGCCCAAGGAGTAGTTGTTTGAAGTCCAGACATTGGTGTAGTGGTGACATTTTCTAATGTCGTAATTCTTGTTTTAGTAATTGGTGATAACGACATTTATTATTATGATTATTATTATTATTATTGTTTATACTTTGTAAAAGTAGCGTCAGTGTTTTACTGTTGTGATTAAAAAAATGAGTGATTTAGATGACAGGTTATTCTTCGATTTAGAAGAAATTGCAATGTCGTGAACTCTCTTTTATTACTTGAAAAGTCACGAATTGTATATGAGACCACGTTTACTCCTAACGAAGAATGGTGTAGTAAGAACACGAAGAATATAACATACCTATGAGAAAGTTTTGCTGGCGTACTTTGAGTAATTATCTACAGAAAGATATTCAGCTTCTCTACGGACATGCTACTCAATGTTTTTTACTAAAAAAGTCTATATATACAGCTGATTGCATTTTAGAAGCGTAAATCAGAAGGTCTAGAGTATCTAAAACTTTTTACCATACAAAATATCATTTTTGAAACTGAGTATGGTGGAATTTGGTAGAAAACAAACCGTTAAACCTTTCTTAAAATGCTAAAAACTATAGCCACTATTTTGAATTCAAAAGAATATGCTGGACATTGCTTTCAGTGGTCATCTGCTTTATTTTTGATAGATTCAGGCGCAGATCTATTTACAGTGGAAAGTATCACAGTTACTAAAAGTTACATAGAAAATTCCAGAGAATAGAAGAAAAATAACATAAAAACAAAACAAGTTCAAGAGCAGGATCTGCCATTAATTTCACAAACTGCAATGATTGTGTCTAAATAAAATTTCATGAGATAAACCGAAAAATTAATGTGCATTTTCATTATAGTTCTAGTACTATATTATTTTACAGTTTTGTTCTCTTGATTCCTGACTTTGATTTACACTGACATTTAGTGAAAAATTATGTGAAACCTCAAAATCAAGATAGTGAAAAACTTAGCTATTAACTGCCCTCGCTTCGCTTCGCTCGCTCATGCAGCTAATAGCCTCGGGCTGCTAAATCTCATTTTCCGCCCTTGTGACAATATACTATACCAGCAAAAGGGATGATAAACATGACTTTCGGTCTGATTTTTAGAATTGATGTGATTTATTTTCACATATGGTAGACGAAAAATATTATGAGCATGACATGAAAATTTGCAGCACGAGCCAAATTAAATTAAAACATCAATAGATCCGATTTGTAAATTGCTACATAAATGAATATCAGATAAAGTGCGTGGATCGAATAATCAATTATTTCAATTGTGGATTAAATTTTGGAATAATCCTGAGACAGGTCGATTTTTCTTTCCATATTTCTCAAATCATACCTGTCAAAGTTCACCTTTAATTTTTTAATAGCAATACGTGATGTGTTGTACCAACATGTATATTTTTAAATATTTACGGTCTACAGGTTGGTGAAAAAATTGAATTAATTAATAAAATCCAATTTATTTAAATATTAAATTTCTGAAGCCTGTCCTGGAAACAAAAAGTTTATGTTTTTTGACATTTTTTGCTTAAAAACAGACAGTTGACAGATAATTTATGAATTTTGGAATTTGTTTTCTGAAGCACTGGGATAAGACGTTTTTGAGTATCTTAAAACACAGTGTAAGCCCTTAACTTTAAGGCTTTTGTCGACTTTAACACGTTCAGTTGTTTGTCATTAAAAGCGACCTTTTTAATTAAGTTTAGAAATTTAATTTTGTAATGTTAAAAAAGTAATTACTAACAGTAAAAAAAAGAATTCTGCTTGTATAGACAAAAATGGTTTTATCAATAATTAGTTATTTATAAACATTGATATGCATAATACAGTCAGAACAATTACCAATCTTAATTCCTTCGCATTTATTTACTTTTTCGCCTACCATATGTTTTTATTAATTTATTTATTTATTTATTCACTAAATACAATGAATGATAAGCAATAAGTGCTACTGCACTTGTTTCGCATGAAAGGCATCATTAATATTATAAATAGAATTATACCCAAAGACCAGACATCTGTATGAACCTTGACCAATCTTCTTTTCAATTAAGTATTCCCATTTTTCCAGAGCATTTACTTCAGAATTTCGAGGACTCAAAAGGGTCGCCATGTGTTAATTAAGCAGGTTTTTTCTTTACCTTTGAATCGTATCAATCCTAAATCAAAGTCTGGAATCAAGAGAACAAAACTGTAAAATAATAATGCGTTCTGATTCAGAATAATTGTGATAGTGAAATCTTAACAAATGGCGCCCAACGTGGGGCTATAAACTTTAAAATAAAATATTTAATAATTAAAATTACAATGGATTTAAGGTGTGGTAAAAAGGTTAGTTATTTGAAAGAACTAGAAAATAGAGAAGACATAGGCAAGGAGATGAAGAAGCAAGTGACAAGGAACAAAATATAGACAGAGGACAATATAGACAATAACAGAAGACTAAGAAGAAACTGAAAAAGAACAAGGAAAAATAAATCATTTAATCCCTGAGAATCTAAATTAAATAAAAAAAAAATACAAATAAAATTTTGGCGCACAACTGAATTTATTTTATTATTTTTTTTTAAATCATAATAAATTTTAATATTTCATAATAATGTATTGTTACGAATGTTGTTATGAAAAAAAATTTGTAGTTTGTGTAATGACATTTAGAGAATTTGTTTATTTAAAAAAATTATGTAAAGATAACTTTAAAAAAAATTTGATAGTTGTTGATTTTTGATTTTTTTGCAATGTCAAAGTGATAATTTGAAAATAAAAATTAAAAATTAAAACATTGAATTAATTAACCAACTCAAATGGCGCCCAACGTGGGGCTTCAAAAGTAGAAACCACACAAATTACTTATTCAAATTGAAAACTAACAGTAATAGAAATATAAAGAAAAATGGAAAAAAAAAACAGGAAAGAGATTGTACCATTTAAAGGTTGTAGAATTAAAAGAAGAAAGGAACGTTGATAAACAGGAGGAAAAAGAACAAAAAGAAATAGAAATAAATAAAAAAGATAATGATATATGGAAAATGTTTGAATTATTGGTAAAGAAGATGGACCAAAACCAACAAAATTTGAAAAAAACAAAACAGGTATATACGTTACAACAAAGAATTGATAAAATAGAGAAGAAATTTGAAGAATTTGAAAACAAACAGAAATTGAAAGAACAGAAAATAATGGAACAGGATAAGAGAATGGGACAAATGGAGAAAGAGATTATAAAAACGAACACAAAATATAATTTGATAAACAATGAAGTAATGAAATTAGATGAAAATATCTCAAGGAAGGGTTAATAACAAATATTGCTATATATTGCAGAAGAAGAAAATTTAAAAACAAGAAAGGAAATCAGAGAAAAATGTAAGATATTAGAGGGAAAAATAGAATCTAATATAGAAGACGTGAGAAAATGTGAAGAGGGATATGCAAATTGACCAAAGTGAGATGCTGGATAAGATAAAATTTAATACTAAAGAAGTTAATAGGATTGAAAAACAAGTATTTGAGAGATTTAGAAATCCGGAAATAAATGCAGGAGGATTACAAAGAGTACCATAAATGATGAGAACCATAGGAAAAGAAGAAAAAATATGGAGAAATATTTTCACAGATGGAAGAGTAAAATAAAAAAAAATTACATTCAAAAAAGGGGAACTAATAATAGATAAAATAAAATTATATTCAGTATTACAAAAGTATTTATAATACGTGAAGAAATTTTAGGAATGTTTTTAAAAAAAATTATAGTTTGTGTAATGACATTTAAAAAATTTCTTTATTTAAAAAATTATGTAAAGATAACTTTAAAAAAATAATTGATAGTTGTTGATTTTTGATTTTTTCGAGATGTCAAAGTGATAATTTGAAAATAAAAATTAAAACATTGAATTATTTAACCAACTCAATATATAGCTTGGTCACTTTCTACCTTTCTTTATCTTCTTTATTATTTTAACGGCTTTGAAAGGAAACTATTAATTATATAGGTAATTACCGGATAACTGTATATGAAGAACTGTCGCGACATACCTAAGTACGAACGAATGTGTAATAAATTGCTTTTTGATTAAAATAATTTTCATTTTTGTAGCGACTTGGCAATTTATAAAAATTATTTACCCTACAACAACAACAATTCAATTATATGTAACTTGCAATTAAAGTATTTACTAATTGTCAATAATAGAGGTAAATTATTTGAACAACAACAATTCAATTAAATGTAACTTGCATTTAAAGTATATACTAATTAATAGAAAAATTATCCATGCTCAAAAGTGGGTAATGTTTAAAGAAAATAAATTACTACTACTGGGGCGAATGCCCCTACAGGCATTGAATTACAACAGTCCAAACGCGGTTGTGTTTTTTTAATTTCATGTGGTATATTCGCAGAGCCGGCCCGAGGCCAGTTTTAGATTAGAGAGAGAACCAATTATGGCGCCCCTTTGATTACCCCTATTTTAGCATAGAGCGAGATCCAATTATGGCGCCCCACACTGGTCCAGAATGCCTCCGTGGGCGCGCATATCTTCTAACTGACTTTGCCGACATGTAAGTCATATGAGTGTGGTCTTTGCGGTCCAGTACAGTTCTACAATGTGTGTGTGAGTGATTGTGTGTCTGTGTGAGTGATTGTGTGTCTTTGTGACCGTGTGTGACAGTGTGATAAAGGAAGCCGAACTGAAATCGGTATTTTTGTGTGAACATGTGTGAGTCTATGTGTGTTTATTTGCACGTCATATATGTATATGGGTTCATACATATATGTACGTGTGTGTGAGGGTGTGTGTGGGTATGTGTGAGTCTGAATGAGTATGTGTGTGAGTATTGTCGACCGTGTGTGAGAGTTTGTCAGTGTGCACGCCTTATTTGATGAAAGTTTTCACAGTAAATGTTTCGCGAAATCGCATTTTTACCCTTCAAACACAGTTTTCACACCAAAATTCGCCGAGTTTCGCTTTCTAATATACATGGAAAGAGGCGCTGAAAAGTGTAGAATATCATGCGAAAAAAAATCAGCTGCGGATATCCGCGGACTTGGCGGTTATGGGCATCCAAGTAAACCATAAAATGCTATATAGCGTAATAAAAAGTATGCTCTTCCAGAAATATGCACACAACCGCGCACACACCCTCACACACACATACACACTAATTTACATGTCACACAATGGTATTCCATCCACACAAACATACCGATCTCGGTTCCGCTTCCTTTATCACACAGACACACAATCACTCACACAGAAACACAATCACTCACACAGACACACAATCACTCACACACACATTGTAGAACTATACTGGACCACACAGACGACACTCATAACTCATATGAATTACATGTGTTTGATTATCCCTAATATCAGTTATGCGTGCAAGCATGGAACTAGGAAGATCTCGACATCTTAACTTTGTGTTTAATTTATCGATTCAAAATCGTTATGCCCGTTGGTATTGCAATGCTACGTCACCTGATTAAAACTTCTGACGTACATGTAATGGAATTTTATTCACATGACACGGCTTTGGCGCCCCCTGGGGCTCGGCGCCTGGAGCGACCGCTCCGTTCGCCTCATTGTAGGGCCGACCCTGTATATTCGCAACGTATTTCTATTATCCAATTTCTGTTAAACGCAAATGACTAAAACAAGGCTTATTTTTCTTGTCTTACATCGATATGGGACCTCGCACAGTCCCTTATACGGAAAAATTGTGGTATTTTGCGTGAAAGTAAAAATACATCAATCTTTTACTCAACTTTTAAGATTTACTTTAAGCGACCTTTACAAAGTTGAAGTTACAAATTCTTGATTTTCTACAACCGGTCCTTAATTAAAATAGTTGACTGGTTATCAAGGTAAAATAAAATATAAGTTAATATTAATTTATTCAGAAGAATAACACATTCTTTTGATATCTTTATTGAAAATTACAAATACAAGAGGTACTTCACATAAATTACTAAAAAGTTACTTGACAAACAGGAAACAAAGAGTTAGAATTGCAAGCCAAGTCAGTACAGAGATGGAAATAAAAAGTGGTGTACCGCAAGGGACAGTACTGGGGCCGGTGCTATTCGTGATTTATTTGAGTGACTTATTCATATAAAAACAATAGGAAAAATCAATTTCGCAGACGACACAGTGATAAACTATAAAAATGACGACTGGTACAATCTAAAACTCAAAAACTGGTTTGACAGTAAATTACTTTCTATTAATTTTGACAAAACAGTCTTTCAACATCCTTGCCAGAATACACTCTGAACATTCAACCAGATCTTGTAATTAAACTTGCGAAAAAAATTAAATATCCAGGTAGTTTAACTACAAATGTACACCAAAAGTAAACTTACATACATTACAGAAAAGCAAGCAACTAAAGAAGTACCTAACAGTAAGAAAATAGTGAATTTTGGTACCTCAAATGCAATGGGATCGTACGCATTCTTAAACAATCACAGGAAAAATCTTTTATTTGGGTTACAGCCCGTTTTTAAGTTCAAGGCCAATTACCTGTTGGAAATTCGTACGAGCTACGCCACTGGTCACCCATATTCTTCGTTTCTTTACAAGGTATATGGCAGATATTAAATAACCTCTGTTAAAGTATCTCTGGTTTGCATAACATGTCTAGAAAGTTGGAAAGACGAAGTAAGTCAAGTTATAAATGCCTGTCTACTTTATGTAATAAGCAATAAACGCTCAAATATTTCACACTAAATCGTTTTAATAATCGTTCGCGAGATTTTTAATATTTTCGATCTATTGTTTGGATGTGTTTATTTTTTTCCACTATCGTTTGTTTAAAAAATAACTTTGTTAAAAATGTAAAAATATGCTCTGGTTCGGTTTATACTCAGCAGCCGTTTTGTCACTTTTAATTACTTTTAAAATTATACATAATCTAATAAATGTGTTTATTGAAATATTTTGTAATTTTTTTTCTTGGAAGGCCACGAATCTACAAGTATGTACGATTTTTTGGTACATACATAACAATTTCAATGAACATTTTGCTCCTTAGCTCCTTAAATACGTGGATCAGGTCTTGCTAGAGCCTTATCAGGTTACAGACTTAGCTCTTCTACAATTTACAATATACAAACAGCAAATGTTTTAAAAGTTTTTATCAAGGATATTCTTTTGTGAAATGTAAGATAATTTTTTTCTTCATTTGTTTGAAACTTTTTGGGACATACAGTATATTTGTCGTTTAAAGCAAATGTAATTATAAAATAATTTTAATAGAAATTGTTTTAATTTGAATTATAAAAACAAAGTAATTATTCAGTTAAAATAAAACTTTAATATTACTTAGACTTAATAGACCAGTGCAGATAGCTTTGAAAATGGTAAAAAGTGAAATAAAACAATAGTAGGATGAAACCTATTGGAAAAGGAAGAGAATATAACAAACTTGAAAGGAAAAATGATTTACAGGCGCTCTGGGTCCGGAAGTGGAAGGGGGGAGTTTTTAATGGTAGAAAACTGCTAATCTCGATTTCCGGCAAAACTACAAGTCCTATGGAAAAAAGTTAAATAGCAAAGTTGTAGGTAATAAAAAGATCTACAACTTTTGTATTTACACTTTTTTCACATAACCTCAAAATTTATGTGAAAAATTCAAATTACCAAGTTTTTGGTTTTTTATTTTTATCTTTTACAAAAAAAAAATTTTTTTTCACGAAATTTAGTGTAAACTTACTTTTTTATGTCCCAAACACTCTGTAATTTTTTTGTTTTAAAATATTAATTTTTTTAACCTTATTTTGACTTAATATCAAAAAAGCAGTCTAATTTTCAATCGAAAATTCTCACGTCAAAATATCTGCTTTTTAAAAAAACTCGGTTGGCTTTTTGTTCGTTGAAATCTCTACTTTTTGATGGTGTAAAAAAAATATACATTACTATGGTAAATGTTCTCAAAAAATGCAAATAAGAAACGAAGAAAACTCCGAAAAAAGCAGATATTTTGACGTGAGAATTTTCGATTGAAAATTAGACTGCTTTTTCGATATTAAGTCAAAATAAGATTAAAAAAATAAATATTTTAAAACAAAAAAATTAGTGTTTGGGACATAAAAAGGTAAGTTTACACCAAATTTCGGGAAAAAAAATAAGATAAAAATAAAAAACCAAAAACATGGTTATTTGAATTTTTCACATAAATTTTGAAGTTATGTGAAAAAAGTGCAAATACAAAAGTTGTAGATCTTTTTATTACCTACA
Organism: Crepidodera aurea; assembly: GCA_949320105.2. NCBI lineage: Eukaryota > Metazoa > Arthropoda > Insecta > Coleoptera > Chrysomelidae > Crepidodera > Crepidodera aurea. Next base: position 43,381,411 of record OX439475.1, read on the forward strand.
ACTTTGCTATTTAACGTTTTTTCATCGGACTTGTAGTTTTGCCGGAAATCGAGTTTTCTACCCTTAAAAACTCCCCCCTTCCACTTCCCGACCCCAGAGCGCCTGTAAATTATTTTTCCTATCATTTTTGTCATATTCTCTTCCTTTTCCATCCTACTATTATTTTATTTGGTTTCAAAAATTATCTGCACTGGTCTACAAGGAAAATAGTTGCTTTAAAATATTTTAGCGAGTGTTTCTAATTTTCAAGTTTCCAAATTTAGTGGTCAACACATTTTAAACGAATAATTTGCATACAACCAATAATAAAATTAAAAGTTTAATTGTTTATACCAAATAATGTAACTGTTATTTGAATGATTTAGATTTAAACACCAAATTAACTTTCCATATTTAATGGTAACCATCCAATTTCTAATTTATTTTGTTGAAACCGCAAAAATTAGAAATTATAAAATTACATTGTTTAAATTGTTTATACAAGCAAGCAATTTGCATCTATTGTAACGAATTGTTTATTTACATTTTCTCATAAACGTTTACATTTTTCGTGCGGTCGTTTATAAAACATTTTTACTTTCATTCAAGGTAGTTGGTCGTATATTTTGATTTGACATTTATATTGTTTGCGTAGTTGGCAAGGCACATATACAAAATAATAATACACATGTCTGTAGTGCATTAGCGATTATGCAACAATGATCTAATTCTTATGGGTAATAGACCTATAAAACTATAATAAGTCATTGTCAAAAGTCACAAAACAATTAAAAATTAACGTACAAACAACTACTCCTTGGACTACTTGCCCCCACAGGTACACATATACAGGGTGGCCCACCTATCCTCGGTCGGACTATAGCTGCTAGGCTAATCTTATTGTATGTTATTCTTAAAATTATTTGAAGTTGGGACGAAATTTGGTCCTAGTTTCGAAACGCTCTGTATTTTTTGAATGAGCCCAAATGATGTGTATGTTTCTGCACATACTTTTTTTATTTGCATACCCAGTTTTTTCCATCTATTTTTGAAAATATAGTTGTTATGAAGATTTTTCTTCGTTTATGTTTTTTAATAAAATTTTATTCAAATGTAAATAACTTGACAACGTTACATGTGATCCTCAAAAACAAAAGGGGTATGTAAAGTCTACATGCCAAATATTCTAAAAAAGAGCGAGCATAGGTGGGCCACCCTGTATAATAAGTTAAAATAAAATGTAAAATCATTGGTTCATAAAATTAATAATATCATATTTTTTATGTTGCCGTCTATTATGCTTGTTTCATTTTATAATGATTTATTTATTGTACGCGCTAATAATTATAAAATTTAATTATTAGCGAATCCAATTTGCATTATTTTAATTATAGTTATTTCGGTTGTTTGATTATTTACACGTAAAATATTTGTACTTTGGCTTTTTTTATTAATTCCACTCATGTAAAAAATGTCATATAAAAATTCAAAAATCGTAGTTTGCTATCGGATATGTAGCCTATGAGGAAGGAAGAGAAAATATAACTGGATAAAAAATCGATAATACCACGTTGCCCGGTTAACGATGTGTGTTTGTCATTTATTAGTATGTCAGTATGTCAGTTTAAATTCATGGAACTGTTATACCAAATACCACTCGAGCTCAGATTTTGGTCAGGATATTTTTAATTTTTAAAAATTGCCACTTAATTTACAAAATAAATCAAGGGGTGATAAACCCGGTGCCCATGGAGTTCATGAATTTTTAGTAAACCTGGTTACTTTGGATACTTTAGAAACGTTATTTTCACGTGTAGATCGATATAAAAAATAATTTGTTGTAAATAAAAACCTTGTGGTATCAATTCAAACCTGTTTTTATTCCTTGAATCTACTGACGTCGAAATGTTTATAAGACCAAATTGTTTTGCTTTAAAGCTCAAAGTTTAACATAAGTCTAATAAATATAAAAAACCTAATAATAAAGTAGTTATAATGTGCGATTGTTTAAAAGTTAAAAAAAAGCCAATATAACATAATTATCTATAGCCAAGGTTGGGGACGTTATATTCTGTGATAATTAAAATCAATGAGTTGGGAATAATTATTTTTATTTCTTCAAAAATATTTTAGTTATTAAAAGCAATAAATGTAATTAAAATCATTAACCTACAATAAAAAACTTATTTATAGTTGTATAAGCATTATAAAATTAATTATATATTCAATAAAATATTTTTAGTACCAAATTTTGGGAAATTTTTTATCTTGTAAACAATTATACAGAGTAGAAGAAAATTGAAACGCCAAGATCCCAGAAACGTACAAAATTTTCTAAATTTCTTCTAGGATATCTACGAGTTGGTCTTTCCGATAAATTTTGCCGGCTCCAAAACGCACCGACATTTTTAGCTCCTGCCCTGCATTTAGAGAGCACGCTCTAAAGGAATGACACTTCCAAGCGGTTTACAAATTTTTCAATAAATCACGTGAAAATTAATATTTTTTCATGATTCGAAGTTCAGATGAAAAAAGGAACGTGTAGCTATAATATCATGTTACTTTTTCCTTTTATCTATTTCTCTGAATTATTGAAAAACCGGACCAAAGTTTGTTTTATCAAGACTAATTTTTGGATGATAGTGGGGCTTTGCAAGGTGTTAAATATATTCAGATAGATTCAATAAATTATTTTTGTGTATTTTCATAAACAACATGTTTTTTTAGGGCGTTTTTTTTTTTGGAAAATTCTCACCCCTATGAAAAATCGACATTTTTTTAAGGATTATTTTCTTTTCGTTCTAAAATTTTTTGAGGTTAGGAATTTTGACGGACAGGCTTGATACCCCGGTTTAGGGTTTTTCTGGCGTTAATTTACTGGACTATAAGGAAAAATAGGTTATTAATGCTTTAGAAGGAGCTCTTTAGAAACCAATTTAATGGTATCTATATGAGTAGACTATTTTAGGAATTTGTCTATACCTAAAACCTTGATTGATCCCTGAATCTCAATATAAAATGGGCAATGGGTTCTAATGCCAGTGTAGCTCAAACAGAGCTCACTGCTATCTCCATCGCCGCAAAAGAGACTACCAGAATAAACATTACTGGTAATAATATTTACATCCTCACGGACAGCAGACAGGCACTACTAGCTCTGGATAGACCACGCATTACATCAGGTCTAGTACTAGAATGTAACCAGGCTCTGATCGAAGGTTGCAACAACAACGTGGTCTCTTTAGCTTGGATCAAAGGTCAAGGAAAATCAAAAGGCAACCGTGCAGCTGACTCTTTATCTAAGAAAGCAGCCTCCCATAAACTTTTGGGACCTGGCACTTTCATAAGCTTTTCGGCATCAGAAACACTCCCTTGACAAGTTTAAGGGTAAATGGGACGACGAAACAGGTTTCAAGCTAGCCAAGGAACTATTACAGTATCCGAACATCGAAACAGCCAAAAAATACATGACTATGAACAGACAGAACCTGCGCACAGCCACAGGTATCCTGACTGGCCACTGTCATCTACAGGATGGGGTTATCTGACACTCCACTGTGTAGAGGATGTGAACAGGAAGACGAGATTGTCGAACACATTCTTTGCGAATGCCCGACACTCTCACAAATGAGACATTTTCTTTTCGGCGAGCGGTGGCTAACACATGCCAACATGAGGGAGCTACCTTCAGGCGACGTCATCGCCTACTTTAAACAAGTAGGCTGGCTGACGAGCTAGAAGGAAGACCCACCCTTCTAGATTTACATATACAGATACAGAACCTTGATTGAATTATAGGTTATTAAGTACCTCTTTAATTCATCGCTGCAGTTTTACTGGTGTTGAAACAAAGCCCATTCGAATCAGATCAGGACTTGATAGTTACTAGATCTTTGCTTATGCTAGGTTGTAATGACTGCATATTAGAACTATTCTCGTGCCATCGGCAAGTAAAGTAACTCAATGAACTCAGTAGTTTTATTAGTATCAACTGAATGAAACGTCTTCGTACTAAAATATTATAAATCGCAAGTAATTGTTATAACAAATTTTATCACGGCTTTGTTTTATTATCAAATCATATATAACCATGGTGACATTATTTCAATTTAAATTTATTATCTAAATTTGCTATATTATCAGAATAATTCATGAATCACTCATTTGCCGCATATCAATTTAATGATTAAATTTTTATCATACAACTATACAGGGCCGGTTGAAGGCGCACGCGAAGGATGCGGCCGCAGGCCATAGATTGCAAAAAAAATTTTCTGAATGTAATGTAATAAAAAGTAGTTAAAATCATGCAAGTAGTGTTAAACTTACGACAATGTTAGTTTCCGTCCTATTCAAATATTTCGTGTGAGCGCGCTATGCTCGCGTGACGTCATCGGATGTTCTCTATGTTCGACCACAATAACCTTTTTAACTTAAGTTTTTATGTGAACCAGTATTGCACTAGTGTTAGACATGGATGCCGGTTTTGAAAAAGGACAATCTGATAACTTGTATGAGTCGGAAGAACATGGACCAAAATTTACCCGGATCGAGAGTACCTCCCCCCTCGTTTTCTTGGATGCTGAACACGATAGCGGTATCAGAATTTTTCCTTAGGCCAGGCCAACCCCTAAACGATCAAAAACTATCCCCTAAAGGGGTTAAAAGGGCAGCACATCATTTCCCTGTAAAAAAACGTCTTTCCCCCGTTTTTGAGTATGCTGAGCACGGTGGTTTTGTTGAAGATTACTTCCGACCCTCACCAACCCTCCACTGGCCAAAAATCATCCCCTCAACACCACCATCGTGTTCAGCATCCTCGAAAACGGGGAAACAGGCGTTTTGCCGCTGTTAAAAAAAAAAACGTCCCTGTCAGGGGTGAGTTTTGGCCGGTGGAGGTGTTGGTGAGGGTCGGAAGTAATTTTCAACACCACCACCGTGCTCAGCATCCTCGAAAAAGAGGGGAAAGACGTTTTTTACAGTTTTTTACACTTTTAGGGGTTCGACTGGCGAAAAGAGAAATTCTGATACCGCTTTCGTGTTCAGTATCCTCAAAAAAAAGGGGGATCGATTCGGGTAAATTTTGGTCCATTTACACAGGTCGGGAGCAGAGCACGCATTGACCAACCGTTGTAAAGTGAATATCAGACGTAACAAAAAAAAATTTTACGGCATTTTTGTATTTTTAATAGAGTCTATTGTAGGGTAATAATCAAAAGTTGGTGATATTCTTCATTGTTCGTATCCACTAGAAAAATGTCTAGGACCGGCACTGCAACTATATCAATTGATTAAAATTGTTTTAATTAACTATTGTTTCCTAGTAAAATGCCTCTTTTCTTTGAAACAATAATACACTAAGGGTCAAAATTAATTGTTATTTGACTAATTCGTTATTTGTCTTCAAACTGTTTTTTTACTTGGGACATTTGAACAGGTTGGTGATAATCACATCAACTACTTAAATTTAATAAGAAAGAAAATGACTTGTGCAACGCTTTTAAATAATTTTATCTGCTACTATAATTTGTTTCTATTGTTTCTAATAATTTAGTCATACCTTGGGAAATAAATAGCCTATTTAGATATCTCATGAGAACATATATAAGAACTAACAATATAACTGAAAAAAAGATTTTCTATCTTAATCGAATATAATTATAAAAAAGAATCGTGTATGATAATTGAACACCAATACTCTCTGGTAATTTCAAATGAAATTTTCAGGCTATAGTAATCCACTATGCGGCCAAATGCATTTCACGCTGCGGTGAACTTAACTCTGTGATCCTTCGGAGGATTTTTAAATTTCGATAAAATTGTGAAACTGAAATTTTTGTTGGCGTCCAGCACTGGGGCGCGGACTTTTTAGAATTTTAATGATTTTAAAAACAAACAATATTTCATTCGTAAACGAATGAGTATTTTCTTTATAGATATGTTTTTTCATTAGTAGTAATAATTTTTTATGTCTGTCAATAAAAATAAGGAAATATCAACATGCTTGTCATTATTGTAAAATATTAAAATTAAAAACCTTCTACGTACCGTTATTGACCTAGACTTCTTACCTTCACTCATCTAGTCATCTCATCCATAATTCTTAGTATTTATTCTAGTTTTATTTTTTATCCTATTTCGATTACGGCTTGTCCGTATTCTATATTAATCATAGGTTAACCAGCCTTATATTTTATTAGTGTCTATGATAATTATCTTCGATGTAAGATTTTTTCTTTATTTTACTGTGATGTTAACTCAATATTATAAATAGTTTTCGTCAGAATGGAGAAATAGTTGTCAAATTAAAGCAGAATTCTTATATAGTAAAGGATCCTGGTCCTACGAATATTCATGGGATAAAAAATGATATGGAAGAATGAATCCTGATTATATCAATCATACCAATAAAACAGCTGGTGAGAGACGATATGCAGAAAAACTATGAGGAGTTGTAAAAAGAACGTTTTGTGTTTTACTCGGATTGTTGAAGAGATTATTTGGGATGAGCCAGTTATCGATTTTTGTCCGTGTGGTAATACTGTTAACTAAAAGTGTGAGAAAATTCTTACTACTGTTGTAGTAAATCATGTCATCTGCAACCCTATAAACAGGAAAATTCCACTGAACTTCAGCTTGCCTTGGTGCGTCTGGAGTTCTCGACGACAGGGTTGCCAACTAGCCTTTATCTATTTACTTTCAAAACTTTTATGGATTAGAAAACGAGTGGATTACTCATAACTTTAAAATATCAATAGGAAGGCAGTTTTTTTTAACTTGTAAATTAACTGGATATAAAAAATATACAGGGTGTTTCCAAATGACACTTACAACGTCTGGCTGTAGATACCTCTCGTAAAATTGGACAAAATGATATAAGGAATGAGGGGTCCAACTCGATTACTTTTCGAAAAGTTAAAAAATAATAAATGTTTTTATTTAAAAACTTTAAAACGGATTAATGTATTAATTTGAAATTTAGCAGGTCGTTTTTAAATGTAAAAAGACATATTTTAGTAAAAAATCATGATTCATATCTAGATCCAGTTTTCAAGTAAAAAACGAATAACCTGTACATACCGAAAATCTTGTAGTTTTTAAGATATTTAATGTTTTTATGAAGTCTGTAAGATCTTTTATTAATGAAATAACCAACAATATTTTTCTTGGATTTTTTTAATATTTTTTTCTTAATTAAAACGAGTGGATTACTCATAACTTTAAAATATCAATAGGAAGGCAGTTTTTTTTAACTCGTAAATTAACTGGATATAAAAAATATACAGGGTGTTTCCAAATGACACTTACAACGTCTGGCTGTAGATACCTCTCAAAAAAATAAATGTTTTTATTTAAAAACTTTAAAACGGATTAATGTATTAATTTGAAATGTAGCAGGTCGTTTTTAAATATAAAAAGATATATTTTAGTAAAAAATCATGTTTCATATCTAGATCCAGTGGCGTGCAGTTAGAAGAGTACATCCCCTTTTCCCAACCATTTTCTACGCCCATGGTATTTGAAGCTATTTTTATTTTTTTTTGTATTGCTTAACAGTTTTCAAGTAAATAACGAATAACCACCAAAAAACTTGTAGTTTTTAAGATATTTAATGTTTTTATGAAGTCTGTAAGATCTTTTATTAATGAAATAACCAACAATATTTTTCTTGGATTTCTTTAATAATTTTTTCCTAATTTTTTTATAACCACTCGATACTAGACACTATACACAAGTCTAGTGATTATAAAAAATTAAGAAAAAAATATTAAAAAAATCCAAGAAAAATATTGTTGGTTATTTCATTAATAAAAGATCTTACAGACTTCATAAAAACATTAAATATCTTAAAAACTACAAGATTTTCGGTATGTACAGGTTATTCGTTTTTTACTTGAAAACTGGATCTAGATATGAAACATGATTTTTTACTAAAATATGTCTTTTTACATTTAAAAACGACCTGCTAAATTTCAAATTAATACATTAATCCGTTTTAAAGTTTTTAAATAAAAACATTTATTATTTTTTAACTTTTCGAAAAGTAATCGAGTTGGACCCCTCATTCCTTATATCATTTTGTCCAATTTTACGAGAGGTATCTACAGCCAGACGTTGTAAGTGTCATTTGGAAACACCCTGTATACGAAAACTGTAGGTACCTGTCTAACCAGCGTTAGCATTACAACAAAAACAGATAAAAAAGATTAAAGTTGTTTAGTATCAAACAACAACATAATAATTTATTAATTCTACCAGAAAATAAAATACTAAATAATAAAAAATAAATTATTTTATACTTTTAAAATGAACTAAAACAATCATATAATTATCCATATTATAAACAAGAAACCAAACTATTGCAAAAAATAGACTATAAGAAAAAAATATTTCGATTTAATATTGACTTTAGTGCTTTTTATTCCAAATTTTAATTTTAAAATTTAAACGGGTTTAATAAATTATCAGATTATAATTTTTCATAATTACCATTATCGATAGTACACTACTGACCTTTTGATTACTCGCAATTTTATTCACAATTGCCCTTTACTTAAAATTACTTACATACCAGTAAAATACTCTCAAATTGGCAACCCTGGTTTCTCGGGGGATTATTAATTATTTTTGGCCTTCAATTCCATACGTCTTCCAATTCCCTTTCTAAATAACACATTAACAAAAGACAAGAAGATTTCAAATTATAATTTCACTCAAGCAACGACATGACCTAAAGACATGACTTGTGTCCACAGGGAGTGCTGCCATCTACAATCTGTTCACATTGTCCTACTGATAAAAGTCCGTAAGGCGATACTACTATAATATTCTTATACAATGGCAATACCTTTTGATGGATCAATACGATAGAAAATATCATTAATATATATGATGAGTTGGAGTGGTCCAAGAATAGAACCTTGGGGCACTCCCATCGTTGAATATAATAAAATGAATAAAGAAAGCAGAAGTAGAGGAAAGGAATTCCTGAAATATATAAACGCTAGATAGATCAAAACGGTATGCGTGAAAGGAAGTTATTTTTTAGTTCGGTTAGTGCCTTTTTGAAGAATTTTCCACTTGTATATCATGTTGTTTTCTCACATCTATTTAAATTCTACAAGAGCGATACTATTACAATGTTAGACTAACACAAAAATCCTTGCATTAAATTTCTTGTATAAGTTATGTTTTATTTACATAGCACTAATATAAAATTAACCCCTATTGCCATACATTTTGTGTGTGATAAATAGCTAAAAATAACGTGGAAAAAATATCGCTTAATTAATTTACGAAAAATTTGATGTCCAAATACAGTTATACTATTTTACATAAGTATGTCCGCTTCATGGAACACTAAGATCTCTATCTATATAGGGCAGTGCTGTGAATTATTGCTTTGTTTTTGATTTTGAATTTTACGCTTTTACTAATATTTTTTATTTTTGTTACAGGTAAGAGAAGAACGAACCCCAAACAGAAATTAACGAACAAATTTAAAGTGTAATGAAGTGATTTAAATCTTCGATAGTGATAGTGTCGAATTAGTATTATTTTTTGATAATAATCAAGTTTCTTAAATTAATTAAATTAAAATGAAGGGAAGAGAAAAGTTGTGTGCAAAATTGTCGAGTGCGTTTTTGAGGAAGTGGTGTAAGTACTTTTCTATTTTCTGTTCATGATTTATCTTGATTTTCTTTTGTAGGCTACAATTCTTTTTTTAAATTATACATATTTTTCATACGAACAATATATTTTTACCATCTTAATTTCGAGGTTTCAACGAAGAAAATGAGCAACGATAAAGTTAAAAAATTGAAAATTTGTGATCCAACTTTTTCGATTGAAAATTAGGCTTTTTTGTACTTTAAATTCATATAAAATTACAGATTTTCCGATCACCCACATACTGCTAAGAATTTTTCGAGAATTCTGGCATTTAAAATAGTCTAATAGTAGTTAAAAATAAAACTTTTTTGGTGTTACAAATATAATATTAAATTTACACATTTTATATCAACAATTGCGTTTTTATTGTGCAATTTTTATTGTCTCCGTATTTACAAATAATGTACATGCTAACAGTTTTTTTTTTATTATTTTTGTTCATTCAGAAATGAAAATCAACGGCTACGAAATCGCTTGTGGGAAAAATTCAATCCGCGGATTTTTGAAATAATATGCTTCGGTAACCAATCGTGGCTTTTATGCATTTTGCGTCACCAAATAAACAAAGTGAAGTAAATTTGATATTGTAAAAGAAACTATGAACTGGCATTACGAAAACAAAACTTATACAGTGTGTCTCACTTTTAATGGCAAACAGTTGTCATTATCTATAACATAAATTGAATTTTTTAATAAAAAAATTAGTCTTTATTTCTTTTTATGTATACCTGCCTAAGATGTAAGGCGTTACATTCTTTTGTTTTATATTTCGGTCCCTTTTAGTTATTTTCTTTGTCTCTTTTATGAGCTTCTTCTCTTAAGCAATCATTCCACGTTTTTCTAAGTCTTCATCTTCTTGTTTTCAATACCTTTCTTTCTTTTTGTGTCCTTCATCTGTCATGTTTAAACAATCCTAACTATCTTATTATTTTATCGTTTATGGGCTCTATGTAAAAGATTCATTTTGTATTCCGTTTTTCCTTGTTACACTGTGTATTTTTCATTACAATCTAATTTCACGCATCTGGACCAATGTTATTCAGTACCGGTGGGGGCAAGTAGGCCAAGGAGTAGTTGCTTTAGGTTCAGATGCGGGAGAAGCAGAAATCTACAATTGGTCATATACACGGTGTTGAATTGAATACCGATATTTCACGGGGCAATTTACGACCTTGTTACCCAAACAGCTATTTCCTAAATCCTCGGATCATCATTAAATCAACAAACTGTTTATTTCCGTATCAGATAACTGGAACGACATGGTTAATTATATTAAAAGTATTAAAAAATCCAAGTCTGACTTTTAAATAACGCATAAACAAAATACATAATAAATTCAAGGAAATAATCAAGGTATACCACCAAAAAACCTTATTATAAAACAACATTCTTTGGAATTAAAAAGAATAATAGTAAAAATGAAAAATACGAATTTTTTTTATATACTGGGTGGTTCAGAATTCGATTAATTCGAACGGGAGCTTCTTTCAAAAGAAAAAAAAAAATAGAAAGCGAAGCAAAGTTTTAGATAATTTTAAATACTTAACTGTTTTTGTATAACATTGACATTTAAGTAATAAATGAAATGAATTTCAAAATAGTGAGAAAAGTAGCGAAATTTGACAATTGTCTCTTTGACCCGTTCTATATATAAAATGCGTTATGACATATTTGGACCAATAAGATTTTATATGATTACTGTCAATGTTACACAACCTACTTTCTAAAACATTTATAAAAAATTTAGCTAATACGGGGGCGATTTGATAAATTCATAACCTAACCTGAAAAATCTTGCCGAAACCAATTTTGATTTGTTCATCTTTTGGAAAATTTTCCATAATGTTCTTCACAATTTTTTCTTAAGCTTACCTACTAATGACATTTGCCCGTCACAGTTTTGCCATTTCCTAAGTAATTAGTTTTTTATTGTAAAAAAAAAAACGATTTTAGCACACGAAAGTTCTTAAGGAATGAATCAGAATCAGAATCACTATTTAGTCGATTGTATAAGTCTACTATTAAGTGTCAAAATTTTAACGTAACATTCACTTCAAATTGAAAATTTAATAATCAAAGAATAACTCCCTCGAGCTAAAGCTCTCGAGAGTTATTCAGATTATTCATGTTCATATGGTTTCATCAAATTGTCTCAAAATACAAGGTACTCTCGATAGAATTAGGCAGAAAATAATGGTCGGCTATTTGTCATTGTTTTCGGATATTACCTTCGAATATCTCCCTTGCCTGTCAAATATTAATTTTTAACCAATCACTTGCTTGGAAACTGATTTGCCAGCCAATCAAAACAAAATAAAGCGACTATTCACCTTAGTGGTAAATAGTCGGCTATTTGATCATCGTCCTCAATATTCACCTGAAGCACGGTATTTATACGTACGTACAGAATTTTTTTTGACTCGGGAAATAATCTTATTAAATATAACGCGACCTTGACAAATTAGCTACTATTTTTATTGCTACTAAATTTCTCGTAAATTTTACAATTTGTCTAGACAATTTTGGCATTGATAATCTGAATAACTCCCGAGAGCTTTAGCTATTCTATTAAGTCTCGACGAATTGATCCTAAAATAAACTCGAAATTTAGATGCAATAAAAATAGTCGGCTATTTGTCAAGGTCTTGGGATATTACTGTCGATTATTTCGTATAAATGTGGGAGTGTTTTTGTTTGACAGTCATAATAATATAACCATTGTAGCATGTAGAATACCCGCCTACTTCGCTAAATAAGTATTTTTAGTACAAAATAATTCGATTCTATTGGTTGAAAAATTTGTATCCTAATGAAAATCTGTATCAAAATCCTTTAAATACCACTAAAAAGTTAGGGTATAAATATATAAGCTTTGGTAATAACTTTCGGAACTTCCTATTATATTAATTTGAAAAGCGCATTCCATATATGAATTTTCTTCATTGTGTCTTGTGCAAATACAGTTAACAAACTTCAAAAGTAAATGTCCGTTTCTAAATTAGTAGTTTTACCGTTAAGCTTTTTTAATGTATTTAAATAAAACCAAGTATAATAAAGACCCACACACCTAAATCTTCAATGAATATTGATGTAGGTCAAAGAAAACAGTGAGATCTTTGCAAAAGCGTGAATACAATCGGTGGATATTAAGTGGGCATTTATTTCCACCAGCGGTCAAGAATCTTTGTTTTTAAATGCAGAAGAAGATGAAAATTATTTTTATCAGTTGATCGTTAGTTCCCCAACGCTTGTGCTATGAACTCCTGGGAAATTTGCATTTTTTCGCGTTTGTTGTACAATATACTATTTGGGGAAGGAACTATATAAAGAACTATCTAAAGAAAATTATCAAGAATGGTAGCGTGGGCTCTTTGACCGTTTTTCTCGTGGAACTCTATTTTAGATCCTCCAAGAAGAAAGAAGGTTTCCTGACGGACTTATCAGATTAATTATAGTTTATCGAACTTTGTGAAGGACCCTCTTGAGCGCATGTAGAAAGTGTAAAAACCTTACATGAAAAGTTTAATATTGGAATATTGGAATTTAGAATATTCTGCATTGTTTAAAAAGACCTATTACCTATGCTGCGATAGATTTCCGCCGTCGACTGTTGCATTTGGCCAAGTTATACGAGCTAGTTGAATGACCTGGTACGTTCGTGTTGTGTTAGATGGAAAACAACGCCAGTGCCTGTCTTGTACTAAGAGACGATCTACAACCTACTCGATTGTAGCATCTCGTGCAACAGTTATGTAACCAAAAGTTGGCAGCGACACTGTTTTGACAAAGGGCCGAAAACCGTGAGATACTCAATAAGTAGCAATTAGAATTATGTAACCTGTTTAAAATTAACAAATCAGAAATTCAATTCGAGTTTTCTCTTTGATGAATTTTTTAAATGTCATAGTTAAAATTTACTTCAATTGTAAATTGGAGAATCTAATTGGTTTTTTGACCAAACATTTAATTAAGAAAGATGTGACACAAGTTTATAATTGAAGTATGACTGTCCTCGATTTCTTCTTTAATTCCTTAAATATGCTCTTTTAAATGCTTTCAATTAGGTAAAATTGAGACATGAATATATTTGAGTTAAAGGAGAATCTGATTTACTAGATTTTTCAAGAAATTACCGTATTAGTTTGGTTGGAAACTTTGTTTTAATCATGTAACGCTTGAAAGTCAAAAGTTGGACTGATTAGCCCCTAAAAAGATTGTCTTAGCATTATTATCTCTAAGCAGTTTATCAATTGTAAAAATACAGATTTTAAAGGTTTCATTTTCATTTAAATAAACAAATTGTCACATGATTAACCCAAAGCTAAATGAGAATGACGTCTAACCATTAGTTGAAAAGGCATAACTCTTTTTTAATTGATGAGAATAAAGACGTTTTTAAATTACACCCAGTAATGGAATTTAAATCTGAAGTTGATAACTTTGGAATTGCTTGTAAGAAACTAGTTTAAATGCCCTTAGGCTGACGCACTGATAAAATTATCTACGTGGTTACTATCCACTGCAAGTGCAATGCACAACTAATGAAAGGACATGTATTATACGATATTTCAGCAACATAAAATATTTTGTTACTCGAACGAACACTTGGCATACTTGATTATCCTGACCACACAAAAAGTTTCCTCTAATAACCAAAACTTCCCATTACACATTTATAATACTGTTTATTTGCAATTTGTTGTTTCTTTAACCAGGTCAGGTATTCTTCCGCGTTTTGATACCATCAGGATGGCCTTTGCGTCTTTACATTTGCGTCATAACTTTTAACAAGAACGAGAAATGAATTGCAAATTAAAAAAAATTATATTCATAGCCTGCTTAATGATCTTCGTCACGTTTTTAAATGGTTCAAGTTTTTTCTTCAATTACATGGCTGACATGACTTTTTTGAGAATGTCTTATTTTATTTTGGTCATTTAGTTATATTTATTATAAAAATGATAAGTGGTTTTTTTATATAATTGTTCCTTGTAGTAATTATCAGGTTTTATTTTTAACTCAAACATTAGTGTGAAACAAAAAACCTAAGAGCAACAATTGAAAACAGTCAAGTATTTTTTTCTTTATGGGCAGTTTGATCTAAATTTTTGTTTTCAAAAAGTTTGAAATGATAAAAAAAGTTTTTTTTTCGGGGGTGATAGCAATAGACCTCAGATTTAGCCGTATATTTTTCATAAGTATTTATGCCAATATATTTATGCCTGTATGAAAGTAAATACGAGAAATCAAACTTACAAAAAATATCCTGCTCAAAATCTGAGCTCGAGCTGGTATTTGGCAAGACAATTCCATGAATTTAAAGTAGGTATTTAAACTGACACATAAATAAATAACAAACACACATCGTTAACCGGGCAACGTGGTATTATCGATTTTTTATCCAGTTATATTTTCTGTTCCTTCCTCATATGCTAAATATCCGATAGCAAACGACGATTTTTTAATTTTCATATGACATTTTTTACATATGAGTGGAATTGTCTTAATTATTGTTCAAAGACTAAATTTTGAAGAAAATGAGAAAAAAACCTAAACAATTCATAACTCAAAATCCTGTAGCAAATGAACTTCGCCCTTTATTTCCTAAAATTTTATATTTGTTACTATCGATGTAGGTAACTATTATACCTACCACGTACAAACTCATTTTATTCTATTTTTGTGGTGTTTTATCTCCAATCGCTACCATTATTTACTTATTATAAATATGTATTTCAATCTTTTACCTGTGAAAAACATTTTAATTATTATTATTGTTTTTATCTATGGTGATGTAGTTTACGCCTTTATACATAAAAAACCATCAAGTAAACCAAAAAGGAAAATTACCAAATGGAATAATTTGAATTTCTTATTGATCTTAAAACAATTTAGCCACTTAAAAAACTTAGAACAATTACGTTAATAATATTGTTGAAGATATTTTTTTAATTATGCATTTGAATGATACCATAGTCCGACTGTTTCGTTTAGAACCAATTACCTACTCAAAATCAATAACTATATTTACACAATTTTCTAAGTATCCAAGCAAAGTACATAAATTATCTAATTCCATGGCAATTTTTCCAAATTATACGGTACCAATGGTTAATTACTGTTTAAAATAAACAATCAAGTTTGCGTTTTTTTCACTTGAACAGATCAATATTCAAGGGTGCCAACTTTACCACCTGAGAGATTTTTAAGCTCTTAATGATATAGCAATTAATAGACCTGCAAACGACTATAAGGGGTATCATAAAAGCATGTATTATTATAATATATTGAAGGTTACACGCTTTAATTGCTAAAATCCAGGGTTGGGTTAGTCACGTCAGTGTTAGAGTCCGCACTACACGTCAGAGCCGGGCGTGGCTTGTTATATATTCCCGTAAATATATAGGGAATCTGTGTAGTCATCCATAAGGGGTTCATTTTGAATGTAGCCATCCTTATATTTTGTAGAATGGTCAACTACGTTGGGGCTTATGCTACCGAAATTTTCTCTTGCCAATTTTTCAACATCCTGCAACTTGAATGTAAAATTATGTCGGCCCACCCAGTTTTTGTTACCGTGGCTTATATTTTTTCGATGCGACTTAATTTGGGATGGTATGTGGTATGTGTCCACTTTCTTCCAGAAGATGATCTAACAGAAATGTCTGGAGGGGGATCTGTGCATTTTTCATAAAGAATACTTTTTTCCTAAAATTAATAACAAACTTACGTAGACACACTGTATATGGTTATATAAACATATTAAAAAGTTAAGCTGTGAAATTATTAGATTTTTTTAAAGAATATTTGACGCACTAATAGCCTTATAAAATCTGTAATCTGGAATAGTTTTTTTGTCGAATTATCAATACTGCATTTTGTAAATTGCAATCTACATGATAATGAATATTTTTGTCGCATGTACGTAATAATAAATAAATAGTTATAGTCCATTGAATTTTTTAGAGGACGCAATTTTATTTTTGGGACATGTGTGGGGGGTCAATAGAATCTTAACCTCAAGTTTGTGGAGTTACAAAAAATTTGTAAAGTCATAATTTGTAGCAAATTGTATTTCCTACAAATATATTTATATAACTTTTTGCAAAAAAGCAAAAAAGTGAGAACATTTTTATAAAAATTTTCTTTTTTGCTCTATAACTTTTTTTTATATACATTTTACAAAAAAATTACCTCAGACCAATCTTGTAGTTGATCTTTTGAGGAAAATTTTTCCTTATAATTTTTTTTAATTTTATTCATTTAAAACGCTGTTACAGCGTTCCAAAGTTGACCGGGTTCGTCAATGCTCATGAGAATCCGGTCGAAACGAAATGTTTAACTTTTTTTTATTTTAAATATATTACAAAATTTTTGTTAAATTCGTACAACTTTACTTACTCATTCCTCACTCTTTTCCCCGCCACCTATGAGGTAGAGTCTGTAGGCGCGGTTTTTTTACGTGGTATCCCCAGTAGGCCTACTCCACGGACATCTTGCTTATAAGGTAATCCTCGACATCATAATATTTTTAATCACTTATTAGCTAGCTACTCTAATCGACTTTTCTTCGATGGTCCAGACTGTGGCTCAGAATCTAAATCAACGTCAAATGTGAAAGTTTGAGGAATGACAGGAGTTAAAATTGGAGTCATAGTTGGAAATTCATCTTCAAATTCATTTTCTTCCATTAACTTTGATATTTTCATAATGTTGCTGCATGTTTCGCCAGAACAATGGAGGCATACTGTAGAGCATTTCAGGCCTGTTTTTCTGCAGCCACACATGTTTACACAGTTTCCTTTGAATCTGCAGAAAATTAATTTCATGAGATCGGGTGGTGCTGGAGGCTTGGAAGCTTGTATTGGCATCCAAATGTTTGCATGCTTTTTCCAGCCTCAATCTTCAGGATTTTGATATCTTCCTTCAAACTTGATAGATCTTCTCAAAACTGCTCTTTCAGAGGTTGGTTTTTCTGTCGACCAAGCTGAATCAGATGCAGATTCAATTATCCTCTCTGCTGCGCTTACTGCATCCCGATCTTATGATTTTGTTATTATTGTGGCAGAGGACATTGACATTCTTGTATTGCTCACGGCATTAGGTACAAAACAGCCTAACATTTATTTTTCAAAACCTTCAAAAGGGCGCACATCTGCTCAGTTATATAGCCCTTCAAGTTTTATGTATGGAGATCTCATAACACAGAATTTGCTGTTTCTTCATGCTTTTTCAGGATGTGATACAACATCAGCAGCCTATAATATGGGGAAATTAAAATTTATAAAAATTATGGAGAAACATCCTGAATTAGCTGGTGGTACCGCGCTATTCCTGAGTGAGAAAGTCGATCCATCTTTGCTCACTCTTGTTGGCGAACGTTTTTTCATAGCTTTATGCGGCGGTAATAAAGACGACTCACTAGACGGCTTGCGATACAAACGATTTGCTAGACAGTGACTAAAAATTCCTTTAATTTATCATCGCTGCCTCCAACACAAGATGCTGCTCGTTTTCACAGTCTCCGAGTATATCACCAGGTCCAGTCGTGGCTCGGAAGATATCAAAATCCTGAATATTGGGGCCGGAAAAAGCATGCATTGGATGCCAATACAAGCTTTCAAGCTTCCAGCACCCCCCAATCTCATGAAATTAATTTTCTGCAGATGCAAAGGAAACTGTGGAAGCATGTGTGGCTGCAGTTGTACGAATTTAACAAAAATTTTGTAAGAATATATTTACAATAAAAAAAAATCAAAAATAAGTTAAACATTTCGTTTCGACCGGATTGCTCATGAGAATCTGGTCAACCCGGTCAACTTTGGAACGCTGTAACAGCGTTTTAAATAAATGAAATTAAAAAAAATTATAGGGAAAAATTTTCCTCAAAAGATCAACTACAAGATTGGTCTGAGGTAATTTTTTTGTAAAATGTATAAAAAAAAGTTACAGAGCAAAAAAGAAAATTTTTATAAAAATTTTCTCACTTTTTTGCTTATAACTTCTTTAATATTTAATTTAGGGCAAAAAGTTATATAAACATATTTGTAGGCAAAACAATTTGCTTGCTACAAATTATGACTTTACAAATTTTTTGTAAGACGCGAAAAAAGTGTTTTCACCTCTTTTTCCAAGATGGCGGCCGGGGGACAAGGGTGGCGACCCCACAAACTTGAGGTTAAGCTTCTATTGACCCCCCACACATGTCCCAAAAATAAAATTGCGGCCTCTAAAAAATGCAATATTCGGTCCTTAAATTGTAACATTTCAATGGACTATTACTACAAAACCTCTTTTAAAAATGTTTAAAATAAGTTTCTTGGGGTATGACCTATTTAAGTTGGGCACAGGTTTCAGTCACCAAAGTGAAAAGGGCGGATGTAATTGCGGCCGGAAAAAGGGCAGGTACTAAAAGCCGGTAGGTAAATTCGGCCGGAGGTTTTAAGTTGCTTCCTTATCTCATAGGTATTTTCGGCCGCAAATCAAAATCAAAGTGACGTAGAAAGTGAAAACGAAGATAATACGGAGGCTCCGCCTCAGACATCACAACAACAACAGCCTGCGGCTATTGATAAAAAAATTATACCTCAGCGGGCTACGCAGTCCTTTGCTCCGGCTACGCAGTCCGGCGTTGAAGCTGACGGCATTGAGGGCCCAAGTCCTAGTTACTCCCCAATGATTGACGAAGGAATTGATACAGTAGACGCCTCGGCCGAAATTACCCCTGTCATAAATGGTACCCCTTGATTTATGCAGGTAGGCCAAGGGATTACCGGCCGAAATTACGCCCGCCGAGTGAAAATTGGTGATACACAGTAACGTTTTAGTTAATGATTGGGGTAATTTCCTTAATGCTCGTTTAAATGTTTTCAGAAAAAAATAGGTAAATAGATATTAATGATTTCCTAGTATGGGTACAATTAAAAGGAATTTTCGGAGGAAAATACTACACAAAAAATTTCTACGTCATATGAAGAAAATTATACATATAGGTGATTCGATTAAAAAAATATACAAAACCACGTTTATTTTAAACATTTTAAATATATTAAGCGTTGTAGATCCCAGTAATTTGATTCAGGTAATTAGACTTCCGGATACCATCTAGTATGATGTAAATCACATTAAGATTGAATGGATTTCTCTATAAACTATTTATTAAAGATTAGACGCTAGAAATGAAACGTTCTTTGAATTGATTGTGGATTGCTCCAAAGTTATTGATGTAAACTTTTTTGGCTTCCTACAAAGTCACAATATAATGTAGTCAGTGTGGTTGCTCATCCTATTTTTGTTATTTGTTCAGTTTTACTGGCTCCTTTGCACTTTTTCTCATAGATGGCTCTATTTGTCAATGTAGTTCTTCTTTAAATTTGTAAAAAAAGCGTTCATGCCATCACTTGTCAATCGTTTGAACTTAGGAAAGAATGTAGATGAAATTGTTTTCGCGAATTTATGTTTGTAATGTTTTAAAATGTCACGTCTACATTTTTGTAGATTTGTGTTAAAAAAAAATGGTCACGCAAGTCCGATTCTGCTGAGTGTAGACAAATACAATGATCAAAGGTGCTTCAATTAGGCAATAAATGTGTTTTCATTTTTAATTCATCTGACCTTGACTAAATTTTGACAATTAGCAAAATTGATGCCTAATTAAATCTACTTTAATTATAACATTATTTT
Organism: Crepidodera aurea; assembly: GCA_949320105.2. Taxonomy (NCBI): domain Eukaryota; kingdom Metazoa; phylum Arthropoda; class Insecta; order Coleoptera; family Chrysomelidae; genus Crepidodera; species Crepidodera aurea. Next base: position 43,401,745 of record OX439475.1, read on the forward strand.
TAATAGCAATATTAAAACAACATTTTCGCATCAATTTTAAAATAAAATTATAATGTACAAATCTGGTGGATACATAAAAACTATTTATGTTTGTCGACTTTGTTTTTCAAAATTAATTAAATTAAAGCTGTTTAAATTAAATATTAATTTTTGGTATATAAAATATATATTGTTTTTTCTTGAAATTGCTGAAGAATAAAAGTACCAATAAAAAGGCTACCTATGAATATTTTTTAATTTTGTTGTGATCTTTCAAAGGGGTGAAACAAGCAACCCTTATTCCATTTTTTACCAGAACTTTTTAACGAAACAAAATTTCTCGATTTAAAAATATGTGTTGAAAAGAACGATTCATTACAAAACTTTTTTAACTCTTGTGTTGTGTCCGTAAGAGCAACAGTTTCCTATTAAAAAAATAAAATACAACATTGTGCATGAACGAATTTTCTGTAAATGGAATCGAAAAAATCTAGTAGGTGAAAAAATGGCCTAAGAGCTTTTGTTTACATGAAGGACCCCCTTTAATTTTCAACAAGGATTCACCCCCTAAAAACTTTCGCGCTTTTTTGGTAACACCCTGTATTATACCTGCTATTTTTAAAAATACCAGCAATAGTAGTTTATAGAACTTAGTATGTTATCGTTGTGTTAGCTACTTCGGTCTTGGTTTATTTCATTGAACGCACTAGTTTCTTCTATTGTATATTTCTACATTTCACAACAGTATTTTATTTTGGCAAAGTAAAAGTTTTATGACCAAATATTTTATTAAATGAAATTAATTTAAATTCATGTTTATTTAAATTTTATTTTATTATCGCATCATTCAAGGTTATTTTTACCTAAAAGCTGATTTATTGCTTAACAACAACAGAAAGTTTTCTTGGTAAATTATAACATTATAACGAAATGTAATACTCAACGATGCCTATCTCAAATGGTCTAAGTGTTTATGGGCTAACAGTTACTCTATAATTTTATCAAATTGTTGATCTGCGAAAAAACGACTAAAATAACAACAAAAATGGACGGGTTTTTTAAAATGAAATCCTGTATTTTTTTAGTTGCATATTTTAAAGAGTTTTGTTGGTATTTCTATGTCAAAAAACTAATTGGTAACTTAAGGAACTTTTAAAGATATTTAAGGGGGTTTCATTAACGCGTCATAACCTCATACGATATTTCCCCTTGACCCGCGCAGCAAAAGTAGGCGTGCCTAAATACTTTTCCAAAGTTTGGCAACACAGCAAAATACATTTACCAAAAGATATTGCTACCAAATAAATAAATCATTTATGCATTCTTAGTAGCCAGTGGTCAGTGGCGTGCTTAACATAAAAATTAGGTGACCAAAACCATGTTTTAAATAGGTAATGAATTGAGGTATGTTTTCTTTGATTCAACCTACTGCTACTCACAGAAAAGCTTGTTTTTAATTTTTTTTGAGCAATTTTATTCATTGATAGGTACCCTTGATTAATTAATGGTATAGAAAATGGGATCCAGCCAGTTTCACCAAGGTAGTGAATGTTCTTAAGATTAAAGTTTTAGAAGATTAGACTGGTGATATGAAATATCTTTAAAAAGAACTGAAATAGTATCTGCTGTCAAAATAGAAATGGTGCAATATCAAATATGTGGTTTAAACAAGTTGGACATTTTCCACATTTTAAACTAAATGTACCTAAATATTGAAATGTCTCATTTCTTGATCGTTGTATTAGACAATTGAGGTATCGTTTTTTGGATTTAATTCCGCCGAATTTTTTAATTTTCTAATTAGTTCAATGTTGAAATATCAGAATTTTTAATTAAATCTGTTTTGATGCTTGTGTTACGAGATGGAAATGATCTCTAGATAACTTTGGCACTTTTACTAATAAAGATCTTAGTTTTAAAAAATTGAGGATAGATCGTTTGTTGTATGGAAAAAAAATATACAAACGTGGTGGATATACTAAAGCATCATTTTGATTGGAAACACAAGCAACATCTGGCCGTTACAGCTCAAACGGTTATCAAGATAATAATCCAATCCGTATCTGAGTCAAAAGTGAATTTCCGGTACCTCTAAAAATGTAAATTACTTGGTGCGGACCTGAACATTATACCACATCCTAAACATTTCTGATAGGAGGAAAATTTTCAGAACTGTGTACAAATGAACGTTTAAAGTTATAATTTAATGGAAAAATAACATACATTTCTAAAAACAAGTTTTGTTTTGATAACACCAATTAGAAAAAACTCTAAAAACCTGTTAAATATAAATTGATCACCTTAATTATATAAATGTTCGAAATAAAAAAAATGTTTACATAATAATCAGCAACCGTGTTTCATGTTTTGATAACTTCATGTTTTGACATCGTGTGATACATAAAAAACATTGCAAGGTTAATAATCAGGTACCAGATACGGGTGAATCCGAAAATATTTAAAAAAACACACCAAAAAACAGAAAACTTCTGAAATTTAATTGTTCATGTATCCCAATGTTCCATTAATCTGTATGAATTACCTCTTTTGTTCCATTCTTAATTTATTTAACTTTTAATACAACGCTATATTTAAGACATGCTTGAAGAATATCTCTCCCTTTTGGTTCACTATATGATCTTTTCGTTTCCAAAAAGCTTTTTTAAAATAAGGTCAACTCAGATCAATAAATGAACCATTTATTGATCTGAGACGATACCAGAAACTAAACAGCTGTCCTGGCTAAAAAATTTAGATCACCACACATTTTTCTGACTGCCCACCAAAAGCAAAAATCAAAGTAAACTTTTAGTTTATCTAGTTTTTGTTCAAAAATATGAAATAAAATATGGAAAAATATAGGACCACTATAGTATCAGAATTATTTTTTCTCCTTCAGCCTCTTTTATATCGTACTGCAATACTTTGAATATAGTCCTCACTTAGATAACGCCATTTTTGACTGATTGACTAATAAAAACGAAAAAGATCAGAGGACATTTCGATACCAAATTACAATTGTGGCTAAAATTGTTTCATTTCATTTCCACCGCATTTTCAATTACTCAGATCTCGATTTTGCAATTTAATATTGACACGAATAAAAATAGCAATTATAGAAAGGTTGACTCTTGCAACCATTAAAATCGGGTCACGGTGTTAAAATTTCTAACAGTTCAGACTGAACAAGAAATGAAGTAGAAACGAGTGACAATTGTTTTAATAAAAGTGTAAAATCAATCAAACGATGTGAACAGCGGCGTATTAAGGTTTCTGGGGCACAAAGTAACTGATACTGTTTGTTACATTTTGTGCATAATTATTTTGTATATTGGAAACTATAGTTTAGAGAAGACAGGAGTACAGTAATTTAATTGTAGAAGTAGTACAGGTTTAAGAGGTAGAAATTTTATTTTTACCTCATCCTTCAATGCTTATTAATAGTTAAAATGAAAATTTTAATACATTTGATAGGCCTAATAAAAGATTTCGTTTGATTTAATCATGTTTCCATGGTTTTTACTGTAATAAACCTGTTCTTTTGACAGATAAGTCAGACTTTATTTATTCATGTATTTTAATTGATTCGGAATTTTGTATTAATATATATTTCAAAATGGCTTCATTCTAAAAATATTATCAGTCCTCCTAAATCCTTGAAGGCAGAATTACTCGTAATAGCAAAGCAACATAAAAACAAATTCAAAAAATATATTATAGCTGTGATGGCCCGAGAAAATGGAATTGAAATTCTTACCATGCAGAGTTAAATCCCATTGAACTGATTTGATCATAATTAAAAGGTTATGTTTCTCAAAACAATACAACATTTAAATTACCTGATGTGCGAAATTTCTTTTTGAAGGCAGTTTCAGATGTAAATGGAGAACATTTGAGAAAAGTGGAAAATTCATTTTGGAAAGTGGATATAGCAATGGAAAACTTAATAGACCCTATAATAATGAACCTCAGAAAAGACAATGATAATGATACCAATAGTTATAGTGAAGACAGTGACTTTTAAAGATAGTTCTTGAACTTTTTTTTTTAATCTTTGATGTTTTAATGCCAAGAGATTAAAAAAAGTTTAATCCCATTAACAACATATACTCCTCCGTGTTATTTATTGGTTTATTTTCATTTTTATTTTGCAAAGTACGCCTATGGAATGTGATGTTATATCCCCACTTTTACTGCACATCTTCTTTATTGAGTATAGTACATGCAATTATTGGTATTTAAAAATATTTGCAATCATACATGGTATGTTAAAAAATTGGGAACATTTTTAAAATTTTTGATTTATGAAGTAAACTATCTTTAGAAACTAACATAAAGCACAATACTTTTTCTACGACCACGTTTTTTGTAATTACAAATAAGATGTCTTAATTCTTGCTGTAATTAAAACAAAAATTCTCTTTTGAAAAAGCAGATTTTTAAGACCATACGAATTTAAATAATAGTCTGGTACACTTCAACAAAGCTTATTGATGGATAACATGAATCCGTTCTTATTTTTTATAAAAAATATAAACGTGATGAAAGTTAGTTACCAGTTACAGTTACCTAGTTTCCGATTTTCAAAAAGTAAACATTTTTTATTGATCTTGATTTACTACAATTCCTCATTCTAAATACTGACAGTATGTCAAGAAAGTAGTTAGATATTGAAGCAATTCTTTTTATGCATATCAGAACAATTAGACATCGCAAAAATAGATCTGGTAATATTGGTGGCCATTCTTGAAAAAGTCTTTGACGAGTGTACACACAAGAAAAAAGCGCCAATGACGCGTTAGTACATTGACAACTATAGAGACTTGGTAGTAAGGAGAAGCCTTTAATACTGTTTCATACGACACATCACAATCGTGACTGGATCGATTAACTTTGTGTTTCTTTAGAAGTGGGACTTCTGCCAGACAATGTCACTTTAAAAAAATATAAAAAATAACAAATAATTGGATAATTCTAAAAATTTTCACAGTTTGGAGATTACGACGTCCGTCCCCACATTTTTGTATCACATTGCGAGGCTGTATGTACCATTATCGAAAACATAATTAGCAACATTTCAATGAGATTTTTCGAACTTTTGTTTTTAAGTATTTAGTGCGGATGGCTCCGATGGAAGCAGAATCATGTTTCATCTGACTTGCTAATTCAAGTCGGTGGACAGGTCGTTATTATTATTACATTTGATTATATGTCTAGCCAAGTTATCAATGAATGGCGCATAACAAAAACAGAATTCAGGTACTATTTAGGTGATAATTATAATCGTTTTTATTTCATTGCTATTTCTTAAACACCGACAACAATATGTATCTCTAAACTTTAAAATAGACAACAAAACTAAAGATGTTAACTCTAATCTGTTAGATACACATATGGGTGTTCCACAAGGGTCAATTTTGGGGCCAATATTGTTTGTTTTATATGTCAACAGTGTATACCACTTATTAGGTAATAGTCATTGTGTTGCGTACGCTGATGATTTTTCTGTGATCATTTCATTAAATAACATTTGAAAATTTTTCTTCTGGAAAAATGTTTTTATTCAATAGCTGAATTTTTATAAGTTTAACCTTTTAATCAGTTTAGAGTTATAGCGTGTTTGTATTTAGTGTCTCTTTTTACTTTCCCCTCGCCAAGGGAAAGTATTGTGAACGCGCAAAAAAAAAAATTGAGATAACGACGGATATATCCATTTTGAGGTTCCCTGAGACGATAGCGTCCGCACGCTTAATCCGATTGAGCTGAAATTTGGTATATGGGTTTCGGGTGATCGGGATTGAACCCATTAGTTTTTGGTTGAAATCGCCCCACCAGGGGGCGCAGGAGCCATATGTACATCGCGAAAAAAATAAAGACTTTTTTATTTGATATTTAGGTGCCTATCTGGCTTATAAATACATCCTGAAAATTTCATTCCTTAATTTTGAACCTAACCTAAAAAAAAGTTTTTTTTTACTAAAAAATTGCAACCCGTAGCGTCCAAACGCTTGGTCCGATTCAGCTGAAATTTGGTATGTGGGTATCGGATCATCGCGGAATGAATCCGTTTGTTTTTGGTTGAAATCGCCCCACCAGGAGGCGCATTAGCTCCTATGTACACTGCGCGTCATATAAAATTGGTTCACTTTTTTTTCCCAATGTAAACCTAACTTAATTAATCAATCAAAATAACCGTCACATTTGTCAAATTTGTCAAAGCGCATATCCACAATGCCAGCCCATTTAAGTAAGTTTGATCAAATCCGAATAATTTCCAAAATAGCTTGGCAGAAGATGAAAATTTAATAGTAATGGAACTATGACAAGTTATTAATTATTGAATTGAAATTTTTAATTTCTCCATCTCGTTTTATTGCTGTAAAAAATTTCATTTTTTCGTTACATCTACTAAAATTTTTGTTGACCTGGCATCACTGCCTTAGAAATTATAACATAAAAACTAGTTTAGTATTGACACATTTTAAAAGATGCATTTACACACCTAGAAAGTCAATATTTTCGATTATAAGAGTTGTACCAGTTTTATATGACGCGCAGTGTACATTACAAAAAAATAAAATACCTAAAGTTTTTATTTGGTATTTAGGTGCCTTATTGGCTTGTAAATACATCCTGAAATTTTCATTCCTTAATTTTAAAACTAAGCAATGGGAAAAAAATTTAAAATTTAAAATACAAATGACATTTGACATGTCAAAGAAAAAGTAAGCAAAATTCCGACCCTAAAAAATTGTTTTACTTTTTTTTGATATGTGAAATGTTTTTCCTTTTATATTTGAAATGTCATTTTTACTTTAAAATAATTCGAAACGAATTTTGTTTGGGACTTTAAAAAACACCAAATTAGTTATTTAATTTTTATTTTATATCTGCGGGGAAAATCTTGTGGCGACACAACAGATTTTTTATATATACATTGACGAATCCTTTACAATTGTTGTCTTATGAAAAATAAAGAATTATTATTATTATTTAACGTATTTTTTTAATTATGTTATTTGATTTATAAGGATAAATAAAAATTGGTTTTAGAAACATTTTCAGGTCTCTCTAAAAATTTTAACTATTCGTAACTTTAAAATTTAAAGAATATTTTAGTTTTTATAACCGTTTTATTATTATCTACCTAATTACTATTTTCTAATAACTAATAATTATTTTTAACGATTTTTTTAATTTGTTTCAGGGTTCGTGGTAGCAATATCTCTAGGATGTCTATTTTTTGGAATAATAGTTATAATTTTCTTCAGTAGTTGGGTAAACTTATTTATAAATCATGTAAGTATTTAATTTAATATTTATTATATTATTGGCGATATGGATATCTTTTAAATGGTCTTCTTTCTGGATAATAAAAAACTTTTTGTACAACTGTCAAAAAAACTTTCTCACTGCCAAAATAATTCACAAAATAATCATGAAATATTACTTTATGAAGGATTTATTTTTAACAGAGTCAATTATTAATTGATTATTAATCATAAAACAATTTCAATTATTGGAATAATAATTGATAGTAAAGTTTGAACAATTACTTCCAACATAAATTCCCAAAGATGTTCCATGTTGCTGCTGATCAAAAACGTTAGATATTTCTTGAAGAGTTGATTCCACAATTTTATCAGATATTTTAATTTGTAAGAAATCTCAATTTTGTTATTCAAACTATCTTCTATATATGCTTATGCAACGTAGGTAGATTTCCAGCACATTTTCAGAAACCTTTTTTACATGTTTCTTGTCGCACCATTCACGAAATTGGTCATATTTTTTCTCATATACGAACTTGGATTTGGCTGGTAACATATTAGATACTATTGCATTTGCTTTCTCAGATATATCTGATGGGCTATAACTACCACTATCATAATCAACATCCATCTTCTTGAAAATAACTTAAAATTGAAGCAACTACGAGCAACCACAGTCAAACAGTCAAACACGCGGGGCGTGCCAACAAACCGTTTCTATAGTAACGACACAGAAAGACCCACTGGATGCTGTGAAGTTGTGCGATAACTTATCGGGATAAAAAACCACGTCAAGATGTATTGGAAGTATTTATTTTTAATATATTTCAGACGATGTAAATTCACATTCACAGTTGTACAAAAATTGTTGTTTGCATTTCGTGTATACAATTCGTGTTTTCGTGGCATTAAAAACACTCATTTTACGCACTTAATACAAAAATAACTATTTTATATCCAAATGTCTTTAATTTTTGACGTTTCGACTTTTAATCTAGTCTTTTTCCAAAAATTAACAATCTGAATCATCTCTCTGATTATAGCGTGTTCGACTCTATTTAAAATTCTTAATATTTTGTTGAAACTCGAAAAAACTTTTAATTCTCAATTTTTTGAAAACGACTCGACGAAGAACATTTAAAAGAACAAACCACTATGATTTACAGAAATTAATTCAAGTGGATATCTTTAAGCTGATTGTTTCAAATTTTTTTTTTCAGGAAATCCAATTAAGAAAAGATTCACAGACAACAAATTGGTGGGCGAGACCTCCTGTAAACCCTGTTATAAAAGTTTATATCTACAACGTTACCAACGCTGATGAGTTTCTTAATAATGGGTCGAAACCTATAGTAGATGAATTAGGACCTTACGTATATATGTAAGTCATATTTTTTTCATACAAAAAACTTTTTGTCTTTATGTCGACCTACGTTATTTCTTTGTTGTCGGAAAATTTCTTTAAAAAGTGTTTTTTATGAATAGTACTTGGAACCTGACTAAAGCATCTTTGAAATTGATATTTAATACGATTTGAACTTTACTTGCAGGGGAAAATAACTGTTAAAGATTGCCAACACTTCACGACGCGACGTTGCCGATATGACATAGCGAAAATTCTTAATTCATATACACCCTTAAAAGAAATATCTTTTGGACATTAGAAGTTGCAGCATAATTGCTATAAATTTTAATTTCCAAGTTCTCATGCTATAATTATCACGCAAAACATAATCATAAATGTTGCACTAAGCTAGTCAAATTGCAAAATTAGAGTAGTTACAAATTAACCTCCAACGTGTCATTGTACTGTAACATAGTGGCATATTACAATAAAAATTATAAAACTAAACTATTAATATTTATTTTAATCTTAAAAAACTTTTCTTACTATTGAAAATTCTTAATAGTCCAGATTTTATCGTTCTATAGACTAGCAGTTCTTTTTTACATCCACTTCAATCTTCAATCAAGTTATAACTTAATTAATAGTACTTTAAAGTTGACAGTACATTAGATGTACTTATATTCAAGCCAGGAAAAGAAAAGAACACTGTCACAATTTTATCTTTGAGTGAACGAAAAAAAAATCTGTGATGTCACTGCCTTAAATAAAAATCATAAAATTACTATATACATTTTTTTTCACTAATTTTTAAACAGTATTAGATTGTGGGTTACTGTTCTCGTCGAGCATAGAGTCTCCAATGTATTCTCATAGACACTATTAAAATTTAAAAAAAAAAATGTGGGGAAAGAAGAAAAAGTCCGAAAAAAGTAAAACAATTGTATATATGCCTGGAAAATTAAATCAAGGTCCCAAAAATAACTTTTTTAACAAAAATCGATGGAAAATTGTAAATTTGACCAATCACAGATGTCCAACAATCTAAATAGCAAATTTTTTAAATTTTTTTTCAATTTCTTAGTAGATGAGTTAAAATAGCACATTTAAAATCATAAAACCTCAAAAATCCATACAAAAAGGCAAATTTGGATAAGAAATTGATAGGATATAAAAATTTTTTGAAAATCAAATGGAAAAACAGTATAGATTATATGAAAATATTTGGAAAATTGCGCCAAATCCTAAAATTGCTATCACAATCGTTTTTTGTTTAAATTTTTTTTTATTGGATAATAATTAGTAATAAAATTATAAATTGAAACAAAGTGCCTTACAGAGTTAATTGTACAAATTATTTATAAGAAGTGCCAACAGTAAACAAAGAGTATTAGCAAAGTAATCATAAATACGTGAAATAAAGGATATACAAAATGGCGATACTTTTTTCTCCAGAATAGATCAATGATATTGATTGCTTTACTCAACATTAATACGAAAGGAACTATATCAGATTTGAATTTAAAGTGGACATTTTCAAGAAATAAACAATGGATGAATAGTATAGTTTAATAATAATAATAATAATAAAAAACAACATAAAAAAGGATGAATTTGTTTAATGCTAAAATTTAAATTATTTCATGTTAAAAGGTTCGTTGTTTCGTATTTAATTGTTTTTAATAAAAAATATAAAAAATTTTATTATTGAACTCACATTTTGCCCTGAGAAAGAGTTTAAGAAAATAAAAAAAAATTATTATAATAAAAGATCTGGTGCTCAACAGTATTATTACACAGTTTGAGAACCGCTGGTGTAATCTTCTAACCGTCGCACGCTAGTCGTTAAATATTCATCTGAAACGTAAAAACCAATAAAAATTAATTGAATTATTATTAATAAATGTTAAAACAGTTGTCGAATAATTTATGTAAAGCCAATATATTAAAAAAATTTGACCTCCATGAACTTTCGGTCTTCAAAATCCAGCTAATAGATATTAGCGGTATCAGTCTCAAAAATATTCTGACAACAGATTCCGGCATCTTAAACTTAATCTTTTTTGTCCCATATTGTTATCATATTTTGTGAAGTTATTATCGATTTTTGATACTGAGTTTTGGAAGAAAGTCGTAACGTGAGATAATCAAAAACATTTTGTTATATAAATGGTGTTATTAACCCAATTTGAAGAACAAATATTATTATTTTGATGACTGTAAGCACGATATATACAATAAAATAAATAAATATATACAGTCAATTGATAATGTTCGTGAGAATCGAACTAGTAGACAAGTACGGCTCGCTGTAGAGGGTCTGAGTTGTCCTTTCATTTTGGCTTCTAAAACTTGTTTGTAACTGGGATGAATTCATCTTAAATTGGTGTGTTTTTGATTACGTAATTTCTTTTAATGGTTTGACTAAAATAAGTTCAATTTCAACTTTTATAATTATATTATTTTTTTATGTGTTATGCTTTCCCAATATAAACATTTTTGCTCATCAAACAAAGACAACAATTTAAAACACTACTGTTATTAACTATAAAACAATTTAACAATCTTATGTCTATTAAGTCATATCATACAGGAATTATGTAATCGATTCATCTATATTATATAATAATTGTGATGAAAGGAAAGTACTAATGCAATATGGGTATCGTGGTATACGCAGCGAAAGTATAAGTAGTACGCATATTGGTAGGTATATCTGTGGTTCATTCTCGAGGCTATTAAATTTTATCTCGCAGGATATGGATTCCTAATAGGTGCATTTAAAAAGTATTAATTTCAATCCAAAATACGCCATTTTCAAGACCCTTTAATGATTTAATTTTTAAAAGGATCTAAAACACAAACATGTATGAACATTAAACTACCTTAATATATGTTCAGTGAACACCTCTAAGACAGTTAATTTGTAAATGCTATTACGCCCTCAAAGGAATATACATATATTTGACTTTACATGAAAATCATGTTATTATTTTGAATTGTTAGGGATTGTTTCTTGTTTTTTGGACTTTTGTTCATATAATTTTTGAGTTGTCATTTTTTGAAAATCAAATAAACGTATTTCAATTTAGTAAAGGGATAATAAACATTATTATGCCTAATCAAATATACATACATAAAATACGTGGAATATGAGCTAGAGAAAATCTTATTGCAACCATATATACTCTGAATAAAAGAGGAGTGCAGTAAAAGAGTCACATTCCATAGGCGTACTTTGCAAAATAAAAATAAAGCAATAAATAACACGGAGGATTATATGTTGTTAATGGGATTAAACTTTGTTTAATCTCTTGGCAGTATCTAATATCAAAGATTAAAAAAAATAAAAATTTCAAGAACTATCTTTAAAAGTCACTGTCTTCACTATAACTACTGATATCAGTATCATTATCTTTTCTGAGGTTTATTAATATAGGGTCTATTAAGTTTTCCATTGCTATATCCACTTTCCAAAATGAATTTTCCACTTTTCTCAAATGTTCTCCATTTACATCTGAAACTGTCTTCAAAAACAAATTTCGCACATCAGGTAATTTAAATGTTGTATTGTTTTGAGAAACATAACCTTTTAATTGTGACCAGGTCAGTTCGATGGGATTTAACTCTGCATGGTTCCTTTTTCTCGGGCCATCTCATCTATAATATATTTTTTGAATTTGTTTTTATGTGGCTTTGCTATTACGAGTAATTCTGCCTTCAAGGATTTAGGAGGACTGATAATATTTTTTAGAATGGAGCCATTTTTCCCAGTCTTATGATTGTATATCCCAATATCCCATAAATGTACCTTCAACAGAAAATACTATATTACTTTATATTCTGTAGTTTTAACTATCTATTTACTTTTTAATTACATTATTTAATTACACTTACAAAAAAGCTGGCTAGTTTTGCAGGGTTAACCAAATTAACTAAATTAATTTAGGAGATGCCTTCACAATGCGAACATTCAGCCTGACTTAAAAAAATTAATGTTGAAATCTTCTGTTGATATTACTGAATACAACGTCATAATTCTTGTTCAAGACAACCTTATTATAAACAGAGCCTAAAGAAAATGGTTTATGTGGTATATTTTTATCTCATTTACTTCCATTTTCCAAATTAACTTTTTTATATTATTACAAAACATGAAACAAAAATAATTATATTCGTTAGCGAATGCGGTATAAAGTATTAAAAACCATTAAACTTCACAGATATCTAGATAAAAATGTTTCTCTTTGTTGTTAATAATATGAATTAAAAAACGGGTTTATGTTTTCTAAATTGCTACTTATCGTTACAGTTAAATGATACTTTCTCCAAATAATTTGTTCTAATGTACGGCTATTCGTAATTTCATCGTTTGATTTCCCTCATCAAGATGGTTTGTGATTTCGAAGCACTAATCGATTTTTTCTCTTATTATTACTTTTCGAAACCAAACACACTGTCAAAACTAAGTGTGAAATAAAATGTTCTTTGACGTTTTGTACATTTTTATAAAAACGATGGGAAATATTTGAATTCTTTAAATATTAAAATTATCCGAAGAATCATTGTGGGTTTGATTCGTTTTGCTATACAGGGTGATTCACATAAAACACCCCGATCAAATTTTTTTATAATTTTATTGCCGTAAAAATAATAATAATAATTTGCAATTTTTTTCTGCTAGAGGGTAAAGTTATTTTTCGATTTAAAAAATGATAAATAATTTTGGGAATACATTTTTTTGTTAAATGGACGATTATCGACTAATTTAAATTTTTATATTTATCATTTTGGTAAACCCCTGTATCTTTTTTATTATTAAATTTAATTTATAAGTTTCATGGAACTTTTTTGTCAGTTGTAATAGGACTATTGAATAGTAAATAAAATCTTGTAAATGACTTCCGGAGTGAAGGGAAATGAGTCGTTTTTTGTCATTTTAAATAGATTAGTAAATTAGATTTTATTCTTGAAATAAAAACTTTTTATGCATGAAAAATTTAATCAGTAATAGTGGGGTTTAGAAAAGGAATGTAATTTTTTTAAATTTTACGATTAATTCTTTAGTTCTGTATCCCCAAGCAACGTAGGTCCACCTCTACTTCATTTTTCCATCGTTCCTTCGGTCATCCTCTTTTCTTTTTTCCTCCTAATATACTCCAACAGATTATCATTTTTGGAATTCTACTCTGAGCCATCCTACCCACAAATGTCGATACATGTCTGTGAGTTCTTGGTTTGTTCTTCTTTCCCACAATTCATTGACTCGTTTCCCCCCAAAAATTTTCCTCAAATCCTTTATTTCTCAAATATCCAACGTATTGATGTCTGTTCTTCTCAAAATCCATGTTTAACGTGCAAATGTAACTACAGGTCTAATCACAGTTCTGTAGAGTCTAATCTTTAACTTCCTTGAAATTAGTTTACTTTTCAGTAGGTGGTTCAGGCTATACAAACATATATTTCCTTTTTCAGTCTTGTTTGTTCCTACGTATCAGGCTTGCTTGTAAATGTTGCTTTCAAGTAGACAAACTGATCGACTTCTTCAAAGTTATATATTTTGCCACTATTGGTACTTGCTCTAAAACTATTTCTTCTAATGAAATTTTCATCTGTCCATTTCATATATTTACTTTTTTCTTAATTTATTTCTAAACCTGTTTTCACAAAAAAAAATCCATATACATAAAAAACACGTATGTTAAACTGACACAGCTGTTTCGGCACAATCAACCGAAAATATTACAGTATTTTCTAACTATTTATTAACAATTTTCTAACACAAACTACAATTTTCTAACTCAAGTGGTTCGTGAGAAAATGGTGTTGTGCTACCTTAACTGTTAAGCTCTATAAGTTTTCCCCCGAAATAGTTATGAAGATTATTCTGTACCGCCCAATTTTCTACCTTTTAATAACTCTCGAATGAAATATATAATTAGAATTCGAGCAAATTTGAAGTTTTTACGAGTCCGCCGAGAATTTTTTCATGGCCATGAAATTGCAAAATATTGATTCTAAATGCGTTTTCTTCGACATACTATATAATAACTCCAGCACAATCATTCCAAATAGAAATAATTTAGTTTTTTATGATACATTTTCCAACAATAGTACAGTTGTGATAGGAAATAGCCTAGGAGATTTTTTGTCCTCAAGAGAAGATTGATGCAAAAAATATTTTTGTGCATTTTTTATCACAACAACTGTACAATTGTCAGCTTAACAGTTAAGCACAACACCATTTTCTCGCGAACCACTTGAGTTACAAAATTCTAGTTTATGTTAGAAAATAGTTAATAAAATAAATAAATATCTACCGGTATTTCAACAAACCTTATTTGTCTGAATATTTATTGCAGATGACTCCTAATTCTATAGTTTGTGTTCAAAAATTTACACTAGTCACTACCTTTTTTTTTTTATTATATATTCTGATAAAAATTTCAACCATTTGTTCCTAGTTTTTGTATCTTAAATGTCTGTTTTCGTGTTTAATTGTTTTTAATGTCCTATTTAATATTTTTGACTGCTGGAACATAATTAAATTCAATTTGTGTTTTTATTCAAAATAATTTTAATAAGTATCGTCCTAATTACATCACAATTTTTAAATGTTAACACAGTGACCTGTACCATGTTTTTTGTGAAAATCCTGACGCTAATCCTTCATGGATAAGTTAATTGTTGTTTTGACAATAAAATTTTTAACCCCATAACTTTTCCATCTAGGTGTGCCTGATGATAACATAATATTGTCGAAACCGGTCGCCAATAAATAACATTGTGAGATATAAAGGACTTTTCATCCCCCTTCTCTTCATTAGTTAATAAATAGTTAGAAAATAGTGTAATATTTTCAGTCGATTGTGCCGAAACAGCTGTGTCAGTTTAAAATACGTCAAAAAAACGTATTCATTCTTCTATTGACTGATTTAGATATTTCTAATTTACACTTCTCCATTTTATCATTCTTCCTAGCGTAATACAAAACAAGTCACCATCAAAACCGTGTCAAGTTTCGTTGCGAACGGTACCTGCTGCGCTTCCGCCACTTTACATAACACCATATATATTGGTTAAATTTTGCAACGCGCTTTTCAGCATCATTATGTGGGCTGCACAAATTCGTCTATAATACTATCGAAATCTTTAGATTTATATAATCACGTTTAATTTTTTTTGTTCTTTTTCTTATATTTAAAAACGTCTTGCTTTCTAAATAAGGATTTTAATTGATTCGACAAGTTATTATTATGTGTTCCGACAGACTTACCCACGATTCGATAATATTCCAAAATCTTTTGGGAAATTAAAAAAACTGTTTTACAGTTTTATTTTTAGTTTAATTATTAACTTGTAGTGCTATATAATTTTTTTTGTTAAATCATTTACCTGAGATAAGGAGGTTTTAATATTTCTTGTGAGAGATTTTGGTCTAAATTTGGCTCTGGCAACTGGGTTACTACTTATAGGTAGTTGTAATTTTGTCAGGAAAACAAGAAATTCGTTTTTAAAATTCAAATAAACTGATATGTTCAACTTTACCGCAGTCAATTCTCAAAAAAATCATTAAATTATAAAAGCATTGAGTCATTTAAAATCAAACAAAGTTACTAAAAGCTGAAAAGCTGAATATAATTTTTCGAAAATGTATTATCATTGAACTCTGTTAAATATTTTTAGCCCAGTTGCCAGAGAAGGATATTTATTTATATTTAAATCAATTTCTAAATTATTTTTAACTGTATTTAAAAAAAAATTAATTTCTGATTTATACAGTGTGTTTCGTACTTAAACTGACATACGTTAACTGTGGATAGAGGACACTTAGAGGGTTCAGAAACACCCATACAGTTTATTATCGAGTTACGGGGGTGTTTTATCAATTTTGGTCATTTCTTTTAGTCGCTGTAGAAAATTAAAAATCCAGGTCCGTCTTTAAAAAAGTTATCAAAATCATTTTGCTTTAGAACAACTCTCTGTATATGGAATTTTAAAAAATGGATAACATATTCGAAAAGAGGGGAAAAAATTAATTATGATTAAATATTTTATTTAAATGCACATCCCATTTTACTAACAAAATTTTAACATTAAACTTAAAATTTATAGGAAAAAAATAAAAACGATTGGCTTCCTGAGAAAGCTTAGTCTCTCCTCTTTAAAATACTTTCTTTTTTTTTCTTTGCGTTTTTTCTCTATCCTCTCTCTAGCCACCGTATCTCTTGTTATCCAATAAATGAAATTCTGCCATTATTGAAGTTCTTTTTCTGAATATTTATGTTTTAATTATATTTTCTCTTTTATTCTAGCGAGCGATGGGACAAACAAAACCTTCAATTCTACAAAAATGGAACTGTTTCATACAACTTAAATAAAATGTACCTCTTCGATGAATCCAGATCATCCGGAAGTGAGGACGATATCGTCGTTGTACCAAATATTCCTATGCTCGTAAGTATATAAATATCACACTTTATAGCTTAAGTAGTTAATAAAGGATTTCGGCATTCTTTTGAATTGATACAATATAAATTCTATACTTTGTGTCGTCAAGTTGTATTTCTCAATTTGTAATAATTGTACATAATCGAATAGTCGTCATGACAACTCAATTGGTAAAGGACCAATCGGGTTTTCCTTTCGGCCGTGCTGAGAAATCGCACATTGAAAGGTAAGGCCCCATCATTTTTTACTCGGACAAGGCTCCTGTTGGATTTTGTGGGTTGCTGGTAGACAATTTTAAAGACAATAAGACAATTTTCTTACTGTACTTACTCTTATTTGTAAAGCTTCTATTAATGGAAAAATTGCTTATCGTATTATCGAAATATTAAAAAGCGGCCTTCAACAGAACATTTCTACATCATTTCTTAACCTCTCTTCAAAAAATGAAAGGTCTAGAGCAAGTATTTTAAGAGTAGTGAAGAACGAAAGATCAAAATGTCATAAATCGGAATATCAAAATTTCGACTTTGTTGCCTCCTCTATAAAAAACTAATAGAGATATTAAAAAGCTGCCTTCAACAGAACATTTATACATCCTTTCTTAACATCTCTTTAAAAAATGAAAGGTCTACAGCAAGTATTTTAAGAGTAGTGAATCTATACTTCCGTGTTAAACTTTCATTTTGAAAATCTTCGTTTTCCAGGTATTCCCTAGATGTTTTTATTTCAGAAAACAATGTGAAATTTCCGTAACAACTACTGAAAAGATCTGACACGTGATAAGAGTATCCGATTGTTTTTAAGGTTTTTGAACTTGTCTACGACAATTCTTCCCATTGTTGTACAAATCTTTTATTACCTTTTGTCGCAAATAGCGAATGTAATGCAAATTTAACCACCAATCAATTTGCTATTGTTTTACTTTAAGTCAACAATAAATAAAAAGTGCTGAGTGAAAATTTATTAGATATTAGGAAACAGGAATTTTAAAATTTAAACCAGTGATGTAGAAAATTGAAATAAAATAAAAAAACTTCATCTCATTGGATAAGGTAGTTAAAAGTAAGTCTTATTTTTATTTTTTTAAATTTTTACTCTCTTGGGTTACTTACATTCTCAACATAAATTAGTGATACATTATCTTTTGTTGTTTTGTTCGAGCCTTAATAGTGGATTTTGTTGTTCTAAAAATCTCTTTATATCTTGAGATGTCGATGGATATCTTCATTTCTTACATACTAACCATTGACCGTTAAGTATACTCCTCAATATTTATATTTTTTCTGTATCCATTTAATCTTTGATGGTGTTATAGATTCTCACGTCAGTATTTATAATTATATATTGCCTTATTAGTCACATTTGCTTTATTGTGATTCAATCTTATTTTCCACTTATTCGACCATTGACTAATATTATTTCCTGCATCTTGTTGTAACTTTCATTTAACTATTTGCAAACGCTAGATTAGCAGTGTCATCTGTGATGAGTCATTAGTGTACCTTTCTTTCGGTACTCCTATTTCTATAAATTTATTAATATTATTTAATAATTCTACATTGTTTAAAGTATAAAAAAAACTCAAAAAGATGCGACAACATGTAGTTAACCTAAACACATACTTGAACTTTAGCAAATGGATGTTGACAAGCTAAGCATGTATAATAAATTCTATCTGTAGTTGCCTCATCACAAATTCCGCTTATTGGTAGTAATTCATAAGTTTATAGGCTGACTAATAAAACATTTTAAAATAGTTTGTATGTTTGAAGGGTCCTTCTGGGTCATTTCTTTTAAACAAAACACGATAAACTTTTCAAATGTTATTAAACATACATAATCCATTAACATTTTATTTTGTTCCCACCCATTTACCACTATTCACGAATAAAATAAATCGATGTTATCTATAGTTTTTTTTGTGCATTGCATTTATTGTAATTAATCACACATTCTTTGATAATGTCCTTAACAAATCATCACGTTCTTCCATTGAAGTTGACGTCATCGTCATTCATCGGCCATATAATACACAGCCATATCGATTTATAAAAAAAATCAAGATGAAAGTAACGTCAAGGTTATTTTAAAAAAGAAATCTCAAAGGTGCATGCCTTGTAAGTAATTTGATATTGTAAATGCAGTAACATTCTTTGCGTGTATGTAGGTACGTTTGAAGAATATTTACAAAGTAAATACAAGGTGCTTCAATGAAAAGTTGCTTCTTTATAGCAATAAGCGGTCAGGGACTTCATCAAAAAGCCGAACAAGCTATTAGGGTCACAGTCAGAAAACAGATCAATACGAAAGTGTATAAATACATACATTTACATAAAAGTAAAAATATAAATAATACAAAACATACAATCCTTTATAATTAATTATTATATTTTGAAACAAAGCTAAATACTTGACATTAAACTATAATTATTATGGTACTGACTATTATGTCGTAGACCAGAGCTACAGTTTAGAGAAGAAACGTGTGCTGTAATTTAATTTGTAGAAGTAGTACAGGTTTAATAGGTAGAAATTTTATTTTTACCTCATCCTTCAATGCTTATTTGCAGTTAAAATGAAAATTTTAATACATTTGATAGACCTAATAAAACATTTCCTTTGATTTAATCATGTTTCCATGGTTTTTACTGTAATAAACCTGTTCTTTTGACAGATAAGTCAGACTTTATTTATTCATATCCATATCGTATGTATTTTAATTGATTCGCAATTTTGTATGAATATATATTTCAAAATGGCTTTATTCTAAAAGTATTATCAGTCCTCCTAAATCCTTGAAGGCAGAATTAATCGTAATAGCAAAGCAACATAAAAACATTCCAAAAATATATTATAAATGAGATGGCCCGAGAAAAAGGAAATGAAATGGTCAGATTGCCTCCTTACCATGCAGAGTTAAATCCCATTGAACTGATCTGGTCACAATTAAAATGCCAAGAGATTAAAAAAGTTTAATCCCATTAATAACATATAATCCTCCGTGTTATTTATTGGTTTATTTTTATTTTGCAAAGTACGCCTATGGAATGTGACGTTATATCCCCACTTTTACTACACTCCTCTTTTATTCAGAGTATAACTGTGCTCTTTGCTAGTCTTCTGTTTAAAATGCATTTTTATCTAAAACCGTTAGATTTATCGACATCACATTAGTAACTTTTTTGTTTAAAAATGTTTGGGAAAGGTTTTAGCAAGTCACCACAATTTTCTTTAGAACAGAAGATTTTATTTTAAACCATATTTTGACTTTCACCTTTCAGGTCGAATATCTCAAAGTACAGAAAAAATATTTAAACTTCTAATATTACTTTAATTCATACTTTTGTTAGTTTTGGCGTATACCTATTGAACACCCTGTATAGCGATAAGCAGCAGCGCCTCTCGGTATCTAAGAAATAAAGATGTCTGAGATCTCAAAATAGACACACTATCATAAAGAGCTGATTATTATACTGAATAGTGAATATTTTACTGATTAATACAGTATAATCATGGATGCCTAATGATGTTGTCTTGTTCAGCGAAATGTTCGCCGAGCGTAAAATATTTAGTTTTGGTAGAGAGGTGTTAGTAGTTCTCAAATTAATTTAGGAAAGCAAAAGGTTCCAGCTTACACTTAATTTCATTTTCTACATCACTGGTTCCAATTGTAAAATTCCTTTAAGTAAAACAATAATAACGAATTTTTCCATGTGTACCTTTGACTAATTTATATTTTTATCTTTAGTAAATATATGTTTTGCTACTAAAATTTCTTCATAACTTATTTATAACTAAAGATATCGGAAAGACACCTTTAAAGGGATATATAAAGTTTTTCTTTTCTAAAATAACTTTCTCTTTAAATAGGTTTGTTATATTGGCTTATTAACTTACATAACTCTTCATAGAATTTGAATAATATTTAGGTATTTGTCCAGTGAATGTAAATATGCTTAATTATTGCATATTTCCTGTAGTTAAAGTTACAAAATTCTTATATCAAAGTAATAATTGTGATATTTTAATGGATGATAATATAATTTTCTTAACTCTGCCAATAATATATTATTAAGTTTAAAGGTTTCCTATATTAAATTAAATTAAAACTGTATGAAAAGGAGAAGGAAAATCGTGAGATAACCATAACAGTTTTAGAAACTTGTGAGCGTAAAATAATATCACTAATGTATTCCGTATATTGACAAAGAATTAGAGGCATTACTCGAAGAAGATCAGAGTCAAATGCAAAAAGGGCTTACAGAATCATTGGAAGTGGCAATAAAGAAAATTTAGAAAAGACTGTATAACTTGTACACACTTAAATCTAGCATCGAAGAAAATCTTTTGTAAATTTTAAGAAATTAAAAATCTCTTTAAAGTGTGTAAAATTTTTTATTTAATTTAGCTAAGCGCTTTCGACCGTAACGGTCATCATCAGAGCCGCATCGTTTTTTGTGAGATTGTTTTTGGAGAATTGCATATTCTACGACAACCCCAAGACTAAAAATATATTACATTAAGCACAGTCAATTGTTACCATCGCCCTCAATATCAACACCAAAGCCGATTATATAATTTATCCATTTTCCATTGCAGAAATATAAAAACAAAATTTCCAGATGTGCCGATAAGTTGCTTTATTGTCATTGGCATTTGTTCTGCAATTGAAAATAGATAAACTGTCGCTTTTGTATACTTATCAATGTGACATTTTTTAATGTGGGTACAATTTTTTTTTCAGAGTGCAACATCACAATCCAAACACGCAGCGAGATTCTTAAGGTTGGCCATGGCAAGTATCATGGATATCCTAAAGATTAAACCTTTCGTAGAAGTATCTGTAGGACAGCTTCTATGGGGTTATGAAGATCCTCTTCTAAAATTAGCCAAAGACGTGGTTCCTAAAGAGCAAACATTACCATATGAAGAATTTGGTCTTCTCTATAAGGTAAGAAAAAAAATTACATTATAAAGCTTACGAAATTAAATTTTAAGTCAACTTGACATGCAGAGTGATTGTAAAATGTAACTAAAATAGTAATTGATAAAATTATGAAATATTACGTGAGAAATAATTTGTACATACATCCAAAGATTGATGTCTATTTATCCAACACAACTATTTATTAGTGCAACATACGTTTTGTTATTATATCAGTTTACTACATTTATAACATCTTTAATGCAGATATTATTTTGTTTTAGAAAAATGGTACTTCCAAAGACACATATACTGTTTTCACCGGAACTGAAGACATCACAAAATATGGTCTTATCGACAATGTAAACGGCATGAGAAACCTCAGTCATTATACAACAGACGAATGTAATAGCTTAGAAGCTTCGGATGGTTCAATTTTTCCTCCTCATATGACCAAGAATACTACCTTGTATATTTTCGACAAAGACCTATGCCGAAGGTTACCCTTGGTGTAAGTATGGATGTTTAGTATTTTTTTTGAAACGTGAGCTTTGGTTACCAAATGGTTTCAAAATATTTATAATATGATTGCCTACTTCAACATTTAAAAACCTATTGTGGCATAATTAATTGTGGTTCCTTCGTGAGGCTAATTACGTTTGAATTTTCATCAGCCAGTAGATTAATAGACCTCTAAGTAGACTCCTAAGTTACGTATCATGTCATCCTGTCAGAACTTGTGCAAAATCTTTTCTGCTAGGCCAATAGGTTTCTGCAATTACAATGTTTGCTATCCTCTGGCCAATTTTCTATTTTGACTATGCAAAAAAAAGTGATTAATGATAAAGGGCATTCATGCATCTGTTCCTTTTCATACCATGCCGATACAAAGTTGATTATATTCACGAGAAAAATAGGATTCGTCTTTGTTCTTTGAAGTGGCTTAGAAAGGTTCACATAATTTCTTTTTACTCACTATAGATTCCAAGCTTACTTAAAACTATTTCCAGAGGTGCACTTAATTTACATAAAAATAAATATTTATTACTCACACCTTTGAAATACAAAATTTGTTTATACATTTTTATGTAGATTCTCATTAAGCACTACAAGTAACTTTTCAATAAGTTAAGAATAAATTACGTACTTTTTTTCGTGATGTCTGATTTTTATCCAACGGATTAATATTTCCTTGGAATGAACAGCAGATAGATAATTAAGCGTTACCAGTAAAATGTGGCTTAGGGCTCAAACAAGACTACGTACCAGGGGATGTTCGATACCAGAAGGTTGTCTTAGACTTCCAGTTTAAATATGATTTCCGTTCCTCACAAAATGATTGACATATTATCCAAAATTAGACAGCGAAAAAATAATTAAAAGCCACTTCTTCAAAATATAGTTCTGTTTTTCATCAGGAAAATCATGAAAAGTATCATTCTTTCCTGAACGAGGGCCTCTTTCATCCGTTTCCATGCCTTTCTGTCTTGTGCTGTTTGGAACCATCTTTTCCCCGTTATCCGTTTGATATCGTCCTGTTTTTCATTTGTTTTAGTGCTGTACGTATCTCTTGCTTTGTTATATCAGGGATGTCTTCTGACCCAACGTTGCAGACGCTGCTGCTGCTGCGTTTGAATCTTTTGGATTAGTTTCGGAGGAGGTATAAACACGAGTGTAGAATGAATGGATGTGATCAACAATGCCCTCGTTGTCTGAGATTAAATGGTCTCTTATTTTGATCATTCTATGTTTCTATATATCTGATTTCCTAGATATTATTACTTATCTACAATACCTTCATCTAGTGTGCCAGTAAATTACATTTTGCTCTAAAGAAATCGCAATTATAAATTTGCTGTACTTCAAAAAAAATGTACCATCTGAAAGTGTTTAAGGCGCTAACAATTATAATTATTATTAATATTTTAGATTCCAAAAAGAAGTACTATCTAGTAGTAATGAAATACCTGCATACCGGTTTACTCCTCCCAAAAATGTCTTCGCTAGCGTGGAAGAAAATCCAGATAACGCATGTTTCTGTCCGCAAGGTCCACCGTGTGCACCATCAGGATTTTTCAACGTGTCTTTATGTCAATATGGTACGTATATTACAAACATTTTTTTTAATTTACTAATTTATTTGTAATACAGGGTGTTTCATAGTTAAACCGACATACGTTAACTATAAATAGAGGGTACTTAGGTGATTCCAAATAACCTTTTTTACTGGATCTAAAGCCTTTAATAACCGAGATACGGGGTGTTTCATCCATTTCTGCCAATATTTTGATAAGCCGTAACTTTAGAACCACCCTGTAGATTTCTCTCATTCTTGGTACAGGCATAGTGTGTTAATAGCCCAATCCTAATGTGTAAGAACTACAATTAAAATTTAGAAGAATTTGTAAAATTTGAAAATCTCCAAAACAACACCCTGTATATCAGATTTTTTAAAATTGGGATGGGTATTTGAAAAGAACGGAAAAAAATGAGTTAAAGTGAAATTTTTTTTTAAGTGCACATCCCATTCTACTACTGGAGTTTTAACGTCAAATTACATCAAATGCATTTTTTTAATTTTCACAAGCAGTATCTTTCGAAATACCTGGTAGATTTCTCTCATATTTGGTACAGTTATCACTTTTTAGTAACCCAATCGTATAATGTAAGGACTATACTATGTTAAAATCCAGATACGGATTAAGAAAAATATCTAAAGTTTGAAAATCCTCAAAGAAACACGCTGTACATCAATTTTTTTTTAAATTGGATCAGACATTCGAAACGAATGGAGAAAACTGGGATATTCTGACATATTTTTATAAATGCACACCTTGTTCTACATATTACTAAACTTTCAAGTTAAAATTCAATTAATGCAATGCTTATTGTCATTTTCATAAGCCATAACTGTGGAAACACCCTGTAGACTTCTTTCATATTTAGTTATACAGGTAGATAGTTTAAATAGCGCAATCGTACAATACACGAACTAAAGTTAAAATCCAGATCCGGATTAAGAAAAATTTGAAAAAATTGGTAATCTCTAAAATATTATCCTGTATATCAGATTTTTTAAATATAATCGGATACCTATTTAAAAAAAGAAAAAGAAAAGAAAAAAGATGTGTTATAATGTGTGGAAATATTTTTATAAGTGCACAAGAGCGTTCTACAAAAAAAAATACACATTTAATTTTTCGGATTAATTTCGGATACAAAACTCATTAAACTATCAAGTAGGTTTTTGCAATTACACATCTTTTATCTTGTTTTTTTCTTTTTTCAAATAGGTATCCGATTAAATTTTAAAGAATCTGATATACAAGGTGCTATTTTAGAGATTATTAACTTTTACAAATTTTTCTTAATTCGGATCTGGATTTTACCTGTATTTCGTGTATTGTACGATTGGACTATTTAAACAATCTATCTGTACCAAATATGAAAGAAATCTACAGGGTGTTTCCAAAATTAACGCTTATGAAAATGACAATAAGTATTGCATTAATTGAATTTTAACTTGAAAGTTTAGTAAAATGTAGAACAAGATGTGCATTTATAAAAATATGATCCAATTTAAAAAAAATCTGATCTACAGCGTGTTCCTTTGGGGATTTTCAAATTTTACAAATTTTTCTTAATCCGTATCTGGATTTTAACTGTAGTGTAGTCCTTACATTATACAATTGGGCAAAAAAATGATACCTGTACCAAATATGAAAGAAATCTACCAGGTATTTCGAAAGTTACTGCTTGTGAAAATAAAAAAAAATGCATTTGATGTAATTTGACGTTAAAACCCCAGTAGTAGAATGTGATGTGAACTTAAAAAAATTTTTCACTTTAACTCTTTTTGTTCCGGTCTTTTCAAATATCGGTCCCAATTTTAAAAAATCTGATATACAGGGTGTTGTTTTGGGGATTTTCAAATTTAACAAATTCTTCTTAATCCGGTTCTGGATTTTAATTATAGTTGTTGCACTATAGGATAGGCCTATTAACACACTATACCTGTATAAAGAATGAAAGAAATCTACAGGGTGGTTCTAAAGTTACGGCTTATTATTAGCCGAAATGAATGAAACACCCCGTATCTCGGTTATTAAAGGCGTTAGACCCAGTAACCAAGGTTATTTGGAATCAACTAACTGCCTTCTATTTACAGTTAACGTATGTCGGTTTAACTATGAAACACCCTGTATACAGGAAACAAATGTTTTAAAATATTATTGACTTGTAAGGAACTTCCCAGTGGATGTTTCCTTTAAAATAATATTAAGACGAATTACGTTAAACACATAATATTTTTTAATATTTAATTCTAAAGTTTATAAAAAATTCGAGACAGACTAATTTTATTTTCATCAGACTACTACCATACATTTTACGAATGTATTTGAAATTATGGTGAAGGTGATACAGAAAATCGGTTGTCTGATAAAATTCTAGTAAACCACATTTCTTATTATTGTAAAAATCTAATAATCGAACAACAACATGGTTTTGTAGAAGGTAGATCAACAGTAACTAACTTGTTATTATATCCCAAATTCACATACACCATCTGGAGTGTATCCAAAACAAGTTTTCTTACATTGCTTACAAAATGGGCTTATGTCATGGTACATACAATTATTCTGAGATCTTAGAGCACCTTTCAATTTATACCTTAGAAACTAGCCGTAATAAAGCTGATTTAATTCTTTTACATAAATTAATTAGTGGGATGACATCATGCCCAGAACTGTTGGCACAAATTAATTTTAGATTTCCTAGAATACTTACACGAAATTGTGAACTCTTCAGTATTCCCTTTCATCATACTAACTATGGCTACAATAGCAGCATATCTCGTATTATGAGACTAGGTAATTTAATTAATGCTAGAGGTGTATGCATAACTGACGTTAGCATTTGTACTTTTAAAAAAATTCTAAATGGAGTAGCTACTCTGTGATGTTTTGTGAAATATTTTACTTTTACTTTTACTCTTACTTTTATTATACTTTCTTTTTATATATCTTCTCATATTGTATTGTATATATTTTGTAAAGAGGGGTGAGCCCGTTTAAAAAAATAAAATAAAAAAAAAAAATTAAATTAGTCAACAATATATTCAAAATACTCAACATTTGATGCTAAGATGCAATTAGATTTTTAAAATAGTTTAATATATGTCCTCGTATTACAGATTCTCCAGTTATGTTGTCCTTCCCCCACTTTTATCTGGCAGAAGACAAATACAGAACAGCACTAGAGGGAATTTCTCCACCGGATCCAGAAAAACATTCTTTCTACCTAGATGTTCAACCAGTAAGTAAAAATAGGAAATGTTGATATTGTATGAATATCAATCAATATCCAAATAATATTAAATTACTTGCGAAAATTTGATATTATTGATAAGGAAATTTATTACTGTTTCCAAAGTTCTTTAAACTAACTAAACTAAAATGTATATCGTTTTTTTAAGATGATGGGTTCAGCGATGTCAGCAAAAGCTCGTGTTCAAATAAACTTGGCTGTATCTCAAGTAGTAGATATTAAACAAGTGGCTACTTTTCCAGATATCATCTTCCCTATAATGTGGTTCGAGGAGGTAAGTACAATCAACAATACAAATATAATTCATTTCTTTATTTCATAGTGACCTAGATCGTTTACATGGTCTTCTAAGGTTGCATATAATCAATGCAGCTGTAATACAATTCAACGATAATGAAGCAACGAATTTTGATAAAGAACAAATTCTAGAATCAGTAGACAGAGTTTCTTTTTGCTTGTATTTTTCCACCTTGTCACTATTCTTCCCAAATATTCGTATGTTGATATAGTTCTTCCATTATCAATTGCAGAAATATAAAAACAAAATTCGCAGATGTGTCGGTAAGTTGCTTTGATCGGCTTTGGCGGCTTGTAGATGTGCCGACAAGCCGCCAGTGCCGACAAAGGAACACGTTTTTATATTTCTGCAATTGAAAATGGAAAAACTATACCTTTTCTAGTATTAAATTATTTGCATTTAATTTTTTTGTTCCCATATTCCCATTATATGCGAATACTATACTTTGTCCACGACTGCTTATTATTGCTTAGGAAAATACTACAGTATCAAATGCTTTCTGTAGGTCAATAAATACTGCCAAAGTTGGCTCTCCGATATCCAGTGACTTATAAATTTTAGTTATTAGATATACAATAGCGTCTTGTGTGGACATATTTTCCCTGAAACCAAATTGCTTTGGCGACAAAATATTTATACTTGTTCAAATAGCTAATAATTCTTATCTTTATTATTTTCTCAAAAACCTTGGCAATGTTGGTTATCAGAGAAATCGGTCTATAGTTTGTCATTTCATGTTTATGTTTTTGTTTATGGATAACTGATAATTTTAGTGCTGACGGAAAGACGCCTTTAGTAAGCATTGATTAATCAGATACGACAAAGTAGAGTAAACTAAAAGAAAACTGATTCCGAGAACGATTTGATGTGTTTTTTTTCTCCAGTACAAAAACGATTCATATGCAGTTATATATAACTTTTTTGATTTTACTGGCAATAAATTTAACGATACAACTTCCGCAGCTTTTTTCACCTCCAGCACAATTAATAACATTTTATTTTCTGAATCCATTTTTTTAAATTAATCAATTCTTTACAATTAAAACTTGACGTTTTAATTTGGCTTTTAAAAGACAGCGCCTACTAGCCTACTGTTAAAATAATAAAAAATCACTTGTTACCAATGGAAATGTGACAGAAGTTTGACAAAAAGTAGTGAATAATGATTATTTAGTGTATAATACATAATATTATACTTGAGATACCTAATAAAAACAGTCGTGGCCAAAATAAATTAATTACCCAAAAAAAGAATTAAGTTGCAGTTATTCTTGAATTACAAATATATTTTTTTGCTAACCATAATTATTTTTTGCAGGGTATAGAATCGCTTCCAGAAGAAATGACAGGCTTGATGAAATTGGCGACGACAGCCCCACCTATAGCAAAATTGGCTATTTCCTGTGCTCTCTTTATAATCGGAGGGCTTCTACTAATAATTGCCATTTGGAGGCTGATCAGGGGTGCGAACCGACTTAATTCTCTTCATTTAGCCCCAGGACATATCGGTCAAAATAACAAAAACAAAGACGTACCTATGGGGACTGTCCCCAAGCATTAGAGTAGCTGATTATGTATATTAGGTGGTCAAAACTAGTCAAAAAAAGTACCTTAAAATGACAGTTTTATTAAAAATTTAATAAACGTATGACAATAATCAGATTTGAAAGATTTCATTCAGAACTTTTCCGTTGACCGTACTTTTCAAAAATAAAGATATCTTAATTTCAATTTTAATTAAATAATGACATACAATGACAGATAGTATTAACACACCTTGATTTCAAATGTATATGTATGTTTGGTTGCCTACACCATAGGTAACTATCAATATGAATGTGTTGGGTTTCATATAATAAAATCGTTGATTAATAGAAAATCATTCATTAATAGGGGTCATTAATCAACAATGTTGAGTGCGTTAAAATACATCATAAATGGTCGGTCGACGGAAAAATTATGTTATTATCTATTTATAATTTTTTAAATTATGATCACTAGGTTTCCTATGACAGCCCTGACCTTATTTTTTTAATTGACATTTTGTATCGACCGATGATATGATAAGTCTGATGATTTAGCAAAAATTATTAGTACAATTTGTATGACTAATTTTCAGATAAATAGAAACCTTTGGAAAATTGAATTTTAATTTGAAAGGGAAGAAATGATACGACGTTATAATTTTTGATTTATTTGTATAGTAAATGTTTGGCATCTCTTTTCTAAAGGTTTAAATGCTATTGTGACTTGTTGTTTATTTTAGCTATCAATAAAAAAATATGTATGGATTGAATTTTCCGTACCTACTTGGACCGTTTTGACTACCTAAACTTATTTAACAACGAATAAAAAAAACAAACAAGAAGTGTGATAACTTGCCTTACAGGCTTTTCTATTAGATATTTTTAGAATATAACATTACCTTTTTTCGTAAATGTCTACAGGGTGTCCAGAGATGAAACCGCAAAACTTATGGGGGTTCAAAACCTCTTTGTTACTGAATAATTTATTACAGAATAACTGAAATGGTGCCAGAAACTGTTTTAACATGTTCCTGTAGGATTATTTCCGTAGATTTCGAATCTGAACTCAGATTTTTGATAATTATTATACAGGGTAGTCCTATATATTGGTTTCGTTCAAAGGGCTACTTGTTAACGCCTTTTAGTTTAATTCATGTACCAAGTTTAAACCAAATCGGCTATTTAAAATGGCGGATTTAATTTTTTGTCTAAACAAAGCAGTCCCTATAACCCCATAAGTTTGGTCGGTTTTATCTCTGGACACCCTGTATATACAGCGTGTTTCCTAACTGAAACGTTATAAAAAATATTTTTTTCAACGTCCTGTATCTTCAAGAGGAAACCTTTGCTGGCCTACGTTCATATGATAATTTTATTTTAAAAATGTTCCAAGAATCGCCCCGTGAAATATCGGCATTCAATTAGGAAACACCCTGTATGTATATATTAACTATTTGCTCAATACATGAAATATACAATTTGATATTTTGTTTTTCAAATTTGTAAGAATTGACTTTTTATTATTATCAAATAAAATGATATTATTTTTTTAAAAGACACGCATATAAAATTTTTGAGACAATCAAAGCTGTTTTAAATAAATAAAAATTTGTGGGTACTTTTACTTAAAATTTCCGTCCAATTTTAGGAAGTAGCAATAATTTAAAAAGTAAGTTTAAAGAAATAAACAAATATTAACGGCATTAGTAATCCTAACTAGCAACTAGTGAATGTGTAAATAGGCGTTAAAGCTCTCGTTTCATTTTAACCCTGTGAAGTACATGATTTTGTCAAAAAAAAACCTCTAGTTGCACAGACAAAAATATAATAAAAAAAGTAAAACAAGTTTATTTTAGATTTGCTACCATCTATGATTAGAAGAGAGTATTGACAATTTTTAAAGCAAAAAAATTCCCGATGTATTTGAGTTGCATACCCAATTTGCATTGTGTGTTGCAAAGCTTTTATTTGACTGATTCTAGTCAAAATATCACTCTCTTCTTTCGTATCCCTTTCAGAGATTAATACAAAGTTAGAAAACGAGTAAGGAATTTAATTTATCAGATTCGACATCCTAAGACCGGTTTCTGCCTTTCGGCTTCGTCAGTACGAGTTTGGAATTTTATTTATTGGATTCGAAAAGCCTAACTGACGAAGCCGATAAATTAAATTCCTTACTCGTTTTCTAAGTTTATTTTACTTATATTATTCTACATGAAATGACTAGAGAATTAATGACTTTCAAAAGTAGCCATACTTTGACGTAAAAAAATTTTTGTTGTCATTTGAATTTGAACTGTCTGAACCGGTATGGGAATTGTCCTACCGTTCATCTTCAAATATCAAAATGGCGGGACAATTTTGTATCCACCTAACTCCTAAGGGTTAAAAGAAAAACTTATAAAGTCACTTCGTACTCGACTTGTGATTTGAAAATCCTCTGTCAAGTTTGTTATATTTGATAAAATTACAACAGATGGCGTTCTTTTTCAGTACCTACCTAAAATAAATATTTAATTATGAAAAATTTCAAATACACTGGCAGGTTCTTGTAGTCTAATTCTAAATTTGTACCATTGACTTAAATTCGATATTTGTAAATACACTATTTACTAATGGATTTTACTATTGCCGTGAAGATTTGATGAAGTTTTATTATATAAATAGATTGTGTCTGTAAACACAGATTGGAAATTTTATGAATAAATGAAAACTATATTTTATATAAAAAATTGTAAATATTTATGTAATATGAAATATTTTTTACCATGTACCATCACTAAAAAATATTGTTCATAAAATAAGTTAATTTTCTCCTAAATGCAGCAAAAATCGAGTAATAAAGCAAAATGACATTTTTTCTTTTAAAACTTATCAAAATTTAATTTAATTTATGCTACCGTGAATAGTTTTAGTAGTAAATCCAGAGTATTATTGAAAAATTATTTACGACTGCAACATATTTACCTCTACTGTTGGAATATTAATTCTGCTTCAGTTTTTGCTGTATTTAATATATCAAATAACTATAAGGTTGTTAGTTGAGGAAAAATATTAGGTTAAATAGGTGCTGTGTTTTCTTATGTAAATATCCGAAAAAATTAACAACCGGTTACGAAAGAAATTTCTTAAGTTAAGGTAAACTTAAGTAAACTCATAAATGTGCTACCATCTATAAATGGTGCTTAGAAGTGAGTTTTGACAGCTTTAAAAAGCAACGAATTCCCAACGTGCATTGGGCGTTACATACACAGTTTGTATTGTGGGTTGCAAAGTTTTTTGACTGATTCTGGCCAAGATGTCACTCTCTCTTTGTATTACACGATTCAAGATATTTGAGACGACCTTGAATAGTTGTTATGATTTGCATAAATTATTTACAAATTCACAGGGTTGTACTAATAAAATTTTGAGCATTTGTTTATCTAGTTCAAATTTGCGATGTATATTTCTACTTTCGTATGTAAATATTTAGGGTTTTTTTGCAGTCTTAAAAATCTTGAATCGTATAATATCCCTTAAGTAATTCAACAGACATGCTTATGTTTTAGACTTAAAGTTTATCCAAAAGTTAAGTGATTTCTTTAGATTGGTACTAATTTTTTCTTCATATTTTTATACTATTTTACATTGGCCAATGTTCTTTGTTAATATTTGTTAAAAATGTTATAAAAAGCGCCAATACCTGACAATAACATCTTGCATTTTTTATTGTAAATTGTTATCAAATTTATAAAATGGTTTTATAAGTGTAGTATTTTGTGGTAATTAGTTTGTTCTATATGTTAGAATAAATTTTTGTATTTTGAATGTGCTGCTTTATTTTCCCAATTACAGTATAATTTAACCTTTAATCAGTGACTTGGTTTTCTTGTGACAAGACCGTTTACTAAATTCCCATCTCTCCTGATTTTTTGTTTATAGACTACACATAATTATGCCCCTATGCATATTTACTTCTGGGGAAAAATGTTTTGGC